>JBBGZY010001284.1:0-600000 GCA_037952925.1 Lithobates clamitans
AGAGCTCATATTTAAGAGTTCCTGTCATGCTTTTGTTCTATTACAAGGGATGTTTACATTCCTTGTAATAAGAATAAAAGTGACAAAAAATAAAAAAAGGGTTTTAAAAGCGCCCCGTCTCGCGCAGAAGCGAACGCACACGTGAGTAGCGCCCGCATATGAAAACGGTGTTCAAACCACACGTGAGATTTCACCGCAATTGGTAGAGTGAGAGCAATAATTCCAGCCCTAGACCCCCTCTAACTCAAAACATGCAACCTATAGATTTTTTTTAAATGTCGCCTATAGAGATTTTTAAGGGTAAAAGTTTGTTGCCATTCCATGAGCGGGCACAATTTTGAAGTGTGACATGTTGGGTATCAATTTACGCGGCGTAACATTATCTTTCACAATATAAAAAAAAAAATTGGGCTAACTTTACTGTTGTCTTATTTTTTAATTTAAAAAAGTGTATTTTTTCCAAAAAAAAGTGCGCTTGTAAGACCGCTGTGCAAATACGGTGTGACAGAAAGTATTGCAACGACCGCCATTTTAATCTCTAGGGTGTTAGGAAAGAAAGAAAAAAAAACAGAAAACTGTTTTTAACTTCTCAACATCTCAAAAAGAGACTTGGTCCTTAAGTGGTTGATAAAAAGGAAAATTCACTAAATAAAAGTTGCACTTTTCACATATAGATTTTTTAGACAAAAAGATGTTAATACTAGGGACATGTCCCAACATTCATCTGCTCACTGATTCTTATACATATTCTAATATAGTAAATGTATAGTATTATTGGAGTAATTTTCTAAGTCAATGGCTTAGGAAGCCATTTCTGATTGGTTGCTTTGGGTTATTATACTTTCCACAGCCTCACTGAGACAACATCACATGACAAGGGAGCCAGCCAATCACCTTTGTGGGAATACCGGCTGCCTCTGCCTTCTGCAGCCCCGCAACTCCAGCCTTGTTGGAGATCACCAGGGTAATGTGGGCGGCATTGGTGGGAGATTTGGTGCTCCTAATTATTGCCTCCATATTGGTACCTTTGGCAAGAAAAAAAAAAGGTCTAGATTAAATACACTTTATAATGCCTTTATTATACAAGTTAGCTTTTATATTTATAAGGAAGACTTAAAATTAAAAAAGATGGAGTGCTAGAAACGCAGCTAGTGCGATATGGAAATGGTTCCAAGGTCAGGTGTGCCAGTAGGCAAAGTTCATTCACTGTGGAGACCAGACCAGGGTTTAGGGGTTCTGGTCTGTATCAGTGTGGACAGCCAGCTGTAAAGAGCAGAAGCGACTGTGTATATGGGTAAGAGAGAGCGAGAGGAGCGGCGCCACTCTGAGTGCAGTATGTCAGTTAAAATTCAATGTTTAATAAAAGTAAGATCAACTCACATTTTGGCGAGATATAATGTGCATGGCATAAGTAGATCGGGCTCCTGTAGTCCAGCTGGGCAGCAGGTCCTGGCGGCACCGGTGGTTCCCGAGGCTGAAGATGGTCACACAACAAGCACGTCAGCGGTGATGGACGGAAGGCGTGGTTGAGCTTACGTTTGGAGCATGCATGCTCCTTAATCAGGCATGATGCCTGATAATACATGCTCAACCACGCTTCCCATCCATCGCCGCTGACGTGCTTGTTGTGTGACCGTCTTCAGAATCGGGAACCACCCGTGCCGCCGGGAACTGCTGACCACCACCGCTGCTCAGCTGGACTACAGGAGCCTAAGCTATTTATGCCATGCACATCATCTCACCGCTCCTCTCTCACAAATAAGACTTGGCAACTTTGGGATGACTTTAAAAAGCGGTTTCTGCTGTCACTTCCACCTAATGGAACACAATCTGTACTTCATTAGCTTTAGTGGGGTGCAGCAAAGACAACATGAAATCTAATAGAAACCCTGATGATTAAAAGAGAGCAGGTCACACAAAATGTTACTGGATAGGTGTATTGTCAATCCCCCTATGTATTCACTATATAGGTAAAAAAAAAAAAAAAAAAAAAAAAGGGGCGGGGGGGGAGGGGCAGGAAACGGACATCAAAGCACTTAAGAGCAAAGAAACAAAAAAACCCACACATGACAACTCACCCCTATGTATATTATGTTGCACCTAGGAGGCACAAAACATACATACATGCATGCATAAATGGCAATTGCACAGGCCAAAGTGACAGCAATCATTCTAGGGCAACCATTTAGTGTGAACTCTAAACTGATGACCTGTAAGGACTTTAATTCATTGCCTTAGGACAATATAGTGTACCAAGGTTTGTGGTTTTCTCACAGGAGTGCACAATTTTAGGGCTTGACAAGTTGGGAGTCAATTAACTTGGCGAAACCTCATCTTTTATCATTTTTTTTTTTACAAATGGATCATCTTTTATAAAGTTACCAAGAAATTGGGTAATATTGTGTGCAATAAACTTATTAGTGTATTTATTTTTTTACTGAAAAGATGATAAACCTCAAATATTACGCGATTTAAAAAATTTGAACTGCCACCATTTTATTCCCCAGTTTCTCTTTCAGAAAATATGTTTAGAGGTTTTAACTAATCTTCAGGCCTACAAAAAGGAGTTGTTGTAAAGTCTCAAGGTTTTTCATCTCAATGTATTCAGGTGAAAAACCTTCTGTCCTGCAGCTGCCCCCCAGAGCCCTTCTTTTCTTACCTGAACCCGACCGTTTCAGTGAGGAGGATGAGCAGAGCAGCTCCAGCTGCTGTCTCGGGTCCTCATTGGATAGATTGATAGCAGCGGCAGTCATTGGCTCCCGCTGCTGTCAATCAAAGCCAGTGACACGGGAGCCAGGAGTCCTACTGTCTGTGTCAATGGATGCAGCAGGACTCGGGATCACGCCCGCACGGGGGAAAGCAGCTCTCCATGGGGGCACTCAATGAATAGGGGGAGCCAGGAGCACTGCCAGGGGACCCCAGAAAAGGAGGATCGGGGCTGCTCTGTGCAAAACCCTTGCACAGAGCAGGCAAGTATAAATTAAAAAAAAACAAAAAAAAAATCCACGAACCTTCACAATCAATTTAAATGCTTACCGGTCCCAGAGATGAGAACAGCCACTCTGGTTCTTCCTTCAGTCCTCTGGTCCTGTCCATTACAGACAGATGGGATCACATATTTCTGCAGCTGTACATTGGTCCCAAGCAGAGCTGCCGTCAGATTTCGGACTTCCACACCGCAAGAATCTATCAGAGACAGACAATAAGTCACTTTCTCAGGTACTCCTCACCCGAATATTAAACTACATCCAAAAAGTGATCACATAACTAAAGTGCAATTTCCATTCATGCAGGTTGATGCGTAATTTTGTAGTAACATTTTATATAATGCACCATTCTTCTCCTTAGATGTATTTTCTGCATGCAATTTTTTTCAGGCCTATTTTCCCTTGCTGCTAAAAGTTTTCATTAAACTCTTTCCTTTTGCAAAAAGTTGGAAATGTAGCACTATTGAATCAGTGTGCATGTACATTTTTTGCAATTAAATCTGCAGAGCATCGCACCCTCGATCAGTGCACCGAACAGGCTTTCAATTTTAAGCAACAATAAAAAGCACTCCCATGAGTGTAGACCAGTAGGCTGCACACCCCATACAGTGCATGAAAAAAACCAAAGAGAACCCCCTATCGGGGCTTTAAAACAGCCAATGGAGTATAATGAATGGTTACAAAATTTGAATTTTATTGGTACAAAAAATATATAAATAACGATAAAAGGAAAAATTCATAAAGATAAATACTGACTGTTAGAGTCAGGACACGAACTGAGTATGGCATACATATACAGCAGACAGCAATTTGCAGTAAAAACCAATGTATGACACAATGTATACGAGGGCAGCCTATATTTCCCCAAATATGAGCGTTTTGAATAACAATAGATGCCTCTAATGAAGACAATAGGCCATACAATGTATGTGGGACAATAATAATTATGTATAATCCTGACGCGTTTCGACCCTTCCGGGTCTTCCTTCAGAGGATGGCTGTCCGCACTAAAGGAAAGGGGGTAACATATATCACATATCAAACATAACATCCAATTTCCGCAGTGCCAAAAACCATGCAGGCATGCCCGATAATGCGACTGAATAAATTATATAGTTACCTATCACAGAGATTGTGACACTACAGTGTCATTCTTGACATTTCCAAAACGTTTAAGATGAATACACTTGTTTCTTCGCTCCTCCGTCTCCCCCGTATCGGACCAGTTCCCACCGGGGACGAGTGACGGACCAGATGAGCCTTACGAGGGGTCACGCTTACCAGCCCCCCATGTGTGGGAAGAGGGAGGGGAGGGGGCAGGATGGGCAGTCCAGAACCGCACCCAGATAGGGTTCACGTTAATACTACAAAATCAAAAATGGAAAATGTTGGAGGGTCAGTTGATTCATACCATATAGTTGGAAAGTTTCCCAACCGTGAAATTTAATATGCTTGCTGTATTATGAGTCCATGGATCTGCAGGAGGGCATTGCTAGAAAGTGAAGGAGATGGAGGAAAAAGGGGAAGGGAAGGAGGGAAAGGAGGGGGAGGAAAAAGGGGAGGGGGGAAGGAAAGGAGGGGAGGGGGGGGGGGAAAGAAAGGGGAAGGGAAGGGGGGGCATGGGGAAAAAGAAGAACAAAGAAGAGGGTGAATGAAAGAAGTGTAGATAAAGTGCAGTAAGACTGGGAAATAGCCAATGCCCTGCTGGCAATAATTCACCATGCGACCTCACAATGTACCAAAAAGCTGATAGGGTAAAAGCACCAACAAACCATAGGGATGGGACGAGTGAGCGGGGGAAGAGAGGGACAAACCGAGACTGCGGTGTGGGGTCGGGGGAGGTGGGAAAACAACAAACAAACAGAAAAAGGGGGAGGGGAGGGGGGAAGGGGGAGGGGGGGATGGGTCCATGTGGAGGTGCACGGCAAGGAAGTGACAAGTGACTGGAAATTGTGAAGGATGATGAGGAAGAGGTGAAGGTATGGAGGTATCCATACCTTCACCTCTTCCCTCATCATCCTTCACAATTTCCAGTCACTTGTCACTTCCTTGCCGTGCACCTCCACATGGACCCATCCCCCCTCCCCTCCCCCTTTTTCTGTTTGTTGTTTTCCCACCTCCCCCCTCCCCCGACCCCACACCGCAGTCTCGGTTTGTCCCTCTCTTCCCCCGCTCACTCGTCCCATCCCTATGGTTTGTTGGTGCTTTTACCCTATCAGCTTTTTGGTACATTGTGAGGTCGCATGGTGAATTATTGCCAGCAGGGCATTGGCTATTTCCCAGTCTTACTGCACTTTATCTACACTTCTTTCATTCACCCTCTTCTTTGTTCTTCTTTTTCCCCATGCCCCCCCTTCCCTTCCCCCTTCTTTCCCCCCCCCCCCTCCCCCTCCTTTCCTTCCCCCCTCCCCTTTTTCCTCCCCCTCCTTTCCCTCCCCTTTTTCCTCCATCTCCTTCACTTTCTAGCAATGCCCTCCTGCAGATCCATGGACTCATAATACAGCAAGCATATTAAATTTCACGGTTGGGAAACTTTCCAACTATATGGTATGAATCAACTGACCCTCCAACATTTTCCATTTTTGATTTTGTAGTATTAACGTGAACCCTATCTGGGTGCGGTTCTGGACTGCCCATCCTGCCCCCTCCCCTCCCTCTTCCCACACATGGGGGCTGGTAAGCGTGACCCCTCGTAAGGCTCATCTGGTCCATCACTCGTCCCCGGTGGGAACTGGTCCGATACGGGGGAGACGGAGGAGCGAAGAAACAAGTGTATTCATCTTAAACGTTTTGGAAATGTCAAGAATGACACTGTAGTGTCACAATCTCTGTGATAGGTAACTATATAATTTATTCAGTCGCATTATCGGGCATGCCTGCATGGTTTTTGGCACTGCGGAAATTGGATGTTATGTTTGATATGTGATATATGTTACCCCCTTTCCTTTAGTGCGGACAGCCATCCTCTGAAGAAGACCCGGGAAGGGTCGAAACGCGTCAGGATTATACATAATTATTATTGTCCCACATACATTGTATGGCCTATTGTCTTCATTAGAGGCATCTATTGTTATTCAAAACGCTCATATTTGGGGAAATATAGGCTGCCCCTCGTATACATTGTGTCATACATTGGTTTTTACTGCAAATTGCTGTCTGCTGTATATGTATGCCATACTCAGTTCGTGTCCTGACTCTAACAGTCAGTATTTATCTTTATGAATTTTTCCTTTTATCGTTATTTATATATTTTTTGTACCAATAAAATTCAAATTTTGTAACCATTCATTATACTCCATTGGCTGTTTTAAAGCCCCGATAGGGGGTTCTCTTTGGTTTTTTTTCAGGCTTTCAATTTTTTTTCCCCCAGCCTCAGGTCTATACAGAGAGGTTTGTTGTCTCACAGACATGCACATAATTTTAGGGCTTGACGCGTTGGGAGTCCATTTACTCAGCAAAACCTCATCTTTTATAAATCTACCAAGAAATTGGGCAACATATTGTGTTTGTGTGCAAAAAAAAACCCAAAACAAAACACAATAATAATAATAATAAATAATAATAAAATACTATGCAGGAGTTACAGATGCTATAGAAAGTGCGGCTGGACTACAGAGTGGTGCGACATCACTGCACTGCCGAGTCCAGCTGTCCCTCTCAAGCTTCGACAAATGGCTTTAAATTATTCCCAAAATCACACCTGGCACCAGTCTCCAAAAACAGACATTACTTGAGGGAGGAGGTAGGGATGGAAAAAGGGAGGCAAAAAAGGGAGACAGCCAGTTACATGGGCACAAGCCCTGTGACTGGGCAGAGGGAGGAAGGAGGAAGGAGGAATACAGACCTAGTAAGCAGATGGGAAATGTAAGAATTCACTTTGAGCGATATGGCACCTGGAGAACGCAATTGTGCAATTGTAACTACTGTGCTGAAATCAAAGAACAAAATGCTTAATAAATAAGCACTCTGCGAGGTAATTGGGGGAGGGGGGGGGGTAGGGGTAGTTTGGGTTTGGACACGGTGCATGCGATTAAGCTTCCTAAATTTAGGTGAATCATGGTCTTAAAATGTAGACTTATGCCCCGTACACACACGAGCGGATATTCCGTCAGAAAAAACTTGGATGGTTTTTCCGACAGAATTCTGCTCAAGCTTGCCTTGCATACACACGGTCACACAAAAGTTCTGAACTTTTGACCGCGGTGACGCACAACACTACCGCGAGCCGAGAAAATGAAGTTCAATGCTTCCGAGCATGCGTAGGAATTTTGCGCATCGGAATTTGAACAGACGATCGCATTTTCGGATAGGAACTTTTCCCCACCGAAAAATAGGAGAACATGCTCCCAATCTTTTGCTGGCTGGAATTCGGCCAGCAAAAGACTTATGGAGCATACACACGGTCGCATTTTCCGACAAAAAGCTCTCATCGGAGTTTTGTTTGCACAATTTCTGATCGTGTGTACCGGGCATAAGCCTTCCATGGATTACTAATGTTTCCACAAACCACAACAATGCATGTCATACAGTGCACTACATTATTCATTTTAAGCGGCACATCAACATACCTTGGCAACGTAACACATTGCACTTCCATCGTCTGTAATTTCTGGATTGTGGTGTTGGAAAAAATTCTGCATGTTTGCATTATGACTGGCCCTCCTCTGGTCTCTATGCCACTGGCATTCTAGACACAAGTGGAGGAAAAAAAACAAAACAAAAAAAAAAAACACCGGTGTTTGGCTCCAGTGCACCCGTGCCTGTAAGGAGGGGTGGGCTCCCTCCAGCTCATCTGCCTATCCATTATAATGCATGTGCTTCTACTGTGGTAGCCCTCATATATTTAGAGTAAGGACTACAAAAAATACCGGGGTGTCTTGACGGGACTCTGTAGCTTACGCATGTATTTGCAAATGTGTGCAAACTAAATCCCCGTTTTTACAGCATATTATTAGGATTAGTCGGTTGGTTGCAGACTGGTGAGTAAACGGAGCTGGAAAATTCTTTGTTTTGCATGAGTTTCCCTTCCATGGTCTCTTTGCTGCAAAGGCCAGTTATAGGTGGGGCAGTGGCCATTTGTCTGTCCTGCGTTTGGCTAGCCCGTGCCTGGCAGGATGTGAAACATGGACTCTGCACCCATGATGGAAGGGGAAGTTAACCTATTCTGTTCCAAGGAAGACAAACTCTCAATTCAGAATATACATAGTAGTGGACAGGTGGGCATATACAACATTTGTCTGGGTGTCAGGCACATAGCACCCTATAAGCGTTTTTTTTGCAAGGAAAGCGGTGTTACTGTAAACTGTTTTCAGTTGTTTTGACAGAGCTTCCTATTCTAAATACACCCTTGCTTTAACACCCCCCCCCCCCTAAATACAAGACCTGCAGGACGGGACGTCACTTCTCCGATGATCCAAGCATCCTCTGCAGGCTGGAGATCTCTCATAACCTCCTCAGCTCGTGTTCTTTCCACTACCAAGATGGCGCCAATCCCACAGTTAAAGGTCCGACTCATCTCCTCCTCCGACAGACCCCCCTGCTTCTGCAGCCAGGAGAATATTTCCGGGACCTTCCAACAAAATGCATCTGAAAAAAAAAAAAAAAAAAGTCACATGCATTAGCCAGAAACATGAACACCATGATAAATGGAGAAGTCCGAAACGGTTAGCTACTCCAAAATCACTCATTCAAGGAACTTCAAAAATAATTACCAATGTAATTAAAAAAGGGATTCATGAATGCGCTGGTTAAAAAAAAAAAAATTAAAAAAAAATTATATATATCTATATATATATATATATAATCCCTCTGGGTGATCCATGTACATTTCAGAGTAACAAACTTTGTAGCAGACTCCTACCTTTTGTTGTTTTGAAGAAATAGTTTGTTTCACCATGTAATTACAGAGCAATTCTACATGGGGGATTTGGTTCATTATAATCACATGGTGCCCTTTCAGTGTCCTTATGAGAAAAGCTGCAGGGTCTGAATCCCTCAGAAGTATTTAACCCTTGAGGGGATATTACACAAAAAAAAAAAAAAAAAAAAAAAAAAGTAAAAATTCTTATTGCAGGGGATGCCTAAAATTTTACTTCCATCTTCGTGCAACCTTCTGGGAAAACCAGTGGGCCAATCGAACAAGCAGGAAGTCACTGGGAGTGTTCTTTACACTGATGCAGAGCTGCACAGTTCTTGCCAAAATGAGAATCACAATAGTTTTGCTTAGGATAAAAGATAACAATTCTCGCAGCGTACCATTATCTTTCACATTATACAAAAAAAAAAAAAAAAAAAAAAAAAAAAAAATTGGACTAACTTTACTGTTTAGTTTTTTATTAAATTGATTAAAGTATGTACCCGCTGCGCAAAAAGACCGCTGCGCAAATACAATGTGACATAAAATATTGCAACAACCACCATTATATTCTCTAGGGTCTCTACTAAAAAAAAAAAAAAAAAAAAAAATTTACACATATATAAGGTTTGGGGGTTCTAAGTAATTTTCTAGAAAAAAATAATCCCTAGTTCACACCAGTGCAGTCAGGTTCTGCACCGGTATGAACAGATCGCTCTCCTCACCTCATCTCTGACAGCACGGAGATCTGTCCGTTTACATTGACAGATCTCCGTTCTGTCTCTGTGTGGAGACATCGGGGTTGCCCGGCGGGCACATGCATCGGCTCTGGCTCCGTGCCCCCACGTAAGGCAACGTCGTTTCGCCCAGGGGAGCCAACCTGCCGCAGTACAACTGCGGCGGCTGGTCAGGAAGGGGTTAAAAAACAAACCAAACACAACTAAATTTTTATTTCACCTTAAAGTGGACCTTGAGGCTGGGATTTTACCAAAGTAGAAGGCAGAAAAACTCCTGTAATCTGCCCCACAGAAGCTCATGTTCTTTTTTGAGCTTAGGGCATTTAAGGCGTTTTCCTTCAGGTGACAAAACGCTCAGATGTGAACAGGTGCCATTGAAACGAATGGGATTTTGCTTGTAGGGCGTTTTGAAGCCCGAGTCATTTTTTCATCTTTCCATCTATTAAATCTTCTGCCCTTGTTGTTTTAACTTTGGATAGTAAAACATTTTTTAATTTCTGCCTAGGCTTATGACAACATGCACAGCTCTCCCTCACTCAGAGTTTGCCAGCAAGGGATGGGGGATGAGTCATAAGAGGGACAATGAGAGCTGCAGAGCTGGAGGTGTGCCTCTGTGTGTCTGTAAATCCAGGAAGGGAACAGGCAACAGCTTCAGCTGCCCACAGTTAAAATGGATGCAGCCAGACTTAGTGGAGGGAGATTTTTGCTGAATATTTTGCAAGTACAGAATCACAGTATATATAAAATAATATGCAATGGGGTTGGGAGGGAAGCTTCAGAATGGCAAAGATGTTTTTATTACAAATTATGTGAGCAGACTGCAGCTCCTCTAACATAACACACACCATGTTAATGGTCCATATTATTATTAAATACACACACTCTATACATGGCCTCTACTCCAGGAACTTGGAAAATCACTATTACTTCAGTAATCTCAGCTTACAAAACATTCTCCAATTGGACCAGGTGAAGAGTGCAACATCACCCTGCCTCTCTACCACATCCAATCAGAGAATGTCTTCATTCATAAAACACAAAGCATTCTCTAAATGGTACCTGTCCCAAGTAACCAACCTCCTATGTTCAGAATACAGCAGGGCAGTCGCCCAGCATGGGACCGGGAAGCAAGTGGAGATCACTGGAGTAGCCGTGTCCAGGGGCATCAGTTAGGTACATAGTCACCTTGGTCCAAATTGAACCAATAATATTTATCTCCATACCTGGAATTCATTCTAAATAACAGAGCTCCAAAACATCAACATGTCTTTTTTTTTGTTTTTTTATTGGTATGATTATGTACACTCAGAAGCTGGGAGATGGTGTTTGAGCAGACCACTGAAAAGAAAGCAACTGTAAGGCCCCTTTCACACTGGGGCGGTGGGGGCGTCGGCGGTAAAACAGCGCTATTTTTAGCGCCGCTTTACCGTCGTTTTTGCGGCGGTATTCGGCCGCTAGCGGTGCGGTTTTAACCCCCACTGGCGGCCGAAAAAAGGTTAAAACCGCTCGTATAGCGCGGCAATAGCCGCGCTGCCCCATTGATTTCAATGGGCAGGAGCGGTTTAGGAGCGGTGAATACACCGCTCCAATAATGCAGCTTGCATGAGTTTTTTTCTTCTCCTGCCAGCGCACCGCTTCAGTGTGAAAGCCCTCGGGGCTTTCGCACTGAACAGCAGCGGCTGTTTTGGGTCGGTTTGCAGGCGGTATTTTTAGCGCAATAACGCCTGCAAACCGCCCCAGTGTGAAAGGGCTCTAAGATTCCAGGTGACATGTAAACCTCATTCAAGCCGAAGTGTCAGACACAAGAAAAAGTAAATACACCTCCAGAGTTATTGTAACACAAGTTTGACTATTTAGCTGCTGCGTAAAATGCCACAATTGCAGTTGATATACAATATATTGATATAAATTAACTATTAGATTTAGTTGCCATTTTTTTCCTTTTACCTAAATTGACTCCGAGGGATGAAGGCAGGACCCTGGGAATGTTCTCCAACAGACCTCCCCCAGTGATGTGCGCATAGGCCTTCACATGGCCCGATTTTAAAATGGGTAAGAGGGTTTTGCTGTAGATTTTTGTTGGAGTCAGTAAAATCTCACCTGTTCGAGAACAAAAACACAAATTATAAAAATACATTAAAAAAAGGTTATAAAGACATTAAATAGTTTGTTAGCCCCCACCAAAAAAAGGGAAAGAAAAAAAAAAAAAAAAAAAAAAAAAGAAGATCCTGTTCCCTTAAAGCATGTTATACAGCACAGTGCATGTGCTGTGTCATTTGGCCCCCTGCAACATCTGGCTGATCCTGCCTGGCTTTACCCTTCCCCCTGTATTCTGACTCCGATATCATACGCTACCCTGCTCTTCTGTGTCTCCTCTGTCCTCACCCCCCCGCCGCCGCCCCCCCCCCCCCCCCCGTTTTCTTGCACCAGTGCGCCCCCCCCCCTGATCATATCTGCACCCTGCTGACTGTCGTCTCTCTCTCCTCTCTTCCCTGGCTGACGTCAGCGGGAGCGCTCGGCCCTGCCCACTCGAACTGTGAGCCGAGAGAGAAGAGAGCTGACAAGTCAGCTGAGATCCGGGAGCCGAGCTTATTATAGGTACAATCCGGCATATTTTTTTCAATACACAGGGACACTTATTATGGTACAGAGGGGATGGGAGGATTTGAAAGAAGTTAACCACTTTAAAGCGTTTGTTACCCCAACGTTTCATATTCCTGATATGTGCCTGCTGTATTATGTGCCTGTAAAAAAAAAAAAAAAAAGAAAAAAAAAAAAAAAAAAGTATTCTGTTCTGTGTGTGAAATCCCTGGTGTTCCTGACCTGCTAGTCCCTCTGCTTTCCTATTAATAACTGACCACACTAAGCAGGAGAGCACACTGTGGTCAGTTCTCTAGCTATGCTGGGAATTCAGTGTGCTCTCCTCAAATGATTAGACTTGTCCTGACATGCCCCTGCTGCACAGCCATTCACTGGGAAGCTCAGTGTACTGCTGCTTCTCCTCCCCCAGCTTTTATGCAATGGAGAACAGAGGGAATGTGATCACAAAAAAAAACAAAAAAAAAACCTAATGTATGGCCAGCTTTGGTATCCAAATTTCTTCCTTCATAAGAGGCTTCTGGCTGGATTATTTCATACTAGTGATCGGGTAACATTAAACTTCACAGAACATCTGAAAGTTGTGTTAAATTTGCAAAAACAGTTATTACACGGTTACTCCACTGATGCAGCGCACACTCACCAAGTGTCTGTGTCCCACAGCCAAAGGGGGCTGGAGAGGAGAAGTCCAGGCTGGACTTCTCCAGAATCTTCCTCACCAGACTGAAACCATTGCTATGGACCCCGGAGGAAGCCACACCAATAACCAGATCCCCTGCCGTGATCCTGTCCAGTAACGGCAGCATGTGGCCCCTCTCCACAGCTCCTACCGCGAACCCAGCCAGGTCATACTCCCCCAGGGGGTACATGCCCGGCATCTCTGCTGTCTCACCCCCTGCCAGGAAAACAGAACACATATTACACAACAACATTACCAAAATAAAAAGGAGCATCAGTAAGTAAAAGGCAACACACAATAGATTTATCCAAATCTGATAAGGGTGTCTGTTTCTGCAGGATTTTAGGTTTCATCGTATATCGCTCCTATATTAAAGCTTAACCAAAACCAGTGTTTGAAAGAGCAGGAAAAGGGTTAGAGCCTCTTCCAGTTTTCATTGCCGTGTCCCCACTTAGGAGACTTCCCATCACTTCCTGCCAGGTCAAGAAGCAATGGGAAATCCCTCCAATGGGGACACAGTCAAACTTTTGGCAAGGTTTTAATTTTTGCCTATGCCTTCCAGTCTTTTGGATAACATAAAATCCCCACCCCCATCCTCAAAATCATTTCTTACATGGGTGTGACAGGAAAGGTAGGGCAAATATCCACATAGATATATTACAACTAAAGACTACAATAATGCACTGGACTTTGGTTTACACCCATTAATTATTTTATTAGTACCAGACAAAATTTTTGTCTTTTGTTTCTCATAGGGCAAATATCCACAATGGGGTTACAGAATGATTTTAACCCTTTCCCACTCCACAACAGTAAAACTCTGTCTGTATATGCAGAATAGCATGCTTGTTATATTCACTGAGGAACTCAAGGGGTTAATCCTCTGCATTGTGTAAAAAGGCTCTTTGACACTATATGGACAGATCCTTCCCTTCTGCACTGTCTATCTTGGCAAGTCCATATAATATAGTGAGGGTAGCCATCCTGCACATGCTCAGTTTAGTCTTTATTGCTGGAGAGAACATTTCCCGTTTCAGTTGAACTGTTCAGGTCACATGATATGGACATCACACATGTGGGCGTGTATACAGGCTGTAGTGGAAATCTCCTCCTACCTAAAAACTGAGCTTTGGACAAAACTGTGCAGTTTATCATGTGACTGTGGTATACAGATAAGCAAAAAAGGCAAATTGTGGCAATATTTTAATGTTAAAAGAAGATTTATAAGCGGTGAGCACTGTGGGGCGGTAGAGGAACTATTTTCATATCACTGGGTTTAGTAACGTATATGAATAGCCAAAGCTTGTTTTTCAGTTTTAAATAAATAGAGTAGGGAGGTTTGGCTTTTTTTTTTTTTTTTTCATTGCCGTCTGTATCCCAGCTTAGAAGACTAGCTCACTCCGATTGTTCTGGGCACAGAAACAAAATAAGCCTTAAGCTCAGGTCACACTGCCGCGACTTGGGATCCAACTTATGAGACCCCAAGTCGTGTGACATCTGAAATCTCATATTAGCCAATGAGAGCTTTCTTAAAATTAGCACTACTGAACTTTAGAACAGGTTTGTGTACTAATTCAAGGCGACTTCTATCCGACTTGGGCCCATAGGACTTTAACGGAAGTCTCCTTCAAGTCGAATTCTCATCTTAAAAAGGGAGTTGTAACATCTCATGGTTTTTCACCTTCTGTGCTGCAAAAACCGCAGTGCATCAATGTGATAGCAGTCTTATAGGGGGGGGGGGGGGGTGTGAGGTCAGGACAGTAAAGGCTCATTTACATTTGCGGTTTGGACGGAAAAAAAAATAAAAAAATAAAATCATAGTTCATAGTGGCCCGCAACCGCTTACCGCTTAGCAAATCACTTAAATGGCCCACACTCTACAAAAAGTTGGAGCACCCCTGTTCTAGTGTATAGTGCAAATATAGGCCAATGTTATAGAGCCCTTTATTCCAAATTGTACCTAAAAGCATGAGACATTACTTGTCGGAGGAGGCACTGAAGAATGTGAGAGTGCGTGTGTTTTTACAGAAGGATAGTTACCCAGAAGAGCACATCCAGCCATTTGGCAAGCCTTGGCGATACCAGAGACCACAGGGGCCGCCACAGACACATCCAGTGCCCCGCAGGCAAAGTAGTCCAAGAAGAACAGAGGTTCTGCCCCCTGCGCCAGGATGTCATTTACGCACATGGCCACTAGATCCTGTCCAATGGTGTCGTGTTTGTTACATGCCTGTGCAATCTACAATAGGGAAAAATAAGAGGGTAATTCCACTTACATGGTGGAAATAAAAAAAAAAAAATAGCAAATGAAAATAATATAGTATAGTATATACAATTTTGATTCAAGTCATATTGCAATTGAATGTTATCAAAAAGCGTCCATCAGATCTGGTAAGAGTTTGGATTGGCTGGTGGAGGATTAGTCACCTTGAATATTGTCAACAGGATTCTTTGTGTATTCCTTCACGAGGAGTTTCCATTACTGAAGAACTATTATCGCTCCTTCCCTATATGTATATGGACTTATACAATGCGCTGCACTTATTCTTTTTTCTTACATTTGAGGTGTTGTGATTTGCCTTCAAGTGTTCAGCTTGCATTTGTTGCTAATTTTTAGTTCTGTGTGTGCTGATTGCTTTATATTACACTTACCTGCTTTATGTAGTGGTTTTGCACAGGGCAGACTGGATCCTCCACTTCTTGGGTCCGTCGCCAGCGCTCCTGGCCCCTCCCTCCTGACAAGTGCCCCCACAGCAAGCAGCTTGCTATGGGGGTACCCGAGCCAAGGCAATGTGTGTCCATTCAGACACGGAGCCGCGGTTTGGCCCCACCCCCTCTTTTTCTCAATGGCTCACTGACTGACAGCAGCAGGAGCCATACCTGTGAACTGCTGTTTCAGCCAATAAGGAGGGGAGTACCGGGCAACCGAGACTCTCCTATAACATCACTGGATTAAGATGGGGCTCAGGAAAGTATTAGGGTGGCTGCTGCACACAGAAGGTTTTTTTTTTTATCTTCATGCAGGAGGATAAAAACCTTCTGAATTTAGAACCACATTGATTGATTGTTCTGAATCAGCGACTAAGGCAGGCCATCGACTATGCAATTTTCTTTGCTTCCACCACAGATGGAAGGTAAGAAAGTTGCTCGATTCCCCCATCAACACAGTTTCGCCGCCCTATTTTGTTCTGCCAGTGGGGAGCCTTTCCTGCCAGCACAACACGATTAGTGTTGCCAGCTATAGCCGTTCAGGAAAAACCTGACAGACTGGTTGTACACAAGTTGATCGTTAGAGCAACGGGTGTACAACCAGGGTGACCCATACATGGATCAAAATCCATTTGGTCCCTGCTGAACCGGCCAAATTTCCAATACATATATGACCAGGTTAAGATTGCCAATTGCCAGGTTAGCATTTTCAAAACCACCGTTAGCCCTAATGCAAGTTTCTTTTAAAAAAAACTGATGATCTGCATACCCATCTAATTTTAAACTAGGGATGAGCACATCAATTTGTGGATTAGATTTGAAGAAAATGACTAAATACCCAAATTTATTGAATATCCAAAAGAGCAGTTTACACAATACCACAACTACTCCATCACAAAACTGGACTTCACATTACAACCGAGTCATAAGGTACATTATGTGGCCAAGGGTATATGGACATCCCTTCAAATTTATGGAGTTCAAGTGTTTCCCGTAAAGGGTATATGGTTATTGTTAAAAGGATACAAAAAGACAAATTTAGACAATGGTGATCTTCCAACCTTGGGGGTAACTGTTTGGGGAAGTTTCTTTCCCCATTCAGCATGTGCTCCTGTGCACAAAGCCAGCTCCATAAGGACATGGTGTGGCGAGACCTGTCCTTGACATACTGAAGTGATGTGATGAATTGGAAAGGTACCAGACCTCACAAATTACATTTTGGCTGAATGGGCCCATTCTGTAGTCTAGACACTCCAGAAGCCAATGGAAAAACCTTTACCAGAAGAATGCAGGCTTATAAGAACCGTAAAAGGGAAGATGGCTCCATATTTATGACCATGGTTTTGGAATCTGAATTCCAACAAGCTCACACAGGTGTGATGGTCAAATGTTTCCAGGCTTTTGGCCACATAGTATATTTATTCCTCAACACCTCACTGATGCTACTGATTAAATTACTAGCAGCCATCTACTGTATGTCAGCCATTAATAAAAAATATTTTCTCTTGTTCTAAATTACCTTCAATTTTGTGCCAACACCATCTGTACCAGACACAAGAATAGGGTCTGTATATCCTGCTGCTTTAAGGTCAAATAATCCAGCAAAGCCTCCAAGCTCTGCATTGCATCCTGGAAAAATACTCAAATTAGTACAAAAATAATATACATCAATAACTGCAATGACGGGAGAACTAACTGAAACATGTAAAAGGCCCATTTATACTGCTGTGCTTCTGACACTTTCTATGAATGAATTCTATGAATGCACCATGCGTTTTCAGGTGGTTCCAGATTAAAACATATTGAAAATCCCAGCAATCACTGTACTTCTGGCATGCTGCGGGTCTCATACAGGGAAGTAATCCTGTCATTTATCTGCCCCTCCTCACCTCTGGTCTATTCAGAAAATGCCTTGCATTTTGTAAACCATTCACAAAACATAAGGCATCCTGTAAATGGACGAGAGGAGGGGCGGATAAAAGACCTGCAGCTCTTATACCTACAGCATTGCCTGAGGAATAGTGGTAACTGTATTTACCTGACATATTAGGATGGATGATAACTTTTACAGTGAGGGAAAAAAAAAATATAGTATTTGACCTGCTGCTGGTTTTGTACGTTTTCCCACAAAGAAATGATCAGTTTATAATTTTAATGGTAGGTTTATTTTAACAATGAGACACAGAACAACAAAAATAACAGTTATAAATTGATTTGCATTTCAATGAGTGAAATAAGTATTTGTTCCCCTATCAATCAGCAAGATTTCTGGCTCCCAGGTGTCTTCTATACAGGTAATAAGCTGAGATTAGGAGCACTCTCAAAAGGGAGTGCTCCTAACCTCAGCTTGTTACCTGTATAAAAGACACCTGTCCACAGAAACATTCAGATTCCACATGTACAGGCCCATCTGAAGTTTGCTAATGAACATCTGAATGATTCAGATGAGAACTGGGTGAAAGTGTTGTGGTCAGATAAGACCAAAATCGAGCCCTTTGGCATCAACTCAACTCACCATGGGAGGAGGGAGGAGGAGGAATGCTGCCTATGACCCCAAGAAAACCATCCCCACCGTCAAACATGGCAATGGAAACATTATGCTTTGGGGGTGTTCTTTGCCAAGGGGACAGGACAACTTCACATCAAAAAAGGGACGATTGACAGGTGAGAACCTTCTTCCCTCAGCCAAGTCATTGAAAATGGGTCGTGGATGGGTATTCCAGCAGGACAATGACCCAAAACACAGCCAAGGCAACAAAGGAGTGGCTCAAGAAGCATATTAAAAAGGGGTTGTAAACCTTCCTGTTTTTTCCACCTTAATGCATCCTGTCCTACGATGACCAGAAACAGCGTGTTTTTGCCACCTCATATGTCACTTCCGGTCCGCGGTGACCACTTACGGTTCGCGGTAAACGGCTTCCGGTTACGCCTTGCATCTCACACGTTATGTCACACCCTCGTGACTTCCTCTGAGGAGACACGCTGTTTCTGGTCTTTGTTTGGATTATTCTTCATTTGTTTGATGTAAGCATAATTTTATCTTTAATAAAATTGGTCTTTTGTGGTAATACACCATTGGAGGCTATTCCTTTACATGTGGATCCAGATACAGGGCTGGAGGACATATTCACCTATTGTATCAAGACTCCATCCCCTATCCAGATTGAGTGTGGGCGCCAACACCGAGGTGATCGTCCTAGGAATGGTTCAAGGCATTTGATCCATGCCCTCAAGGTAAGAGCAATGGGAGCACAATGAAGGGATATCATTTGAACCACGATCACATTATTTTTCATCTGCTGGTGAAGACTCTTGAAAGTTTTACACATTGGAATTTTTTTATTTGAATTTATTGGACTGTTATTTAGGATTTTCACTGCATACATTGGGTGTTTTGCACTATCATTTTGAACTCTTTTTTATGAACATTCACTGTATACATCCCTTTTTGATGTTTATAGCTTGCACATGTATTGTGTTATGTATTGATCATTCTTATTCTGTTACACATGTGAGCACATTTTTTGTAGATGAGTTTATGGGTGGAAAGTTTCATTATTGGTTGGTGACTTTGCCGCGCACACGATAATTTTCAACACCTTTCTCAACCATTCACTGCAACTGAGATTTATGCGCAAGATCACATATAATTTAATTCTATACTTTCTATCCTATTTAGGCGACTAGTGATCACATTATTGATTTAGCAGCATCTCGTTCTTTGTATATGATTTCTTATTTTGTATTCATAGATTTATAGTAGCGCAGAGGTCCCGTATCTTTACTTCAAGTACGATATGCTTGTTTTTTTAAATTTACCTTTACAGTCACTTTAAAAGGTCCTGGAGTGGCCTAGCCAGTCTCCAGACCTTAATCCCATAGAAAGTATGTGGCGGGAGCTGATGGTTCGAGTTACCAAACGTCAGCCTCGAAACCTTAATGACTTGGAGAGGATCTGCAAAGAGGAGTGGGACAAAATCCCTCCTGAGATGTGTGCAAACCTGTTGGCCAACTACAAGTAACGTCTGACCTCCGTTTGCCAACAAGGGTATGGCCACCAAGTACTAAGTCATGTTTTACGAAGGGGTCAAATACTTATTTCCCTCATTAAAATGCAAATCAATTAATAACTTTTTTGAAATTCGTTTTTTTGGGATTTCTTGTTATTCTCTCTCACTGTTACAATAAACCCAGCATTAAAATTATAGACTGATAATTTGTCTGTGGGCAAACTTACAAAATCAGCAGGGGGGTGGGGGTCAAATACTTTTTTTTTCCCCCTCACCGTATGGTCTAGAACAGTGGTTCTCAACTCCAGTCCTCGGGACCCACCAACAGGCCAGATTTTAAGTATTACCTTGGGGAGCTGCAGACTAGAATACTGCAATCACTGAGCAGCAAGTGATATCACCTGTGATGTATTTCAGCTATCCTGCAAACCTGGCCTGTTGGTGGGTCCTGAGGACTGGAGTTGAGAACCACTGGTCTAGAATAAGGGTCTCCAAACATTCTAAACAATGGGACAGTTTACGGTCCTTAAGACTTTAGGGGTGCCAGACTATGGTCATTGGGAGTAGAAATTTTCCTGGTGTCAGTGGAGTAAACAATGCATGTATGATTCTGGGGGAAGGTATAACGCCCCATCATTGGGGTCAGTGGGAGGAATAGTGCCCGTTGTTGGATGTTAATAGCAGGCATTAAAGTGATTTTTTTTTTTCCCCCTCTATAAAAACAACAAAGGACTTTACAATCATGTTATTCTTAGCTGCCCTGTGCAGTGGATTTGCACAGAGCAGCCCGGATCCTCCTCCTCCTTTCAGGCCCCTCTTCTGTGCTCCTGACCCCTCCCTCCTGTTGAATGCCCCCACAGCAAACTACTTGCCCGTTGAATGCCCCCACAGCAAACAACTATGGGGGCACCTGAGCCGAGCTGAAGCTCCATGTGCCCATTCAGACAAGGCGCTGTGGTTTGGCCCCGTCCCCCCTCTCTCCTGAGCTGGGGCTCAGGTAAGTATTAGGGGGGTTGCTGCACACAGAAGGCTTATCTTAATGCATTACAATAAAAAAAAAAAAAAAAAAAAAAAAACACCACACACACCTTTGACTTTACAACCCCTTTAAACCCCATTGTTGATGTCAGTGGGAGGTAATGTCTTGTATCAGTGGGAGGAAAGTGTCCTAAGGCCCAGATACAAGCAAGCAAAGGGCCTCACCTGGTCCCTGGGCTTCAGTTTGGAGACCACAACTGGTCTAGAACATCTACCCAGAGGTAACTTTTCACAATGAGGAATTTTTAAATGTGTTTGTGCCAATCTTTTATTCAATCCTTACATATGACCCTCCAATTGAAGCTCTACTTTCCACTTAAAAACCACACTGTGCAATTAACCAAGACCTTCCCTTCCTCTATAAGGTTTCAAGGTACAAGACTGATGTCACCTACCTATTGTCCAATGTTTAATTATTACTGGACTCTATATATTACAGGTTTATCCTTAAACTGTACTGTCAAAATGTTGAGATAAAACTAGAGGGGATTTGAAGGTAAAATGTGGCTAATTCCCAGACATACACTTTGACAATACAGACATTTATAGTTCCCAATTCACATTATTATGGAGAGGTCATGCCTCTATAGGACATAACTAAACATTTCCTGTCTGACAAAAAGGTTCTTTGTCCTAGCAGACTTGTGACCAGTAGCAGGAACATCTAATCCAGCCTCTGCACTTACTCCAGCTGCTTTAATTGAGGAAACGCTCTCTTTAATTCACCCCTTTTACTATCTGCTCTGCAGAGATGGGAAGCCCAGGACACCCGGTCGACATACAACTCTACAATACTTAGTCAATTGTATTGTTCTGGCTTACCTGGTCTAGCTGTGGCAGCAGCAAAAGGCTTAATTCTCTGCACCAGACTGTTCCCAGCCTCTATGTCCACACCACTGTCTTTGTAAGTCAGGGGCCTGTCAGGACACAGGGAAATATTAATACCCAAGAATCTAAAAATATAAAAAAGGTGTAGTCACAGCCAAAAAAAAAAAAAAAAAATCTACATTCACAGTAGAAAGGTACATACAGAGCCTGCAACACATGCTAAAATGTTTATACAATTAGCAGGCTCTTTGACTCAGTCTGCTTTATCATATATGGGGGGAGCAATTTTTGTTTTGGCGAGACTGCAATTCTGCAGACTTATTTTGTCACATTTTTGGGGCCGTTTGATATGTGCAAAAAGAGCTCACGCAAATAAAAGTAAAACATTTATTAAGAGTAATGACAGATACAGAAAATAGGACAAGAATACTAAAGATGTTGTTTCACCACGGAGTCCCCCTGCTTTTACACAGCATGGCCGACCAGGTTCAGAAGCACAATTTGCAAGCTCTGGTGTAAGACTAGCCTATTCCAGTTTGGGCTGTGGTATTTAGACTTGTGTAAAAGGAATAGGAAAACCCCCAAGCCAAGTCCCTTTGCAATATGATCACTTAAGGACTTGGTCAGTTCAAAAATCAAAAGTGCCTATAAAAGAGGAGTCATTCAAGATAACCAGAATATTAGAGGGTTTATTAGATATTTGTGAGGCCAACAATAATAAGGAATATGCAATATGCAATTTCCCAATCAAGACTTCATGCTGCTATGAACCCTTTTTGCTCTTTGAACTAGTAATGAATATCAAATTGTTGGTGCCCATTCATCTAGCACTCCCTCTTGTAGGCCTTCAGCCATGCAGAGCAAGTTCCCCCAAACAAGAGGCCAGCTTCACTTCTCAGCTGGCTGCAGTACAAAAAGCATAAAGAAGAATTCCAGGCAATTACACAAGGATAATGAAGAATAGTTTAATAAGCTTTGAAGGAATACATAGAACAAAAAAAACGAAAAAACAAAAAAAACAAACAAAAAAAAACACACAAACACCCACAGAGAGGGCATGTTGGCCCCACATGGTTTCAGCACCTCTGTAGTTCATAAGGCAGGCTCTGTGAAGATGTGTGACACAGCAGTGCTTATTCAGAGAGCATTCAAAGTATGAGATTATTCTCCAGTCAAGTTCCTCCACCCCAAACGCGCTCATCCATGTCTTTATGGACCTTGCTTTGTGCAGGGGTCCAAATCGGGGGGGGGGGGGGGGGGCTGGGTGTTCAGAGGTTGGGCTTTGCCCCTTACTTCCAGTAAAGGGAACTCTTGAGGCATCAGCATACCAAGACATTTTTAACAATTTCATGTTCTCAACTTTGTGGGAATAGTTTGGAGATGGCCCCTTACTGTTCCAACATGATTGCGCACCAGTGTGCAAGGAAAGGTCTATAAAGACATGGATGAGCGAGTTTGGGGTGGAAGAACTTGACTGGCCTGCACAGTCCTGACCTCAACCAGATAGAACACAGCAGAGAAGCCAGGCCTTCTCGTCCACAACAGTGTCTGACCTCACAAATGCGCTTCTGGAAGAATGGTCAAAAATTCCCATAAACACACTCCTAAACCTTGTGAACATTTTGAGCATAAATACCCTGCAAGGTGTCAGGAAAAAAAAACAAAAAAAACCCACAACCACTACAGGAGGTCCCCGAGTTACGAACCTCCAACTTGCGAACGACTCCTACTTACAGACGGGATTCGGCGTAGGTGGGCACGTCGGAAAACAACATCTCTGCCGCTCTGCGCATGCGCTTCCGACCAAATAGGCAGTCCCTAACCCGTTCGTAACTCGGGGACTGTCTGCATCTTATTTTCCAGGGCCTCTGCCTTCAGAAAATATTGAATGTTTGGCGGTTCCAAGTAAACTTTCTAGCAAAAACGGCAGATTTTTCTACATATGTGAAAAATTTCAAAATTGCCCTGAGCAGCAGGTGGTTAAAGTTCTGGCACCTTTTTTTGGGCATTTAATTGGAGAATATAGCAAATCACTGTAAAAATTTGTTGCATCTACAAAACACATTCACATCTTTCACCAACAACCATTCTTCAGTGTTGACTGTGGTTTCCTGTACTATCAAATCCTATTTTATAATGTTACATTTGTGAGAACACATTCATCTTACAGCTCACCTTCCAGTGTCAGATCTGGAAGTGTGCCCATTCTGCACTATGTAGGCATGCCATCCTGCCATCAAAATGTGTATCCCATATTGGACATCTCCAGGAGTAGGAGGCCCTTCAGCATGTCAACCATGGCTCATCTGTTGCACGAAACCGTGATCTTCAGTTTTTTCAAGATTACAGGTGAAGTTTGTGTGGAGGTGTCTCAAAGTGAAGGCCATTGTATATTCTAGGTTCAGAGCTTGTGCTTTTTCTGCACAAATTACCCCTTGAGGTGTAGATTCTTGTACTGCTATGATTTTTTTCTTGGAGAGGTTGTAGAGCCCAAAACGAGGAATAAAAGCCGTGACTGTGCAGTGCAATCCGTTCACAATTTTGTGCTTTAATGGTGGAGGTCACTTTCTTGTACTCCTTGTGTAGGGTAATGACCAATGGCCTGCCAACCATAGACACTGAAATTCATGTATAGACGCCATAGCAGATTGGCCCAGCTTTGCATTTTTTGTCCTTTTTACAGGAGGTCAAAAGCTGAAGCGAAAATGTACATAGATGGGGGGGGGGGGGGAAGAGGGGATGAGTAATAAGAGCAACTCATCTTAAAATTTTGAAAGGAACCCCCCATCCCCCACACTTTGGGATTATCCCAAGGCCCGACAGAACACAAATGTATGTATATTAAACGTAGACACACCAAATGCATTTGTAGTGCTTTATTACAAAAAAAAAATTTGTAGACAATACAAAGTGTATGAATTGTTTGAGCACAACAGCACTCCTTGAGATAAGACCATCCCCCACATAATAACACAACGCCAATATTGAAGAAAATTTAGCCCAACAGATGCAGAACTACACATTTTGATTTGTGATCTAAGTCTAAGCTGCATACCCCCAAAGCTGCAATCTGCTGGTGCTGTGTGAATTAATACAAGCGGTGGACCGGTGACGGGCACTCACCAGGAGTGTAGACTACGCCTGCCTTTTCCACCCCTCCATTCATAGAGGCTCTACTATACCTTCCATCCATAGAACACTTATAAAAATGGGAGGATGAGTGGAAGGAAAGACCTGCTGAATTCATAAAGCACTTTTCATTCATAGAAGCTATAGTACAGCTGGCATTAATGGGAGGAGGGGGCAGAAAGGGCAGTCATATTCAGAACTCTTGACGAGTTTTGACCAAACTTAGGCTTTCATAGGTCTTCGGTTCAATTCCCTAAAAATGTTCAATTAAAACAAAAATGTGAAATAAAATTTATGAAACATTTAACTGTTAAAAACCTTACATTTTCCCAAAATTTGATGATTTTGTATATCAATACACCTCCAATATAAAAAACAAACAAAAAAAAAAAAACAAAAACAGTAATTTCACACAGTAATCACTGAGAACTTAGTTTGACACTGACCATCAAAAATATCATTAAAACATTGACAGCGCTCAAAATCTCCCGACTAAGGCCTGGTTCACACCTATGCATTTTTTGTAGTGTGTTTTCAGTTTTTCAGGAACACACTACAGTCCATTTAACATGGTTTCCTATGAGTCGTGTTCACATCTGTGCATTTTATGGAAAGGGTCAGGGACCAGCAGGTTGTTTTTGGTTCCATAGACTTCAGAGGATCAAAAAAGTGTATTGAAAAAATGGAAAATGCACCTGGAATATGCAAACTGCAACCGTGTGAACCAGGCCTAAGGGCCTGTGCTGATGGGAGGCAGTAGGTTAACTGCCTCAAGAAAAAAATATAAACGACACTGCGCTAACCCAATATAGAAAAAGCAGCTACACAAAATATGACCAATATTATAAACACAAATAAAAATAAAATGTAGCGCTAATGATGATGACCAATGGTGAAAAATACATCAGTGATAGTGGCCATTAGAAAAGGCGCATTGATGGAACACGTGACATGATATAAAATAGTGAATAATAGGTAAAGGATACGATAATGTACCAATGTATAGCCATAAACCAAAAAACAGAAAGTCCCAGAGTAAACTGTGTATGAAATGTTGAACTGGTGTGGAAATCTTCTCCTCTGTATATCATTAATTGCACGATCGTGAACTGGAAACAGATAAAATACGCTTACCAGAGGGAGTGGATTCGGATGCCGGTGACACCGAATCAAACAGGCTCAGAGATCCTTAATGGACGATGGTTGGTCCCAGAAATCCCGGATCTCAGGGGGGATCTTTCCTCTGTAATCCAAATCGTGACTGCCGGTCCAGATGGCCGAGGGAGGGTCACAGCCACAGGAAAGTCTCCAGAGTATGAGTAGTTCCCAAAAAGATATATTAAACGCCAATAGTGCAGATCAAATGACGTATTTTTATTGGATATCACCAATAATCAACAAGCAATATAAAAAGCGCGATCAGGTAAAAAACACGTTAAAATCGAGTGTAGGGAAGAGTAAGGCTCGCCCGACGCGTTTCGTTTACATGGACTTCAACTGCCCCAGTTGTGGTATAACAAAGTGGAAGCAACTGGGAACAGCAACTCAGCCACGAAGCGGTAGGCCACGTAAAAATGAGCAGGGTCAGAGCAAGTTGAAGCTGACAGTGCGCAGAAGTCGCCAAGTGCCTGCAGAGTCAATAGCTACGGACCTCCAAACTTCGTGTGGCCTTCAAATTAGCACAATAGTGCGTAGAGAGCTTCATGGTATGAGTTTTCATGGCCGAGCAGTTGCAGCCAAGCCTTAGATCACCATGTGCAATGCAAAGCGTTGAATACAGTGGTGTAAAGCATGCCGCCACTGGACTCTAGAGCAGTGGAGACGTGTTCTCTGGAGTGACGAATCACGCTTCTCTATCTGGCAGTCCGATAGACGTGTCTGGGTTTTGTGGTTGCCAGGAGATTAGTACTTGCCTGACTGCATGGTGCCAAGTGTAAAGTTTGGTGGGGGGGTTATGGTGTGGGGTTGTTTTTCAGGTGCTGGGCTTGGCTCCTTCGTTCCAGAGAAGGGAACGCTTAAGGTGTCAGCATACCAAGAAATTTCGGACATTTTAATGGTCCAGACTTTGTGGAAACTGCACACCAGTGCACAAAGCAAAGTCCATAAAGACATATGAGCGAGTTTGGGGTGGAGAAACTTGACTGACATTCACAGAGTCCTGACCTTAACCCATACACCTTTGGGATGTATTAGAGCAGAGACTGTGAGCCAGGCATTCTCGATCAACATCAATGCCTGACCTCACAAATTCTGGAAGAATAGACAAACATTCCCATAGACACACTCCTAAACCTTGTGGACAGCCTTCCCAGAAGAGTTGAAGCGGTTATAGCTGCAAAGGGTGGACCAACTTTATATTGAACCCTACGGACTAATGCCCCGTACACACGGTCGGACTTTGTTCGGACATTCCGACAACAAAATCCTAGGATTTTTTCCGGCGGATGTTGGCTTAAACTTGTCTTGCATACACACGGTCACACAAAGTGGTCGGAAAATCCGATCGTTCTAAACGCGGTGACGTAACACACATACGTCGGACTATAAACAGGGCAGTGGCCAATAGCTTTCATCTCTATTTATTGTGAGCATGCGTGGCACTTTGTCCGTCGGATTTGTGTACACACGATCGGAATTTCCGACAACGGATTTTGTTGTCGGAAAATTTTATAGCCTGCTCTCAAACTGTGTGTTGGAAAATCCGATGGAAAATGTGTGATGGAGCCTACACACGGTCGAAATTTCCGACAACAAGGTCCTATCGCATATTTTCCATCGGAAAATCCGATCGTGTGTACGGGGCATAAGACTGGGATGCCATTAAAGTTCATGTGCGTGTAAAGGCAGGTGTCCCAATACTTTTGGTAATATAGTGTATATAATGCAGGCAACATACGAAACCAAAAACCTTACATGTTTTGTAGCCAACACCACAGCACTGGAAGCAGTTGTTTTTGTAATAAGTCTTCAAACACTGATGCATCATTGGATTTGTAGCTTTTTCCCCTTTAATTTCTGGTACCGTGCTTTCAGTTCTGGGAACCTCTCCCCCCCCTGCACAAACATCACAAAACTCATGCTTTATGTCAGCAAGGGGAAAGACAAGAGTAATAGGATGGGGACTTGTGGGCAGGTTGGTTTGTTAGTTATCCAGGCTGCAAGAAGGGGGGGGGGGGGGGAATGACAGGGTTAAACCTCCCTCTACATTTACCCCAGGCATTCCTGGGCTCTGCCCTCCACCCTGTGCAGTAAATAGGGAGCTCTCTCTCTCTAGAGAGACTACCTGTCTAGTGGTTGGTGCCCTAAAGCAATCGGGACCGAATCCATGGTACGGACACTCTACGGACCTAACCATATGATACAGGAACGGAGTTAAACTCACCGGTGTTCCCTTCTAAATGTTACATTCAGAAGACAAGGTGTGCACCGATCAGGGACTCTGCATGTTGCTACACAAGGTGTATGGCTCACTTCTAAGTCGAGGTCCTGCCTTAATGTTGAACTACACATGACCATGCCCACGCCTAGCCCCGGACATTAGTAAGCATGTACATGGCAAATAGGCAGCCCCCACAAACCGAATATCTACATGTCATTTTTAGGCAAATCTACATCCCCCCCCCCCCCAAGGGAGGGTAATAAGCACTTTGCCCCATTGGGAGATTACCTTTCACTTCCTGTCCCACAGCCAAAAACAGGAAGTGAGAGGAAATCCCTCGAAGACTCACGTGAATTGGTATACCCCATTGTAAGATTTTCCCTCCACTTCTGTTCTGGTGACAACCCAAAACAAGACAGAGGGTGAATTTTCCTAATGGGGACACCATTAGTAATAAAACCTGACAAGTGTTCTATCTTTACGCTACCGAAAAAAACAAAAACAAAAAAAATTTTGGTTACACTTTAAAGGGCTTTAAACCAAAGTTTCAATCTTCCTATACACACACCTATTTTGCCCGAGATAAGCGATAGCTCGGTAACCAATGTCCTTTCTGTAGATCGCATCCTTAAACTGTACAGTGGCTACTCCTTTGTTGGCTTCTTTCAGAGCAGATACCAAGTCCTTCTTGATGGCAGTGACAGTAAGAACCCGTCCGCCGCTGGTTACCACCTTTCCGTCCTTCAGCGCGGTGCCAGCATGAAACACCTCCAGACCAAGCTCTTTGGCTTGAGAAAGTCCTTAAAAACAAACAAGGATATAAAGGATGATTTAGCACAACTAGCACAGAAAGCTAAACCTAAAATGGGAACAGTGCCCACCGCAACCCAAAATAAATATTGCTATGGATAATATATGCAACAGTTTGGAATAAACCCGGTAAAAAAAACAAAAAAAAACAAAAGAAAACAAAAAAAAAAAAAAAAAAAGCCTTTACTCACATCAGTACATAAAGTGGACCTGGACCTCCTAAGCCCAAGAACGCGATATGAACCCCCCCCAATATATAAAGAAATAACATTTGTCAAACTTAAAAATGATTCACACCAGGAAACAAAAATTTTATTACACAAAGATAACCCAAGTAAATACAAAATTCAAAATTAAGTTTTTAAAGTGATGATTTCATTCAAGAAAAAAAAAAAGCTGTCCAAACATGCCTGGCCCTATGTGAAAAAGTATTTGCCGCCTAAACCTAATTGCTGGTTGTGATCGTCTGCAATAACGGGCAATGAGTCTTTCACATCGCTGTGGAGGAATTTTGGCCCACTCTTTGCAGAATTGTTTTAATTCAGCCACATTGGAGGATTTTCAAGCCTGAACTTTGACTAGGACACTCCAAAACCATCTTTTTTTTGAGCCAGAGTTGGACTTGCTAGTTAGATCATTGTCCTGCTACATAACTCAAGTGCACTTGAGCTTGAGGTCACAAACTGATGGCCAGACATTCTCCTTCAGGATTTTGTGGTAGAACGCACAATTCTTGGTTCCATCAATTATGGAAAGTCGCCCAGGTCCTGCAGCCCCAGACCATTACACTACCACCACGTTTGACCGTTGGTGTGAGGTTTTTTATGAAATGCTGTTAGTTTTACGCCATATGCAACGGGACACAGGCACACGTTCCAAAAAGTTAAAACTTTTGTCGCACCAGTCCACAGAATATTTGCCACAAGTCTTGGGGATATTCAGAATATTTTTTGGCAAATGTGAGATGAGCCGTTGAGTTTTTTGGTCAGCAGTGGCTTTAGTCTTGGAACTCTCCCATGGATGCCATTTTTGCCCAGTCTCTTTCTTATTGTTGAATCATGAACACTGATCTTACCTGAGGCAAGTGAGGCCTGCAGTACTTTAGATGTTGTACTGGGTTCTTTTATGACCTCCTGGATGAGTTGTCCTTGTGCTCACTGTGGTTCACTTGAGTCCCAAAAGCCTTAGAAATTGCTTTAGAACCTTTTCCAGACTGATACATTGCAATTAGTTTGTTCCTCATCAGTTCTTGGAATCTTGTAGATTGCGGCATGACGCGTTGCTTTTTTAGATCTTTTAATGCGCTTCTCTTTGTCAGTCAGCTTCTATTTAAGTGATTTCTTAATTCAACAGGTCTGGCAGTATTCAGGCCTGGATGTGGCAAATTAAATTTAACTCTGCTTTCCAAAAAATGTGGTCACAGTTCATCCATGATTTAGCAAGCGAGAAGGGGGCAATTACTTTTTCACATAGGGCCAGGCAGGTTTGGACAGCTTTCTTCGCCTTAATTAATCATTTAAAAAATGCATTTTGTATTAACTCGGGTCATCTTCGAGTAATATTAACATTTTTTTGGTGATCTGAAATCAATAGGTATGGTAGCTACATGCGTTCTTTAGCCCCCCCCCCCCCCCCCCTTTATTTTCAGCTGGTGATCCCATCAGTAACACACTGTCTTATGGTGTCCCCACTCTGGATAGGAGGAGCAAGAAAGACACCTTGGGGGGGATGGCAGTGTTAGTCAATCCCATATAAATCTTCTAGTGTATCTAACAAATTAAAAATTGTTACCTGGAGGTTCGCTTTAAGTAATTACAGCAGTTTTTTTTCCCTCCATTTGGAATAAACGTTTTACTTTAATGAATACAAGCGGATCATTGTAAGCACCCCTGTCAGCAGTAAATGGTTTGTCTTTTCCCTATAACTGCCACTTTTACTGGACAGTTTGGTCTTGTTCTGGAAGTTGAAAAATAAGACTAGCTGGCTGAATCAACAGGTGAAAATAAAATGAGAAAAAAACATGAAAAAACTTTGGAGGAGTTTGGGAGGCATAAGTGTTCAGTGGCAGTAACAAAAAAAACCCAAACACACACACACACACACACACGCCTGCCAGTGCGTCCAGGAGCAAAGGCTGTTTGGCTGTAAAAATGCAAAACATTTTTTTTACATAGGGAGCGTTTTTACTGTAAAAAACACCCAAAAATGCTCATAAATGCTAGTCAAAAAAAACAAACAAACAAAAAAAAAACACCACATGGCTAAAAGCGAATTTTTTACAGCTGCCTTTTCTAAATGTTCTTATCTTTTGGTGCTGTCAGTGTTAACAGCAGCCACTGTTACTGAGAAAAGTTGCACTGCTTCTGCCCCCTATGCCATAGACAGAACTGAATAGCAGGATCTCCACCGCCCAACCACAGAATGCTATGCATCTTGAAAGAGCAGAGGTAGAAGGGGGCAGTCAAGCGGTGCAACGTTTCTCAGGAGCAGCAGCTGCTGCTCAGGGTATTATATTGAGTGCTGAAACTGAAGTAGCCATCTGCAGGTAATGGGATATACACCATTACACATAATGTGTAAAATTCAGTTATAATTCGTATGAAGCTCCGGTGTGAAAAGTATCGGTGAAGCTGCCAAGGTCTGAGATACTGCACCAACATGACAATCACACAGGCCAAGAAAAGAAAAAAAATAATTAATGTATTAAAGAATTAATACAAGATCTCACCTGTAATTTCCAGGCCTTTGGCATAGCTACCAGGATATCCGCCGCTAGCCATAACCACAGTAACAGCAGCATGGGCCTTCCGCCACACTGGCATAGAAGCGGCAAGGCGTCCATCTAGAGTGGCCTGGATAACATCATGCAAGTCACTCTGAAGAAGCGGCAGTATCACCTTGAAAAACACAGTAAAAAGAACTTTAAAACTTTTATTCCCATGTGAAAAACACATGCAATGGTGAGAGATCACTTTCATGAGATGGATTTTAACATAACAAAGTGATTATTTACATTGGTCTCCTACCTCACTATAGCCAATATAATCTACATGCCTCATCTTAACCCCAGTCATGCCCAAGAGGAAAACAAATCTTAATGCCTAAGCCCAATTTTGCAACTTTGACATGCTTAAGTAAAACCGTACATATCACCACAACTGCTATGTGCATCAAGGTGGATTATACCTTGTTTTTTTTTACAGGACAAGTTGGGCTTTCATTTGGTGGTAAATGGTAATAGATATTTCCGGCTTTTTATTGTTAATTATCTAAGGAAAAACTAACCCCAAAAAAATAAAAAAGGGGGTACAGGTTTTTTTGAAAAATGATAATAGTGTGACAGATCAGGAATGAACTCAAGACGATTTGTAAGTTACTGATAACCCACAGTAGCCAGATCGCCTTAGTTCACAGACATTCAGATGATTTTGATGTTCTGATTGGTTACTAACTTTTACTGTAGTTGTAAATTAAAGCATCGCCGTCCCTCGGAAGTTTGGCCCCCCTATTTCAGGCCAGTTAGAAAGAGCAGGGCGCTTCGCCTATGCACAGTAGGTAACTGGCTGTGAAGCTTAAAGGCTTTACTGCCGGGTTCCCTTACCATGAATGGCAATGGCAGCACCCGAGAGCCAATCCGAAAAACGGCTGGGGTACCAACATCGCGGGAACCCTGGACAGGTAAGCATCAGGGGCGTAACTCTAACTTTGCATTTCATGAATATGAGCACAAGGAGGTGTTACTCACCTGACATTCCGGATCTCCAAATCGGCAGTTAAACTCAAGCACCTTAGGTCCATCTTTAGTAAGCATAATACCAGCATAAAGAACACCTGAAAACAAATAAGACTTGTCATAACTGCAAATACAGCAAGACATCAGTTATTACAGTCAATAACAGTGTCTTTTATAACCTGCTCCGTCTAATACTTACCTTAAACCTGGTTCAGACAGGCTTCCTCCATTTTGTGCAACCAGTTCCCCAAATTCTCTCTTTAGCGATCTGATCGTTGGTTGCACACAGATCTCACGACTTACAAGGAAGGACCAATATTGGGAAAAAGAATTTGTAACGTATCTGGGCGTTAAATGGTCTTCTCCAGACAATTAAAGATACATATTTGCATTTAAATAATTTGATAATATAAAAAAAAAAAACACGACATGTAAACATAAACCAGTAGGGGGCCAACACACACGCCCCTACATGTAAAAACAATGGGGTATACACACACACACACGTCAAACAGAGATGTTACATTGAAGTAGCCAACTTGTTTTGTGGTCTGTGTATCAGCTTCTTCAGGGCTTGCTTGCTTCGTAACCTACTCAGAATCTTTAAGCCATCCAGGACATCCGGATTAAGGGGAGACCAAAAGTAACCCACATCGCAGGCAATGACCACATAGCACAGAAAACACCCTCAATCACTGGTCTATTAATATAGATGCTCCTCACTTAGGATGAAAAATAGATAGGGCTCCATTAAGGGATTAGTTCACTCCCTCCATATACATGGTAGATCCACAATCATCGGTTGGCAGTCCTATCCTAAGAACTACTGCAAGTATAGGTGTCACATGAGATCACCTATGTGGAGATCTAGGAAAATGAGTGTTGTCCTTCTGCGGAAACTGCCTAATGTGGGACAAGTCGGGGTCTCCCGAGGATCCCGCACATCAGCCTTAGATCTTATGTGTTAGCCCCCTACTGTTTTACGTTTATATGTCTTTTTCTATTACCTAATAAATATTCACATGCAAATATGCATCCAATTGTCTGGAGGAGACCATTTAAACGCCCAGATCCATTAAAAATTCCTTTTCCCATTGTTTATATTGAGGGTTGGCACTCCATGACAATATCATCCTAGTTAAAGTACGGTATTTTTCAGACCACAATACGCACTTTTCCCCCCAGAAATATGTGGGAAAATGTCTCTGCGCCTTATGGTGCGAATATACGTCAGGCACCGCCCTCCGTCACTGCTCCCCGCCAACCCCCGCCAGCAATGCCCCCCACCGCCGGAAGAGACAGGAGGGCAGGGGACAGACATACAAGCACCCTGTGGGCGCCAGGCGATCTCCCGGCTGGGCCTGCCTGACACTGCTCCTGGAGACAGGATGGGATAACATCAGGTAAGGCTGCGTTTATGGCAATGGTCACCCTGCGTTTCATGGGCACTGCAAAATACTTTAGTACACCATTTGGTTCAAAATATTTTTTTTCTTGTTTTCCGCCTGTAAAACCTAGGTGCGTCTTATGGAGCGAAAAACACGGTATATGGGCCTGGACTATATATTTTTACTATAACGAAGGACCAATAGTACTGCATTGTACACATGGAACCGCCCACAACCCTGAGCACCCAAGGGAAAGGAAGAGAAGAGTGCCATAACATAAAAATAATTACATCTTTGTCAGGAAAGCCATGCTCAAAAGGAATGCCTGTGCACAGAAGGGTCCATAGAACTGTGCACAGCATTAGGACTCTGCATGCATCTACACAAGATAAAGGTTCATTGCCGAGTGGTCATCAGCCCATGCTGCTTATGACTTGGTCCTGTATTCATCTGTATCTTGACATGGCTTGCTGTTCCTGATCTTCTGTTGTTGACTCAGTCCAGTGCTGACTCTGGCTTGGCTCTAGACCAGAAACTGCCCGCTGCCAGCTAGTCTGCTTCAGCTCCGCATCTGCCGATATCAAGATTCTAGATTCTAAAGCAAATCTTCTACAGGCACCCGTGCCACTCTGTGCCCTGTTATACCCAGTCATCATCCCAGGGGAAATGGGACAAGAGGTGTAAGGACAGCCCGCTCATCAACGCGGCCTTGACCAGGTATGGGACAACCTTATTCTCCTACCCCCTAGACTTAAAGGACAAGTTCACCCTTGGAACATGTTACATGTTCCAGCTCCCCCCTCCTCTTTCCACCACCACCCCCACCCTCCCTGTGACAAATGTTCTCCCCTCACCTGCTGACAGAATTCAAAAACATTGTCATGCGAGACTCCGCCCACACAGCAGTGTCAATCATTCAGAGGGTTATGTGAATGAACGAACGACAAAAGTACCATCGGCCTCCGCGGTCAACAGCTTGTAGTTCTCAATGAACTGTGAGGACACTGGTGAGTGCTCTCATAGTTCATGGATTCTTCCTGTTATACAGCATCTGACTGACATACAATTGCCGAGTGTCTGCAGGAGCCTGACATTGCATCCGTCATCTGCAATTCTCAGGTGCAGTGCCTTACAGGATGCATTCAAAAATATATAAAATGCACATTTCTTTTAATCTGCAAAGAGATTGGCATGCCTTTTTTTTTGTAAAAGGTGAACTTCTCCTTTAACATGCATTTGAGCCTGATAGTAGGAGAGGGTGCACTGCAAGAGTATTTTTTTTTTTTTTTTTTTTTAAGTAGAGTATAGCTTCTGGAATAGGTTATATCAAATGTTTTACTCATCAGTAGGAAACCATGCTTTCTGCCTTCTAAAAGTATCTAAATTACACTAAACTACAACACTGATCTTACCTATATATGGCGCTCCCTCGTTCCGGATTCCATCTACAGATTTCTGCAGCACTGTATCCCGGATTTCTGCAAGCAATGCCTCCGATATCTGAAGTAACAAGAGTTAGATGATTTTATGCTATTCAATTAATGTTCATTTTGGAGCTAGGGCATGTTGTTGCAGAAGCATTTTCCGGTCCATACCTGTGGTGTAGGGCAGTAAGCTCCCATCCCTCCTGTGTTAGGGCCTTGATCACCATCCAATAATCTTTTATGATCCTGGGCTGGAGGCATGGGAGCAACAGTGACCCCATCTGTGAAACAGAGGCACTGCAACAGAATAACCAGAATTTTAGTTTATTTCACAGTTACAAAGAATAATTATTTGTTTATTACAGGTATTTATATAGCACAGACAAATTAAGCATTAATATTATTATTATTATTATACATTCACATCAGCCAATGTCCTCAATGAGCTTACGAATCAAAAGGTCCCCATCTCACATACTAGGGCCAGTTTAGACAGGAGTCAATCCACCCATTAGTAGGGCTTTGGAGTATGGGAGGAAACTATAGTATTCAGAGGAAATCTATGCAAGTACAATGAGGACATGCTGACTCAATGCAGATAGTGTCCCGACTGGGATTTGAGTCATGACCCCAGTACTGCAGGACAGATATGCTAACCACTAAATGATTGTGCTGCCCATTAATTACGTTTACCATGCTTAAAGTGATTGTAAAGTCTTGGTTTTTTTTTTTAACTAGAAAACCAAAAGGTTTTTGCACAGAGTGGCCCCGATCCTCCTTTTCTGGGGTCCCCTGGCGCCTCCTCTTCATCGGGTGCCCCCATGAAGAGCCGGTTTCCATGCGGGCGCGCTCCCGAGTCCCGCTGCTGTGTCCATTGACACAGACAGCAGGACTCGGCCCTGCCCCCTCGTGTCACTGGATTTGATTGATAGCAGTGGGAGTCAATCTATCCAATGAAGACCTAAGACAGCACCTGGAGCTGCTGGGCTTGTGGCTGGAATGATTGGGTTAAGGTCAGAAAAGGGGGGGATTCTCGGGGAGCAGCTGCAGCATTAAGGTGAAAAACCACGAGACTTTACAACTCCTTTAAGACACTCCAATTATTAACACCCCAGTTGCAGTCTAATTGTGCATTCCCGAAAAAATTCTGTACGGTCAACATGATCCTGGGAGGGGACCTCAACGCAGCCCTGATACCTCGTCTTGATTCATCCACCAGTAAGTCCTCGATCTCTCCGACCTCCCTGACCAATATCAGAACACTACTATCTGACTTATCCTTAGTAGACGCCTGGAGGATGTTACATCCTAACACCAAAGACTACACATTTTTTTCTCCCGCACATAATTCCTACAGTAGACTGGACTACCTTTTCGTTTCCCAATCTTTATTAGATTACTCACCCTCAGCCTCTATTGGTCTCACTCTTTGGTCAGACCACGCCCCCATACATCTGAACCTAGGACATATTCCATCACGCAAACAGAGCTCCTCTTGGAGACTTAACGATAATTTATTATTCGACTCAGTATGCTCACAGGATATTAAACAGACTATCAGACATTTTATCGCAGACCATGCCCAAGACTCCACTAACTCGCTTACTAAATGGGAGGCGCTTAAATGCGTACTCAGGGGCAAATTAATCCAACATGGAGCCCGACTGAAACATGCCCGCACTGCGGATATAGCACGACTTCTCTCCACCATTGCCAAACTAGAAGAATTACACAAAACAGACCTGACTAGCTCATCTCTCCTAGAACTCACCAACGCGAGAAGAGACCTCCTACTTATTTTCGCAGAAAAGTCTCTTGTCGCCCGAGATAAGGGAAGATTCAACCATTACTCACAAGCCAATAAATGTGGTAGACACCTAGCGCACACCCTCCAACCACGCCAAGCCAGACGACCTATACCGTTAATAAACTCCCCCGTTAAAGGTAAACTCATGCAGAACTCAGCAATTGCTGAGGAATTTCACACATACTATTCCGCACTCTATAATCTCACCCCCCAAAATCCACGTATTACGCCTACCCCACAGGACTTGTCCTCCTATATCCAAGAGACAGCACTCCCATCTCTCTCTCTTTCGGACGCGGAGGACCTCGAGACCTCCCTATCCGAGGAGGAATTTCTATTCGCTATCAAAAATCTTAAGAACGGCAAGAGTCCTGGACCAGACGGATTCTCTCCCCGCTTCTACAAAACGTTTGCCCCGCAACTATCCCCACTACTAGCAAAAGCATTTAATGCCATTGATGAAAACATTGCCCTGTCCCCATCCATACTCCAAGCCCAGATAGTCGTCATCCCCAAACCCGGAAAAGACCCCTCCATTTGCCCCAATTATAGACCAATATCCCTTCTAAATATTGACCTAAAATTGTATGCTAAGATCCTTGCAAATCGCCTCTCCCCTCTACTACCACAAACTATACATAAAGATCAGGTGGGCTTTGTTCCTGGCCGTGAAGCCAGGGACAACACCACCAAGACCATACACCTGATCACATATGCTCACCGTCACCATATATCTGCTTGCCTTCTCGCCTGCGACGCAGAGAAGGCCTTCGATAGGGTCAGCTGGTCTTTCCTCCGAGCTACCCTTTCCCAATTGGGTCTAGGCCCGAAAATGTTGACACGTATCATGTCCCTTTATTCCGCACCTTCCGCAACAGTATTAGTAAACGGCATCCAATCAGAAAAATTCATGATATCTAACGGCACCAGACAGGGCTGTCCTCTCTCCCCCCTCCTGTTCGCCCTAGTAATTGAGCACCTAGCACAGGCCATAAGATCTAACCCTAATATACAGGGGATACAAACCCCTTCGTCACACTGTAAACTCTCCTTATATGCCGACAATCTCCTTCTCTACGTTACACAACCCCACATCAGCATACCCTCCATATTAGCCGAAATAGACAGATTTGGTAGTCTTAGTAATTATAAACTAAACATCTCTAAAACGGAAGCCCTAAACCTCTCACTATCACATGCCACCCTCGCCTCCCTCAAATCTAACTTTACGTTCCAATGGCGACCTAATTCCATTTCTTATTTAGGCACAGCTATACCCAAACAAACTTCTGACATATATTCCCTGAACTTCAGCCCCTTACTCCAAAAACTGAGGAAGTTGACCGAAGAACGGACAGACCTACCTCTATCCTGGATAGGACGTATCAATACATTAAAAATGGACATACTCCAAGTTACTATACCTATTCCAAGCCCTACCCATCGCTCTTCCCTCTATGTACCTTCGCACCCTCCGTGCTATGGCTACCAGATTCATCTGGAAAGGCAACCATCCAAGACTGAAACAAACTCTTATGCTCTCCTATTACCAAAGGGGGTTTGGGCCTACCTGACTTTGAAATGTATCATACGTCCGCAGTCCTATCCCGTATCCTTGAGTGGTTCCCTCGCCCTATGACTAAAGCAGCCACAACGGTAGAACAGGACCTATCAACATATGACCTACGAGCGCTTCTTTGGGGCTATGAAAAGATATATAAATCCTTAATCGACACTATCCCCCCTTACTAGGGATGCATTGACAATCTGGTACCGCAAAAGAGACACACTCTCACTATCCTCGGAACCTAGCCCCCTTACCCCATTGTTTGACAACCCAAGCCTTCCTGAAGGACACTCAACCCACTCTTCAGACGTATATAATAGAGATTCATGGCCCACTGCCCGCCAATTTGTCGACCGCACCTTAGGCACCTTCCTATCCACCCCCACGAACGTCTACTCCAAGATAACATGGCTCACTCACGGACACCTAAACTCCTATTGTAAGACCCTACATGATTCCAGACAAACACACAGACCCTTGACAGGTTTTGAACAACTATGTACCCTCCCCGAAACTCCACGACACACCTTATCATTGATATATAAATCTATTATGGACCATACCCATGACGCTCTACCTAACTATACTACAAAATGGTCAGCGGAGGTCGGGAAAGATATAACCGAGGCGGAATGGGGGAAAGCCTTCCTCTTCACAAACAAAACCTCCATATCAAGTTATACTCAAGAGAAAAACTACAAATTGATGTCGAGATGGTATCGGGTCCCAACTACTCTCAGGATCATGTTCCCATCTAACTCAGACAGATGCTGGAGATGCAACACAACGGAAGGTACTTATATACACATCTGGTGGGAATGTGATGGTATTCTCCAATTCTGGACTCAAATTTTTCAAATTTACTCTGAAATCTATAACAAACCACTATTACCATCACCTTCTATAGCCCTTTTATCCATCCTTCCAGGGACAATCAAATCACAAAAAAACAGCCTACTGAAATTTTTTGTTAGTGCTGGTAGACAACTCATACCCAGACACTGGAAAACCACTACCCCCCCCTCCCTAATAGAATGGGTCAGAGAAGTAAACAACTATATGCTAATGGAGGAAATGCAGGCCCAAGCCTTAGACAAGTACGCCAAATTCTCTTTTGTCTGGAGTATATGGAGGAGTTACTCTACCTCAGACAAACTCAAACAAAGACTCTCAGCAAACAATCCCTCATAAGGTCTAAACGACCCATACTCATTACACTATTTATGTATAATGAGGACCCTATATACATATAGACGGAAGCTCGCTGTCTCCTTACCCCCCTCACCCCCCTCCCCTCACTAACTCTTTTTCCTATTCTATACCTATCCTCCCTTTTCCTACTCTGTCTCTCATACTTTTCCCCTTTTTCTAGACCTCCGATATAATAGTTTTAGATGCAATAAAAATATAGGATCTCCCATGGAAACAGAGATCCAAATCTTTGATAATAACCATATCGATGTAACCTATGCACACGTTGCTTACTTGAGACTACCTATGCCTAGGGGTGCAGCAGGCTCCCAAAGGGGCACCCCAGCATAGAGTAATTAAAACTTATATGTTAACACACACATGTTGCACAGGTTTAAAGTACTACTTCACCTATAACAACCCAGATACCTGTAAATGTTTGCACTATTTCAATATTTAATAGATACAATTGTTTATTAGGAGACTATATGTCAGGTAACTGACAATGTTTACACTCCTTTATTCTGCCCGTTTTTTTCTTTATTTTCTTATTTCGATGTTTAAATTCTTTATATTCTTGCAAAAAACTCCAATAAAAACTTATTGAACCATAATTATGCATTCCCCTGTCCTACCTATATGGTCAGCTACAGCAGAGTTTCTCTACCAACTGCACTCCCACAGATTTTAATTCTCATATTAAGGATATAATGACTTTCCAGAAACTATTCAATTACACATCTTGGAGGTAGATGCAACAATCACACGACAGCATTAGTAGTTCACTGAAAGATTTTACATGATACCGGAAATTACTCTTAGGCCTTGTGTACACAGGCGCCAAGGGCTGTACAAAGTAAAATTTGGGTGCATTTCCTTGCTCGGGCCTGATTTGCTGCATACAGCCACCCACAGAAATCAACGGCTGTACACTGCTCTGTGTCCAGGAGCATACGTCCGCATGCATGCACGCACATGTTTACATTACATACTAGTTAGAGATGCACCGAAACATCGGCGACCAAAACAAATGGGCCGAAAATGGTGTTTGCAGATCGAGAAAAAGGCATGTGATTTTGCTGCAAATTTACTGTGTTTATGGTGCATTTTTCATGGTCACGTGAAAAAAAAAAAAAAAAAAAAACAATCCCCCGCATCAAAACCGTAACAGGGGGGCTTTTTATATCAATTTCTGGTGCAGTTTTTTTAACGGATCAAAAGTGCATGCATGCTTTTAACACCACAATAGAACGAACCAGTGTGAAGACATACATAGAAATTAAAGGGATGCATTGTTCTCATTTAAAATTGATATTAATTAAAATGTCGAATATACACACACACACACACACACACACACACACAATTTTCGGTTTGGATACCAAAATTTCCATTTGGTGCACCTCCAATACTGGTGTATACCTGCGTACAGCCATCTATTTTTATGGGCTGCTGTATGCAGCACCTATGGCTTAGGGGTGGAGAAATACAGTTGTACAGCCCCAGACATTTTAGGTGCATGAGGCCTTACAAAACATAACCTGAATGCAAAGGTTTTCTACAGGCAGGATGGGCAGCACTGTAAATCAATGACTGCTATAGCTTCCTTCCAGCACCGGAGTTTCAGTCCCTGTGCTTTCTGAATGGAGTACACAGGCTCTGACATTGTATATTGCAGGGAGCTACAAAGAGAAATGAGCAAAAACAGACAACCTATGATACATACAGACACTTCTTCACCCTCCAGGAGCTCCTCCACTACAACAGTCTCCCCAGCTTCTCCAAATGCCTTGTCCTATAGGAATAAGCAGACAAAAAGTCAATCTTAAGCAACAAATTTATACCACATTATTAGCAACACCATGAATGTGGAAATACACCATACAGGTCCAACAACATAATGGGATAGATTTGATTTCTATAACCAGGCATAACATAGCTGATAATCTGTGAGGCTCATTAAAGAGGATCTAAACACCAATATCAACTGTGGAATTTTCTGGAGGAAGTAACTATTTGCAAAAGGTAAGAATCAAAGCATTTTGGGAGAATGCTCAGGTGTTCGTGACAAAAAAGGGAACATGGCCAGCTCATTCAAACCATAAACATTCATAAAAACTCAAAAAAGGGAAGAAAAAAAAAAAAAAAAAAGAAGAAGAAGAGGGGGGGGAGGCAGTGGGTAAGCACACAACACCATGTGCATTGATAAATTTTCAGTAAATTTTTATGCATGTTGGTAGGCTCTTTGGTCCCCCTACCGCAATGTCACATGTTGCCTGGGAACAAAAATCAGGCAATGGCTCTATAACCTGGTTTAGGAGAGAAAAAAAAAAAAGCAAACACACCTCACAGGCCAGCAGAAACCTGCCAATAGAAAGACCATTATCCACAAGCACTGTAATCTTTCTAAGAATACCATTGCAATACATTACCCCAAGTAATAACGACAGGTGTCCATGATCAGAAGTACATATGCAAGTGAAGTAATTTGCTGAACAGATAAAACAATTATACAAAACAGGTCATTTACAGTAATGTGGGAAATATTTTTGTTCAATGAGCACAGTTTTCATTTTCTTTCGATGGTAAAGCTAGGGATCCTTTAACTGAGAGTGTATGATGGGTTTGAAAAGTCAACCAAATTGGGTTATAAAGTTGCAGAAACGCATTGATAAGTTTGTGATAAAAGATTTGCTTCCGACCATACATCACAACTACAACTTATGGATACACCACAAGTATGATTTCAGAGGCCTGCGCTAAGAACAACATGCTCATAAATCAAGAGGTGGGTTCATAACATATTCTTTAGGTCCCAACCCTTTATCAACCCGAATTTGGACAATACAAGGTGGGACTTTCAATGTACCTCAAAAGATGAAATTAATAGAAAAGTAAAACGCACACACACACACACGTCATCAAAACAAATTCCAGGTTCATATAGTCATGATCTAACGCTTAAAATCGGCACGTTTTGCCGTTAGAAGTTGCTCCCTAAGGATCCACGCCGACAGATATTTGTTCCCTCATATGCAGTCTAAAAGAAAACTATTATCCAAAACCAAACCCGAACCAGTCTCCTAAATGTCCCTAAAGCAAACCTATGCCATTACAAACGGTTATTATAGGTCCAATCCAATGGACCAACCTAACGAAACTCATACATGCATACATACCTCTCTCAATCACAACAGGACACACAAGTTGATGGGGGTAGACAAAAGATACTTCCGAAGACAATCCATTAAGTGATGGATAAACACACCAATTCATGTGATGCCTGTCCTGAACAGGGCACCATTTCTTCTGCACAGACAAGTGATGCCTGTATATTTTTTTTAAAGCTGATTTTTATTGGTTTCATCATTCCAAGTAAGAAAATTCACCATTATGATCACAATAAAGCCCTATTAACCATCAATGCTTGTATTCTTACCCCATTTGGGGGGGGGGGGGGGGGGGGCGCTTGCATTATAACATTCATTTCTTACCTGCATAATCTCAAGAACAGCTTTACAAGCCTCTTCCTTGCTGCTGGCCACAACCACTCCCTTTCCAGCCGCCAGGCCACTTGCCTTGACCACCAAGGCCTGGAAGTCAGCGCTATAGAGACAGACAAGAGCAATAGGACCTCCAGTTAATTCTGCAGCCTTGGATGTATGAACAGGTTGAAATGAAAAGATTTTTATTCTAGACTTTTGACAACTATGCAGAATTTTACCATTCCCCTTTGGGTACACTGATAACTACCTAGTGATAAAGTCACAAGCTGGTTTAGGGTCAGTGAAAGACTTCCACTTAGCTGTCGGAATGCCATGTCGGTCCATAAAATCTTTGGCAAAACTTTTACTGGCTTCCAGCTGAGCAGCCTTTGCGGTGGGACCAAAACATCTCACTCCAGCTGCCGTCAAATCATCCACTAGACCTGAAGATTTAAAAAAAAAAAAAAAAAAAAATATAATATAATATAATATAATATATAATATATATACACACATACATACATACATACATACACTCTTTTATACAAGTAAAGAGGGGGATCATTAAGTTCAATATGTGCAAATGCTAAAGGCTGCTGAAAAACAAAGCCTTTGCAGCATAAGATTCATTACCTGCAGCTAAAGGAGCTTCTGGCCCGACAACCACCAAAGCAATGTTGTTGTTTTGGCAGAACTCTATAACCTTGGCATGGTCTCCAACCGGGACATCTGTAGTGACAAAAAGAGAATTAATCAGATGTTACCATCAGGCATAACCAGGACCAATAACAGAATTCCTATATTTTTAAAATAGAGAGATCGCTCTATCTAAAATCAAACAATGTGCACAAAAAGAATTCAGTATTTTCAGAATTACTGTATGGTATACTTCAATAGGCCAAAAGCTCATCATCTTTGCCAAATTTTAATTCTTTTCACCAAGGGTCACAAGGAAAACTGACTGGGCATGTGAGAGACACATGTCCTCTGAAGGATATGAAAAGCGAACCTAACCGCATTAGGGCTGAAAACACTCTACTTATTCAATCCTGCCAGCCAGGAAGCGTTGCTTGAAATTGGGAATCATGTGTTGGCATTATCTATAAAAAGAGGGGGAGGGGAGACTTCCTCACTCAATTGCCAGCAGTGAGCCAGTGAGCATGAACAATTGGACATATAATTTTGGAAACTCATCCACCGATATCCCCATCTCCCTCACAAAAAACAAAAACACCACTTGTCACAGTTGTTCCTCCTCAATAGCTCTGATCGTATACCATTGAAACTCATTCAATTTGCCCGACACCCAGATGCCTCCTGTCCAAGGTATGGTCCATCTCTAGGCACTCTTCTACATATACTTTGGAGGCGCTAAAAATTGCATAGATACAAGCAGTCCCCAGGTTACAAACAAGATTCTGTAGGTTTGTTCTTAACCACTTCGCATCCAGGCCAATTCTGGACACTTCGCTCCTACATGTCAAAAATCATAATTTCTTTGCTATAAAAATTACATAGAACCCCCAAACATTATTAATTGTTTTTTAGCAGAGACCCTAGAGAATACAATGGCGGTCATTGCAACTTTTTATCTTGCACGGTATTTGTGCAGCAATTTTTCAAAAAAAAAAAAAAAAAAACAGTTTCATGCTTTAAAAAAAAAAAAAAAAACGGCAAAGTTAGCCAAATTTTTTTGCATTGTGTGAAAGATGAAGTTACGCTGAGTAAATAGATACCAAACATGTCACGCTTCAAAATTGCACACTCGTGGAATGGCGCCAAACTTGGTACTTAAAAATCCCCATAGGCGACGCTTTAAATTTTTTTACTGGTTACATGTCTTGAGTTACAGAGGAGCTCTAGGGCCAAAATTATTGCTCTCGCTCTAACATTCGCGGCGATACCTCACATGTGTGGTTTGAACACCGTTTTCATATGTGGGTGGGACTTACGTATGCGTTCGCTTCTGCGTGCGACCTCACGGGGACAGGGGCGCTTTAAAATTTTTATTTTTTTATTTTTTTTTATTGTTAATTTTACTTAAAATTTTTTATTTTGATCACTTTTATTCCTATTACAAGGAATGTAAACATCCCTTGTAATAGGAATATGACATGAAAAAAAAAAAGGGAAGATCACCGCTTCCCAGCCGAAGCGGCGCCGTTTTTTTGAATGCAGAGGCCGGGCGTGACATCATAACATCGCGACCGGCCTCCGAACGATCATAGAGACTCTGGCGACCATCTGGTCCGCCGGAAATCTTTATGATCTACATCCGGCGCCAGCGGATCTGCTCTCCGACTCACCGATCGCTGAGGTGAGTAGTTAGAAGCACCGGAGGGCGGCGGGACGTCCCCTCTCGCCGCCCGTAAGAACGATCAAGCGGCGGAACAGCCGCTATGATCGTTCTTTTGGTGTACGGAATCGCCGGCTGAAAATGCTGGCATCTGAATGATGTCTGTAGCCTCAGGCATCATTCAGATATAACCCCCGAAAGTCGAGGCAGTCATATGACAGCCTCCGGATGTCAAGAGGTTATTTAAAGTGGTGTTCCACCCTTAAAAAAAAAAAAAAAAAATTTGGATTTTTTTTTTAACTTACCTCTAAATGGCTGTTGCTAGGGGGTCCCTCATAGTCTGCCTCTTTCAGTGCCTGGGCTGGTGACATCACTTCCCCTCAGCACAGGAAGGACTCGGCTCTGCTCATTCCCTCCTGTCAATCTGGGACCCATTACAGCTATTTAAGTTTTTCAGATAGTGAAGAGTTAACACCCATGTAACATTTGTTTTGCCGTCTGTGCCCCTGTTCAGTAGAATTCGCCTCACTTTCTGTCCATGCGAAAATTGGATTCTGAAGATTTCGGGTTGTTGTGGAAACCAGGATTGGTGATAAAGCTTCAGTGGAGACAACCCCCCCCCCCCCCTCCCCATGAGAACTCCAATGCCGCATACACACGGTCGGAATTTCCGACAACAAATGTTCGATGGGACCTTGTTGTCTGAAATTCCCACCGTGTGTAGGCTCCATCAGACATTTTCCATCGGAATTTCCGACAAACAAAATTTGAGATCTGGATCTCAAATTTTCCGACAACAAAATCCGTTGTCAGAAATTCCGATCGTGTGTACACAATTCCGACGCACAAAATTCCATGCAAGCTCGTAATCAAGCAGAAGAGCCGCACTGGCTATTGAACTTCATTTTTCTCGGCTCGTCGTACATCTTGTACGTCACCCCGTTCTTGACATTCGGAATTCCCGACAACATTTGTGTGACCGTGTGTATGCAAGACAAGTTTGAGCAACATTCGTCGGGAAAAAAAAAAACATGGATTTTGTGGTCGGAATGTGCGATCGTGTGTACGGGGCATTACAGAAGGGAATTTCCCTTCCTAGGGTTAGATTTCCATCACTTCCTGATGTCTCCTTCCATAAGTATGAGTCGTATGGAAGTCAGATGTTTAACTCTGTGTCCTCCAACGCCTCTTGGGAATTGGATACTGGCGGTCTTGTAGTACCCTACACCTTTTCTCGGGTACTCATTGTATTCTGAGCCACTAGTATATTTGATTGAAATATTAGTAGTAGACATTATTCATAGAGCCTACTTTGACAGGAGAACTCTGTAAAGTGTGAAATTAAGCTCCATTTTGCTACATGGATCCCTTGGGTCACAAAAGTTGCACAGAATCGCTTTTTTTTTTTTCCCGGACACCATATAGAGTTGACCAGCATGTGCATGTATTTAGTTAAATAGTTTCTCCCCCCCCTTTTAGTAAGAAAAACCCACCATTGGGGATCCTGAGGGTGGGGGTAGTTTGTCTACCCAACTAAGGGCTCTTTCTCATGGGGTGGATCAGTGATGATCCGCCCCGTGAATATCCGCTTGCTCAGCAGGGACCACTCCGCCGATCCCCGCTGAGCAGGAAGATGACAGGTCCATCGCTGCACACTGTGCGGCGACGGACCTGTCAGAGCGCCGCTCTCCCCTATGGGGGGGGGGGGGGAGGAAATCGGATGATGACGGACCATAGTGACCGTCGTCACCCGATCACGGATGGAAAAGTAGGTTTTTCCTCCGTTACACTTTTTGGATTGGAGCGGGTCGGATGTCAGCGGACATGTCACCGCTGACATCCAACGCTCCATAGAGATACATGTATGTCCGTTTTTCATCCGAAAACGGAAGGATGAAAAAACGGACATACAGATCGTTAGTGTGAAAGAGGCCTAAATCTTCAAAAACAAACAAACACACACACATACACACATATATATATATATATATATATATATATATATATATATATATATATATATATATATATATATATATATATATTTTTTTATTATAAACAGAAGCATCTGCCAGGAAAAAAGTAGCTACTTTTGGAGGCATCTACAAGGGGAATTTTCCCCCAAACTTAGTTTTAAACAAACGAGCTAATGAATCGACATGTGGCTAAAACTCACTGTGATAAGACGACCTACACAAACATATTGTGGGGTTGATTTAATAAAACTGGAGAGTGCAAAATCTGGTGCAGCTCTGCACAGAAACCAATCAGCTTCCAGGTTTGTTTTTCAAGCCTAATTGAACAAGCTGAAGTTAGAAGCTGAATATGACTACTATACACAGCTTCTGTGGGAAGCACACACATATATACCAGGAAGTACTAGGCCATTTTTTAGGCCTCTTGCACATGATACTACTGTTTGAGCATCTAGTTTTTCTGACTTTTTCCTATGCATTTTTGCGCATACGCGTTCGCACAAATTTGCGTGCATTTTCACAAACTCGTGTCTCAGACAAGATGGCGGCGGAGCTGTGTGAGGGTTGGAGGAATAAATAAAAGAAGAGAACCCTCTCTCCCCACCCCCCTCCAGGCTCATGACTTGGACCAGCCCGGACCGGAGATATCGTTTTCGTCAGCTGTTACAGATACCATCTTTACACGGTCCCCGCAGAGGGCAAAGTCTGCACGCTCGATAGACCTCGCTAGTGGGGGGTCCAACACGGAGGGTAAGGGTCCATCTTTCACCTTATTTTGATTAATTGGAGTCACCGCAAGTGGAGTCATATCACCCTGTATATCCCTCTCTCCTTTTGATCTATCCATAAGGATGATGGGTTCCTGTAAAGTGGATGAAGGTTCTTTTCACTGATGAACTTTGTTTGATTCACTTTATGGACTGGGACTTTTAATTCCCACACAACTGTTTAGATACATTTTTTATACTAAATATTTGAAAATAGGTTTGTCCATATCTCACAGGTTGCATTTCATATTATTAGATTTCTCCACCACACATACGTTTTCATTCACGCAATTCATTTTGCTGCTTGTTTTTTCACAAAACATTGTGTTTTGTATATTCAATAATTTGTAATATTACATGTTTCCACAGATTGTAAGCGCACTTTTTTATTTTTTATTTTCACAAACGTATTCCCACGTTCTTGTTCTGTATTTTGCAAATGATCATTTGCGCACATTTGAGCGCAAATTACAAACCAAAAATGCATTTTCTTCATATTTACTGAAGAATGCACATTGCTCGTTTATGCTCCTGTGTGCATAGGCACATTACAATTAATGGGCTGTATTTTAGCTCAGAAAAAAAACACATATTATATTATTAGTCCAGGTTTCCTTAAAGGAGATCCAAGACATATGGACCCCGCCCCCATAAGTCCCATGTAAAAGAGTAGTGCCTATATACATTATCTAGGTTCTAGAACTACCTGCTAGGTGACCACCAGGGCCACACTCAGGTGTGGTAGATATCAGGACAATCTGATGGATTTTCTAAAAGTATTAAAGCTATGACTTAACACAGATATGCAAAAATCTATTCAACCAGGGTTCCATTGAACCCAAGGGATCCTCCCGAGGTTGCCAGGGGGTCCCTTAAGCAATTTCTGCCTCTCACATAAGTTCCCGCTAACACCATTGATCTCTTTAAAAATCTGTAAGAGAATAACTTTTCCCAACGATCACAAGCATGAGACCCCTTTCATACATGTGGAAAAAAATAAATAAAAATATACATATTAAAATGTATGAAAAAAATAAAAGGAGAGCTTTCAAATCACTATCAGCACTCTGTACTAGGCATGGTTCTTACCAGAATTTGTGATCTTCCCATTGGTAGCAGTACCCGCATTTCCTGGTGCCACAAGGACTTGTTTCACATGGGTAGACTGTGCCAACTTCCAGGCTAAGGCATGCTCTCTAGCACCGCTGCCAATCACCAGAACCACTTCTGCCATCTCTGCAATGATAAAAACAGGTTAGAGAGATCTAGTCTCTAGGCAGGCTAGGTTTTCCAGATCCAAGTACAGTGCATCCAGAAAGTATGCACAGCACTTACATTTTTTCCACATTTATGTTACAGCCTTATTCCAAAAATGGAATACATTTTTTTTTTAAGGAAAAAAAAAAAAAAAAAAAAAATCTACAAAAACAACAATCCATAATGACAATGTGAAAGAAGTTTGTTTGAAAGCTTTGCAAATTTATAAAAAAAATAAAATAAAAAAAAAAACAAATAAATAAATCACAAGTACATAAGTATTCACAGCCTTTGCTCAATACTTTGTTGAAGCACCTTTGCATCAATTACAGCCGCAAGTCTTTGAGTATGATGCCAAAAGCTTGGCACATCTATTTTGTTGGGCAGTTTCTCCCATTCTTCTTTGCAGGACCTCTCAAGATCCATCAGGTTGTTGTCCCGTTGCCACACCTTTGTTATCTTGGCTGTGTGCTTAGGGTCGGTGTCCTATTGGAAGGTGAACCTTCGCCTGCCCCAGTCTGAGGTACAGAGCACTCTGGAGCAGGTGTTCATCAAGGATGTCTCTGTACATTGCTGCATTCATCTTTCCCTCGATCCTGACTAGTCTCCCAGTTCCTGCCACTGAAAAACATCCCCACAGCATGATGCTGCCACCACCATGCTTCATTGTAGGGATGGTATTGGCCAGGTGATGAGTGGTGCCTGGTTTCCTCCAGACATGACGGTTGCCATTCAGGCCAAGGAGTTCACTATTTCAGACCAGAGAAATTTGGTTTCTTATGGTTTAAGAGTCCTTTAGGTGACTTTTGGCAAACTCCATGCGGGCTGTCATGTGCCTTTTACTGAGGGGTAGCTTCCGTCTGGCCACTCTACCATAGAGGCCTGATTGGTGGAGTGCTGCAGAGATGGTTGTTCTTCTGGAAGGTTCTCCTCTCACCACAAAGAAATGTTGGAGCTCTGTCAGTGACCATCAGGTTTCTTGGTCACCTCCCCGACTAAGGCCTTTCTCCCCAGATCGCTCAGATTTGTTGGGCGGCCCGCTCTAGGAGGAGTCCTGGTGGTTCCAAACTTCTTCCATTTATGGATGATGGAGGCCACTGTGCTCATTGGAACCTTCAATGCTGCAGATATTTTCTGTACCCTTCCCCCAGATCTGTGCCTCGATACAATCCCATTTCAGAGGTCTACAGAAATCCTTGGACTTCATGGCTTGGCTGGTGCTCTCATATGCACTAAGGCTCCATGCACACTGGAGCTCAAAACGGCCATTTTTTGGAGTTTTTTTTTTATTTATTTATTTTTTTTAAAGCCCATAAACTCCACACTGTTATCCTATGTGTCCATGCACACATAGACGTTTATCAGCAGTGGAGTTTATGGGCTGTTTTTTGAATGCCATCGAGCAGTCCTGGAAAAGCCAGACACCGGTAAAAGGTGTTAAACGAGGGTTAACGCTGTAAAGAGCGTTAAGCCTCGTTAGGCGTTTCTCTGCCTCTATTCTATGCCTCCTACAGGAGCCCATTGATTTGAATAGAAGTCGGATTATGAAGATCCGACTTGCGTGCTGGGGATGAAGGGGAACCCCACCAAAATAAAAAAAATTGGCATGGGGTTCCCTTTGGTCTGGTATAGATTTTAAGGGGAACCCCCTACGCCGAAAAAAAACGGCGTGGGGGTCCCCCCAAAATCCATACTAGACCCTTATCTGAGCACGCAGCCCGGCCAGTCTGGAAAGGGGGTGGGGACAAGCGAGCATACAAGACCACATGCCCTCAACATGGAGGGGTAGGCGCTTTGGGGCAGGGGTGGGGCTCTGTGCCCCCCCCCCCCCACCCCAAAGCACCTCATCCCCATGTTGATGAGGACAAGGGCCTCTTTCCGACAACCCTGGCCGTTGGTTGTCGGGTCTGCGGGCGCTTATCGGAATCTGAGAGCCCCCTTTATTAAGGGGGCTCACAGATCCCGTCCCCCCACCCTATGCGAATGAGTATGGGGTACATCGTAGGGCTGGGGGGAAAAAAAAAAACAAAAAATGATTTAAATCTTGAATCGAGTTGAGAGGTCAAATCGATTCAAAATTTAAGCAAATCGATTTTTTTCACCGCGCTGGTCCTGCGGCGCTGCGGGCACGAGTTTTAAGGCAAGGCAAGGCTGCGGCTTCGGCTGGACGCCGGGGACTAGGCCGAAGCCTCGCCTAAAAAAACTCCTTGCCTGCAGCTCCTCAGGACCGGTGCGGTGTCAGCGCTGGTCCTGAGGCGCTGCGGGCAAGGAGTTTTTAGGCGAGGACGCGGCTCCGGCCTAGTCCGTCCGCGAGGCCGGACGCCGCGGACTAGGCCGAAGCCGCAGACTCACCTAAAAGCTCATGCCCGCAGCGCCTCAGGACCGGCGCGGTTTCCAAAGGGGGGAAAAAAAAAAAAAAAAAAAAAAAAAAAAACTTGATTTGAATCGTGAATCGAGTTTCTTTTAAGAGAATCGAAGATTTCTTTTTTTAACAAAATCTCCCAGCCCTAGTACATCGTACCCCTACCCATTCACCTGGGAAAAACAAAAAACCACGCTACAGGTTTTTAAAGTAATTTATTAGGCAGCCCTGGGGATCTCTTAGGATTTCTTCCCCCCTCTCTCTCTTCAGTTCTTCCTCCGCTGTCCGGTGTCTTCTGCTGGGCTTCTCCACTATTTTCTGCTCTTTAACTAGCTCTTGCCTGGTCCTCTTTTTCCCTCTGCTCTTCTTCCGATGTTGACGCACTGCTCTCTCCCACTGTAATGCCGTGTGCAACGACTTATATTGGCATGGGGCGTGGTCACTGGGTGATGTCATCTGGTGATCCCGCCCCTTATCAAGTCACCACCCGGGGATGAGGGGACGGTGACGTCATAAGGGACGGGATCACAGCACCCGGTGACCATGCCAATATAAGTCATTGTGCACACGGCATTACAGCGGGAGAGAGCGTCATGTCAACATCCAAAGAAGAGCAGAGGGAAGAAGACAGAGAAGACCGGGCAAGAGCTAGCAAAAGAGCGGGCTAAAGAGCAGAAGATAGTGGAGGAGCCCAGAAGACACTGGACAGCGGAAGAACCGAAGAGAGAGCGGAGAAGAAAAAAAAATAAAAAAAAAAAAAAAAAAAAAAAAAAAAAAATCAGAAGAGACCCCCGGAGCTGCCTAATAAATGACTTTAAAAACCTGTGTAGTGTGTTTTATTTTTGACACTTTTTTCCTAGTGAATGGGTACGATGTACCCCAAACTCATTCACATAGGTTGGGGGGGGGCAGCGGGATCTGTGGGCCCCCTTAATAAAAGGGGTCTCCCAGATTCCGATAAGCCCCCCGCCCGCAGACCCTGGCAACCAACGGCAAGGGTTGTCGGGAAGAGGCCCTTGTTCTCATCAACATGGGGACAAGGTGCTTTTGGGGCGGGGGCTCTGCGCCCCCCCACCTCAAGCACCTACCCCCCCCATATGTTGAGGGTATGCGGTCTGGTAGGGTTCAGGAAGGAGGGGGGCGCTCGCTCGTCCCCACCCCCTTTCCAGACCAGCCGGGCCCTCGGATAAGGGTCTGGTATGGATTTTGGGGGGGGACACCCCACGACGTTTTTTCGTCCGGCCTCGCGGACTAGACCGGAGCCGCGTCCTCGCCTAAAAACTCCTTGCCTGCAGCTCCTCAGGACCGGTGCGGTGTCAACGCTGGTCCTGAGGCGCTGCGGGCATGAGTTTTTAGGCGAGGCCGCGGCTTCGGCCTAGTTCCCGGCGTCCAGCCGAAGCCTTGCCTAAAAAAACTCATGCCCGCAGCGCCTCAGGACCGGCGCGGTGAAAAAAAAAAAAATTAAATTTTGAATCGATTTGACCTCTCAACTCGATTCAAGATTTAAATCGATTTTTTTCCCCAGCCCTACGATGTACCCCATACTCATTCGCATAGAGTGGGGGGCCGGGATCTGTGAGCCCCCTTAATAAAAGGGGGCTCTCAGATTCCGATAAGCCCCCCCACCCGCAGACCCGACAACCAACGGCAAGGGTTGTCGGAAAGAGGCCCATGTCCTCATCAACATGGGGATGAGGTGCTTTGGAATGGGGGGGGGGGGGGCGCAGAGCCCCACCCCTGCCCCAAAGCGCCTACCCCTCCATGTTGAGGGCATGTGGCCTAGTACGCTCGCTCGTCCCCACCCCCTTTCCAGACTGGCCGGGTTGCGTGCTCAGATAAGGGTCTAGTATGGATTTTGGGGGGGACCCCCACGCCGTTTTTTTCGGCGTAGGGGGTTCCCCTTAAAATCTATACCAGACCGAGTGGCCTGGTATCGTCTTGGGAGGGAAACCCCACGCCAATTTTTTTTCTTCATTTTGGCGGGGTTCCCCTTCATCCGCAGCACGCAAGTCATCATGGTCCGACTTCTATTCAAAGCAATGTGCTCCCATGGGGAACCATTGATTTTGAATAGAGCCAGAGAAACGCAGCTAAAAGCTGATGCCGCTAAACGTGCATTGACGGCAATGCAAAACGCTGATAAAATCACGTTTTTTAAAGCAGAGTTTTCCTGCCAGGAATCCAACGTTCAGAACGACTTTTTTCAGCGTCCTGTGTGCATGAAACCTTACCGTGGAACCTTATATAGACAGGTGTGCGCCTTTCCAAATCCCTTCCAATCAACTGAATTTACCACAGATGGACTCCAATCAAGTTGTAGAAACATCTCACGGATGATCAGTGGAAACACGATGCACCTGAACTAAATATTGGAGTGTCATGGCAAAGGCTGTGAATACTTATGAACATGTGATTTTTTTCGTTTTTAATAAAATTTGCAAGGATTTCAAACAAACTTTCACATTGTCATTATGGGGTATGGTTTGTAAAATTGAGGAAAATAATGAATTTAATCCATTTCGGAATAAGGCTGTAACACAACAAAAAATGTGGAAAAAAGTGAAGCGCTGTGAATACTTTCCAGATGCACTGTATAAGCAAATGTCTAAAAGTACCTTCATGCAGACCATTCCAATCATTATCAACTTTCCACAGGCTAGTTTATCAAAACTGAAAAAGGATGGATGACCAACATCTTCTGGCTGGTAGTTTGCCTCAATTTGTTTACACTTTTTTTGTGAAAAGCTTAGTGGAACTGAACAACATCTGAAAGTTGTCATGCATCAGGTACAGCTCATCGTAGTTGGTCACATTGATATAGATTTGTTCTCTAATGTTGAAAGTGTTTCGCCACTTGTCCAAGTGGTTTCCTCAAACATTCATGAGGCTCAAGGCTACTTGGATGAAGGGGCGAAAAATTAAAGTCTAGATGAATGTGAACTACTACTAGCTACATTATACCATGACTTATAAAAATTTGTGATCCACTACTACTAGCTATACCATAATATAGATGAATGTGACCAACTACTTGCTACACCGTGACTTAGAAAAATGTGTCCAACCACTACTAGCTAGATTATGTGACCAACTACTACAGGGGTCTCCAAACTTTCTAAACAAATGGCCAGTTTATTGTCCAAAGACTTTAGGGGGGCCGGACTGTGTCCAGCGGGTGAGGAAATTTTCCTGGCATCGCTACATTTGGTATTAGGAGGAACAGTATCCCATTGTTGGTGTCAGTGGGCAAAATGGTGCCCCACTGTTGGTGTCAGTTGGCAGAATAACGTCTGGTATGAGTGGAAAGAATAGTTCCAAGGGCCGGTTAAAGGCAAGCAAAGGGCCGCATCCAGCCCCCGCACCAGAATTTAGAGACCGTTGCTGTACAAGCTATACCTTGACCTAGATGAAGTTGACCATCTGCTACTAGTGACCAATTACTGCTAGCTATACCTTGACAAGTATGACCCACTACTTCTAACTATACCATGGTCTAAGTGAATGTGACCTACTATTACTACCATCTATACCATAACCAAAATAATTAAGTGTGACCTACTACTAGCAATACCATGCCCTAGATCAACGTGCCCAACTACAAATAGCATGTTAAACTCCACTACAAGCTATACATGATCTAGATATATAGGTGACCCACTACTAGCTTTGCCATGACCTAGATGTTTGTGACCAACTACTGCTAGCTATACCGTGACCTAGATGAGAATGACCCACTACTAGCCATTCCATGATGTAGATGTGTGTGACCAACTACTACTAACTATTACCATGATCAAGGTGAATTTGACTTACTATTACTACTAGCAATACCTTGACTTAGATAAATGTGATCAAAATACAACTGGCTATACCATGATCTAAATAAATGAAGACACTAAACCATTTATTTTTATTTCAGGTACTTATTTAGCGCCGTCAATTTACGCAGCGATATACATATACATTGTACATTCACATCAGTCCCTAGCCTCAAGGAGCTTACAATCTAAAGGTCCCCAACTTACATTCATACAAACTAGGGACAATTTAGACAGGATCCTATTAACCTACCGGCATGTCTTTGGAATGTGGGAGGAAACCCACACAGGCACAGGGAGAACATGCAAACTCCATGGCAGGTAGTGTCATGGTTGGGATTCGAACCAGCGACCCTTCTTACTGCTAGGCGAAAGTGCTACCCACTACACCACTGTGCCGCCCAATTACAGAGCAAGTCCAGGTGAACTTTACCAACTACTACTATTGGACTTGGTTAAAAGTGAAGAAAGTTGCCCCTTTTACCAGAGTTAGGACATATGAGAGATCCTGTACCAAAGTTCCAAACTCCACACACTTGCCACAAGGGTATCTCAGTCTTACACCGAACCTTCTATTTACTTTAGATTGTGGGAAATATTGCAGTAGAAGTCAGACTCCCTCACTTGTCTGCATCACACATTACAACATAGACGTCCTTGAGATAACAGCCGGGAAGGGGGTTTGGGTGACTGGTGCTAGCAATGCCTACCTACAACCAAAAACAGTGAACAGCAGACTTTGTACTACTCTGTCCATCACAGCAGAAAACTCCCATTTTCCCCCCTGAAAACTTATTGATTAGGGCCTACTACTCTCTGCTGATGTGTTTGCATGTAAATAGCAGTCGTTTTGTTCAAACAAAACAAATTCCTCTGCTAAGCTTTATGCCAGGCCTGCAGTATCTTCTACTGGCAGAAAGTGTATTTAGACTTTGATCCCAGTGATAATCCCATAGATTCCTGTGGAATAAAATTTTTGGTTATGCTTTGCTGCTGAGCTTGCATGGCCTAGCTTTACATGCTCAATATTGGAGAGCTGCGTTGTACTACGAATGCAATTGTGAAGTTCTTACTGCTATGAAGTTGTATTCTAAATACTGTTCCAGCTGATCTTCAAGTTTAACTGGTTTAACCACCTCTGGCCCAGCCCATTTTTTGTGATACGGCACTGCGTTACTTTAACAATTGTGGTCGTGCAACGCTGTACCCGAATAAAATTAATGTCCTTTTTCCCCCACAAATAGAACTTTTCTTTTGGAGATATTTGATCACATCTGCGGTTTTTATTTTTTGAGCTACAAACAAAACACGAAAGTGGCAAATTTTGAAGGGAAAAAAAAAAAAAAAAAAAAAAAGTAACCCCCCCCCCCCCCCCCCCTCGAATTTCTTCATCAATTTAAGCCAATATGTATTCTGGTACATATTTTTGGTAATAAGTTGGTAAAAATTTTAATGGGAAATTTATGTTTCTTTACTAGTAATGGTGGCGATCAGTGATTTTTAGCAGGACTGGGACATTGTGGCGGACGAATCAGATACCTGACACTTTTTGGGACCCAGTGATCAGTGCTAAAAATATGCACTGTTACTGTACTAAAGACACTGCCAGGGAAGGGGTTAACACCAGGGGCGATCAAAGGGTTAAGTGTGTCCCTAAGAGGTGCTTGCTTACTGAGTGGGGGATGGACCGACTAGGTGAGCAGAGATCAGTCTTCCTGCCTAGCAGGAACACAAGATCACTGTGTTCGTCACTGTCAGGCAAATTGCAGTTCTGCCTCTCTGGGGAAAGATCGGCGGCTCCCGGCAAAAGACATTGCGTCTGCCGCTGACTGGCTCCCCCTATGGCCAATCAGCACAGGTGTGCACCCCCGCTGTCTATTGCAGGAAATGACATACAGGTATATTGGGTAAAAAGGTAATAACTAAATGCGCAAAAACCACACTGAGGCTGGATTCACACCTATGCAGTTTTAGTGCTTTTTGCATTTTGCAGATTTGCACTACAGTCCATCTACCATGGTTTCCTATGGAACACATTCTGTAGTGCAAATCTGCAAAATGCAAAAAGCACTAGAAAAGCATAGGTGTGAATCCAGCCTAATAGATAAAATAGACAAGGAGCTGCCAACATAAAATAGTGTAGTGTACTCACATAACCCTAATAAACAAGTGTAATAAAATATGTAGCGCTGCCTCAGTCTCAGTGTGAGAAAATAAAAAGATGGTCTAAAACCTAAATAAGATATCAAAAATATTCAATAAAGATATGTGCAAAAATGATATATAAATATACCAACAAATTTTTTCACTGTGTGCACACTGCACTTTCTGGTATATTTATATATCATTTTTGCACATATCTTTATTGAATATTTTTGATATCTTATTTAGGTTTTAGACCATCTTTTTTATTTTCTCACACTGAGACTGAGGTAGCGCTACATATTTTATTACATACAGGTATATTGTTTCGCACAATAGAGCTGCCGTATATCTGCGGTGGGTGGTCTTTAAGTAATTAAAAGGGATTTTATCACCTTGCCTGTTCGGGACAAACAGACAGGTTCTTTTGAAAGACACCAGCCACACCACAGACATTTAGCACGCTCTCTTGCTGCTCAGTTGGTAAGTGGGTGTAATCCACATGTAATCTCAAGATGGATGCATGCAAAGGGTTGAAGATCTTCTCTCCTTCCCGAGGGGAGAAGTCCCCCACCCCCAGCAAAGAAGAAGAAGAAGAAGGCTGAAAAATTTGTATTCATTTAAATTCACGATATTAACTGAAAAAGGTTGAACAAAATACAATTTACAAAAGGATATTCTTTCCCATTCCCCCCCCCCCCCCAAAGTCATCTTTCAGGATGGCCTACAGAGGGATAGGCTCCTCCCACCTAGCACAGGAAACACATGATCCACATCATCAAAGTACTGACACAGGCAGTAGCCCCTCAGTATGCGTTTCCTCCAGCCAGTCGGGAACAATTTTTGTTGTTTCACCAGGCCTACGTGCTAGGTGGCAGGGGCCTCCCGGCGGTCACATCCCTTAAACAGGGGCAGTACTCCTGGGGATAGGAATGTGCTCGGGTCAACCCTGGACCAGGTAAGCAGGTCTGGATGAAAATTAAAAGGAGAGGGGGGTCCCTTCGTTTGGTGGTAGCCCCAGTGCAGGTACCTGTTGGTGGAGTCAGGCGGCGCCAGATCCACAGCGCCGCTCCAGCTATTCCACTCCACCATATAAAAAGGGTGGAGGCAAAGCATAGCGTCCGGTGACTATTCAGGTAAGCCAGCATGGAGAAAGCAGCCACCATAGAAGCAAGTCTGGAGGCGACATCAGCTGATGCCGGTCCTAAGGTAAGAAAACAGGGGGCTCGTTTGCCCTCCTCCTTTTGTGGTAGGGGCAGGGGGTTCTGCATCGTGGCCTCAGTGGACAGGGGTCTCAGTGATAAGCACCACCAGGTGTTTGCTTATATGTCCGTTACTTCAGGGGAAGTAATTAGGGTGGAAGTGTTATTTTTAATCAGTTTCAGGACAAGCCCCAAAGACAGCAAAGCAGAGGCACCTAGAAAGTGGAAAGATCCATAAAAACATGTGTTTGAGAGGGAAGTGTCCAAAGTAGGGGTGCAACGGATCAAAAATCTCACGGATCGGATCGATCCTCGGATCGGATCAATCCTCGGATCAGCATAAAAAAAAAAAAAACAAACACAAATCTTGTTACACCCACCGGAGTTTTAGATTTAAAAGCCATTTTCAACACAAAACCGAGCTTATATGCATAAATACAGTATTTGTGCATATAAGCTCAGTTTTGTGTTGAAAATGGCTTTTAAATTTAAAACTCCGGTGGGTGTAACAAGATGTCCGCTTGCCCCCTTCTCACTCTATCATTATTGTACTGTGCAGGAGTGTGGGGTGTAGCAAGATGGCGGCGACGAAATGTCACTTCCTGTTGAGACAGCGGCCACTTCCGGGTGTACCAAGATGGCCGCCGCTCCGGAGCTAGGCCGAAGCCGGGGCCTTTCCTATGGCTGAGGCCCGAAAAGTGCTCCGTGGATCGCGGGTGTGCCGATCCGCACGGATCACGGATCGGCAACGATCCGTTGCACCCCTAGTCCAAAGTGTCAAAGAAAAAAACAAAAAACCCCCAGAACTTTCATTTGAGGATGCATGCTCTTTAAAGGACCCAATGGATAGAAAGGCCGAGGGGTATTTAAGGAAAGCTTGGGAGGCCTGCTCCCCTAACTTTAAGCCAGCTCTAGCCACTACATGTGTGGCCCATACTCTGGATTTATGGCTGAAGCAGCTCCGTTCTCTTCTAGAGTCAGATACTCCCCGAGAAGATATGAGGCTATTCCAACCCTCAGCAAGGCAGTGGCCTATATAGCAGATACCTTCACGAGTCAGTGAAATTTTCTGCCAGATCTACAGCCTTAATCAATGAAGTTAAAAGGGCTATTTGGCTAAAGTTCTGGCAAGGAGATACAGTATCTTAGAGTAAGCCCTGTTCCCTTCCCAGGGGAATTGCGCTTTGACAAAAAGCTGGAGAGGTCAACGGACAAGGGAAAAAAAAAAAAAAAAAAAAAGAAAAAAAAAAAAAAAAAAGGGCTTTTTCCCCAGAAAGCAGAAGAGAAGTTTTCGTCCTCCCAGGGATCCAGTGGGAGGTCGAAGTGACCGCCCTCAGCAATACATGAATCTCCCATCTAAACAGGAGAAGAGAAGCGCTGGCAGTATAGAGTGGCTTTCCATTTAACCCCCCCAGTCTAAAAAAACTTCCCAGTGACTTGGCCGGCCAAGTGGGGAGAAGACTGGATGCATTCCTCCCGCAGCGGCAGGCTGTATCTTCCAACAACTTTAATCTGGAATTATTCAGTTTGGGCACAGGATAGTTATTGGATTGTACGCCCCAGAGCTTTCATCATAGGTTTCTACCAAGAGACGAGGAGAAAGCTACTTCAATGTCCTCACTCTTGCAGTAGATGTTAGAAGAGAAGATAATCAACTACATCCCCCAAACCAAAGAGGGTGTGGATGTTATTTGCACACTTTTCTAGTACAAAAAAAGTAATCGGGGAAGTTCCAACTCATTCTAAACCTCAAACAGGTGAATACGTTTGTCAAGTACAAGCGCTTCAAAATGGAACTGAATACATACATACTATCGCGGAGCCTTTCTGCATCATTTCTTTGGACAAAGTTACTCACTCTCTCTCGACCCAGCTCCAAAAGTACCATCTGACTTTCATAAATCCAAGGGGAATGTGATCCCTTTTTGCAGGGAGCCCAACAACGTGAAGGAGGAGTCATTTAATAAAATAGACATCAGGAGATGTTTGATCGCTTACATTGAGCGCACCAAGAAATGACGAGTCTCCTCAAGCCTGTTTGTATTGTTCGCAGGCCGAAACAGGGGTGAAAAGCATCTAAAAATACCCTTGCAAGGTGGATGAAGTCGGCCATCACAGAGCCATACAATGCAGCATCCTTGACACCACCGTCTGGAGTAAAGGCTCATTTAACCAGGGCAGTATCGACATCTTGGGCTGAAAGGGCTGGAGCATCCCCTCCAGATCTGCAAGGCAGCAACCTGGTTCACTTTCCCGACCTTTGTACAACATTACAGGCTGGATCTGCTGGTCAGCCAGGACCAGTCTTTTGGCAGGAAGGTTCTGCAGGCTGTGGTCCTGCCCTAATCAGGTATTCCCATTTGGTCTTCTGTAAGCCGTCCAGAATTTTCATTTCGGTGCACCATTAGAAGTCACAATTTTGGAAATTTATTCCCAGGCACTTGAACTGTCAGTGTCAATCTCATCCAGATGGGTGTTAAAACCCATCCTACGGGCTGATCCACTGTTTTCTGCAACTGCATTCACTCTAGAAGTGGATGAAGATTCTGCACAGGACACAATCACATGTCAATATGACATGTGCAATCACACATCTGAATGCAAACAATGTGCGTTCAAATCCATGCACTCGCTCCTGCATGCTTGTAATTTTGACATGTACAGTGCCTTAAAGTATTCCTACCCCTTGAAATTTTTTGGATTGTGGATTCCTTGAGGGTAGGGACTGATGTGAGTGTGAAATGTATTTGTGGAGTGCTGCGTAAAATTGACGGTGCTAGAAGGGTACCTTAGATAAATATATAATAAAAGGAGCATCTTAATGAGACACGATGTACAGGGACAGGGACAATTGTAGACATGCACGCACCCACACTCACTCAGGTTGAACTGGATGGACTGGTGTCTTTATTTAACCTTACTAACTATGCAACTGTCTCACTGCTTGTGATAAGTGCTCTGCAGGGCCGACTTCCTGGCGGGCTCTGCACGTGCGGATGCAAACACACCTGAGCTCATTCTTACTAAAATCTAGTGGAACCAATTGCCTTCAGTAATTAGTAACCTAATTAGTAAATAGAGTTCACCTGTGTGTAATTTAATCTCAGTATAAGTACAGCTGTTCTGTGAAGCCCTCAGGAGGTTTGTTAGAGAACCTTAGTGAACAGCATCATGAAAGCCAATGAATACACCAGGTATAAAGTTGTGGAGAAGTTTAAAGTCACAAATTTTTGGAGAACAACGGCTATCACCCTCACTGGTGGGGGAAGGCGTAACAGAGACTGAACTGCCAAGGATTGGCAAAGGCGTCTATCCCCCTGGCCTGGTCCAGCGGATGGAGAAGAATTGTGCCACCTTCTTGTTGCCTTCTGAGGCAAAGAGGTCTACCTCCGGCTGACCCCAGCATAGCACAATCTCCTCGAACACCTCCCTGTTGAGGGACCACTCATCCTGACTTAAACGCTGACGGCTGAGAAAATCCGCCAGCGAATTCTGAGAGCCCTTCAGATGAATGGCTGACAATGAGGACAAGTTTACCTCGGCTCAACACAGAATCTTGTTTTCTATAGACTGCGGAGTAGGGCTTCTGGTCCCCCCCTGCAAAATTGCAAGAAGTTCCCTCTGATTTGGAGGATCGACATGCTTCTACTGGCGACCAGGACTCCTGGGCTAAGATTACCTCATTGTGGGCACCCCAGCCCAATGCACTGGCATCGGTTGTTACCACTATGGCTGCAGGTCGGGTCCAGGACAGACCCTTGTCCAGATTGTAATGAGCCCGCCACCACAACGACCTCTTGACTCTGGATGATAGGGGCATAGCTTGATCTAGGCTCTGCTTCTTGCCATCCCAGTAACATAGCATAAGACTCTGCAAAGTGCGCTGATCAAGCCTTGCCCAGGCCACTGCTGGGAAACAGGACGTCATCAGACCCAGCACCCTCATGACTTCTCTGATCCGGCATACCTGATTGGATTGAAGCTGAGCTACTGCCCGATCCACTTTCTGGATCTTTTCCCTGGGAAGAAACATCCTCGACTCCACTGGCAAGATCTTGTACCCCAAATACAGGACCTCCTGTACTGGGGTCAGCTGGAACTTGTCCTGGTTGATTAACCACCCGAGCGAAAGAAGGAAACTCTGAAGTGGTCCATTGTGGGAGGAACTCCCGCAGTCTCCCTCCCACTGGGATGCAGGAGTCACTGGGGCTTTGAGGAGGATTAAATAGGATTCCTCCTCTACCATGCCCCTTGTGGCCTGTCCGATGTTTCTTGGGGCGGCCTCTCGTTATGCCTGCTGCCTGGGACCTCGAAAAAAAGCGTTTACCTTCGATTTTCTTTTCCGGAAATGCTTTTTTCCTATCTTGAATGCGTTCCAGCGCCTCCTGGAGGCCAGGCCCAAACAGGTGGTCACCTGAAAAAGGGAACCCACAAAGCTTAAGCTTTGAGGCAGTGTCGTCTGTCCAGGCTTTTAGCCACACAGCCCTTCTAGCTGGGATTTACTAATGCAGCTGACCTAGCCGTCAATTTTACCGATTCCGCAGAGGCATCTGCCAAAAAAAAAAAAAAAACAAACAAACACGACTGCCTTGAATAGTAACGGAAATAACTTCAAAAGTTGTTGCCCCAGAGGTGCCACATGAAATGTGGGACTGTAATTGTGTTAGCCAACATTCCAGATTTCTGAACACGCAAGTAGCTGCAAGGGCTGGTTTCAGCCCAATTGACGAGGCATCCCAAGCCTTAAGCAGCAGGTCCCCTCTTTTGTCCATGGGATCTCTAAGAGACCCCAGGTCGTCAAAAGCCAAATCGGTCTTTTTAGAGACTTTGGCTAACTGCGCATCAAGTTTGGGAATTTTATTCCAGGGATGAGAAGCATCTGCTTCAAAAGGGAACCTCCAGTTGAGGCTGCCTAAAAAGAATGGCCACTTTTCCAGCAACTCCCACTCCAGCAAAATCTATTCCAGAGATTTATGCACGGGGAATACCCTGTTCTTATGTGCACTAGACCCCTGGTACATAAGGTCGTGCTTAGAAAGCTGGACCTGCTCCTCACAAAATTTCCAATGTGTCATAGATGGCCTTTAGAAGATCTCCCACATCATCCTGGACCCCCTGGAGGAATCCTCCTCCCAATCAGAGTCGGATTCTGAAGGCGCTTGAGAGGTGGCTAGCGATCTCAGTACCATTTCCCTATCCCCCTCATCCTCCTGACTAGGCTTGGATAAGGAAGGCATACTCACTGCCCTGGATAAGGATAAAGAGGGACCCTGCGTTTGATCCATCATTCCCTTGAAGGACTGGAATGTGGATGCAATCTCATCCTTGATGTCAGAATTTTGTGACACGCTGCCACAGAATCATCCTTGACTAAACTGCTGACACACTCGGGGCAAAGTGGCTTTTCCCAATTGGCGCTTAACTTGGTCCCACATACGGCACATTTTTTCCTAGGCAGCTGCATCTGGGTCCTATCTTGTTTGACCTGAAATCAAAAAAAGACAAACAAATCCCCCATTAGAATTGCAGCCCTGACCCACACCACCACCACGGTGTTTAGGATAAGTCTAGGAAGTGTCCAGCCCATCACCTGTGTCTCCCCACTAAGGGAGGGCTCTTTTAGGTCTAAAAGGACCCTGACCCCCCAGTGTAAGCCATGGTCTATCCTCACCACGCTTACCCGAGAGGTGCCGGAGCCTGCTGAACCGAAGTCCACCAGTACTCTCCATGGTCCTTGGTGCTCACTGAGTCTCCCGGAGCCTTTTCTGCCGCTCCGAATGCCCGTACACACACCGCTGCGCCCAAGAGACTGGACAGTGTGTCGCAGCGCCCCGATGACGTGATCCCACCGAAAGTACGCTCTCATCACTTTCTCCTGCTGGATCGCAGAAGCCCCACCCCCTCAAGCTGCATGGAAGAACCGGATAAGGCACCAGCATGGACAGCCGAGCGTCTCCCGCCTGCCAAGACACAGGTACCTAGCGGGGCATGGGAGGTGGGGTCTGCAGCAACACCAGGGTCCTGCTCTCCCTGAGCAAAGGCAGCGGTAGTTTACAGCGACCCTACTCCTCCCTGACAGGACAGAGGGGTGCTACAGGCAGAGGACAGTCCACACCAGGGGCTCTCCCAGGATGACCCTTGAGATATGGAGCTCCCCTTCGGTCCCTAACATGCTCCTTCCTGTCCGGCAGAAAACACAAAAAAAACCTGAAGAGGGAGGCCTGGAGGACCACCTTTTAAACGAATTGGGTATACGCGTTTCCTGTCCCAGAGGAAGGAACCCTATGTCTTAGAGGCTGTCCTGGAAGACGAAAAGGAGAAATCAATCTAAAGATTGATTTTTTTTTTAAAGATACATTAATAATTTATTCAGCATGACATGGAGCTTAGTTCTAGAGCACGAGGCTGTATTTTCTGCAATATTTACCTTTTTGTTAAACTCATTCAATGAATCCAAGCTCTGCAAGCTGAGATAACATGCACTGCATTGATACATCTACACAATTTCACAGTAACCATGAGATAAAACAAAGTTCAGGCATATTCCTTTATCACATTGGTTTTGCAAATATATGTACGCTACAAACTGTATGATTGAATCGGTTCCGATATTGCTGTTTTACTAACCCGACCGCTTATTGTAAATAGGAAACCTTCATTTTGTTTGCAAATGATAAAAACTCTAATTACCAGCAATAAGTCCTTACATTTAAAGAGCACCTGTCATTTCAGATACATCATGGCAGAGCCCGTTAGCGGGCATTCCCTCACCTTGTTGTGTCACTGCCACATCACCAGCCGTCCCATTAAAGTGAATGAGACTGTCGGTGAGTCAACAGCGGGTCAGAGGAGAAGCCACTGCAGGACAGAGATGACAGTTGCTTTTTAAAAATTATGATTTAAATCAAATCCACCCTGCATGGTACTGCAGCATAATAATATCTTAGACAGGCCCTAAACATTCCTCTTTTGCAGAGACCTTTGATAGTGACGGAGTCACTTTACTGGAATCCAGTGTTTAAAGAAATATGGCTACCATGGCTGCCCATGCCACGCTTATCCAATCACATCCTGCCTTCTGAATTAAAAGGATACCTAAAAAAAAATAAAATATATGGATCCTTGCACACAATACTGATGTATGAATGCCAGATCTTCCTGAAAGATCGCTTATTTAAACAATATGGTCTGCACAATGTGTATGAACATGTGTAAAAGTGAATACTAATGCCATTTTTTTTTTTTTTTTTTTTAACTGATATAAACGCATTGCCAAAAATTACTGATATTTATGCACCTATGTGTACAGGCACATTGATAGTAAGGGGCTGCATTCAGAATAATAAAATCCCTCCATAACATAGGGAGAGGTTTGTGCAGTTCAGAGACAGTGGGAATGGACACCAGTTAGCACAAAAAGTTGTCAGCTCATAACTCTGTTTTTCACATGCGATGTAGTGCATTTTTTTTTTTTTTTTTTTTTTTTTTTTTTTCGAAATTTCTTTTCACTGATTTCAATTTATTTTCTTTACCAAGTTGCATTTACATACCTAGGAGAGTAGAGTAAACCAGGATGGGGCCGGGCACGCCAGGAGTAAATCAGGACAGGGACAAACAATAGGGGGGAAAAAAATAAATAAAATCGGTTGATGATGGTTGAGTAAACCAGGACGGGGGGACAAAAAAAAAAAAAAAAAACACAACAGGGGGGGGGGGGGGTGTCGCTTAGGAGGGGGCAGATCGCGGCGATTGGAAGGGGGGGGGGCAACGCTTGGAGGGAGTAGATCGCGAAGCAAGATGACACTCGGGGGGGGGGGAGATCGCGACACAGGAATGAGAGTTGGGTGTAATATATATCTCCATCTATATCCAGGGGCGTTGCTAGGGGGTGGCTATTGGGACTATAGCCCCCAATCTGGGGCCCATAGCCTCTTGCCCAGGGTCCCTGCCTAACCAGTGGGTTGCAGCTGTTGCTCCAGGTGGCCTGGCTGCATGAGAGAGGCGGAGGAGAGAAGAGATGACATCTCTCTCCACAGCTAGGCCTCTTCAATTTGGGAGTGAGGTGCGGCAAGCAGCAGAGAAATGACATCATCTTTCACTGCACGCCACATTTGGTGGCACTGGCTGGCATGTCAAGTGACAACCCACATCTGGTGGCCGGTGACGTGGCAAGTGACAATCTGCAAATGGTGACAGACAACGGTGGCAAGTGACTTGCTGCATCTAGTGGCGGGAGATGTAGCAAGTGACACGCTCAGGGCTCCCACTGATTCTGCAGTATGGCGAGTTGAACCACTTCATTATATATTAGAATGTAACAATAGAAATAATGCACTTCAATCACCCTGACACCATATCAACCATTATGCCATGATGATTGAAGCGCCAACACCAGCCATTTGCCCGTGACAAGTTGCTTACCACTGCCCCCCCCCCCCCCTGCAGGCATGCAAAAAGGTTGGTGAGCGCTGCTATGGGCTCTAGCCCCAGATCTTTTCAGACCTGTATATATCTATCAGGAAGGGGATGAGAGTAGGGAGGAATACTATATTAAATAATTCTGTGCAGAATGAAAGCTCTGCAGCAGAACAGGACTAGCAGAGCTCATCATATAATGGAGGAATGTTCTGCACACTTACCTTCTAGCTCTGCGTGTCCTTATGAGACAGTCCCTGTCCTCTTCTATCCCTGTGTACAGCCCACGTGTATCCTGATCTGACTGCTGTTCTCATTTATCTGCAGAGCACAATGTACCACGTGACCTGAGCTGCACCGCCCCCTGCTGGCCGGATGTATGCTTTTCTATAATCTATATCACGCTTTGGTTATTACAAGTGTCATTTCTGGAGGTGAAGGACTTCGAGACCCAGAAGGGAGGCATGACGGGAACTGTAGTTTTACAAAAGCTGTTCTGTATGGCGCTTCTGCAGGCAGTCCCAGCGACGCTCAGATCTAACCTCAGCAATGCGAAGCATACTACAGCCAGGGAGACCCACGTGCAGTGCAGTGCTGCTCCCACTGTGATACCGCAGCGCCATCTGCTGGCCAGAGCGTGCGTTCCAGGTGTAACAGCAAATTCGGCGACCCATCGTAGTTTGCTCCGGAAGTGGCGTTCCGCTGACAAATTACGCACTGCGCATGCGTAAGTGCTCCATATGCGCTCCACAAGTTTTGCCACACTACCGACCAGTGAAAGCGTCAGATAATGTCACGGAAGTGACGTTATACACAATACAAACACAGGCGGGAGCGCGCACAGCTACAGCAGAATCAATGCTAATTTATACGGTCACATTACACACAATACAAACACAGCAGAAGTAATGCTGATTTATACCTTCACATTACACACAATGCTAATTTATACGTTCATGTTGGGGGGGGGGGGGGGTGCAATTTAATCCTGCTAAACACACACAATCTATAACAAATGAACATCTGATCGATGTCTCGCTGCAGTGGCTGGTGTTTGTAGTATATATGCAGCGAGACATCGATCAGATGTTCATTTGTTATAGACTGTGTGTATTTAGCAGGATTAAATTGCCCCCCCCCCCCCCAACATGAACGTATAAATTAGCATTGTGTGTAATGTGAAGGTATAAATCAGTGTTGATTCTGCTGCAGCTGTGCACGCTCCCGCCTCGGTGTTTGTATTGTGTGTAACGTCACTTCCGTGACATTATCTGACGCTTTCACTAGTCGGTATTGTGGCAAAAAATGTGGAACACATATGGAGTACTTACGCATGCGCAGTGTGTAATTTGTCAGCGGAACGTCACTTCCAGAGCAAACTGCGATGGGTCGCCGAATGTGCCGTTACACCCCGTCATTTTCCAGGAACAGTGTGTTCCAGCTACAAGGTGTAATAGGTTCACTAATAGGGAAGCCTATGGCGAATCCCCGGCCTCCTTTAGATGTGATATTTATAAACGCATTCCTGGGGCTCCTTTAGATGTGCTAAAAAATAAATAAAAAATAAAATAAAACTAGTAGAGTTTATAAATACATCCCAGGGCTCTGTTGGCACCTAGCGATTTGAAATGCATTTTATTTTTTCACATTCTTGTACATGTTTCCAAAATGCACCAAAAACATGCATCTCACTTGTGGTGCCATTAATTGTAAATGGCAACGCACATGCAAGAAGCAAACGTGCGTTTTGACGCATGCAAAAAAAAAAAGACAAATGCAGCAAAAAGCGTAGTAAAAAAAAAAACTTGCAAATTGGATCGTGACAAAATGCTCTGGGCCTTATTTACATTTAGCGATTTTGAAACACAATTTTTTTTTGCACTTTTTTTTGCGTGTTTTTTACACTGCACACATAGGGCAGTCTATTGATTTCAATGGGCTGCCGTATCTGCAACAAATGTGGCAAAGTATCTAAAGGAGGCTCCATTCACATCTGTGCATGCTGAGAAGGTGTGGAGCAACATCAAGTGTAGTATTTGTTCTTATCAGTGTCACCCAAAAATAGTTCAGGGGCTACTTTGGGGCTTCCCTGAGGACGTTCACAACGAAACGTACGTCGGAGCAGTACGTGGTCACGTGATTCTTACCTACATCCGGCTCTCTGGTTGCTTCTCACGCCGGGTGGAACGCACGCCGTCCTTCGATGTGGTGCGACGGGTCTCTGATCTCAACCTTACCCTGACAAGCGAGCAGCCCCAGTGCCGGGTAGGCACCCACAAATGTAAGCAGCCGTTTTTAATGTATCTTGAGCATTTTAATAAAAGGTTTTACAATATGGAGACTTTGTTTGTTTTACATATATCCAATGTTTGAACGATTGGGACCGGAGGGGTTCTTTGCCTAATCATCATCCAGCTGTCCAGCCATCCATGTGAGCAGGCACGATCCTGCAAAAGCGCTAATGACTCTCTTTTTTGATTAAAGGGGTCATTGTTATCTGGTAAGATATCCATTTCTACTAGGTGTATTTTCCTTTTCTTCTTTTGGTGAAGTAACTTTTTATCTATCGACAGGAAGAAACTGGCTCACTTTGGAAGATATCACCATAACTTATAATTCATTATTCACTGCATACTGAGATAGTAAATCACTGTCACTGATACTATTACTGTTGGTGTTGGTTTTGTGTGTTATGATTCATGGTTTAATTTCACTATTAATTGTATATTCATATTTACCTTTCTCTTCTTATAAGATTAAAGCGGAGTTCCACACAAAAATGGAACTTCCGCTTTTCGGAACCCTCCCCCCCTCCAGTGTCACATTTGGCACCTTTCAGGGGGGAGGGGGGTGCAGATACCTGTCTAAGACAGGTATTTGCATCCACTTCCAGCATAGACTCCCACGGGACACAGGTCCTAGGAGATAGCGGGGACCAGTTACGATGCGCAGCGCGACTCGCACATGCGCAGTAGGGAACCGGGAAGTGAAGCCGCAACGCTTCACTTCCCGATTCCCTCACCTAGGATAACGGCGGCAGCTGCCGAGAATCGAGCGGGTTATCTGCGTCGGCTGCCGACATCGCTGGACCCTGGACAGGTAAGTGGCCATGTATTAAAAGTCAGCAGCTGCAGTATTTGTAGCTGCTGGCTTTTAATATTTTTTTTTTTTTTTTAGGTTGATGTGGGTGGACTCCCTCTTTAAGGTACACATTAAGCACAATTTATAAAATTTTGTATTGCAATAGTTTATTCATTATAGATAATTATTAGCGCCCCCTATTTATCTATCTACTTTGGGGCAACATGCGTCCCACATTGTGGGTTGCCGCGATTGCAGAACGTTTTATCGCGCAACAGACCCGCGCCGCAATTTGAGGTGTCATTCAAAGGAATGGCATCTTAAATGCGAGTTCCGCGTTTTGTCATTCACACATCAGCGCTGTCAAATCGTGGGCAGATCTGCCTGCAATTCAAAGCGCTGTAGTGTGAATGCAGCCTTAAGCCTCGTACACACGATCCGATTTGTTACCCTGAAAAATCTATATTTAAGATTTTTCATATCTCATAGATATGAGGTGGGTTAAATAAGAGTTCTTTTCAACCAAGAGTGAAAGCTTCAAAATATAATAACATTTATTAGGAAGCAGTTGAAAGTCTAGCTAATACACAATCATCTATATATCGTCTTACACCAAGGAAGAAAATATTAGGTTGAAATAAAGTATTTCCATGAAGGAATACAGGGTATATTCCTCAATACAGTAATCTACACACATATTTAGTTACAAGTAAAAGGGCATTCCTTTCCCATAATTACCCATCCTTACCAAAGTTCCTTTCAGCTTGCTGGTCTATCAGAAAGAGAGTAATACCTCCCCCTTGGCTCTGAGTATATCAAACCAGGCTGATGTCTCATTGGTTGGCCTAGCTTGGATCATGATTGGAGGGCTTACTCCATAAGTCGGCCCCCTTTCATGCAAATCTTTGTGACTATGTTGGCCAAGTGTGTTATTTGCATTTCCCCAGGAAGTTAGGTCCAATGCATATCCCAGCATGGCACCCTTTTAAAGGAGTAGGTGTAAAACAATGGAATTGGCTCTCCATTGTTTGCATATACAAGCCTTGGCCCACATTCTCTGCTCTTAGCAAAAGCTTAAAGCGGGGTTCCACCCAAATTTTGAACATTATCTCTATGCATTCTCTTCCTTGCCTAGATGCAGACATGCTGTGTAAAAAAATTTAAATCGCTGTAATTACCTTTTTTTTTCTAATCTTCTTAGCACTTCCTGGTTTTCCTCCCATGGGAGTAGGCGTGTTTTTAGCCTCTCCCAGACCTCCCACAGTCCCCTGGGAGCTAGTCTCAGGCTTCCCAGCATGCATTGTGCAACAGCGTCATCACAACATCTCGGTGAATGCTGGGAGCACAGCATTCACCGCATCCAGGAAATACATGCTTGTGGGCTTCAAATGCCCACAATGAAGATGGAAACCGCCTGCAGTGAATTTTATAAGTTATTCTTTACAACGAAATCGGACATAGGCGGACTTATTACACAGAACATGTGAGTAGATAATCATGAGAAGAAAAGTTTGTGAATGAACTCCAAAAAAAAAAACACGATAGATAGGTGGACCCCCGCTTTAAATGAAACACTTTTTGCCCGGCTTTCATAGATGCCAGCTAAATGAAATATATTCATTATTACAATATTTTACAGTTATTAATGGAGATTTCACATAAACTCATAAGGCAACAGATTGTCGGCAGGGGATTGTCTGTTGACAGACCTAAAATCTGACAGTTAGTACGCTCCTTCTGACAACTGTTGTCCAACTTTCGGCCAACAAATGTTGGATGGCAGGCTAGTAAATCTTCATGGGACAACGGTTTGACGTCAGATTTTCGTATCATCAGTACACAAGTCCTTCACACAAAAGTCGAAAGTACAAACACGCATGCTTGGAATCAATGCTCACCAAACATGAAATTAGCAGAAGGGGCCCAAAGGGTGGTGCTCAAGAGCTGAAATTCCTCGTAGTACATCACTACGTTTGTGTTTGTTGGCCGACAATTTAGTACCGTTAGTATGCAAAACAAGTTCCTGGCACACGCCCTTTGGACAAAAATCAGACGCTCGGTTGACCAACAATCGGATCGTGTGTACGAGGCTTTAGTGCGTTTACACATGAATGTTTTTTGTACACTTAACTGTTTTTGTTTTGCTTTTTCTGCAGATTAAACCACCGCAGATTAAAAAAAAAAAGGTGTGGAGCAACATGAATTTCTGCACGTGTTCCCAGAGCATGCAAAAATATGCATTGGGCTTGAAGTACCATTGTTTATGGCACCCCAAATGTGGAAAGTAAAAGTGCATTTTGTCACATGCCACAAAAGCAGCAAATCATGCAGTAAAAATGCACAAACTGGAATGCAGCAAAATACTCCATGAGCTACTTTGCCACGTTTTTTGTGAAATCAATGGGCTGCCCCATACGCGTCTTGTGAAAAATGTGCAAAAAATTGCATGTTTGAAAACTGCTAGATGTGAATGGGGTCAGAGCATTTTGGCAGATTACGGTTTGTGCTTTTTTTTTTACTGTCCTTTTTGCTGGATTTGTTGTGTGTTTTTGCATGTGCAAACTGTGCATTTGCTTCCCGCACGTGGAGTGCCGTGTTGCAAAGCAATGTGCCCTGTATAGCAGTAAAAGCCAGACAGTGGTTCTAATCTTTCCCTACTGCAGTCCCAGCAACGCTCAGATCTAACCTCAGCAATACAAAGCAGTGAGCACACAGCGATAGCTGCACCTACCACAGCCAGGGGGACCCACACGTGGTGCAGTGTGTGCTGCTCCCCATGATACTATAGCGTCATCTGCTTGCCGATGCAGGGTGTCTGGACTACAACGCCATCTTCAGGAGGGGAAATGGTGTCTGAGATACAGCATCATCTGCTAGCCGGAGCAGGGTGCAACAAATCATTTACTCAGTAGGTCTCATTCAACTCCACAACGGCTGTGAAAGGTGTTCTGGTAGGGGAGGGGGGCTGTACTAACATTGTATAGTTAGTACAGCAAGCTCCTCCTCTGGTTTATTTGGTTTTATGTCTTTGATATTAAGGTGCTCTTGACAACTCTGAGGAAGAGTATGAACCTTGAAACGTGCTGGACAGTCGGACTTAATATACGATACATTGACATTGCATATAGCCCTCTTGTTTGTTCGCAATAGGATTTATTAATTATGTGAATGTGTATACAGACAATATGTGTGTGGTGATGTTACTATTATGAATTACATGAGATGGAGTATTTTAGCCTGTGCTTTTAATTTTTCATCCAATAAAGTTTATCACATTTTTACTATTTTTGTGCCTTATAAAATCCCTTCCACATAATATACCAGTGGTCTCCAAACTGTGGCCGGGGGCCAGATGTGGCTCTTTGCTTGCTTTTTTCCAGCCCATGGGGCACTATTTTGATCCACTGATACCAGCAATAGGACATAATTCCCCCCAATGAAGGGGCACAATTCCTCTCAATGACACCACAGATTGGGTACAGTTCCTCCTAATAACAATGGGGTGGACACGGGGGTATTTGGGTGGACAGTAGGGTGGACTGGGTGTACTGTAATGGGCAGGGGGGTTAGTGTATTGGATAGGGGAGTAGTTGGGTGGACAGGGGGTGGTTGGAAGAAATGAGGATGTGGGAGGGAGCACCACCAAAAATAGGGTACTTGTTTTGGAGGGGGGGGGGGGGGGAGCAAATTACAGGAAATGTATTTATTGAGGAAAAGTTGGTTTCAAGTTAAAGTGTAAGTAAACCCCCCCTATCGTTTTCAGTCAAGGAAGCTGCCATCTTTGCCTCCGTTTAATCTACAACTGCCATGATGCTGCACATTTGATCAGTTATGACACCAGCCCTTGGGTGAGAGCACAACCAATGGGAGCGTTACGTTTCCGGTGTTTCGTCAGATTGGGCGACCCATCCGAATGTGTAAGGTAAGTGACATTTTGTCGCCGCCATGTTGCTACACCCCACACTCCTCCACAGTAAGGATACAGTGAGAAGGGGACAAGTGGACATCTTGTTACACCCACCGGAGTCTTGCATTTTACACTTATTTTTAACAGTAAACTGAGTTTATGTAGTGAAATACACTACTTAGAACTCAGTATGAATGTTTAGATGTTGAATTTTAAAAGCAGCAAACTTTTGTCAGATTAGCGAACCTGTGAGATCAGCAGGATTGCCCCTGCTTTTAAAATTCTAATTGTAAACAGTCAGACGAAGTTCTAAGTACTGTATTTCACTATATAACCTCAGTTTACTGTAAAACATAAATGTAAAATGCAAAACTCCGGTGGGTGTAACAAGATGTCCGCTTGCCCCCTTCTCAGTGTATCCTTACTCTGGAGGAGTGCGGGGTGTAGCAAGATGGTGGCGACAAAACTTCACTTCCGTTACACATTCTGACCGGTCGCCTAATCTGATGAAACACCGGCGCGTGCCAGAAATGAAACTGTTTTATGGATGGGCTTACTTCCGCTTTAAATATCAGGGAAACATATACATCTCTTTGTAAGATTGCACATTCTATATACTGTAGAAGTCCAGTCCTGACTGGTGATTGGTCCATAGCTATTCACATATGCTGCATATCAATAGGAAAGGTCGCACCCTCCCACCAAAGCATTAAACTGCTGACCCATTACAGTTGCCTACTTCTACATTATTTCCCGAAATTCCTTGGATTTGCCAACATTGACCCAATACTGCTTCTTTACCACATGGTGCTCAACTCTGATCTTCCCGAGGTCAGTGTCCTTATTTATCCCCCACAAAGAAATGCAATTATAATACGAGTCCAACCATCTACGGAACATCCACACATAAGAGCCGCTGGAATTAACGGTCCTGAGTATTTTAAGATGAAGGTTCAGACAGTGGCATTCCGGTCTTCCAAGACTTTGAGGGCCAACACAACAACATTACTTGATAAACACCAGACAATAGTAGACTGTATGTCAGATTGTGTAGGCTTCATGTGCAAAACTCCAACACCCTGTTTAGGATTCCATTTCCTAGGTTGCTCAATCTGTGAAGTCTTCTACAGAGATTGGAAAGGCCATTCAGGAAACATAAAGCTGATCTGTGCCAGGAGTCATCCATTGTATGATCTTTACTGCCTCTTATAACTGGACAACCTGCCGCTTCTTCACTTCATTCTTCTGCACCATCTCCATTACCACTTTAGCTTCGTACAATGGAATCAGTTCATCCAACTGAGGCCTATGGAGGAGGAACACAAGGTTCAGTAACAGGAATGGCAACCTTCCTCCATTCAGTGACAATGTCTCTGCTGCTCCCTATTGCAGCCGCCCATGATGAAATGTCATAAGCCTATAATTGCATCTTAGCATTATGTATTTTTGTGTGTTGTTAATTGGCCTCTGGAAGATTTTACCCCCCTTCGAGACCAGGCCATTTTTTGCTATTCTGCACAGCGCTACTTTGACAATTGCATGGTTATGGAACACTGTACACAAACAAAATTTATACAATTTCTTTTCACACAAATAGAGCTTTCTTTTGGTGGTATTTGATCACCACTTAGTCTTTTATTTTTTGCGCTAAACTAAAATGGACAGTTTTTTTTTTTGTTTACTTACTGCTATAAATCATATCCTAAAAAAAAAAAACAAAATAAAAAAATCTCTTCTAAAATTTTGGCTAAAATATATTCTGCTTTATACCTTTCGTAAAGGAAAATCCCAATAATTGTGTATTGATTGGTTATAGCGTCTACGAATCATGGGATATATACTGGAATTTTTATTTATTTACTTTTTTTATACTACTAATGGCAGTGATCAGAAACTTACAACGCAAATGCTATAGTGTAGCGGGGAGACTGACAAACTACCAGTGACAATAATACAGTGATCAGTGCTAATAATATGCACTGTCACTGTACTAATGACACTGGCTGGGAAGGGTTTAACATCTAGGGCGATCGAAGGATTAAATGCATGTCTAACTAACGTAACATGTGTAATATGTACTGCTTTTACTAAGGATCTTGGTTTTTTTTTTTCCCCCAGGGAAAAAATAGCAAGATCCCCTGTCCGTGAACAGAGCTCTGTATTGTTTACAATCACAGAGCTCTGTTCCATGAATCACCGAGCCAATCAGCGGGCGCCGGTGATCAACTATTGTCTGAGACCTACAGATCGGCTTGTGGTGTGACGATGCATAGCCAGGCCGGTGGGCATGCGGATCACGTACTGGGTGCGCAATCCAGCGCAGGGAGGTGGCTTTGCCGCCGTACTAGTATGTTAGGCGGTCGGCAAGCGGATAATTTAATGCCTTACCTGAATACTCCACATGACAGTTTGTCCACCACATCTTTTAGGATATGTGAGAAAGAAGTTAAGGGTGTATTCACTATAGTTAACCTCCAAGCAAACAGCTCAATACACACATGATATAAAAATATGGGATGTTTTACCTGCCAAAGTATTTGTATTTCTTTTCTCTACATCAGTTTCATTTGTATGGGTTGCTGTACCTATGGGAAAACACCAGGAAAAGGACACCTTTTCCAAAATCGCAGCCAGAGGGAAACCACACAGTGCTATGTGGTTCCCAACAGAGGAAAATGCGCTGCAGTTTCCAGTGCATGGAATTAATGGCACCCCTGTGCATCTGTGAACCTGAAAGAAGCTTTGGGTCTCTGCTCAGTTTTTCAGAGCCCCATTTCATTGGATCTGGTTGTGGATGCAGACTGGATCGGAGTCTGTCCTGACTCCATACCTGATTTAAAAGCATAGGAAATATCTTAGACACTGCACACAAAGCCATATGTCATAAGGATAATAGCCACGCCACTAACACATTTTTGCCCCGCCCCCAGGGCTTAAAGGAGAGGTCCAGCCTGAGCTCATGTGGCTGGACTTCTCCAGCCGTTTTGCACTCCTGTGACCCGTTTTTAGCAGAGAGCGATCTGAAATCCGCTCTCTGCTGACGTCACAGGAATCAGTCCAGGTCCAGCGTCATCACGACAATAAAGTCTGGATCTGCCAGGTGCCTGATCTGATGCCTGTCTCAGCCTTTCAGCGAGCCACTGAGAGAATGAGACGGCCGCTCCCCGTCCCTCCACAGCTTAGCGCTCCAATGAGCATGGAGGAGCAGAGAGGAGAGCTGCTGATTGACAGGCAGCAGCTCTCTACTCGGGGATCTGTGAGAACAGAGCCATCAGCAATGTTCAATTGCTCGGTACCCCGTGCGGAGGCACCAGGGGACAGATGCAGCATCCACCTAGACAAGTATGATGGGTTAAAAAGAAGAAAAAAAAATCCCATACTTCTCTTTAAATCATGGTGCTCACCTCTATGCGTCTGCTAACAGCAGCGCATTTTTGCAGCGGGTGCAAGAAAGCCTGCGATTACACGCATTCTCACACCTGCAGAAGTGTGAATCTAGCCTCACAGTAGATTACTGCACAGATCTGGAAGAAATACACAAAGCGCACCAAGGTTCAAAGAAGAATACACGTGACAAATGTATTTAGACAATATTTGCATATCCCAGAGTTCAGCCTTAAAATAATTGTAAATGGAAAACATTGGCTCCTTCTTCTGGCGAATACCCCCATCAAAGCTGCTTTCTATGGGAGAACTTGGACAGGCGTGCTTCCGAGCCTCGCTGTCTGCGTCTATTGACACAGACAGCACGACTCAGCCCCTCCCCCTGCTTCCTCGTCACTGGCTTTGATTGACAGCTGCTCTAGCCAATGGCTCCCTCTGCTTCAGCAAAGCCAGTGAGACCAGGAAGTGAGGGGAGAGAAGAGCTGCATATGTGCACAGCGCTGGATCGAATGAGGGATCAGGTAAGTGTAAGGAGGGGAAACATTTTTTACCTTAATACAAGGAATGCATTACGGTAAAACATGTTTAGGCTTTAGAACCACTTTAATAACCAGCCAAAAAAGTCCAGCTTTTAAAAACTGGAAGAAGCTGGCCAGCAAATATTGGCTACTGTGAATTAATGCAAAGCAATCCTAGCCAGATCAGAAAAGGATATGCAGATATTTTCCTTGCTGTGCATTGGACAGGTTCCAGATCTCATCATTGAGAAAGGAAAGTGACGCCCCCTTCAGGTACAGGTTGTGGCTGTCAGGTGGGTCCAGCTGCAATACAAAGATCACTGAAAAACTAAATGACTTTTTGCCATAAATAAACACATATACACAATAACGGAATACATGAACACACATACTGTGGAGATGTAAAAAAAATAGTTCATGTAATTTGAAGGGACTAGTGCAGTTAAAAGAAGATAAAACAGTACTGACCCCCCCAAGACTATGTAGCCAAAAAAAAAAAATATACCTTTGCCCTGAAAAACTCTTTTCCAATGCCCAGGCTATTTGACACTGGCACTCAACAGAGCCAAATTTCTAGCTAAAAAAGGATGCTTCGAATCCGCCCATCATTCCATAAAGGTAGCCATACACTGTGCCAAATTTGTTCAGTTTCGTTCAATTTTTCACTTAACTTTTATTGAAGGAGCCTGCTGGAAAAATGTTTTGGCCAGCTGCTGTTTAAGTATTTTAATAGGTGATGGAGCTGGCTGTCAGTGGGAGATTCATACATCTGCACTGTATAGCAAGGATGGAGGAATTCATTTTTCAGTCCAAATGAAAAAAAAAAAAAAAAAACTATAAATCTATGGCCTTCACATCAGTCCCTACCCCTTTAAGGAGCTTACAATCTAAGGTCCCTAACTTTCATTCATACACATACTAGAGCCAATTTGGACAGGATCCAATTAACCTACCATCAGGTCTTTGGAGTGTGGGTGGAAACCCACGCAGGCACAGGGAGAACATGCAAACTCCAGGCAGGTAGTGTCGTGGTTGGGATACGAATCAGCGACCCTTTTCACAAAGCTCTAATTTGACACTTATTTTAACCTGAGCCCAATACAGCTTAAAAATTGTAATTATGAGGCCATTAGCATTTGGTCTATTATCTGGGTACCTGGAGGTTGTGTTCTCTTGTCACCCAGTGTCCTCCGGCAGACAGGAGTGTGATGATGTCGTGTTTGTGAGGCTGAAGTTTTTGTTTTGCAATGTGGTCTTCTTTATTGTAAAGGATCACTAGGCACAAGAAAGGAACAGATCATCATTCACTACTCTCCCAATAAAAAAAAAAATCAAATAAAAAAACCCTCTAGCAATACACACCAAACTGAGCATGTGCAGTCTGACTCCATCGGCTCGGCCTTATCAGGAAACTATCAAGGGACAGTGGAAGGGGGGGAGGATCCATGCATACAAGATCAAACAGCCTTTTTACATAATGCGGAGGATTAACCCCTTAGGTTCCTCAGTGAGTATAAGATGCATGCTTTACTGCAGATACAGACTGATTTTACTGTTGAAGGTTTAGTAACACTTTATTTAAATCAGTACTTTTTGCTAGAAAATTACTTAGAACCCCCAAACATTAAATATTTTTTTAGCAGAGACCCTAGCAGTGTGTATACACTGCTCCTCCACCACTCCTGCCCATTGAACTGAATGGGCACCGCTGCCGAACTGCCGGGAAAGCGCAGCTGCAACAACGCTTTGTGGGTCATTTTAACCTTTTTTTCGGCAACTAGCGGGGGGTTAAAAGCACCCTGCTAGCGGCTGAAAACCCCCGCAAAAACGGTGGTAAAACGCCGCTAAAAATAGTGTCGCTTTACAGCCAATGCCCCAGTGTGAAAGGGCTCTTAGGCCTCATGTACACTGCTGCTGGTAAACGGACGTTTAGGAGCAGTTGGGCATTTTTTTTTTTAACTGCTCCTGAACTCTCCTCTATGTTATCTTATCAGTACATGTACACAGGGTCATTTATAGTCGTTTCTAGGCAGTTGAGTTTAGAGGCTTTTTTTGGAATGCAAAAAAATGGGTTGAGCTGTGTTTAGAGGCATTTCAAGCGCCAAACGCTGCTAAACGCGGCAACTTGTGTTTAGCCGTGTTTCATTTTTGGCTATTTTGAAAACAAATTTTTAAAAAATTATTATTTTTTTTTTTATTATTATTATTGTTTTTTTTTTAAAATGCTTATAAAAACGCAAACGCGGCAAAACGCAGCATGTAAACACAGCGAAACGGGTTACTATCTGTCAACTTAAATCGTTCAGGAGAGGTTATAAAAATGTCCTGTGTACATGAGGCCTTCGCCATCTGCTTACACGCAATAAATAAGTATTCACATGCAATTTTGAGTAAAATTTAAAAAAATTAAAGAAAAAAAAAAAAAAAAAAAAAAAATTACTTTATAGTCCAAAACCAACCTCCAGCATCAAGAACAATGTTGACTCCCAGGCCTCCTGTCTCTTCTAAACATTTCTCTGCCAGGTCAATATTACTTTTAGATAAATCTATAACACGAGCTGGGGGCAAATACAAAAAGGATGAAGTTACAGAAATTCTACATTTTCATAAAATATAAATTATAATATTACGACAATAACTTGTATCTGTTTGTAGCTCTGCTTTTGTGGACATACAAAGGTTTGCAGAAAATGTAGGGAGATTATCAGGCTTTGTAGGTGTTTAATAGGGGGATGAACATGCACTCCTGATTTTGGGAATTGTCTGATATTGTACAACAGGCACCATTTATTCATTCTCCTGCAGAGGAAAGATTTAAACAGACTGCATACTGTAAGGTCTCATGCACAGGGGATGTTAAAATAACGTTATGAAACCGCCAGTTTTTTTGCAGTGATTTTTTTCCGCTTTTTTCAGCTTCTTTCAACGTTTTTGCAATAGCGTTTTTTAGCGGGTTTTTTTTCAAATTTTTTTTTTTTTTTCAATGGATCAAAAACGTTAAAAAACGTTGGTGAATGATGTTTTTGAGCGTTTTTGAGCGTTTTTACAGCTGAAAAACGTCTCTCAGAACCCACTGGTCCTGAGTTTTTTTTACAGCTTAAAAACGCCTATGCCATTTGCAGCTCAAAAACGCCTAGGTGGGCATGAAGCCATAGACTAACATAGACAGGCCTTTTTAAGCTGCAAAAAACGCTCAAAAAAGCGGCTGTAAAAACGTCCGTGTGCATGAGGCCTTAGGGTCAGAAGGCTACTTAAAGAGCAAAACAATGAAGACATAGGCTCAGGAGACATGGAAGCACCAATATATCATTGTAAACGATGAGTTGCAGGAGCTATCATGGGAAAGCCAACCCTATAATTATTATTATACAGGATTTTTATAGCGTCAACAGTTTACGCAGTGCTTTACAATATAAAAAGGAGACAATAAAGTTATAATACAATAAAATACAAGAGGATTAAGAGGGCCCTGCTCAGAAGAGCTTACAATCTAATAGGGTGGGGCAGGTGGTACAAAAGGTTGTAACTGTGGGGAATGAGCTGATGGAAGTGGTAGGAGATTAGTTGGAGACGAGATAGGTTTCCCTGAAGATGAGTTTTCAGGGATCGCCTGAAGGTAGCAAGAGTAGGGGATAGTCGGACAGGTTGAGGTAGCGAGTCCCAGAGGATGGGAGAGGCTCTGGAGAAATCCTGGAGATGAGCATGGGAGGAGGAAAAGAGAGCTTGAGAGTAGGTGGTGTTGAGAAGAGGGGAGAGGACGATTTGGGTGATATTTGGAGATAAGATTGGTGATGTAGCTCGGGGCAGTTTGTGTATGGCTTTGTATGTTGTGGTTAGTATTTTGAATTTAATTCGCTGGGTGATTGGGAGCCAGTGTAGGGATTGGTGGAGAGGGGTGGCAGACACTGAGCGGTCGGTAAGGTGGATGAGTCTGGCAGCAGCATTCATGATGGACTGAAGAGGGGATAGCCTATGGAGAGGAAGGCCAATGAGTTGCAATAGTCAAGGCGAGAGATAACAAGGGAGTGAATGAGGAGCTTGGTGGTTTCAATTGTTAAAAAGGGGCGAATTTTAGAGATGTTACGGAGGTGAATTCTACAAACTTTTGACAACGATTGGATTTGAGGCTGAAATGACAAGATAGAGTCTAGGATTACACCTAGTACCCTGGCGTGAGGGGAGGGACTGATGGTTGCATTGTTAAGCACAATGTCTTGTTTGACTTGCTATTGAATAGCACAAGGCTAGGAAAAAAAATCAAAAAAAGCAACAGCAAGAACAAAAGGGATGTTGGTTATCTTATGGTAGTTATGCACAGCCGGATCCAGATCTTGAATGGGCCAAGTGGGGCATTCTTTTTGGTCAGGTTTTTTTTTTTTAGGAAGCAGGGCCCGGACAAGGGGTGGGCAAGAGGGGCAGCTGCTCTGGACACTGTGATGTCATGCAAGGTGGGAGGGCGCTGTGAGAGGATGCTAGGAGTGGTAAATAAAGAAGATCTGTGTTGGGGGGGGGGGGGTTGTGCTAGAAGAGGTGATATAGGGCGGCACAGTGGTGTAGTGGGTAGCACTTTCACCTAGCAGCAAAAAGGGTCGCTGGTTCGAATCCAGACCACAACACCATCCGCCTGGAATTTGCATGTTCTCCCTGTGCCTGCGTGGGTTTCCTCCAGGTACTCCGGTTTCCTCCCCATTCTAAACACATGCTGGTAGGTTAATCCTGGATCCTGTCTGAATTGGCCCTAGTATATGAATGTGAGTTAGGTACCTTAGATTGTAAGCTCCTTGAGGGTGGGGACTGAAGTGAATGTACAATGTATATGTAAAGCACTGCGTAAATTGACGGCACCTAAAATAAATATGGTCGGGGGGGGGGGGGGGGGTTGTGCTAGTAGGGATGGTGGAATGAAATGGGGGGGGGGGGTATTTGTGCTAGAAGGGGAAATTCAGGAGGGTTAGAGAGGGGAGATTTTAGGGGTAGAGGATTTGTGCTAGGAGGGGTGATTCTTTTTGTGTGTGTGTGGGGGGGGGGGGGGGAGCAAAGATTTGTACTGGTAGGGTGAGATAAGCAGGGGGTGGGTTTGTACTGGAAGGAGGAGGGGGAGTTTATGCTACGGGAGTAATCATGCAGATTAGTGATCAGTTTTTTAAGCACGTGGGGGATTTTCGCTGACACAATACTCATGCAACTTTGGGGGGGGGGGGGGTTCACAATTTGACACTTTTTGCCCTGGGCTCTAGATGACCTTGTCCCAGAACTGTTGGGAAGAGCTCACTACTACTCACCAAGATTTTCTAACATGTTGGAAAATCTCTGTGCAAATGGGCCTAATTCTTGCTTTAGCAAGGGAGTAAAGCATTAACCAAATATGTTCTACCTATTCACCTCATTTCAAGGACAGACAGATGTCCCAATACGGTCAAGTGTAGCATTTTTATGGCACTGATGGTTGATAAAAAAAAAAAAAGCATTGTAAAATAAATCTGTAAATCAAAAATGAGCATCCGCGTGGTTTTGCTGCTAATTCTTCATGGTTCTAAATATGCACGGTGTTGGTTCTCCAGGTGGCTTGCAGCACCAAGCTCCCAGAACAAAGCGGACATATTCATGAGAGTCAGCTGGGAGGCAAGCCTTGGGATGGTCGGACTGTGCCTTCATTTTCGACTCACCTGGCAGATGTATGACCAACACCATTAAAACCAGATTTTGTCCATATTACTTTATATGAACATACATCTGTTAAATTATTAAATCATTCGACAAAAGTTTACCCGTTGCCTAATGCCCTGTACACACGGTCGGACATTGATCGGACATTCTGACAACAAAATCCATGGATTTTTTCCGACGGATGTTGGCTCAAACTTGTCTTGCATACACACGGTCGCACAAAGTTGTTGGAAAATCCGATCGTTCTGAGCGCAGTGACGTAAAACGCGTACGTCGGGACTATAAACGGGGCAGTAGCCAATTGCTTTCGTAATTTATTCTCTTAATTTAATTCTGAGCATGCGTGTGCGCCGGATTTGTGTACACACGATCGGAATTTAACCGATCGGATTTTGTTGTCAGAAAATTTTATATCCTGCTCTCAAACTTTGTGTGTCGGAAATTCCGACGGAAAAAGTCCGATGGAGCCCACACACGATCGGAATTTCCGACAACACAATCCGATCGCACTTTTTTCGTCTGAAAATCCGACCGTGTGTACAGGGCATAGGAGTACCCTGAGGGTTGTCTAAAACTCAAAGGCCACCAGCAAGACCTGGTGCAAATGCCACTTATAGGCCTAATGCAGTACGTTAGCAACGTATATTGCTCATAAAACAACCCCAATCTGACCGCACTAACCATTGGAAAGTTATGAAATCAAAATTTTGTATAAAAAAAATTCTCTTGGCGTATACTATATACAGAGGGTCATTAATGTACTGCAGCTGCTGGCTATTAACAATAGGACACTTACATGTCCTGGAGTCCAGCGATGTCGGCACCGCAGCTGATGTTTCCATCAGCTGTTGGGTGCTGCCGCCGCCATTGCGGGTGAGGGTAACCGGCAGTGTAGCCTTACAGGTTCACGCTGGGAACTTTACTGCGCATGCGCGAGGCCCCGCTCCTCTCTCCTACTGGCCCGGCGACAGGGAGAGGAGGAGGGAGGAGGAGGGAGGAGATCCGCGGTGATGTCATGGACCGCGGCCCGGACTCCCAGACGTGGGAACAGGTATCATGCCCCCCCCTCCCCCCCGAAAGGTTCCAATTGTGGCACCGGAGGGGGAGAGGAGACAAATGAGCAGAAGTTCCACTTTTGGGTGGAACTCCGCTTTAAGTTACACTTATCGACTCATTTATGAAGAATCAGTAAAATAAAAGAAAGACTTACCTACTGCGGGCTGTCGCACCCCTTAGAAAAGAAGCATGAATAGAAAAAAAAAAAGAGTTATAAACAAATAATTCCAGTTTATATCAGTGCTGCAATTGTACATTTATTAAACTGAACTCTGGAATTAGCAATTCTTGTATTCTTCCTGCAATCTTGGTGTGCTTTGTGTATTTCTTCCAGATCTGTGCAGTCATCCAGTGTGAGACTTTCCCTCTGTGTCGGAGCTTCCTGTAAGAAAGACCGCTCACTGCTACTCTCTCTCCTTGTGCAGGGTGACAGGTCTTGTCTCCGCCCCCTTCTGTCGTTTTCTGCAAGCAGCCTAAAGTGAATGGAGCTGCTGACCCCACCCCACAGCTCTGCACAATGATAATGTCATGGATATTTTTACAAGGTAATATATGGGTTTGCAAAGGCAATTGGTGCACACATAGTGGATTTATATCTTTTTTCGTTATATAGGAACATATTTAAATAAGAGTTTTTTTGCCCAGAATTAAATTTCATCTAAAGCCAAAATATTTTTTAACGATGTGGATAGGGTGAAGAGGGATCAAAATTTAAGTCAGGTCCCCTTTTGCTGTTTTGTGTTCCTGTTCGGGAGATTCAACCCGTCTATTTGTCCGGGTCACCATTGTCATTGAGAGTAGCTGTCACCAGAACAGGATTAAAAAGGGAAATCTTTGAATTGGGGACACAAGGTCTGGAGACACCCGTCCAAGAGAGAAATTCTCTCATTTTGAAGAGTTTTCTTTAGACATGTGCAGAACGAAAAAAATTTGTTTAGTTTCGATATTTACATAAATTAGTTTAAAGTCATTTGATTTGTTTTTCGGAATTCGTTTCACGTAATTGAATCGATTCAAATTTTTCAAATTCCATTCAAAACCAAATCTATTTTATTCGAAATTTGAATTATGGAAGATGGTTATATTCTATTCCATTGTTTTTTCGATTCTATTTTTTTATTTACTATTCTATTCAAATGTATTCTTTTCGAATTTCGGAAAAAAAGGCTATATTCTTATATTCTAATCTATTATTATATTTTCTATTCTATTCAAATTTGTTCTATTCAAAATTTGAATTTTAGAAGATGGTTATATTCTTTTCTATTTTTTTTATCTATTCTGTTCTATTCCTTTATTTTCTATTTTATTCTGTTCTTTTATTTTCTATTCTATTTTGTTTTGTTTTAGTCTACGTTTCCACTAGTGCGACTTGTCATGCGACTTTGGACACAGCTACTTAATGCAGCTTTTGATGCGACTTTGATACAGAGCGTAAAGTTGCAGCAAAGCTGCATTTAAAGTCGCATTCTAAATTGCACGACTTTAGGGACGCAATAATGGAAACCTAGACTTACTCTATTCTATTCTTTTCTATCTCTTTTTTCTATTCTATTTTTTTTTATGCTTTTATTTTGTATTCTGTTCTGTTTTACTCTATTCTATTCTTTGTTTTTCTATTATATTCTATTATAATATTTTCTATTCTATTCCTTTATTTTCCATTCTATTTTATTCTTTTTGGAAATACGAATTTGATTAGAAAAGTATTCAAATTCATTTTGAAAACATCTCAAATTCGAATTTCATCCGAAATTTTGATTCATTATTTCGGATTCATTGAAAATTTGTTATTATTGTAATTGGGAAATTCGGATACATCCGAATTACAGAATAACGAAAAATTTGTCCGATTTTCAATTCAGAACGAAACTAACTGCACATGTCTAGTTTTCTACTCACTTCCTGTTGTGGCTATTGGACAGGAAGTAAAGGTAAATCTCCCCAATGGGACAGAGCACTGGCAGGGGTTATAACCCTCTCGTACTCTATTCAAAAAGAAAAAAAAATACGTTTTTGCTTTAAAAGGGGTTGTAAAGGTATTTTTTTTTTTTTTAAATAACAAACATGTTATACTTCCCTCCACTGTGCAGCTCGTTTTGCACAGAGTGGCCCCGAACCTGTTCTTCTGGGGTCCCTCGGCGGCTGTCTCAGCTCCTCCCCGCAAGAACTAAACACCTTCATGTGAGCTCTCTCGCATGGTGTCTAGTTCTTGCGGGCGCGCTCCCGTGATACAGCCAGCGGCTATAGCAAAGGTAATAGGATGCATTAAGGTGAAAAAACGTGAACCTTTACAACCAACAATTATATACTGTAAAGAATTAGCCCTCATGCACACAGGCTGTAAAAAAAACGCCAGTATCTTTGCAGTGATTTTTTTTAAACTTTTTTCAGCTTTTTTGAGCGTTTTTGCAATAGCGTTTTTGAGCGTTTTTTTTTTAAATTTTTTTTTCTTTTTCAATGGATCAAAAACTCTAAAAAACGTTGGTGAATGACGTTTTTGAGCGTTTTTCAGCGTTAGAGCGTTTTTACAGCTGAAAAACGTCTTTCAGAACCCACTGGTCCTGGGTTTTTTTTACAGCTTAAAAACGCCTATGCCACTTGCAGCTCAAAAACGCCTAGGTGGGCATGAAGCCATAGACTAACATAGACAGGCCTTTTTTAACATGCAAAAAAAGCTCAAAAAAGCAGCTGTAAAAACGTCCGTGTGCATGAGGACTCAATAACCAATTTTACATGTTGGAACTGCTAATCTTCAGATCCATTGAGAATGACCATTTTAGAAATGAGGTGTTCATTACCACCCATAAACTGTGTGATGTGCGTTTCATAGATCTCACCTACACCTGGTCTGAGCTTATCCAGGTACTGCTTGTCCTCCTCACTGTTGGCCGTTGCGATCACCGTGGCTCCGCTGTGATGGGAGAGCTGAATGGCCAGCGTGCCAATGGGCTATGAGAAAGAGCAAGAAGTTAATTACAGTGTCTTTGGTCCTTCCCAACTCTGCTATACAAAATGGGCTAAACGTGCCCTGCTGCCGACAAGCTGCAGTAATGGGACTGTATACACACATACTATTTATCTGTCAATCTGCAGTAGATGACCAATGTGTAAAATCAAGGATGTTACCAGATATTAAAGCAAAACTAAACCCTCCCATCTTTTTCAGCCAAGGAAGCCTCCTTCTTAGTTTCTGTTTGAACTGCAAGTTCCATGTGCTGCACATGTGGTCAGTTATGACACCAAGCCATTTTATAGGCTGACAGTTTGGTTGATAGCACAAGCATATGTTACAGTTAGCATTCCCGTCCTGAGAGGACGTTCTGTGGGGCGAAACACGTCAGGGCGGGACCCAGCAGTGACGTCATCACGCTGGCTTGGTCCAGCGCCGTTGTCTGTACTTCATATGCCTCTTACTTCTGCTCCTTTGAGCATATGACATATACACTATATTACCAAAAGTATTGGGATGCCTGCCTTTACACGCACGTTAAGTTTAATGGTATCCCAGTCTTAGTCCGTAGGGTTCAGTACTGAGTTGGCCCACCCTTTGCAGCTATAACAGCTTCAACTCTTCTGGGAAGGCTGTCCACAAGGTTTAGGAGTGTGTCTATGGGAATGTTTGACCATTCTTCCAGAAGCGTATTTGTGAGGTCAGGCAGTGATGTAGGATGAGAATGCCTGGCTCGCAGTCTCTGCTCCTAATTCATCCCAAAGGTGTTCTATCAGGTTGAAGTCAGGATTTAGGACACAAAGCAAGGTCCATTAATACATGGATGAGTGAGTTTGGGGTGGAAGAACTTGATTGGCCTGCACAGAGTTCTGACCTCAACCCAACAGAACACCTTTGGGATGAATTAGAGCAAGTCAGGCCTTCTCGTCCAACATCAGTACCTGACCTCACAAATGCGCTTCTGGAAGAATGGTCAAACATTCCCATAGACACACTCCTAAACCTTGTGGACAGTCTTCCCAGAAGAGTTGAAGCTGTTATAGCTGCAAAGGGTGGGCCAACTCAATATTGAACCCTACGGACTAAGGCTGGGATGCCATTAAAATTCATGTACGTGTAAAGGCAGGCGTCCCAATACTTTCGGTAATATAGTGTATTTTAATAAAACGGTTTTAATGTACTACTCTATGGGGTCTCCTCCTCTCCTTCCTCTTGCCGGAGATTGATCTGTATATTGCTGGAGGATCGTTAGAGAGTAACCTTAAGCCATTACATTGGACAATTGTATTTCAAGCTTGGTCAGACCTCTAATGCGGGGTCCTGGGCTCTGGTAAGGGAGTTGTGATGGTGTTGGTATTAAAGTGGCTGGTGAAGGAGACTAATTGTGGTTTGCATGCTTTATATCAGTGGTTCTCAACTCCTGTCCTCAGGACCCACTAACAGGCCAGATTTTAAGTATTACCTTGGGGGGAATCAGACTAGAATACTGCAATCAAATTAGATCACCTGTGATATATTTCAGTTATCTTGCAAACCTGGCCTGTTAGTGGGTCCTGAGGACAGGAGTTGAGAACCACTGCTTTATATAATTATAACGCAACGCATGATGGATATACACTCACCAGCCACTTTATTAGGTACACCTGTTCAATTCCTTGGTAAAAGAAATTGCTAATCAGCCAATCACATGGGAGCAACTCAATGCATTTAGGCATCTAGATGTGGTGAAGACGACTTGTTGAAGTTCAAACCGAGCATCAGAATGGGGAAGAAAGGGGATTTAAGTGACTTTGAACATGGCCTGGTTGTTAGTGCCAGACAGGTCTGAGCATTTCAAAAACTGCTGATCTGCTGGTATTTTCACACACAACCGTCGCTCAGGTTTACGGAGAATAGTGGGAAAAAGACCAAATATCCAGTGAGCGGCAGTTGTGTGGACAAAAATGCCTTGTTGATGTCAGAGGTCAGAGGAGAATGGACAGACGGGTTCCAGATGATAGAAAGGCAACTCAAATAACCACTCGTTACATCCAAGGTATGCAGAATACCATCTCTGAATGCACAACACATCGAACCTTGAACCTGGGCTACAGCAGCAAAAGACCACATCGGGTACCACTCCTGTCAGCTAAGAACAGAAAACTGAGGCTACAATTCGCACAGGCTCATCAAATTTGGACAATAGAAAATTGGAAAAAACGTTGCCTGGTCTGATGAGTCTCGATTTCAGCTGCAACATTCAGATGGTTGGGTCAGAATTTGGCATAAACAACATGAAAGCATGGATCCATCCTGCCTTTTATCAATGGTTCAGGCTGGTGGTGGTGTAATGGTGTGGGGAATATTTTCTTGACACACTTTGGGCCCCTTAGTACCAATTGAACATCATTTAAACACCACGTCCTACCTGAGTATTGTTGCTGACCATGTCCATCCCTTTATGACTACAGTGTCCCCATCTTCTGATGGCTCCTTCCAGCAGGATAATGCACCATGTCACAAAGCTCCAATCATCCCACCACTGGTTTCTTGAAAATGACAATGAGATCACTGTACTCCAATGGCCTCCACCATCACCAAATCTCATCCAATAGAGCACCTTTGGGATGTGGTGGAACGGGAGATTCGCATCATGGATGTGCACCAACTATGTGACGCTATCATGTCACTATGGACCAAAATCTCTGAGGAATGTTTCCAACACCTTGTTAAATTTATGCCACGAACAATTAAAGTGGGGGTCCACCTAAACCGCCAAAAAAAAAAAATATTAAAAGCCAGCAGCTACAAATACTGCAGCTGCTGATTTTTTAATACATGGCCACTTACCTGTCCCAGGGTCCAGCGATGTCGGCAGGGGACGCCGAGAACCCGCTCGGTTCTCGGCAGCTGCCGCCGCCATCCTAGGTGTGGGATGCATGCGCGAGTCGCACTGCGCTTCCTAACTGGTCCCCGCTGTCTCTGGGACCCGTGTGTGTCCCAGCAGACAGCGCGGTGGGGACGGGAAGAGGCATAGACTCCCATGGGAGTCTATGCCGGAAGTGGGTGCAAATACCTGTCTTAGACAGGTATCTTCACCCCCCTCCCCCCTGAAAGGTGCCAAATGTGACACCGGAGGGGGGGGGGAGGGTTCTGAAAAGCGGAAGTTCCATTTTTGTGTGGAACTCCACTTTAAGGCAGTTCTGAAGGCAAAAGGGGGTCCAACCCGGTACTGCCAAGGTGTACCTAATAAAGTGGCCAGTGAGTGTATATTATTGTATTATATTATTGTATTGATATCAGACTATTGGGATGTCTGTGAGTGCAGCTGTTTTTATTTTACTGAGCTGCACATTTTTGTTTCTCATATATTCTTCAGCAATTTTTGGTTTTTAAGATATTTTGCTAAACATACCATAAGGAATTTTAGGGCAAGGCAGCAGCTGAGGAGTGGTGACATGACTCATTATATTCATCTGTTCATGAGGTCATATCTGACATGGTGTAAGTATATGTCCAACCACTTTTTTTAGGATTTACATGGGAGTAGGGCAGAATTACAACCCCTATTAAACCTTATTGCTATCAGGGGCTCCATTAAAGATATTTCCCCTTCCTTACAATCACAGTGACAGCGACTTTCCTAGACAGGAAGTGAGGGAAAATCTCCAACAGTAACATAGGGAGAAACAAAAACACTTTTTTCTAGCAGAGCAGGGGAAGACTTTTTATCACTGCGTGTCCCTATTGCAGGTTTCCCCTCTGGTCTGGTTAAACTGCTTTTACCATCACAGGAAGTTAAGAGACCATCTCCCTAATAGAACACCACATACCAGTAAAGCCTGGAAGGGGTTCTATTCTTTCCCCAATCAATCGTAAAAAAAAAATAATTTGGCTGCATATACACTTTAATTCCTTGACTCTGCACATTTGGCAGTCAGAAGAACATAGGATGACCACAGCAGTACTGTCAGGAAAGGTTTCACCTGCTGGTGGCACCGTCGGACCTTTGGCTTGCAGTACTGGTGTCCACCAGCGGGTGTCTCCTGGCAGTCTGGAACTGTCAGGAAAGGTTTCCCCTGCTGGTGGCACTGTCTGATCCTTGGGCCGCAGTACTGGTGTCCACCAGTGAGTGTCTTCTGGCAGTGTGGAGCCGACATTATCTCCTGCGATCAGGCGTCACCTGAGGCTAACTGCAGGAGATGTGTACTTATACCCGGCAAGCACTCACAAACTTGCCTTGGTATTGTCCTTGAGCCTTGACCTGTATCCTGTGATCCAGAGAACCCAAATCTGAACCTGTATTTTTACCTGTTCCTGTCCATCCCGTGTTCCTGTATTCCTGTACCCCTTCCCTGCAGCCTGATCTCTTCCACCTTTTCCCTGCCCTGTCTTGCTCCTTGCCCCCATCTGCTGATCTCCCGTTTATGACCCTGGCCTGGCTACGTTTACAATTCTGGTATTCCCCATCTATTGTATATACCTGTTTTGACTGTTGTTTGTGGGTTACTGTCTGGTTGTTGGATTGTTGTACACTGTTGTATTGGGGGGGGGGGGTGTTATATCTTTATTCATTTATCTTAATAAACTACATTATTTCACTTTACACGCGTTTGGATCCCTCTGTTACAGTTCACACAGTTCTGGTTACACCTGTCCATGAAAAGTACATGCTACCTGCAGTGATATGTTGTATAGAAGACTTATATTACATACACTTGCTCCGTCCATTACCAGCACAGATCTCCCCGGTGCCAGGTGTGCCAGTGAATGCAAGGCTGTATACACACACAGTCCATCCCGTATGGTGCCCGCAGCCTCTGCCCAGCTCACTTTCTCTGGTTTGTGAACTGAAAATATAAATGCACATAGTGTATGGTTATAATAAATGAGAAGCTTCTTCTCTGTCCCACATCTAAAATTCGAACAATGTATGGCCAACTTTAATCATCATTTTTGCACACATTCATGATACTTCTTTGGTTATATAATGTGGATATCCTGGGAGTCTGCAGGCAGCACAAGCTATGTCATTCTTGCCTAGGCAAGAACAGTGGAAGAATAGCTGGGAAGATAGCAAAAAAAGGTGTAAAGAAATATGAGGGAAGATCCGCTTCAAGCCGTTTTTGGGGCTGCATGATTAGAATTTGTTTTTATTACCTCTAAGTTTTCTATTACAGGATTAATCTTAGGGATAGATCTATCTATAAAAAAAATTCTCTCTCTCTCTCTCTCTCTCTCTCTCTCTCTCTCTCTCTCTCTCTCTCTCTCTCTCTCTCTCTCTCTCTCTCTCTCTCTCTCTCTCTCTCTCTCGAGAGAGAGAGAGAGAGAGAGAGAGAGAGAGAGAGAGAGAGAGAGAGAGAGAGAGAGAGAGAGCTCCCTATTTACTGCACAGGGTGGAGGGCAGAGCCCAGGAATGCCTGGGGTAAATGTAGAGAGAGGTTTAACCCTGTCCACACCCAAGCCCAGGCTCAAGGTCATCCCTCCCAGACTGGGGAGCTCCCTCAAAGGCTAAGGCAGCCTGGCACTCCACCTCCAGCTTCCTTCCAAACTCCTCCTCCCCAGCTGGGCTGACCCTGATTATTTAATGAGGCCTGCCCCCTGCCAATTCAGGCTGGGGATTGGTCAGGGCTTCTCAGAATACTCCAGGCAGCTCCACCTTTCCTCTCCTTTTCCAGAAGATTCCAGCATGTTCTGGAAAGACGTGGGAGGTCTCCAGTGATGCTGCCTGTGAGTCACCCAGCTCTGCCTGAGTCACGCCCAAGCCAGATCAAAACTGAAATTTACCTACACTACAAAAACCTAACCACTATAGAAACCTAGCAACACTAGAGGGTGCCATTGGCTCCCACTGCTGTCAATCACAGCCAGTGAGGAGGAAGTGGGGGGGCATGTCTTATGGACACACTGAGTGGGGCTCAGGAGCGAGAACACACAAGTGCTTCCATAGCAAGCTACCTAATAGAAGGGCACTCGGCTGGGGGGGGGGGAGATAAGCCAAGAGCTCCGGCGGGGAGGACTTGAGAAAAAAATTGGATCGAGGCTGCTCTGTGCAAATTCACTGCACAGAGCAGGTAAGTATAACTTGTTTATTTTATTTCTTTTTTTAAAGTTTGTACCTTTAAAAATATCTTCACAGCATTACCCTCACAGGGGTCTCCAGTCAGGAAAAAAAAATATATATATTTGCCAGCCTTCTTAGTCCCAGAACTACACACACTCACTACTTAGTCTCAGTCAGCTTTTTGACATATAGAATGCCTTCTTGTGCTGCACAAGCTCCTGCCTAATGATCCACTGTCTCTGAACATCCTTCAGGCAATGGCATGCTCAGATCTGGCCACCTCTCCATGAGGCCAGGGTAGACACCCTCTCAGTGTCTTTCCCTACCCACATATGTTGCTCCCATGGCAGCTTATCTCCAGGGGTAAAGAGCCCTGAATCACAGCCAGTCCTTTGATTAGGAAGGCTGTGCACTCAGGATGATGGTCTCCTGGAAGCTGTGGACACAGGGCTAGAGGCTATTTCCCTCCCTAGACTCTTCGAAGACTCTGAACTCCAGAACCCAGTCCAGAATAAGCAATCTGCAGCCCCTCAACCTGAACCAGTGAGATCCCTGTGTGACATATGCTCCAATTTCTACTGTGGCAAGGCATAGCACTGTCACAATATACGGTCTATGGTTCAATATTTGGTTCAACCACCACCTAAAATTCCAAAACTCTTCACCAAGTAAAAATCATCTCAAATAGAACAGATGCAGACACAGAACCTCACATGGAAGAAGACCTGCAGATCTGTATTACATTGACAGGATGTGCAGCATGTCACTCTGCAGAGCACCAAAAATGTATTTGTACTGTAGCTGGGAAAGACTGATGACCCGGGCAGAATGTCCAGGAAAGCCAGAACAGGACAGAGATGTGAAAAAAGGAAGTACAGGGTGTAACCACAGCACTAGATAAACAAGACATGGAACCACATGCAGGAAGGATGGTGTCTTGTTATTACTCAGAATAAGAGATGGAATACTGTAATATTAATGGAGATCATTAACACATAATACAAAAAGACATGATAAATTGCCTATCTTGGGAACAGAGCTGATATGTGCCTGGCAGCTCCTCTCCAGTGGAGGTGTTATAAGTATCCTGTGGGGCTCTCTATCTTTCCTGGTATTTACTATTTGCCTTTACTGGCTGGAATAAAACCATTAGGGTCCCAGATGGCAAGTTAGCATTGCTGGGGTAGAAGCAGCATCTTTAATACCTTAAGCTGGCCATACACTAATAGATTTTAGTTTGAAAACTTTTTTTGCCCACATGGGCTTCGCTCCAGGAGACCTATGACATACCAGAAGGGGAGCTCTTCTGCCATCTCCAACTTCAGCATTAGCTCACCTCACTGCGCAGAACTTCTATGTACCCGTTCCAGAAAACTGCATTCGAACATACCTGCTTGCACTCCCCAGAATCCCCAGGCCTCATCTTGGCACTCTATGCTTCTCTGAACAATCGTTCATCCCTTACTTCGCTCACCTATGTAGCTCAGTGGGAACGAGACTTGGCAACCGAAATAGACTTGGCGGACTGGAGTGGGGCCTGGTCTTCTGTGGCCAAATGCTCATTTAACACAGCCACCTTGGAGGCGGCATATAAGGTGGAGGCGCATATACGTTGGTATTGGGTCCCTGCCGGCATCACCAATGCCAACCCATCCTACAGTGACCGCTGCTTCCGGGGTTGTGGCCAACAGGGTGATGTCGTTCATATATGGTGGAAACGTCCTAGACTAACTGGCTTCTGGTCCTGTGTATTCGGCCTCTTATTTACGTCGATTCATCTGCCCATACCAAAAAGGAGGTAAGTTTGCCTTATTACACTGCCCAATTCCGGGCCTATTTGCCTATCAAAGGAAGCTCGCCTCCTATCTGTTTCTGTCAGCCAAAAGAACAATTGCCCAAGCCTGGAAAAAAAAAATCTCTGTCACCTTTCAGGGGGTGAGAGATCGCATGACTGCGTTGATGCTTAAAGCGGACCTTCAGTCATTCTTTTCAACTTCCTATCTATTAAATCTTCTGCCCTTGTTGTTTTAACTTTGGATAGTAAAATATATATTTTTTTCTGCCAGTAAATACCTTATAAAGCCCACTTCCTATTTGTCTGGTAAAAAAAATGCACAGCTCTCGCTCTCACTCTTGTGGGAAGGGAGGGGGGGATGAGTTATAAGAGGGCCAATGAGAGCTGCAGAGCTGGAGGTGTGCCTCTGTAAATCCAGGAAGTGAACAGGCAGCAGCTTCAGCCTTGTGGCTTCACAGCCTGTTTCCTGCTGCGCATGCGCGAGTGCGCAGCACTTTCTGAACAGTCCAGTCATCTTCTGGGACACACTCAGGTCCCAGTAGGCAATGGGTTGGGGGGCGGAGGAGGGCATAACAAAACCGTTGAAGTGACGTACCTCGCCGAGGAAACATAGGACGGAAGTCCTGAGGAAAACATACCAAACAGGTATGAAAAAATAAAAATAAAAAAAATTATTCAAAAACGAGGGGGGGGGGGGGTGGTGTTATTTTGTTTCAAACTGATTTCGATTTATGCCTGGAACTATGCTTTAAACCCACAAGTGTTTTTTTTTTTTTACTTTTCATTTTTTTACCACTACGATTCCTTTATATTGGCTTTTGAAATTTACAAATGCAGCAATTCAGAAATTGGCTGAAAAGTTTAGCACTGGGAAACCCTTTTTAAAAAAAAATAATATAAAAAGTGTTTTTTTTAATACCACTTTATAGATCAGACCAAAACGATGGACAAAATGAGGAAATAGGGACAGAGGGTCTTTGTTCTAAATCAGGGACAGTCCCCCCAAATCAGGCCCAGTTGGGAGCTATGGCTGCAGGTGCCACAGCTGCCTGAATAGAATAGCTGGCAGCAGAGAGTCTTGCATCCACAGTGTTTTCTCTCTTTCCGAATGAGAGAAATCTAGTCATGTATGGCCATCTTAGCACAGTTCCTGCAAAAGAACCGTTTTTGGAAGACAGAAAGGCAAATGACCACTAAAATTAACATAAGTCAACAATCAGCACTCACCCAAATGATGTTCATGAACCCAGACGACTTCACAGAGACCAGACTCTTCAGAGTCAAGGGGTAAAATTCCTATTGGGCAAAGACACAACAGTAGTTAAACATGGAACATTTTTCTGAGGCTTTCTTTTGAGCTACACACAATAAAAGTAAAATAATGAGATAATAAGAAATAAAATGGTGATGAATGATGACTACCTAATATTAGGAACGATAATCATCTGGGAGCAACCTGAGGATGGACTGATAGTTGATGTGTGGGAAACTGGCTTTGAGCTGTCACAAGTTTGTGCTGGTCCATCCTGTCCGCATTGTACGCTAGCAACCATCCGTTGTCCCTTTATTATATGTTGGCAGTCTATGCAGAGGAGACACTGCTAATGATATTCTATGGACATGATGATGGCTTTTACATGAGCCATGACTGCCTGGTCAATACTTCACCTTGTCTTTTATGACTACAAAGAGCTATAGCACTAAGACTGAATCTGAATGTGTATATTTTGATGAAAAAACATTTGCTCTTTTTTTTTTTTTTTTTTTTTAAGTAGGTATTTGACATCTATGGCACTGTATCAAAATTCTAGTTATCCCTTATAGTGTATGCCAAATTTCTGCACCTAATATTTCGGGGTCATGGTATTTATACACAGTAGCCAGTGTGACGTCCGGACTTTGTAAGTGTGACAAAGACAGACAACGTTGTCTTGTTAATTTTGGGTTTTGGTGAAGAGTGCCATCTTTTTGACATGTGTAAAATAAACCTTGACAATGGACGCTATAAAAGAGCCAAATTGTGCATTTATCAACAGTGGCCCAACTGACAGCAGCACGACTTCCTGTTATACTGGATATAACCTTCCCAGCATTTGGCACCCAATCAACCTTTTACTAGACTTGAGCATTGACTAGTAACTAAGTCTATGCAAATGCTGACATTCAGAAATAAACCTCTTACCTTAGAACGTCTACCGGCGATTGGGGTCATTGTCAAAAAGGTAATAACGACCCTGATGGAGTAATTTTATATTTCCTTTTTCATATGGCTCACCAATATATAAGAATACATCCTCAACCTGGTTACCTTAGATGACTTTATACTATAGGAATGTCATTACAAAACTGACCAAATGACCAAGCCCCTTCAGGAACGTGTGTGATCTTCCTAAAGGGGTTGTAAAGGTTCACGTTTTTTCACCTTAATGCATCCTATGCATTAAGGTGAAAAAACATCCGACAATGCCGGCCCCCCCGTCTTACTTATGAAAAGAAAAAGTGTAGCGCTATATTATACTAATGGACAATGCCGGCCCCCCCGTCTTACTTACCTGAGCCCTCGAAAGTCCCGCGCTTGCTCCCGACATCCTCTTCGCCGCTCAGCCTGGCCGTTGATTGGCTAGAGTGGATGGATTGAAAGCAGCGCAGCCATTGGCTCGCGCTGTTGTCAATCACATCCAATGACACGGCGCACTGGGGGGCGGGGCCGAGTGATACAGTCAGCGGCTATAGCCACCGGCTGTATCATGGGAGCGCGCCCGCAAGAACTTAACACCATGTGAGAGAGCTCGCATGAAGGTGTTTAGTTCTTGCGGGGAGGAGCTGAGACAGCCGCCGAGGGACCCCAGAAGACCAGGTTCGGGGTCACTCTGTGCAAAACGAGCTGCACAGTGGAGGTATAACATGTTTGTTATTTTAAAAAAAAAATACCTTTACAACCCCTTTAAAGCTCAACTCCATCTTTTGGACATACTGGGCCAGCTTGGCCCAAACGAACGATGTCTCTCACTAACATGTGAGGCTGCTGGATGTGTGGTATAAACTGTATGTAGCTGCAGCTACATACAGCATACAACACTGTGTTCCAGGTTTGTGCCAAGACTTCCAGTCTCATACCCGGAACACAGTAGAGTCTATCACAGCGGCGCTCAGTCATTCAGAGAAAGCTAAGTATTCTATCAAGGAATACAAGCTACCTCTGATTGGCTGAGTCAGAGGTTGTGACATCATCAGCCTGCCTCTCTGACTCAGCCATTTAGAGGAAGCTTTGTATTCATTGATAGAATACACCACTTTCTCTGAATGGATGGGGTGCCACTGTGATATTCTACTGTGTTCTGGGTAGGAGACTGGAAGTCTCGGCGCAAACCCGGAACACAGCCGTATGCTGTATGTTGCCGCAGCTACAGTACATACAGTTTATAACGCACATCCAAGCTGGTAGGAGGGGTGGGATTGATTTATCATTGCTACCAAGTGCTCTTGTATATACTACAGGCAAAATTTGGAATAAGCTAATCTCTCAACAGAACTACGATAAGCAGGTGTCTATTTATTTATCTATTTCAGGTACCTATTATAGCGCTGTCAATTTTACGCAGTGCTTTACATATACATAATAGAATCGGGTGGGACTCCTTGTCGAAAGGCATCTATAGCCAATTATGTTACAATTTCCAATATTATTACATTTGTTATTGTTCTCTGTCATTTGTTAATTAAATGTTATATAAAGTTTGATTCTACCTGCAAGTGTCTGTGTGATCTTTTTTGCATATCTTGGAAAAACCCCAAAAACAAGTTATTACATAACCGTGATAAAACAGACCCCCAACACCGGAATACAGGATGATAAAATTAAACAATAAGGATGTCCATAGACAGTTCGTGTTTTTTTTTGTTTTTTTTGTTTTTTTAACAGCCTGCGGATTTTCACATACACACATGAGAGGTGGATGGAGGCACTCCTCCACCGTCAGAACACACCGATTAGCAGCAAGCCACTGATCGAAAAAGTTTTCCAACAGTCCCGTTCGACAGAAGTCGATCATTAGATGGATCAAAATTCAGCCAGCCCTGCTCAACTAGACATTTCCATTCATCTATGGGCAGGTTAACTCTATAGGGCAAGGGCAAAATACAGAGATAGGTACAGTATGAGTATGTGCTCTTACCTACAGCCTCATCATCTGGGTGGAAGAAAGACACTTTGGATCCCACTTAAAAGAAAGAAAAAAAAAGAAGAATTACAAGATTGCTTGGAAAAGCAGACAGTTATGTATTAATGCCCAACTCCAACCAACATTTTTTCACAAATGGATAGTGTGGAGAAGGATTAGAACCTCTTTCAGGCATTTCTTGCTGTCCATTTCAGAGTGATTTCTCAATGCTTTCCTTCCTGCTGACCACACAGAAAGTGAGAACATTTCCCCAACATTTACCAAAAAAAAAAAAAAAAAAGGGATCATCAAAAGAGGTTTTAAATCCTTCCCCTTACTACTGAAAAATAAATAAAAGTATTTTCATTGCTGTCTGTGTTCTCAGTGCAAAAATCTGCCCTAAAGCTGGCCATACATTATACAATTTTCTTATTCAATTTCCTTTAGACCTATCTTCAACTGAAGTGCCTTGAAAAGGTATTCATACCCCTTGACATTTTCCACATTTTGTCATGTTACAACCTACAAAACGTAAATGTATTTTATTGGTATTTTATGTGATAGACCAACACAAAGTGGCACATAATTGTGAAGTGGAAGGGAAATGATAAATTGTTTTCAAATTTTTTTACAAATAAAAATCTTAAAAGTGTGGTGTGCATTTGTATTCAGCCTCCGGGTCAATGCTTTGTAGAATCACCTTTCACTGCAATTACAGCTGCAAGTCTTTTTGGGGATGTCTCTACCAGCTTTGTACATCTAGAGAGTGACATTTTTGCTCATTCTTCTTTGCAAAATACCCCAAGCTCTGTCAGATTGGATGGAGAGCATCTGTGAACAGCAATTTTCAATTCTTGTCACAGATTTTTAATTGAATTTAGGTCTGGACTTTGACTGGGCCATTCTAACACATGAATATGCTTTAATCTAAACCATTCCATTGTAGCTCTGGCTGTATGTTTAGGGTCATTGTCCTGCTAGAAACAGAACCTCCATCCCAGTCTCAAGTCTTTTGTAGACTAACAGGTTTCCTTCTAAAGCCTGGTACACACGGTACGATTGTTGGCCAACCGAGCGTCTGATGTCAAAAGGGCGTGTACCAGGATCTTGTCTTGCATACTAACGATATACAATTGTCATGCCACAAACACGAACGTAGTGACGTACTACGAGGAATTTCAGCTCTTGAGCACCACATTTTGGACCCCTTCTGCTAATTTTGTGTTTGGTGAGCAGTAATTCCGAGCATGCGTGTTTGTACTTTCGACTTTTGTGTGATGGATTTGTGTACTGACCATACGAAAATCTGACGTCAAGCCACTGTACTAACCTGTCAGCCAACATTTGTTGGCCGAAAATTGGACAACAATTGTCAAAAGGAGCATACTAACGGTAAGATTTTAGGACAACAGTCGGTCAACAGACAATCCCCTGCCAACAATCGTACCATGTGTACAAGGCTTAAGATTGCTCTGTATTTGGCTTCATTCATCTTTCCATCAACTCTGAACAACTTCCCTGTCCCTGCTGAAAAAAGGCACCCCCACAGCATGATGTTGCCACCACCATGTTTTATGGTGTGGATGGTGTGTTTAGGGTGATGTGCAGTATTCGTTTTCTGCCACACATAGTGTTTTGCTCTTAGGCCAAAAAGCAAAATTTTGGTCTCATTTGACCAGAGCCCCTTCTTCCAAATGTTTGCTGTGTTCCCCACATGGCTTCTCCCAAATTTCAAACGGGACTTCTTATGGCTTTCAACAATGGCTTTCTTCTTGCCACTCTTCCATAAAGACCAGATTTGTGGAATGCACGACTAATAGTTCTCCTGTTGACAGATACTCCCACCCGAGCTGTGGATCTCTGCAGCTCCTCCAGAGTTACCATGGGCCTCTTGACTTCTTCTCTGATTAATGCTCTCCTTGCCCGGCAGTTTAGGTCATGTCTTGGAAGGTTTGCAGTTGTGCAATACTCGTTCCATTTTCGGATGATGGATTGAACAGTGCTCTATGAGATGTTCAAAGCTTGGGATATTTTCTATAACCTAACCCTGCTTTAAACTTCTCCACAACTTTATTCCTGACCTGTCTGGTGTGTTCCTTGGCCGTCATGATGCAGGGTTTCACAGAACAGCTGTATTTATACTGAGATTAAATTACACACAGGTGGACTCTATTTACTAATTAGCTGACTTCTGAAGGCAATTGGTTCCAATTAGTTAGGTGTATAGGAATAAAGGGGTCTGAGTACAAATACACGCCACACTTTTCAAAATTTTTACAAATATCCAAAAACCATTTATTATATTCCTTCCACAATTATGTGCCACTTTGTGTTGGTCTATCACATAAAATACATTTATTTTTTTGGTTGCAACATGACAAAATGTGGAAAATGTCAAAGGGGTATGAATGCTTTAAGGCACTGTATGCAGTGCAAGGGCCTGCCTGATTGCTTACTAACTGAAAATATTTAGGTTTGAGGTCATAATATATGGTTTTGGTAAATCTAAAGGAAAATTGTACAATGTATGGCCAGCCTGAATCCTGCCTTGTGATACCTCAGGAAGTGAGAGAAAATCTCTAAATGTGATGACAAATCCTTAATGTGTTATTGTCACTGGAACAAAAGGTGACCGAAAATCTTCCAGTGGTGACAATTGTCTAAGAAGGCATTGCCCTCATTTTGGATACATTTTTTCTCACTTCCTGTTGGGTTTCTGCAACAGGCAGAAAAAGGAAACCTCCACAACAGATATATTTTCATTTGTCTGTAATAAAACACTGTAGAAAACAGTTAACATTCAATTTAAAATGACAAAATAATTATAATATCCATGTTATGTGTCTGTCATTGCTCACCTTCTAGGATAAGGCCAGCTATTTCTCTTCCTACTGCTACAAACTCTCGCTCTGGATACAATTTTGAAATAAGCTAATATGGAGACAAAAGAAGAAGTTTTGAAGTCCACACTCTATGTACGATATAATGCACTAATATTATAGTGAATCTGTATTAACCACTTAAGGACCAAGCCTCTTTTTGAGATGTGTTGTTTACAAGTTAAAAACATTTTTTTTTGCTAGAAAATTACTTAGAACCTCCAAATAATATACATTTTTTTTTCTAACACCCTAGAGAATAAAATGGCGGTCGTTGCAATTCTTTCTGTCACACCGTATTTGCGGAGCAGTCTTACAAGCGCACTTTTTTTTGAAAAAATACACTTTTTTGAATTAAAAAATAAGACAACAGTAAAGTTAGCCCAATTTTTTTTTATATTGTGAAAGACAATGTTACGCCGAGTAAATTGATACTCAACATGTCACACTTCAAACTTGCGCCCGCTCGTGAAATGGTGACAAACTTTTACCCTTAAGAATCTCCATAGGCGACATTTAAAAAATTCTACAGGTTGCATGTTTTAAGTTACAGAGGAGGTCTAGGGCTAGAATTATTGCTCTCGCTCTACTGATCACGGCGATACCTCACATGTATCATTTGAACACCGTTTTCATATGCAGGCTCTACTCACGTATGCGTTCGCTTCTGCACGCAAGCTCGGCAGGGCGGAGCGCATTTACTGTCACTTTTATTCCTATCACAAGGAATGTAAATATCCCATGTAATAGAAAAAAAAGCATGACAGGACCTCTTAAATATGAGATCTGGGGTCAAAAAGACTAAAATGCAATTTAAAAAAAATACATTTAAAAAAAAAAAAAAAAAAAAAAAAAAAAAAATGGCCCTCTAAGAGCTATGGGCGGAAGTGAAGTTTTGACGTCGCTTCCGCCCTGCAATGGAATGGAGACGGGTGGGGGCCATCTTCCCCCTCACTCGTCTCCATGCCCAGCAAGGGCGAAGATCCGATCGCATCCGCCGCTGCCGACAGCTCCTGTAAGCAAATCCGCCGCAGACACTACTCTTATCGGAAAGCGGACCGCCGGCCGAACAAGAGGATACTGGGGTTATGGCAGCTAAATGTGATAACCCACTTCAAAGTAAGGACGTATATCGGCGTGCGGCGGTCCAGAAGTGGTTAAACCAGCAGAAGAAATAATTTGCAGGATCCTTCAGGTGTCTTAACTTATCTATAGAGCACCATGGGAGCCACCAAATCGAGAGGTTATTATGCAAAACATACTTCAACTATATCTTTGAAGTGTGTTTTTTTCTTTTTTTACCCAAATCTTTCAATACATAACAAAAAACGGAGAAGTGTTTCTAAGCCTAATAAATTAATATTTTCAGATCTTGATCTTTAAAAGGTGACCATACACTGCAATCAGTTATATCTTAAATAAATTAGATTTAGTGCAAGAGCCTGTTTTATTTCCTATGTTTTGAATTAATTGTTCAAGTGCATCTTCCTATTACCTATTTTGCCTAAATATCGAGTTGTACAGAGATTGGCCAATCAGATTGCATAGTGCATGACCATCTTAAGTGCCAAATTTGGAATGTAGATGAGCCATGACCCACTTGTGTATTCCTAATGATATTCCTTGGGCATTATACAAGGCACATGAAAAAAGACACCTTTTTTCAAGACGTCCTAGAGTGATCAGGAATCTTCAAACTACGGCTCTCCAGCTGTTGCAGAACTGCACATCCCATGAGGCATTGTAAAACTCTGACATTCACAGACATGATGGGAATTGTAGTTCCTGAACAACTGGAGGGCCTTAGTTTGAAGACCCCTGTGCTAGACCATTATTATGCTATATTATATTATATATATATATATATATATACACATACATACATACATATACATACATACATACATACACACACGCAATATATGTTGGCCCGGAAGTGAATCTGTACACAGGAAGTAGGTGTGTTTGAGGCCAAATCATTTGGACATACACATGACCCACACAAACACCACCCCATGTTAATGTGAATAAAAAGTTATCTTAAATTTGCAAATAAGGATCATCTTGTCTTCAGAGAACAGTGAGCGGGGCATGGTGGTGGGAAGAAATTAACAGCAGTACAAGCAACTTCCTGGAGGGGCGTGATGTCATTCCTGTGTGTTGGCCACCGCTTCCGGGAACCAGATATGCTCCACGGGTACATACCTCTGTGCACACAGCGGTTGCGCATCTAGCTGCAGGAACCCAATTTTTATGGAAATTAATAGTACAGCAGATGCAGATTTCCAGGACTGGACTAACAAATGTTTCTAGTGAAAGGCAACTGGTGTTTTCTCTTAAACAAGGGTTAAATGTGCCATTGGCATGAATCACAGTTGAAGGAATGTGTCTTTGCAAAGTTAAACTAAATGAAATCCTTTCTTATTTTTGCTTGGGGATAGAGTGCAGATGGATTAGAAGTCTTGTCAGTTTTTGGGGATGTCTGCATCCCCCCGGATAGAGTGAAGACACCTCCCAAATTTTGTCAGTTTCTCCTTCAAATTTTGTCACTTCCTGTCACATATCCAAACAGGAAGTGAGGGTAAAACCCTACCAATGTCTTTCTTTGGGGACACACAGGTCAATCTAAATAGTTTCCCCATTAGGGAAATTGCACTCTAGCATTTGCCGTGTACACCCCAAATTATTAGGTATCTTGGACTTTGGGGTTTATTTATACAAGGCAAATCCACTTTGCACTACAAGTGCACTTGGAAGTGCAGTTGCTGGAGATCCGAGGGGGACATGCAAGGAAAATAAAAAAACAGCATCTTTGCTTCTACATGATTGGATGATAAAATCACCAGTGCTTCCCCTCAGATTTACAGAGAGTATACTTGTATTGCAGAGTGGATTTGCCTTTAATAAACCCCAAAATACCTAATAATTTGGGGTGTACACAACAAAGTGCTAGAGTGCAATTTGCCTAATGGGGACCCTAGTTAGATTGACCTGTGTGTCCCCAAGGAAAGACATTGGTAGGGTTTTACCCTCACTTTCTGTTTGGCTATGTGACAGGAAGTGAAGCCAATTTTCAGAAAAGGGACACAAAGCCCAACCTAAAAGACAAGCAGGGGTTCTAACACTCACTTGGTTTCCCTCAAATGCCCACAATTAGAATAGGATTGTTTTGAGCTAGATTTTAGCTCAGTACTCTAAATAAGTGCTTCTCAACCCTGTCCTCAAGTACCCCCAATAGGCCATGTTTGCAGGTTTTCCTTCATCTTGCACATGTGCTTTAAATCGGAGTCAATGGCTTGGTATTTTGGACAGCTATTTAGGCAAGATAAATTCCCAAAACATGTCCTGTCGGGGGTACTTAAGGACTGAGGCTGAGAACCACTGTGCTAAAATGGAAAATGCAATACTTACCGCTCTGTAATTTTCCTTTCGTGGTGCCTATCCATGGCAGCATACGCATGCATATGCTACCAAGAAGGCACCAGGAAAGTAGCTTTTAGACAAATCACACTTTTTTTTGTTTTGCCATGCCAATCAGCCTAGTTAAGCTGCAGCTGGGAAATCTGTTGCATGAAAATTGTTTGGGGGGGGGGGGGGATGCATTACTTGTATTGAGCATGCATCTGCAAAACAAATTATTAACAAAACACATGAAACATAAACATTTGCTACAAATTTTATTGGTCAACAAAACAGGACTTGGAAAATAGCAAGGAAAGCAAAAAACACATGTATGGGAATTTGAGACACTAATGCCGCGTACACACGGTCGGACTTTTCGACCGGACTGGTCCAACGGATGCTGACGGACCAAATCCGGCGGACAATCCGACCGTGTGTGGTCTGCATCGAACTTCCGACGGACCGTTTCGGTCGGAAATCCGACGTACTTTAGATTTGCAGCCTGCTTCAAATCTTTACGTCGTAACTCCGCCGGACTCAGTTCCTGACGGAAAGCCCGTTCGCCTGTATGCTGGTCCGACGGACCAGATACAACACAAGGGCAGGGTACTGCATCTCGCTGCAATAGGAAAAACAAATTTTCCTATTGCGGCGATCGCGGGGCATACCAGGCCCTTAGGTCTGGTATGGATTTTAAGGGGAACTCCCTACGCCGAAAAAACGGCATGGGGTCCCCCCCAAAATCCATACCAGACCCCGATCCGAGCACGCAGCCCGGCCGGTCAGAAAGGGGGTGGGGTTGAGCGAGCGCCCCCCCTCCTGAACCGTACCAGGCCGCATGCCCTCAACATGGGGGGGGTGGGTACTTTGGTACGGTGCTTTCAACAGCCGATTTCGCTTTGTCATCAGAAAAAAGCTGGATGTGCAGACTTTGACATTTTTGCCGGATGTGAACTGGACGTCCAATTTTCGTTTCATTAGTACGGTTTTCGTACGAAAACAAAATGGTAAGAGCAAGACTACGCATGCCCAGAAACGAAAGAATACACACAAAACTATTCAACACATTACATCACTTCTGACGTTGTATTTCGTCGTACTAATATTTTTGTATTGTGAATAACCTCTTCACTTTTGACATGAGACCAGTATACCACAAAAACGGACATTCGTTCGTCCGAAAATCTAAGCGTGTGAATGAGGCTTTAGGCCCGGTTCACACTAATGCAAATTGGATGCGGATTTCACCGCATCCAATTTGCATGAGATTTTAAAATACGTTCATTTGAATGAGGCTGGTTCACATTTGTGCATTGCATTCGCACCCCGCATTGCCCAAAAAAGTGTGCGTTTTCTGGGCATGCGGTGCGAATTGCAAGCACATTATCTTCTATGGGATTGCATCTGATTCGCAGATGCATTCCGCTGTGAACAGGATAAAATCCTGACCTGATCCTGATGTAAACCTGACCTGATCCTGATCAAAAACTGACGTGAAACGCTGAACAACTACTTTGTCAATTAGCTGTGAAAACGGAGCTTCAATTTGCACGGCACATGTGTGAACCCAGCATTAGACTCCTCAAACAACTTGAGGCGGGACCAGGCTACCTCCAGTAAACGATGGCCCAACACTTTACGCAATGCTTCTTGGTCTGAGCTGCATTGAGATGTGGGATTTTCATGAGGCAGAGGCCTGAGTAGCAAATCACTGCCTGCTGTTTAGTAGGTGGGCGGAGCTGGGAACACAGGTACAGGTCATAACAATAGATTTTCCAAGAGACATAACTCTTCTATGGATGATTCAGGTATTCAACCTACTAACATTTGTGCCAAACTGAACTCTTAAGATAAACTGACTATTTCACTTCCAAGTAGTTACCTTTGTATTAATCGGACTCAAGGCACAAGCTTTCACTTGCAGCTTCACATGATAATCACTGGGAGGAAAGCCTGGTTCCTGAATAAAATAAATAATAAAATAATGAACAGATAAACAGAACAGATCCCAGGACATAGGAAAGTAATGAAATTAAAAGCCAAACCCAGTTTAATAAAAAACGGTGCCCAAAGTCAAAATTAAAAAATTCTACTGGTGAATAAAACAGGTCACAGAACACCAAAACAGTTTAACAAACAAAAAATTAGTGCCTAGACAAAGTCAAAGTCTAAAAATAATACAGATAAAAAAAAACCTGAAATATAATGCGTCTAAAACCCGACTCCGGTGTTTACTGCAATACTCGCCTTCAGTTCAGAGCTGCCCCCCATGACACGAGGTAGAGCCGGTTTTCCAAATTGAATGATGACCAAGGTCATTCAACCCATATACCTTCAGCCCAGGACATCAAGAACCCAGTATGTCATTCCTGGGCTTACAGGATAATGCTGCAGAGAGTGGCACCACATAATTATGTTGTGCCGCTATATGAAGCTTTCAGGACCCTCCCACTGGTGATGGAATAGGAGGAGGAGGAAGACCCATAATGTCACGTGACCAAACCAAGGACATTTGTCACAGCTAGGTCAGCAATGGCAACCCTTGTATTTCTCTTAGGAGACGTTAACTTTGGATGCCATGAGCATCATAAAACTTTTTTTGGACAGATTGGGCAGAGTAATTGGTTGTGGCTGAAATCAAAAAAATTAAAAAAAAAAAATTACCTTTTCTTGAAATATGAACTTCTCTTCATCTTGCACAGCAGATAATTGATAGTATAATCCCTTCATGATGACCTGTACACATAAGGAGAAGAAGATTTGATTAAAAGGCCTATTTAGAACAGAGGAACACTGCTATCCGCATTGGAAGATTTCCCCTCTATTAGTGTTCTGATGTCAACCCAAAATTTAGGATATTCTTTTAACTTTCAATGATAATGGTAAAACAGGGCAAAGAGAGGATGACTCTCGGGGGCACAGACAGCAATAAAAACCTAATAGGCATTCTAATCCATCACCGCTTAATTCAGTTTTGCTTTAAGTTATACAGTTATGCAGGTTTAGCTACTTACAACGCATGTAGAGGTCTGTAATTTTTATCATAAGTACTCTTCAACTGTGAGAGACGGAATCTAAAACAAAAATCCAGATAATCACATTGTATGATTTTAAATAATTAATTTGCATTTTATTGCATGACATAAGTATTTGATCACCTACCAACCAGTAAGAATTCCGGCTCTCACAGACCTGTTATTTTTTCTTTAAGAAGCCCTTCTCTTCTCCACTCATTACTTGTATTAACTGCACCCGTTTGAACTCGTTACCTGTATAAAAGACACCTGTCCACACACTCAAACAGACTCCAACCTCTCCACAACGGCCAGACCAGAGAGCTGTGTAAGGACATCAGGGATAAAATTGTAGACCTGCACAAGGCTGGGATGGGCTACAGGACAATAGGCAAGCAGCTTGGTGAGAAGGCAACAACTGTTAGTGCAATTATTAGAAAATGGAAGAAGTTAAAGATGATGTTAATCTCCCTCGGTCTGGGGCTCCATGCAAGATCTCACCTCGTGGGGCATCAATGATCATGAGGAAGGTGAGGGATCAGCCCAGAACTACATGGCAGGACCTGGTCAACTTGACCTGAACAGTGCTGGGACCACAGTCCCAAAGAAAACCATTAGAAACAAACTACGCCGTCATGGATTAAAATCCTGCAGCACACGCAAGGTCCCCCTGCTCAAGCCAACGCATGTCCAGGCCCATCTGAAGTTTGCCAATGACCATCTGGATGATCCAGAGGAGGAATGGGAGAAGGTCATGTGGTCTGATGAGACAAATATAGAGCTTTTTGGTCTAAACTCCACTCGCCGTGTTTGGAGGAAGAAGAAGGATGAGTACAACCTCAAGAACACCATCCCAACCATGAAGCATGGAGGTGGAAACATCAATCTTTGGGGCTGCTTTTCTGCAAAGGGGACAAGATGACTGCACCGTATTGAGGGGAGGATGGATGGGGCCATGTAACGCAAGATCTTGGCCAACGACCTCCTTCCCTCAGTAAGAGCATTGAAGATGGGTCGTGGCTGGGTCTTACAGCATGACAACGACCAAAAATACACAGTCAGGGCAACTAAGGAATGGCTCCGTAAGAAGCATCTCAAGGTCCTGGAGTGGCCTAGCCAGTCTCCAGACCTGAACCCAATAGAAAATCTTTGGAGGGAGCTGAAAGTCTGTATTGCCCAGCGACAGCCCCGAAACCTGAAGGATCTGGAGAAGGTCTGTATGGAGGAGTGGGCCAAAATACCTGCTGCAGTGTGTTCAAACCTTGTCAAGAACTACAGGAAACGTATGATCTCTGTAATTGCAAACAAAGGTTTCTGTACCAAACATTAAGTTCTGCTTTTCTGATGTATCAAATACTTATGTCATGCAACAAAATGCAAATTAATCATACAATGTGATTTTCTGGATTTTTGTTTTAGATTCCGTCTCTCACAGTTTATGAGTACCTATGATAAAAATTACAGACCTCTACATACTTTGTAAGTAGGAAAACCTGCATAATCAGCAGTGTATAAAATACTTGTTCTCCTCACTGTATTGCAGTCCAGCTCAATGCGCACCAATGCAGTAATGTGTGTTTAATTGCCAAAAATGTTGCATGCATAATTTTTGGTCTGGTGTGGTACAATTGGCCATTTGTCTCAAAATCAAAATTTTAAAAGCAAACAAAATCTTGAAGTACTTCTGGATGACATTTGTCATGTCATCGATGTACTGAGAATTTCTGTACAAACGTTTGTACGTTTTTAAACTTTACTAGTGTACCAGCTTTAGGCCGGCCTAACCCGAAATTCGCTTGATTCCCCCATCAACACAGACAGTGTTGATGCGGGAATCCCTCCTGTCGGGCCATTGTCTTCTCCCAGTGAGGAGGGTGTGGGTGAACCGTCCCCGCCTGGAGAAGACAACGATTATTGCTAGTGGCTATACCCTGTTTCCCCGAAAATAAGCCCTACCCTGAAAATTAGACCTACAAGGACTTTAACTAGGGCTTATTTGGGGGGTAGGGCTTATATTGCAGCCATCACCGACATTCACGCTAGGTCTTATTTTCGGGGAAACAGGGTAGCAGTCGCTAGAAATAATCATAGGAAAAACCCAGCATGCTGGTTGTCCCCAAATCGAGCGATCAACTTGGTATATTCAGCCTGCCCATACATGGTTCAAAGCTCGGCCAGCTCAGCAACATGTGGGGGTCCATCGATTCCCCCATCCATGCTAAACATAGGAGGATGGAGAAATTTCCACTGCTGGCTGTTGCATTCTGAAAGCAGGCATCCCTGGTGGTCAGAATATCTGAACAGAGGTTGCATGTAATTGGATGCAGACGCTGTTCACCCAACAATTTTCAGGCATGGCTCCTTAGATTTTCAAACTGAAGGATGGTGGTCGGTCGGGACGGTGCAGAGAGGGCCGTCCACGGCTTGAATTTCGACCCTGGCCAAAAAATTGTTGAGTGTGGCCAGCATAACTCTGTATGCCTAATGCAATCAAAAACCCCAGAGTTGCTCCTCTACTAAACCCTGATAGGATGGCTGTTGCTTGTAGGTCTTCAAAAATGCTAAAGAAATGTTATTAGGGTAAAAGAGTAATTGTGTGCAGGAGAATTAGTACTTGTAACATTATATAAAATATTTTATCATCATATAACTTGTATCCCCAGAATTGCTCCCTAGTAGGGGATGAGCTCTGGCGTGTTCACACAGCCCACGTGCGGAGCCCGCCAGGAATTCGGCGCTGCGCTAATCACAGGCAGTGAGACATTGTTCCGATGCGCGGCTGCAGAGATTGGGAAATGTCTCACTGTCTGTGATTAGTGCAGCACAGTGCCGACTTCCTGGCGGGCTCTGCACGTGGGCTGTGCGAACACGCCGGAGCTCATTCTTACTCCCTAGTGTACTGATAGCTCTCCTGCTGCCTGATCTTCATTTAGGAACACTATGGGGGAGATTTACTAAAACTGGAGAGTGCAAAATCTGGTGCAGCTCTGCATAGAAACCAATCAGCTTCCACGTTTTAGCCCCCCATTCACATTGGGACATGCGATATGACATGTCAAATCCCAGCCTATTGCCGGCAATGGCAACGTACGAATCGACGTGACGCTGACTTTGCGGCAGCGCCGCACTGATTTCCAAAAGTAGTTCCTGCGGTACTTTTGGGGACTTCGAGGGGGGCGATTTCAATAGACATCTGTGCATGAACCCCCATAGAAGTCTTTCAGATCGCCCCTGAACTTGCACTGAAATGCAGCTTTGAGTTCAGCTAAACTCGCACGATTTTCAAACCCGCGTTCAGTGTGAACGAGGGCTAATTGTCAAAGCGTAATTGAACAAGCTGAAGTTAGAAGCTAATTGGCTGCCCTACACAGCTGGATTTTGCAGTTTTAGTAAATCAACCCCCTATAGGCTAATGTCAATGACACCTATTGTCACAGCTGACGCCACTAGCTGCTACAGATAGAATTAGCTGGAGGGCCCCATCAACATTCGGCTATGGGGCCCCAGGATTCCTAGTTACATCCATGGCTGAAGAAATGCAAAATATGCACAAAATGCAGAAATGAAAACTAGAAAAGCTGCGTCAGCAAGAGAAAGAACTCACAAACAGGAACCTTCGACAATCGCCCTTCCTACTGTACCTCTGTGACCCCCTGGGAGCCTCTCCTGTCTCTGCACTGCAATGAATGAGACCTTCCTGATTCTGCTGCCAGGCTGTGCAAGGAGGAGGGGGAGGAGCCACATAGGGGGCTGGGTCTCACATTAACCCATCGCTGTCACAACAGTAAATCTCTACTACGTTACTGCGAGGAACATCACTGCCAATATAAACATACATATATATATATATATATATATATATATATATATATATATATATATATATATATATTTACACACACACACACAGAACTGCAAATTGTTTACGCACCATTACATGCGGTTTTTTTTATGCTGGATCTAGCTCCAATGCAGAAAACAGCGTCTCAGTGCGCAGGACGGGTGTCAGTGCCCATCTGAATGAGCCCCTAAGTTTTTCACAATAAATATCACAAATAAAGCTAATGAATCACCTTGTGAGCATTTTCTGGGCATTTACTCCGTGTTCCCATTGACTTGTATTATTAACGCCGACGCTGCCTGGAGCTTAGACCCCTTTCATACACTGGGGCGGATTTCAGGCACTTTAGCGCTGGAAATAGCCTCTGCTAAGTGTCTGAAAACCGCCTCTCATTTATTCAAGTGTGGCTTTTCACACTGGAGCGGTGCCCTTGTGGGACGTTCCAAAAAGTCCTGCAAGCAGCATCTTTGGGGCGGGTTGGGAGCGCTGTATTTAGCGCTCCCAAAACGCCTTGTCCATTGGAATGACTGGGCAACGCTTCCGAAGCACTGGATCACAGGAGTTTTTAACCCCTTCTTTGGTGTTAAAAGCACCCCGCTAGCGGCCAAAAAGCGCTGCTTAAACAGCAGTAAATCATCGATAAAACGAGCAGCACTTTACCACAAACGCGGCTGCAGCCCCAGTGTGAAAGGGGGGCTTAAACATGTTGTAGTGTCTGTTATTATCAACTAGTAAGCTATATTAAGTGAAGTTCGATCCACCTATGGGCAGGCTGGTTGTACTGAAGTCGATTGATAAACAATCAGCGCAGAACCCCCCTGTCAGGAGAGCCGCCGATCGGCTCTCCTCTACTCACGTCTGTCAGACGCGAGTGAGGAAAAGCCGATTAACGGCTCTCCCTATTGACATCATGATCAGCCGTGATTGGACACGGCTGATCACGTGGTAAAGAGCCTCCGCCGGAGGCTCTTTACCAAGATCGGTGTAGCAGTGTGTCAGACTGACACACCGATCCACCGATCGCCGAGATGCGCGCCCCCCGCGGGCACGCGGCGGCATGTTATCCTGCTGGACGTCATATGACGCCCAGTCAGGATAACTGAACCACCGCCCAGCCGTCATCTGCTATGGGCTGGGCGGGAAGTGGTTAAGGGGGTGTGGCAGGGGGCGTGTCCTATGCCTACATACATTTGTTAGCAGATGTCCCTCATTCCCATCTCAAAATGTTGGGAGGTATGGGATCCGACTTTGAGACCCAAACTTGCACAACATGTGAAGTGCCATGTATCTCTATGAGAGGCGTTCCAATTGACACTACTGAAGTCGCTGCAACTTCAGAAAAGATCCTTGCACTACTTTGATCCGACTTTGACATGAATTCAATACCAGAGAGTGTAAGGCCGGGTTCACGGAAATGCGAATTGGATGCGGGTTTCCTCTCATGTTCACACATGTCTGGGGCAGCCGCGATCCAAATTGAAAAAGGGTCAGGTGCGTCTTTGGGTCTAATTCCATACCTCCCAACAATTTTAGATGGGAATGAGTGAGGGACACCTACTAACAAAATGTATATAGGCATAGGACACACCCCCTGTCACACCCCCTTAAAGGAGAATTAACAAAAAAAAGGTTAATTAAATCCACAAGGACTTTTTTTTACCACTACTATTTCTTTATATTGGCTTTTAAAATGTACAAATGCAGCAATTTAGAAATTGGATGAAAGGTTTAGCACTGGGAAACACTTTTAGAAAGAAAAAAAGTGCATTTTATATACAACGATAGAGATCAGACCAAAATGAGGGACAAATGAGGGACAGAGGGACATTGCTCCAAATCAGGGACAGCCCCTTGAAATTAGGGACAGTTGGGAGCTATGTAGTTAAGGTGCGAATTCAGGGTAAAATGCTGACCTGAATCGCACCTGAACTGGTGTACAGGAACGCACCGAACCCCAGGTACGAACCCACGGCTGCACAAGGGTAAACCCGGCCTAAGGCCCCTTTCATACTTGTACGACCTGAAAGTCGCGTGACTTTGACGCGACTTGAAGCAATGCTTGTGTAATCTTGATGTCTATGGACCTCAAGTCGCATCAAAGTCGGACCAAAGTAGTGGAGGGACTATTTTGAAGTCGCACAGATATGAACGGCACTCATTGGAAATCATGGGGTACGACTTGTCATGCGACTTTGCAGTTCCTAGTCACAGGACAAGTCGCACAAGTGTAAAAGGGGCCTAAAAGTCTTATCAAAGTCACTTCAAGGTCGTATCAAAGTCAAACTCCACTGAAAATCGCGCAACTTATGAGTCGGCTAGTGTGCACCGAGCCTGAAGGGTACACCAAACGAGCTAAGGTAACGCACATATGTTACATTCAGCACCCCAATGCACAGCAATGCACCATGTTGCAATGTGTTGTGTTGCAACATTTTTGGCACATCCAGTTTTCAGGATATTTTGGTGTGTTGGCAGTTCCTTCATTTTAACAAACTTTACAAGGCACTTTAATGGGTGACATTAGGCCCATGCAGTATGTATGAACCTACAGGCTGATTGCTGCGCTGTTGTTTGGCCGCAACGCAGGTGTACCCATGTTTTTTTGTGCTGTTAATCTGCAGTTTTCCGTAGAATTAGATTGTTTGTTTTTGGTGCATTTTATAAAAGCGCACCAAAGATGCAGCATGCAGAACTTGTGGTGCGCTTTCAGAAAATGCCCAAAAAACGAGCAAGCTAAAAGAAAGTCAATAGGCAACTGCGGGTTAACAACACAAAGCCATGGGTACATCCGCGCTGCAGCCAAACCACAATTCAAAACGCTAATGCCCCGTACACACGGTCGGATTTTCCGATGAAAAATGTCTGATCGGAGCGTGTTGTCGGAAATTCCGACCGTGTGTGGGCTCCATTGGACATTTTCCATCGGATTTTCCGACACACAAAGTTTGAGAGCAGGATATAAAATTTTCCGACAACAAAATCCGATGGTGTGTACACAAATCCGATGCACAAAGTGCCACGCATGCTCAGAATAAATAAAGAGATGAAAGCTATTGGCCACTGCCCCGTTTATAGTCCCGACGTACGTCTTTTATGTCACCGCGTTCAGAACGATCGGATTTTCCGACAACTTTGTGTGACCGTGTGTATGCAAGACAAGTTTGAGCCAACATCCGTCGGAAGAAATCCTAGGATTTTGTTGTCGGAATGTCCGATCAAAGTCCGACCGTGTGTACAGGGCATTAGGTGTGAATGCAGCATCAGACAACACTTCTCAAATGCTCTGTGTTGTTTTTTTTTTACAAGGCTAATTAGACATGTGCAGTTCGTTTCATTCCAAATAGAAATTTGGACGAATTTTTCGTTTTTTGGAAATTCGGATGTATCTGAATTTACGAATTACAATACTACCGAATGTAAACGAATCTGAAATAACGAAAAAAAAAATTCGGACGAAATTCGAATTTGAATCGTTTTGGAGTACTTTTAGAATTCGAATCATTTTCAAATTTGACGTGTTCACTGAAAATCTTGCGAGCTACCAATAACTGACGTGTAGAAGCATTTATAACTGACGTGTAAAAACATCATCATGAAAAAATAAACTATATCAATGATGGAAATTATACTAAGATGTTCAGCTGCTGGCACCGATCACACTCCCATAAGTTGTGTTTAAAGCGGAGTTCCACCCAAAAATGGAACTTTAAGTGATGGTGACCCCCTGACATGCTACATTTGGCATGTAATTTTTTTTTTTTTGGTGGGGAGGGGGATACCCTCTTTTTAGAGGCATCCAGCTCCCACTTCCTCCTCTGGCTCCGCGGAGCCGGAAGGAAGTTCACCTCTCCCCCCTCCCTCCATGCAATCTTCTGGGACACGTCACAGGTCCCAGAAGATTGCCCGGCCAATTGCAGAGCAGTTACAATGCCGGCGCCGCAGAGAGGAAGGAGGAAGGAGCGGGGCTTCGTTCCCCCGCATTGCTGGACCATGGGACAGGTGAGTGTCCGATTATTAAAAGTCAGCAGCTACACGTTTTGTAGCTGCTGACTTTTAAATGGGTGGAACTCAGCTTTAAATAAATAAACAGAATTCAGTAATATGCCGCGCTGTGTAGTTAGTTACCTCAGTGAGAAAATCTATATATAAATCAGTTGAGTGGATCTAAATTCCCTTAACATAAGGGAATGTGACAATATATTGATTAATAATAAATATATATATCAGTACTATTCATAAATTGCTAAAGTGCCAGTAACCATGTATTATAAATGGTTCATCAAAAAGTCCTCTAATAAAAAATATATATTCTTTGATGCAATTCACAGTGACTTCACACGCATGCCCCCCCATCCCCCCACCCCCTGTGTGATTGCGCTCAACTCAGGGTTACAGTTGAACCATCTCTGGTGGGCTCTAAGCCCCGGTTCACAAGTCACTCCGACTTAGAAAAAGGTTCCTGTACTATTTTTGGGGTGACTTCAGGAGACTTGCATTGACTTCTATACAAAAGTCGTTTTGCAAGTCGCCGCTGAAGTCGTGTGCAGGTCGCCTCGGTGAGTCGGCCTGCAAGTCGTGTTGCCCCTGTGTGAACCAGCAGTGAGTGGTAAGGACTCTGCAGGTTCCCAGGTGTTCCAATGCTGTTATCCTTGAATCATATATAAAGAATGGATGGATAGTGTAATACCATTTTAAAACACTAATTTTATTAAAAAAAATTTTTGTTCAGGGTACTCACACTTTTAAGGTGCTTCCAGCGCACCATACTACAACCAACAATGAATAAATCCCAATCCAATAGGAAGAAAACCCTAGTTTACAGCAACAGTACTCAAATTTCCTCTGAGCTGCCTCCTCCACCGTCCTGTCCCCTCCCCAACACGTGTCGACATAGGGATATAACGTGATTTCCTCAGGGGAAATCCTTTTCAAATTTGAATATGAAACGTTTTCGAATTCGAATGGTTTTACAATTTACATAGAGAATAAAATACAATAGAAAATAAAGGAATAAAATAATAATAATACAAAATAATAGACTAGAAAACAATATAACAGAAAATAAATGACTAGAAAAGAATAGAGTAAAACAGAACAAAATAGAATAGGAAATAAAAGAACAGAATAGACTAGAATATAATAGAATAACATAGAAAAAATATAACCATCTTCTGAAATTCGAATTTCAAATAGAATAAATTTTAATTCGAATACATAAGAAAAAAAAAGAATAGAAAAAAAAGAATAGAATAGACTATAACAGAATAGAAAAGAATAGAATTAAAAAAACAATAGACTAGAAAGAATATAACCATTTACCAAAACTCAAATAGAATCAATTTGAATTTGAATAGAATAGAAAAGAATAGATTAGCATAAAATATAAAAAAACAGAATAGTATAAAAAAAACAGAATAAAATAGAAAGAATATAACCATCTTCCAAAAATTCTAATTTCAAATAGAATAAATATAAATTTGAATATAATAGAATAGAAAAGAATAGAATATACAAATAAAAAAACAGAACAATAAAAAATAGAATCGATTTGAATAGAAAAAATATAACCATTTCCCAAAATTCAAATAGAATCAATTCTCATTTTAATAGAATAGAAAATAATAGATTAGAATAGGAAGATAGTTATTTTCATTCTATTCTGATGTTTTTTCTATACTATTGTGTTACTTTCTATTCTATTCGACTCTATTCTTTTCTATTCTATTCAAATTTGAATTGCTTCTATTTGAATTTTGGAAAATGGTTATATTATTTCTGTTCGATTCTATTGTTTTTTTTAATCCTATTCTTTTCTATTTTATTCAAATTTCAGAAGATGGTTATAATCTTTCTATTTTATTCTATTCTATTCTGTTCTTCTATTTTCTATACTATTTTGTTCTGTTTTACTCAATAGAGTAAACCAGGATATTATATTCTTTTATTTTCTGTTATATGCTTTTATATTTCTATTTTTTCATATTCTATTCCTTTTTTTGTATTCTATTTTATGCTCTTTGGAAATTGGAAAACGTTTCGCATTCGAAAACTTTTCGAAATTCGAAAACTTTTCGAATTGATCCAAATTAGAATTCAAAAGATTTGAGTCGATTCGAAAATGAATAAACAAAACAAATTCCAAAAACGAATGAAACTAATGAAACTAATTTAACAAAACAAATTTATGTAAAAAGCAAATCAGAACGGAATAAAATATTTTTTTTTCGTTCTGCACGTCTAGCTAAAATGGGAAATAATCACTTTTGATGCTTTGCAACCGCACCGTATGCGCACTGTAAACGCCATAGGCGTGGTTATGGTGCATTTCAATAGAAATGAGTGGAGGCAGTTGAAAAGCATCAAAGCTTGCCAAACTCTGCAGACAGCGTTACTTTTGCCTCACAGCTGCAGTGTAAAAACCTCCATCCGTTCCCCATTGGAACAATTTTGAGTGGAGTTGATAGGTGTTCAGGAAGCATTACAAACGCAACCCAATCACCTATTTTCATTGCCTGTGTGAAAGAGCCCAAATTCTGCAGGCAGCATTATGTTTGCCTCACCACCACGCAAAAAAAAAACGCTAACGCTGCAGTGTGACGCCTCCATCCGCTCCCTATTTTAACAATTTCTAGTGGAATTGGTGACCCAGCCACCTATTTCAATGCCTGTGTGAAAGAGCCTTGTCCAAAAAAAAAACATCTCACAGGGTGTTTGAGGAGTGTTACCTGACACAACATGAATGCCTGTACAACACATCCAAAATGCTCATTAATGCTATAGGTGCGATAAATCGCTTTAAGGCTGCTCTATAATTTAATGCCTGTCTGAGAGAGTCCTTAAGGCTGCTGACAAACTGTATCATACAGTATCTCACAAAAGTGAGTACACCCCTCACATTTTTGTAAATATTTTCTTCTATCTTTTCATGTGACAACATTGTAGAAATGACACTTTGCTACAATGTAAAGTAGTGAGTGTACAGCTTGTATAACAGTGTAAATTTGCTGTCCCCTCAAAATAACTCAACACACAGCCATTAATGTCTAAACCGCTGGCAACAAAAGTGAGTACACCCCTAAGTGAAAATGTCCGATTTGCGCCCATTTAGCCATTTTACCTCCCCGGCGTCATGTGACTCGTTAGTGTTACAAGGTCCCAGGTGTGAATGGGGAGCAGGTGTGTTAAATTTGGTGTTATCGCTCTCACTCTCTCATACTGCTCACTAGAAGTTCAACATGGCACCTCATGGCAAAGAACTCTCTGAGGATCTGAAAAAAAAAGAATTGTTGCTCTACATAAAGATGGCCTAGGCTATAAGAAGATTGCCAAGACCCTGAAACTGAGCTGCAGCATGGTGGCCAAGACCATACAGCGGTTTAACAGGACAGGTTCCACTCGGAACAGGCCTCTCCATGGTCCACCAAAGAAGTTGAGTGCACGTGCTCAGCGTCATATCCAGAGGTTGTCTTTGGGAAATAGATGTATGAGTGCTGCCAGCATTGCTGCAGGGGTTGAAAGGGTGGGGGGGTCAGCCTGTCAGTGCTCAGACCATACGCCGCACACTGCATCAAATTGGTCTGCCTGGTTGTCATCCCAGAAGGAAGCCTCTTATAAAGATGATGCACAAGAAAGCCCGCAAACAGTTTGCTGAAGACAAGCAGACTAAGGACATGGATTACTGGATCCATGTCCTGTGGTATGATGAAACCAAGATAAACTTATTTGGTTCAGATGGTGTCAAGCGTGTGTGGCGGCAACCAGGTGAGGAGTACAAAGACAAGTGTGTCTTGTCTACAGTCAAGCATGGTGGTGGGAGTGTCATGGTTTGGTGCTGCACGAGTGTTGCCGGCACTGGGGAGCTACAGTTCATTGAGGGAACCATGAATGCCAACATGTACTGTGACATACTGAAGCAGAGCATGATCCCCTCCCTTCGGTTACTGGGCCGCAGGGCAGTATTCCAACATGATAACGACCCCAAACACATCTCTAAGATGACCACTGCCTTGCTAAAGAGGCTGACAGTAAAGATGATGGACTGGCCAAGAATGTCTCCATACCTAAACCCTATTGAGCATCTGTGGGGCATCCTCAAATGGAAAGTGGAGGAGCACAAGGTCTCTAACATCTACCAGCTCTGTGATGTCATCATGGAGGAGTGGAAGAGGACTCCAGTGGCAACCTGTGAAGCTCTGGTGAACTCCATGCCCAAGAGGGTTAAGGCAGTGATGGAAAATAATGGTGGCCATACAAAATAAGGACACTTTGAGCCCAATTTGGACATTTTCACTTAGGGGTGTACTCACTTTTGTTGCTAGCGGTTTAGACATTATTGGCTGTGTGTTGAGTTATTTTGAGGGTACAGCAAATATACACTGTTATACAAGCTGTACACTCACTACTTTATATTGTAGCAAAGTGTCATTTCTTCAGTGTTATCACATGAAAAGATATAATAAAGTATTTACAAAAATGTGAGGGGTGTACTCACTTTTGTGAGATACTGTATATACCATACCTGGCTATTTCCCCCCCCCCCCGCTACATTAGTGATGTTCTCTTGCTTCCAGGTCTCGTGCTGAGCAGCCAGTCTAATTATTATTATTATTATTAATATTATACAGGATTTATATAGCGCCAACAGTTTACGTAGCGCTTTACAACTTGAGGGTAGACAGTACAAATACAATACACTTTGATACAGTAGGAATCAGAGGGCCCTGCTCCTTAGAGCTTACAATCTAAGAGGGAAGGTCAAAAGATACAAGAGGTAATAACTGTGGGTGATGTGCTGATTGAGAAGATAAATGTTCAGTTGTTAGGTGGGGGCCAGATAGGCTTCTCTGAAGAGATGAGTTTTCAGGGATCGCCTGAAAGTGGATAAAGTAGGAGAAAAACGGACGGATTGGGGTAGAGCATTCCAGAGGATGGGGGAGGCTTTGGAGAAGTCCTGAAGGCGAGCATGGGATGAGGTGACAAGGGAGTTTGAGAGCAGGAGGTCTTGGGAGGAGCGAAGAGAACGATTAGGTTGGTATTTTGTGACTAGGTTAGAGATGTAGCTGGGGGCCAGGTTGTGGATGGCTTTGTAAGTTATAGTTAGTATCTTGAATTTAATTCGGTGATTGAGTGGCAGCCAATGGAGGGATTGGCAGAGGGGTGTAGCAGATGCTGAGCGGTTTGTGTGGTGGATGAGCCTGGCAGCAGCGTTCATGATGGACTGAAGTGGGGATAGCCTATTTAGAGGTAAACCAATGAGGAGGGAGTTGCAGTAGTCGAGGCGGGAGATGACCAGGGAGTGGATTAGAAGCTTTGTGGTGATATTGGTTAGGAAGGGGCGTATCTTGGAGATGTTGCGGAGATTGAGGCGGCAAGCTTTGGATAGTGATAGAATGTGGGGTCGAAAGGTTAGTTCAGAGTCCAGGATTACACCTAGGACCCTGGCGTGGGGAGATGGGTTGATAGTTGAGCCGTTGATATTGACAGGGAAAGCAGGGGAAGTGGCACCTGAGGGAGGAAATATCATGAGCTCGGTTTTGGATAGGTTGAGTTTGAAGTAGTGATGTGACATCCAGGCTGATATGTCTGCTAGTAAGTTGGTAATGCGTGAGGAGACAGATGGAGAGAGCTGGGGGGTGGAGAGATAGATTTGGGTGTCATCAGCGTAGAGATGATATTGAAAGCCATGGGAGGCAATCAACTGACCCAAGGAGGTGGTGTAGATTGAGAAAAGGAGAGGTCCAAGAACAGAACCTTGGGGGACCCCAACGGAAAAAGGAAGAGGAGAGGAGGAAGTAGAGTTGTAAGTGACACTGAAGGAGCGGTGTGATAGGTAGGATGGGAACCAGCGAAGAGAACAGTCACGGAGACCAAAGGAGTGGAGTTTTTTGAGGAGGAGGGGGTGGTCCACTGTGTCAAAGGCAGCAGAGAGATCCAGGAGAAGTAGTACCGAATAGTGTCCATTGGCTTTAGCCATTAGTAGGTCATTTGAGAGTTTAAGGAGAGCAGTTTCCGTGGAGTGTTGAGGGCGAAAACCGGACAGGAGGGGATCTAGAAGTTTATTCATGGTCAGATGGTCGCTTAGTCGGATGTAGACCAGTCTTTCAAGAAGTTTGGAGGAGAATGAGAGTAAGGAGATTGGACGTAAGTTGTTGAGATTGGTGGGATCCAGTGAGGGCTTTTTTAGAATGGGGATGACTAGCGCATGTTTTAGAGAGTTTGGGAAGATGCCACAGGAGAGGGAGAGGTTGAAAATGTGAGTTAGAGAGTGTAGAATCGAGTCAGAGGGTGAGCGTAGCATTTGCGAGGGAACAGGATCCAGGGGGCAAGTGGTTAGATGGGTGCTAGATAAAAGTTTAGCAACCTCAGTAATAGTAACAGGGTTGAATGAGGGAAGTAATGATTGTATCTGTGGACATGGGGTGTTGCATGGGGGAGGTTTTTGCGCATTGGTGATCTCCTCATGAATTGTATCAATCTTAGTTTTGAAGTGATTGGCAATCTCCTGGGCAGTGAGTGTGTTGGTGGGTGGAGGCAGTGGAGGACAGAGTAGAGTGTTGAAGGTAGAGAAGAGTTGACGTGGACTGGATGAGAAGGTGTTAATGAGTGTGATAAAGTAGGTCTGTTTGGCAGTGTGAAGGCAGGAGTAGTATTTTAGGAGGGCAGATTTATATTGTGTGAAGTCTTCCTGGGTCTTAGTCTTATGCCACAGGCGCTCAAGAGCGCGGCTACGTTTTCTGAGACTTCTGGTGTCATCTGTTTGCCAGGGTTGTAGCAGTCGGGGCCAAATTCTGCGTGTAGTGAGGGGGGCAAGCTTGTCTAGGGAGGAAGACAGTGAGCTGTTGTAGATGAAAGTAGCTTGGTTGGGGCAGGACAGAGGTGAGATTTTGTCATAGAGGTGATCAGTAGCAGAGTAGAGAAGAGAAGGGTTGAGGTGGCGAAGGTTTCTACGGGTAACCGTTAAGCGGTTGGAGGGAGAAGAGGTGGAAGACAAGGAGAGAGCAAAACTAATAAGGTGGTGATCAGAGAGTGGGAGTGGATTGTTGGAAAGGTTGCACGGAGTGCACAGATAGGAGAAGGCAAGGTCAAGGGTGTTGCCGTTGGAGTGGGTAGGAGCCTGTATCCATTGCTTCAGGTCAAGCGATGAAGTGAGACTGAGAAGTTTAGAAGTAATAGTAGTGTTAGTGTTAACAGGGATGTTGAAGTCCCCAAGAATGATTGTGGGGATTTCAGCAGAGAGAAAGTAGGGTAGCCAGGCAGAGAAGTCATCAAGAAAGGCTGATACTGGTCCAGGGGGCCGGTAGATGACAGCAATTCTTAGAGAAATGGGAGAGAATAGACGAATGCAATGTGCCTCAAAAGAGGAGAGTGTCAGAGAGGGAGGTGGGTGAAGTATCTGATAGGTGCTGCATGGGGCTAGAAGGATTCACACTCCACCTCCCTTCCGTCCACTTGGTCTGGGGGAGTGAGTCCAGAGAAGGCCCCCATGGGAGAGGGAAGCAGGAGAAATAGTGTCCGATTCATGAAGCCAGGTTTCAGTAATGGTAAGTAGGTTAAAGGCACAGGAAAAGGGGGGGCTGGTTTTGGAAAGAGGAATAAAGACCAAGTTCTGTGGGTTACGGCTCCTGCCAGAGGGTGTAGGGGGATGGGAGCGATGGGCAAAGACAGATGATGGTGGCCCAGGGTTTGGGGATATGTCACCAGAGATTAGGAGAAGCAGGAGGGCGAGGGAGGTAATGTGGGATTGTGATTTATGTGAAGGGGCATGTCTCAGAGTACTGGAGGTTTTATCAGTGTATGGATGTAGAATGAGAAAAAGTTGGTAGGAGCAGTAGTAGGGAGAAGACAGAAGGCAGGGTGATATGTATAAGCAGGCCGGTGGAGAGGGGGGGTGAAGGTAAGAGAGTTTGAGGAGAGAGGACAGGAGTGTCAGAAGGAGTGGTAGAGAGTGCATGTTACAGAGTGGAAGGAGAGCTTAATAGAGAGGCGGGTCACCTGCGGTCTGTTAGGTGCTTTCCAGTGCAGATTGCTGTATTTGTTTGCTTCGTGCAATCGCTGAAGTGCAGAGATTGAAGTGCATATCACTTGTAGAAAGAATCACTTAGAGAAAGAAGCCCCTGCAATGTGCTCACCCCTTAAGGATGCTCAAATATATACTGTTATAAGGGTGGGGTTGAAGTTCGTTAATTAATCATGAGTGACTATAAGAATGCCTATGTAATGTATTGTGAATAGAGGTACACTGAATGGAAATTTTGGTACCGAAAATTGAAGATTGAAGATGCACTTGACCAAAAGTAAAAATGACAGTTTTTAAAAAATATATATATTTTAGTTTTAGCAATGGCTGAAGAGCTCTCATTGGACAGTGTGACGGAGGATGGATGAAATCAGCTTCTTTGTAAAGTTGAACACCAGGTTAAGCAAACATTGTCTGGATACAAGAGGCATGTTTACTCTTCCTTGAATCTTGAATCTTGATGTGCTTTGTGCATTTCTTCCCCATCTGTGCAGTAATCCAGTGTGACTCTATGTTCACACCTATGCGTTTTTTTTTGCAGTTTGCAGAAACACACAACAGTCCATTAAACATAGTTTCCTATGGTACACATTCACATCTATGCGTTTTGCAGCCAATGCATTTTTGGAAAGGGCCAGGTACTTTTTTTTTCCAGTGTTTTGCGTGTAATAGACTTTAATGGACTTGCACCAGAAACACAAGTGTTACATTTGTGATGGGATTTTTGATGCGTTTTGTGTTTTTTTTCCCCCTTTAAAAACACTGTATATAGCTGATTGCTAAGGAGCAGGCCGGGAAGCCAGCCGCTGTGTCCTTAACAACCAATGACTCATTAGCTGTCAGCCGGAATGTAAAACAAAGAATTGCCAAAAAAAAAAAATCAGGAAAAAAATGGTGGGCCCCCCAAGTCCATTCCAGGCCCTTCTGGTATGGATTTGGAGGGGACCTACCCATGCCACCTCAAAACACCTTGTCCCCATGTCGATCGGTCTATTCCCGACTACCCTGAATGGTGGTTGTGGGGGTCTGCTGGCATAGGGCTTATCATAATCTAGAAGCCCCGTTTAACAAGGGGGTCCCCAGATCCCGCCCCCCCTCATGTGAATGAGAATGGGGTACAGTCACCAAATGTCTTCTTCCTCCGGTTTTCCCCCTCTGGTTTCTTCTCCCTTCGCTATCTTCTCCCTCTGGTGATTTCTTCTCCCTCCGCTGTCTTCTCCCTCCAGTGGTTTCTTCTCCCTCCACTGTCTTCTCCCTCCAGTGGTTTCTTCTCCCTCCGCTGTCTTCTCCCTCCATTGGTTTCTTCTCCCTCTGGTGATTTCTTCTCCCTCCGCTGTCTTCTCCCTCCGCTGTCTTCTCCCTCCATTGGTTTCTTCTCCCTCTGGTGATTTCTTCTCCCTCCGCTGTCTTCTCCCTCCGCTGTCTTCTCCCTCCATTGGTTTCTTCTCCCTCTGGTGATTTCTTCTCCCTCTGCTGTCTTCTCCCTCCAGTGGTTTCTTCTCCCTCCGCTGTCTTCTCCCTCCGCGGCAACTGACCTGCTAAAAATAAAAAAAAAGTCCTCCTCTAACGCCTGCTCCCTCCATTGTGTCAGCTCAGCTGTCTTCCAGTTCTTATATAGCCATGGGGTGTGGCTATCCGGTGATATCACCCGGAGAACCCACCCCTTGTGACGTCACGTGAAAAGAAAGAAGAAAATTCGATAACCGTCTTGTGTTAAAGGGACATCGGCACTGAAAATCAAGGCACTGATTATCAGTGTCCCGATTATCAGTGCAGTACCAACAGTGCCCACCAATGCTGCCAATCAGTGCTGCCAATCAGTGCCCATCAGTGCTGCCAATCAGTGCCCATCAGTGCTGCCAATCAGTGCCCATCAGTGCTGCTAATCAGTGCCCATCAGTGCTGCTAACCAGTGCCCATCAGTGCCTCCTCATTAGTGTCACCTATCAGTGCTCATCATTGCCACCTATCAGTGCCCATCAGTGCCTCCTCATTGGTGTCACCTATCAGTGCTCATCATTGCCACCTATCAGTGCCCATCAGTGCCTCCTCATTGGTGTCACCTATCAGTGCTCATCATTGCCACCTATCAGTGCCCATCAGTGCCTCCTCATTGGTGTCACCTATCAGTGCTCATCATTGCCACCTATCAGTGCCCATCAGCACCATCTATCAGTGCCCATCAGTGCTGCCTATCAGTGCCCTTCAGCGCCGCTTATCATTGCCCATCAGTGCCGCCTCATCAGTGCCACCTATCAGTGCCCATCAGTACTGCCTCATCAGTGAAGCCTATCAGCGCCCGTTAGTGCAGCCTATCAGTGCCCATCAGCGCAGCCTCATCAGCCCTCATCAGTGAAGGAGAAAAATATGTTGAACACTGATCCTAATGGGAGTGCTGATTGGAACTTTAAGTAAGCTGCTAGCAGGCTTCTGTAGGCTTTCAGCAAACTTCAAGAAGTGTTGAAGTTTGCTAGAAGCCTGTTTAAAGTGGCAATCAGCACTCCCATTAGGATCTACAGCATGTTCTACATTTACAAACTGGAGTGACATGGTACTGAATGTAGTTTTCATTTGGGGAAATCTATTCATTACAAAATTCAATGTTACAAGCACACAGAATCTTGAAATACTGAAAAACAACATTCGTCAAGCCATCGAATATACAAAGAATTTTCATATGTATGTTCATTTGAACATTCGTTGGAAGTTCTACCAGTGCATGGCCAGCTTAAAGCGAACCTTCAGTCATTTTTTCATCTTTTCATCTATTAAATCCTCTGGCCTTGTTGTTTTACCTTTGGATAGTAAAACATTATTTTTTTAATGCCAGTAAAAAACTTATACAGCCCACTTACAGTTTCTTATCTGGAAAAAAAAGCCTAGGCTTATGACATCATGCACAGCTCTCTCTCTCTCCCACTCTTGTGAGAGTTTGTCAGGAAGGGAGGGGGGGATGAGTCATAAGAGGGCCAATGAGAGCTTCAGAGCTGGAGGTGTGCCTCTGTGTGTCTGTGTAAATCCAGGAAGTGGACAAGCAGCAGCCTCAGCTGCCCACAGTTCAAATGGTTGCAGCGAAGGGAGATTTCTGCAGCATACTTGGCAAGTACAGAATCATTTGCGGTGGAGGGAGATTTCTGCAGCACATTTGGCAATTACAGAATCACAGTATATATAAAATAATATGCAAAGTGGTTGGAGGGAAGGTTCAGAATGGCAAAGATGTTTTTATTACAAATTATGTGAGCAGACTGCAGTTCCTATTTAAATCATTGGCCTTCCTGCAAAATAGTAAAACTATAAAAAAAAAAAAAAAAAAAGTACATAGAAAAAAAGTGGACACATAAAAGCAGCTGCTCTGTATCTTTTTACCAAATTGCAGTGTGAGTGTATTTGTATCAAACTATGACAAGGCCACATTGTCTTTGTAGCTAGTGACAGTGAGTATGAAGAAGAGAGGACACTGTGACTTGTAGAATTATTCAATAAAATAGCATAAAAAACAAAAACAAATGAATTGCAGTAACCCAGAGCCACCAATAGATTTTAAAAGTTTGAATCAGATCAGATAAAGATAAACTCTGATTGGCTCATTTAAGTTACATTATGAAGCATGTCATGTTGGAGGGTTTGCATGGGGCTTCTTTCAGACTTGCAGTACTGCTTACCGCCCTCTGTAAAGAAATCTGAGGTGGATCACTTTTCAGAGGGTGGTTCGGCAGCAGCTGACAGGCATTCAGGAGGCACTACTGCCGCCTCCTAAACATCTCTCTATCCCCCTCTATCCACAGCCGCCACGTCCTAATTAATGATATATGATCCTCGGCCGCTACCCCCTATTCATGTGTCTGGCCCCTTTCAGGACGCGGTCACACAAAGTTGGTCGGAAATTCCCGAACATCAAGAACGCGGTGACGTACAACACGTACGACGAGCCGAGAAAATCCTCAGATGGATCCCTCAGGTGTCGCAACTGATCACATGGGCATCACCATGGCAACTGCAGATCAAACAGAGTCTAAGATGGCAGCTTCCTTGGCTGTAAAGGATAAGAGGGTTTAGTTCCGCTTTAATGAGTCAGAGTGCCCTTCAAATTAAATAGCACTGCAAAGCAGTAATGGATCTTATGTCTATTACTGCACATTGCGGAAACACGCTTGTTACCCTGAATAGGAAGTGTAACTGGGCCCTAATACTTATCTCTCCGTTGGGTGCTGAGTCAGATTTTTTACTCTTTTGAAGAGCTACGGGCATGGCTGCTATAATTTCAGGATGTGTCAGATGCCTGGTCCCCTGCTGGGCGCTGTGCTTTTTTTCTAATAGCCCCCAGCAGGAGATTAGCTACTGAACACATCCAGAAGTTTTGGGTATCAGTGGCACTGGTAGCTTTTCAATAAGAGCAAAGATTTGACCCACAGCTGGAAAGGTATCAGAGCTGCTTTACACCAGATGCTTTCCAGTGGGTTTTTAACCACTTGCCTACCGGCACTTTTACCCCCTTCCTGCCCAGGCCAATTTTCAGCTTTCAACGCTATTGCACTTTGAATGAAAATTGCGCGGTCATGCAACACAGCACCCATATGACATTTTTATAATTCTTTTCACACAAATAGAGCTTTCTTTTGGTGGAATTCAATCACCATTTGTTTTTTTTGTTTTTTTGTTTTGCTAAACAAATGAAAAAAGACTAACAATTTAGAAAAGAAAAACTTTTTTTAACATTTCTGCTATAAAATGTAGCAAATAAGTAATTTTTCTCCTTCACTGATGGGTGCTGATGAGAATGCACTGATGAGGCTGCACTGATGAGGCTGCACTGATGCGGCGCTGATGAAGCTGCACTGGTGGGCGCTGATGAGGCTACACGGATATGTGGCACTGATAGGCTGCACTGATAAGCGGCATTGATGGGCACTGACAAGCATCACCGATGGGCACTGATAGGCAGCACTTGTGGGCACTAACGGGCATCACTAATGGGCACTGACAAACAGCACTGATGAGCATTGACAGGCATTACCGATGGGCACTGATAGGCAGCACTTGTGGGCACTGACGGGCATCACTAATGGGCACTGACAGGCAGCACCGATGAGCATTGACAGGCATCACTGATGGGAACTGATTGGCAGCACTTGTGGGCACTGACAGGCAGCACTGATGAGCATTGACAGGCATCACTGATGGGAACTGATTGGCACCACTAATGGGCACTGACAGGCACTGATTGGTAGCACTTGTGGGCACTGTTGGGGCTGCACTGATCATCAGGACACTGATGATCAGTGTAGATGTCCCCTGTGTGGGTTTGCCAATGATCGGCTTGCCTCTACTCGCGTGCTGTCAGCGTGAGGAGAGCACTGCCAATAGCCGGAAAATCGTGTTTACACTGTGGTCAGCTGTTAATGGACGCAGCTGGTACCAAGGTAGAGAGCCGCCGTGATTGGCTCTTTACCCGGATCTATGACCAACTGTATCTGAAGGACACAGCGATTGCAGGTCCCTGCTGATGCGTGCTGCAGGGGGTGTAGAGGCAGCGCGATCATGGGAGGACGTCAATAGGCACCTCGCACCCCGGCAATGTGGGCCCGCGCTGTAGCCATCTTTCTGCTATGGTAGGTAGGTAGGTGTGGTAGGTGCTGAAGCGGCATTCCTTTTTGTTGGCACCCCAATGCACTAAGGCCTCATTTAGTCTTGCTTTGCCCTCTGAAGAGCAATCCTCATTCAGATCGCTCTCCAGAGAGCGTTTGACAGGCAGTGAGGAGATGTTGTATCGCCTCCTCACCGCCTGGTTTTACCCCCTGCCAGGCAAACGCCTGCATTGTGCGCTTTTGCGGCTCGGCCCCATTCACTTGAATTGGTTTTTCGTTTAGCGAACGATAAACGAACCCTTTAACGCCTTCTTTTGCAGGGTGTCCGTGTTTTATGTACGTTTGCGGTGGTGATGGGACCACTTTAAACCATAACACAGTCAAGGCCTTCTTGCTCACACTTAAATATTTCCATGCTGTCTGATTCTTAAGGCCTAATCAGACAGAGACTATTTTGTGACAGATATACTTTTATTTGGGATCTGCTGACAGGACTGGCCAGATTTGATTGCCTGCTCCTTTAAGTAACGGGCTGTGGAGTGACGTCACCAGCCCCGGGCGTTCTATTATCATTAACCCACCACTCCCTCACGTCACGTGTGAATCAAGCGCCCCCTGCTGCGGCGGCCATCTTGGTTCCTGGCAAGCACAGTTTTCCCTTGAGCTGCCCTTTTTCCACCTTGGCCCGGCACAATGATTTTAAAAAAAATATCCCAGCTCGTACTTATGTTGCTTTCGCATACATAGTAGAACGTAAACCAACGCTCCTTTTCTAAGGGAACCAGGAAGGGGGGGAACTACTCCGATTCTTCTAGCGCGCTTTACGACACTGCACGTTGCCTATCCTGATGTGTAGCGACGGGCGCTGTAAAATTCTCCTTCCCTGACTACAAATGGCCGCCAGTCGCAGACAGCCGCGTCTGCCTGATGACGTCACATCTCCTTGCCGCATCTACGCGAAGAATGCATCGAGCCGCCTTATAGGCGGGAGGGTGGGAAAGGGGGCGTGGCGGTCGGCGTGTCCGATTGGCCGGTCGCGGTGCGGCGTCAGTGAGTGGCTGGGAGGAGGCGCTGTGGGTGAGGGGCGCTGTGATTCTTCTACACACCAGAGCTGCCAGCGAGGGAGCGAGGCGGAGGGGGGAGATGTGTGACCGGAGCCGCCTGCCCTGAGACCGGGAGCGCTATGAGGTGAGGGAGGGGGGGACCACTCCTTCTCATTGTGAGGGGGCGGAGCTCAGCATCCAGGGGTCACCTTATAACATGTCCTGCCTGAGTCTGCAGAGCGCTGTAACCCATAGCAACCCCCCTGACCTGGCTGCTGCAGGACTAGGCCAACACACAGTGTCCGCTGTCAGAGCGCCCCCTACAGGGGGACAGTGAGCAGTAATGGGGGTCACCATCTATCTTCTCATCCAGAGGATGGAGGGGTCACCTATCCCATGGAGGGGACAGGCTTATTCTACATAGTGCTGTCACCCATAGCAACCAGTCAGAGCCCATCCCCCTCACTACTGATAGAGTGTCACATATCATAGGATCTCTTATCTGGAGGGGGAATGATCGCTTCATCCTGTGACAGTGATGTACAGACTTATTCAGCAAGGTGTGGTTACCGACAGCAACCCAATGGGGCCAAAGTTCTGTAACCCATAGCAACCAGTTGAAACCAAGGTGGTTATGACTGGTTGCTATGGTTTACAGAACTTTGGTTATGACTGGTTACTATGGCACATAGGTTGTGACTGGTTGCTGTGGTCTTTAGCACATAGGATGCCACGCATTACAGCACATAGGTTTTGACTTTTTGCCATAGGTTACAGCACATGGTTTATGACTGGTTGCTATGGGTTACAGCGCTGTTTTTTTAAGCCATAGCAACCAGTTGTGACCTAGGTGCCATAAGCCATAGCAACGTGCGGTGACCTGGTTGGCGTAAGCCGTAGCAACGTGCGGTGACCTGGTTGGCGTAAGCCGTAGCAACGTGCGGTGACCTGGTTGGCGTAAGCCGTAGCAACGTGCGGTGACCTGGGTGGCGTAAGCCATAGCAACGTGCGGTGACCTGGTTGGCGTAAGCCATAGCAACGTGCGGTGACCTGGTTGGCGTAAGCCATAGCAACGTGCGGTGACCTGGTTGGCGTAAGCCATAGCAACGTGCGGTGACCTGGTTGGCGTAAGCCATAGCAACGTGCGGTGACCTGGTTGGCGTAAGCCATAGCAACGTGCGGTGACCTGGGTGCTGTAAGCCATAGCAACGTGCGGTGACCTGGGTGCTGTAAGCCATAGCAACGTGCGGTGACCTGGGTGCAGCGGGACATGGCAACCAGTCATATCTCATCTCCCTGACTGTACTGTTTCCTAATAAAATATCTGCTATAGAATCTCTGTCTGGAAGGGGGAGGAGGGGGGGGGGGATGTGGAAGTGAGCACGTGTCATTTATAATGTTCTTATCTAGAGGGTTAGATCGCTGTATCCCGTAACAACGATAGACTTGTTCTGTGAAGTGCCATCACCTATGGCAACCAATCAGAAACTATAGGATCTCTATCTTGAGGAAATATGACCAGTGGGAATGTTTACATGTAATTTTTTCATCTAGAATGATAGATGACAGCATCCTATGATAGGGATGTACAGACTTACTCTGCAAAGTGCTGTAACCCATGCCAACTATATATATAATTTGTCAGATGTATCTGCAGGGGTCATTGATCTGATGACCAGTGGAAATGATTGCACGTTGAGTGTAATAGTCTCATCTAGAAGGATAGATCGCTGTATCCTGGTACAACCTTGTTCTGCAAAGTTCCATCCCCTATGGCAACCAATCAGAATCCATCTCCCGGAGTTCACTGTTTCCTAGTAAAGTGTCACACTTAGATCTCCATCTATGGGGAGAATGGCTGAGATGGCCAGTGAAAGATTACATGTTTTTTAAGATCTGCTCATCTACAAGGACGGATTACTTCTTCATGTGAATGGGATGTACATACTTATTCTGCAAAGTGCTGTAACCCATAACAACCAATCAGAGCCCATCTCTGACAGTCCTGTTTAATAAGAAATCCTGTATTTGTCACTTTATATCTGGAGGGGGAATTGATATGATGTAAAGAAAAAAAATGGAACAAAGTAATGTCCAAAAGAAGAGCTACAAGGAAGATATATCCTTATTCTTTGGGACTTTACTTTGTTACATTTTTTTTTTTTCTTTCTTCACATTTTGATTTATTTGATCTTTGGAGGTATCTCGTCTCACTGATGAATCGGTTATTATCATTAATACATGTTTCTAGTAAGCAACCTATGAGAGCGGATTCCATGTTTGTTCTTAATCTATTTGAATTGATAAGATGACCTGTAGAAATGATAATGGAAAGCACTGCGTAAACTGTTGGCGCTATATAAATTTTGTATAATAATAATAATCATGTCATGTGTAATATTCTCATTTAGAGGAATAGATCAATGTATCCTGTAACAAGGATACAGACTTGTTCTGCAAAGTGCCTATCAGCAACCAATCAGAACTCATCTGATAATACTTCTTTCTAATATAGGATCTCTATCTGGAGGGAGAATTAATATGACCAGTGGAAGTGGTTAAATAATTTTCAATATTTTCATCTAGAAGGATAGATTTCTGCATCCTGTGACAGGGATGTACTGACATATTCTGCAAAGTGCTGTAACCCATAGTAACCAATCGTAACCCAGCTCCCTGACTGTACGCTTTCCTAATAAAGTATCAAATTTCAGGATCTCCATCTGGCGGGGGTATTGATATGATGACCTGTGGAAACGATCACATCATTTGTAATATCCTCATCTATAGGGATAGATCACTGCATCCCAGAACAGGGATGGAGACTTGTTCTGCAAAGTGCAGTCACTGATGGCAACCAATCAGAACCCCTCTGATATTATTGTTTCCTAAAATAGGATCTCTATTTGGAGGGGGGATTGATGCGGCCAATGGAAGTGGTTAAATATATTATGTAATATTTTCATCTAGAAGGACAGATCACTGAATCCTGTGACAGAGATGTTCAGGCTCGGGGCCGGTTCACACATGTGCAGTATGTTTTTTTGCATTGTGTGTTAGGCGTATTTTACATTTGTTTTCGGCGTGCTGCCGTTGGAGTGTGGAGGATGTGCATTTTGATGAAAGCGCATCAAGGATGCAGCATGCAGGACTTTTTTTTTTTTAATGCAGACCTAACGCACTTTTTGCTTTAACCCAGGTTTCTCTTGTGCTTAACTGGGATTTCCAGGACTATTGAGCATTGGCAAATTGGTCCCCTACCTATACTGACCCCCAATGCAAAGAGCAACTTCTGCACTGACCACTAATCTTAGAGGACAATTATTACCGTCTGTTTCCTTTCTGTTATTCGATTCTTTTCACAATTTTTTTACTTAAAGTGGGACTTCAGGCAGAAAATTTAGTCCTGCTAGATCACTTCAGGCTGTTGCAGGTATAGCTATGTACAACATTAAAAATAAGTGCCTATTAGAGCTGCACAATTGTTAAAAAATTGCGATCTCGATCTCTGTTGCAGTTTGCCTATTCTTTCATATAACAAGTGGAGAGACTTATCTGCTCACTCAGCTGTCAAAAGAAAACATCCGGGCATTCTGCCAAATTTTTAATATGAAACATTGTAACTAACAACTTCCTTCTTAGATCAAAGGGATACACTTCTGTTTGTATCAAAAAATCTGGGCAGTCTGCCAAGATATTAATATGAAACATTGTAACTAAGGCTTCCTTCATAGATCAAAGATAGATCTGTCTGTAAAGAAAAAATCCAGGCAGTCTGCCAAGTTTTCAGCAATGTGTAAATGCAGGAAGTTTAACCACTTAAAGTCTAAATCTTTTTTCTGACACTTCTTTCTTAAGTTAAAATCCAATATTTTTTGCTAGAAAATTACTTGGAACCCCCAAACATATGTATATATGTGTGTGTGTGTGTGTGTGTGTATATATATATATTAGCAGTGACCCTATGGAATAAAATGGCAATTGCTGCAATATTTGATGTCACACTGTATTTGCCCAGCGGTCTTTCAAATGCAATTTTTTTTTTTGGAAAAAAATACACTTCAATGAATAAAAAAACAAAAATGAAAACACTGCGAAAATCGTGATCTATCTTCTAAACAAAAACGTGATTTTCATTTTAGCCAGAATCGTGCAGCTCTAGTGCCTATACTGTTTAAAATTCTGTGATATACAGTCTCGCCCCGGTCTAAACATGCTCAGTTGCTTTCCATTTTTAGGGACTGCCGAGGTTGTAGAGGCCAATCTGCTGACAGCCCTAAAGTCGAATTAAACCCTCCTATCCTTTGCAGCCAAGGAAGCTCCTTCTGTTTGACCTGCAACTGCCATGGTGCTGCACATGTGATCATTTATGACTCCAGCCGTTTGTTGGTTTTGACAATTTGAGGACACAATCAAATGTAACAGTTTGCATTTCCAGCATTCCAGGAATGTAACTGTTTTTGAAACAAGTAACTTGATGGGTTTTAGTTCCGATTTATGATTTACTGCTGAGGCTTTGGGCTTCAGCAAAATGGCAGCCTCCAGCAAGAAGAAACAGTAGCAATGCTGAAAGCCATTTACAGCACACACACATTTTGGTAGCATAATTATTAATGTGGTATACGTGTTCCTTGCTAAAGAACATTTATTATTATTTTTTTTTTTTATCAAGTTATGGGTAAAGTTCTGCTTTTAAAATGTTATACAGAGCAGGGATCAGTAAATAAATGATCTGCCCAGGGGGTCAAATATGCTAGGTATACTATCCAGGGTGGTTAACAATCAATGTTGGTGTTGTTTTTTTTTTTTTTTTTTTTTTTTTTTTTAAATCAGTTTTTATTTTTCATCAAATTTATTTTAATAAAATGCTTTTGGATTAAAACTAAAGACAGTTTTCTATTTAAGATAAATTAACAATTTAGTTATTCAGCATGAAATGGAGCTTAGTTGTATAGCATGAGGCTCTTTATTTTCTGCAATATTTACATTTTTGGTAAACTCATTCAATGAATCCAAGCCCTGCCACCTAAGATAACATGGACTGCATTGATGCATTCACACAATTTCACAGTAACCATGAGATAAAACAAAGTTCAGGAATATTTCTTTATCCCATTGTTTTGCAAATCTATGTACACTACAAACTGTATAATTGAATCAGTTCTGATATCGCTGTTTTACTAACCTGATAGCTTATTATTCTAAATAGTAAACCTTCATTTTGTTTGCAAATATTTAAAGATTATAACTACCAACAAGAATGAGTCCTTGCATTTAAAGAGCACCTGTCATTTCAGATCCATCATGGCAGCGCCTACCACCTGCTGCCGCTGCATCCCTCGCCCTGTTGTGTCACTGCCACTTTACCAGCTGTCCCATTAAAGTGAATAGGACTGTCGGAGTCAACAGCGGGTCAGAGGAGGAGCCTCTGTGGGACAGAGATGACAGTTGCTCTTTAAAAATTATGATTTAAATCAAGTCCACCCTGATGCTATCCATATTATATATTCTGATATGGTGTGTGTGTGTGAGATATATATTATTTTCATTCTGTAATTTAGTTATTACTCTAATGTACCATCAAGTGTAGTTATAATTATTTTTAACAAGGATTTCCTGAGACCTGAACAATATTTTAAGGGTTTCTCTGGAGTAAAAAGGGGTTGTGAGCAGGGTGGATGTGATTTTAAATCAACTCAATTTAAATCATCATTTTTAAAAAGCAACTGTCATCTCTGTCCCACAGAGGCTCCTCCTCTGACCCGCTGTTGACTCCCCCGACAGTCCCCTTCACTTTAATGGGATGGCTGGTGATGGGGCGGTGACACAACAAGGTGAGGGACGTGATAAACAAGAACTGATTCTGGTGAGGGACGTGGCGGCAGCAGGTGAGTGGATGCCCTCTAACAGGCTCTGCCATGATGGATCTGAAATGACAGGTGCTCTTTAAATTTAAGGATTTGTTCTTGTTGGTAGTTATAGTCTTTTAATATTTGCAAACAAAATGAAGGTTTCCTATTTAGAATAATAAGCTGTCAGGTTAGTAAAACAGCGATATCAGAACCGATTCAATCATACAGTTTGTAGTGTACATAGATTTGCAAAACAATGGGATAAAGGAATATTCCTGAACTTTGTTTTATCTCATGGCTACTGTGAAATTGTGTGAATGCATCAATGCAGTGCATGTTATTTCAGCTTGCAGAGCTTGGATTTATTGAATGAGTTTACCAAAAATGTAAATTTTGCAGAATATACAGCCTCATGCTACATAACTAATCTCAATTTCATGCTAAATAAACTAAATTATTAATGTATCTTAAATAGAAAACAAACTTCAGAAAGATTTTTACTTCAAAAGCATTTAATAAAAATAAATTTGATAAAAATCAAAAAAATCTTTATTTTTTTAGCCACCCTGGTTGTGAGTGTGATCTAGAGGGATAGATCACTGCATCCTGTGACTAGAATGTACAGGCTTACTCTGTAAAGTGCTGTAACACATGGCCCAGCTCCTTTTCCTAGTAATGTCAAACATGGTCTCTCTCTGTAAAAATGTATATGATGACCAGAGGAAATGACTTTTCATTTGTAATATTCTCATCTAGAAGGATAGATCTCTGCATCCTGTGACGGGAATGTGCTGTAACCCATGAGAACTGTTCTTCTTCTCCTCTGGGCCCTTTTGTGATTCAGGTGGATGGTACACGGAGCTCAACATTCAGGCGTCGCCATACCATGTCCTGGCTGGGTCTGCAGAGTGCCGTAACCCATAGCAACCTTTGAGAACTCTTCTTCCCCGATTGATTGCTTCAGTACTGATGAAAAGCCAACAGAGTGCCAGCTGTCAGATCGCCTTTTGCAGGCCCGTGACGTGATGAGCAATGGGGTCCTTATTTATATTGTTCTTATCTTGAGGATGGCTGGATGGAGAGGTCACTTTGTCCCGTGATACAAGGGGATGTACAGAAATCATTAGAGTGTCGGGTATGTGATCCCCATATGGAGGAGAGTGGATATCATGACCAGTAAAACAATTACAGATTATCTGCAGTGTATTCAGTTTAGGTCAGTTTGTCTTGGTGTATCCTGCAATATGTGTCAACCATGCCAGAAGTCGCTGACTTAAAGGCTGAGTTCACACTGGCATTAAGAGCAGGCGTTTGAGAGGCATTAAAAAGGCCCCTCAAACGCCCATACACAAGATACAATAGACAGCATATAGTGCTGTTCACACTAATGGCTCGTACACACGATCCGAAAATCAGATGAAAAATACCGCTTTTGGCGCGATCGTATGATAATCAGATCGTTAGTACAGAGCTTTTGAGAGCCGATCACAACAATTCATCCGATTGTTATTCGATCGGACAAGTACAAATTTTCCTTGTACGATTTTCGTTTAGTCAGTACAGTTTCGTCCAAAATACAATACAAATACATTACAACACATGACTTCACTTCTGATTTGTGTGTGTGTTTTTTTTTTTTTTTTTTTCTGTCGTATGAGAATTTTCGGGACTTTAGTAACCTATTCAATTTCTACTTGCGACTATTGAGCGAAAAAAGTCAGACGATCTGTCGCCCGATTTTCGGATTGTGTGTACGGGCCATAAGGCTGCTTTCACACTGGGGCGTGCATTGACGGTAAAATGCCGCTAGTTTTGGTGGCACTATTTGTTTAACCCCCACTAGCGGTCGAATAAAGGGTTAAATGTGCCCGCGCAGCACCGCTGCCAAAGAGCTTTGCAGGCGATTCGGCAGCGGTGCTCATTCATTACAATGGGGAGGAGCGGTGGAGGATCGGTGTATACCCTGCTCCTTCACCGCCCCAAAAATGCTGCTTGCAGGACTTTTTTTAACGTCCTCCCAGCACATCGCCCTAGTGTGAAAGCGCTCGGGCTCTCCCCCCCTGGAATGCAAGGGAGGTGTTTTTCAGGCGCTATTTTTAGCCCACAAGCGCCTCAAAAACGCTGCAGTGTGAAAGGGGTCGAAGCGTTAGCGTTGCATCAAAATTGAAGCCTCGTGTTGAGTCAGAGGGTGTTTGAAAGGCTTCAATGCCTCCCATTCAAGTCTATGGCAACACTTCGCAAATGCTCTGGCAGGCAGTTGCGGGGCGGTAAGATTCGTTAATTTTACTGTAATGGAATAGGCATTTGTGGAGCAGTTTTAACTCATTTAATACTTGTAAAATGCCTGTCTAATGCCCATACTAAACCTCATAGATGCCTGTCTGACGCAGATACTAACACCATGTAAACGCTATCGGAGCATTTGAGCGTTGGAAATTTAGGCAAGTATGAAAAAACCCAAAGTGGGTGTAAACCCACTCTCATCCTTTCTAAACTGCTGCCATAGGGGGTTATCTATAAGGATATACATGCCTCCTGCATGTATCTTTACCTGTCAAATGTCTCCCCTCTGTCTGTTATGAGACCCGAAAAACTGCAGATTCTGTGGGTGGGTCTGTTGTCTGGAGCTCGGTGGGTGGAGTCGTGATGTCAGTAGACTCCCCGTCCACCTCTACACTCCCCTTGTCAATATGCATTTTCTCCTGTGTAATTTTTTTTTTTTACACTGAACTTCTGCTATGATCACAAACATCCAGTCACAACCCAGGAAGGTCACCACATGACTTCAGCATGCCCAATCATGCTGAGGTGTGGAGCAGCCAATCCTAGGAGAGCTGGAGAAGAAAGGAGGAGGGGATCTAAAGTACACCGAATGTCTCTCTCAAGCTCCTGCATGAGATATGTAAATCGCCCGTCACTCACAGCAAGGGGGAGAAACAGACTCCTATTCCTTTTTCTGTCCATTTTTTATCTCACTGAAAAAAGAGGACTGCTCAGAGCTGGATTAACTCTTCATGGCAAGACGCACAGATGACATGGAATCCTATACTGTGCAAGCCTTAATAATTTTTTTTTTTTTTGGGTTTACATCCACTTTACTGTTGCCCTTAAATCTAAGCCGAACAGCGCGTTGTTGATGAGATTGTTATCTGCAAGGAGTTACGATAATCAGTGGAAATAAATATAGATAATTTGTAATGTTCTCATTATAGATCACTTCGTATTCTGAAAAGTGCATTGACTGCCAGTGACTTACAGCAACCAGAAATTGTCTTGCTATATTGACTGCTGCCTTATAAGAGTGTTGGCAATATACTTCCTATCCAAAAAGGGGGTGTTTTATATGGTGACCTTTTGAAATGACTACATTTTTGTGTGTTTAGGGGGGGTTTATTTATGTTTTTATTATAACATCCAGAGTGATGTTTGAGGCTTAGTTCACACCTGTGTGTTTTGGGAACATGCACAAAAAATGCGCTTTCCCCAGTGCAGGAAAACATGCTGCCCTTTTGCAAAAGGTTCAGCAGTGCCATTCACTCTTGGTGGCACCCCCATGCGTCTTGTTAATGCAAGCCGAAACACATGGTACTGCAGTAAATTGTTAAAGTGGGTCAGGCATTCCTTTCGACCATTTCTCACACAGAGGGCAGCCTACTGAAATTAAAAGTGGTTGTAACCCTTCCTAATAACCAAACTCTCTTAACAGAAAAAATCAAGCTGAAATAGGTTGTGACTTGTGATCCTTCTCTCCCCCCGCGCCCCCCCCCCCCCTCTGCACATTTTGACCAGCTTCCGAAGTGCATGTTACACGATAGCTGTTGGATGCACAATGATCCAGGGACCTGGTGTAGGCGGGGGGGGGGCTAGGGGGCGCTTGTTCAGCGTCTGTACATTTACATTACAGCCAGGAATGACTTTGCTGCCGAGCATCTGTGCTCATGCCAATTGAACACAATCTGACTCGAGTGTCACTCATCACACCTGTTACCAAGATGGCGCAAGATGTAAACTGACCACGGTAGTATGGATCGGCTGCCATACTACCGTGGTCGGTTTTTCGAGGTGTGTGTGTGTGTGTGTTTTTTTTTTTTTTTTTTGGACACCGCCCCGGTCCTGAGGAGCTGCGGGCAGGAATTTTTAGGCGAAGCCGCGGCTTCGGCCTAGTCCGCAGCGTCTGGCCTCGCGGACTAGGTCGAATCCACGGCCTCGCCTAAAAACTCCTGCCTGCAGCACCTCAGAACCGGGCGGTTAAAAAAAAAAAAAAAAACTAAAAAAATCGATTTGCTTAAATTTTGAATCGATTTGACCTCTCTACTCAATTCAAGATTTAAATCGATTTTTTTCCCAGCCCTAATTGTCAGGCAGAAAAACAAAATGGACACAAATCGCATGTAAATCGCTTAAATAGACAATTCAATATTTTTTCATTTTAGCCTTAACCACTTCAGCCCCGGTAGAATTTACCCCCTTCCTGACCAGAGCACTTTTTGCGATTCGGCACTGCGTCGCTTTACCTGACAATTGCGCGGTCGTGCGACGTGGCTCCCAAACAAAATTGACGTCCTTTTTTTCCCACAAATAAAGCTTTCTTTTGGTGGTATTTGATCGCCTCTGCGGTTTTTATTTTTTGCGCTATAAACAGAAATAGAGCTACAATTTTGAAAAAAAACTAATTTTTTACTTTTTGCTATAATAAATATCCCCCAAAAATATATATATATATAAAAAAAACGTTTTTTTTCCTCAGTTTAGGCCGATACGCGATTATTGATCAGATTGCGCAAAAGTTATAGCGTTTACAAAATAGGGCATTATGGCATTTTTATTAATAATTTTTTTTTTTTAAATGGCGGCGATCAGCGTTTTTTATCGTGACTGCGACATTATGGCGGACACATCGGACATTTTTGACACATTTTTGGGACCATTGTCATGGTGCTATAAAAATGCACTGATTCCTGTGTAAATGACACTGGCAGTGAAAGGGTTAACCACTAGGGGGCGGGGAGGGGTTAAATCAGTACTAGGGAGTGTTTTATAACTGTCAGGGGGATGGGCTGTGTGTGTGACGTCACTGATCTCTGCTCCGATGACAGGGAGCAGAGATCAGTGACACTGTCACTAGGCAGAACGGGGAGATGCTTGTTTACATCAGCATCTCCCCGTTCTTCCTCCCCGTGAGGCGATCGCGGGTATCCCCGCGGCGATCAAGTCCACGGGACCCGCAACCCGACTCACGGAGCTTGCAGCGGGCACGCGCCGCCCGCTGGCCGTCTCTTAAAGGGCAACGTACAGGTATGTGATTTTTGCCTGTATGAGCCCTTCTGCCGCATTATATCTGCATAAGGCGGTCGTCAAGCGGTTAACGAACATTTTTAATTGGATGCCCTAAGTGGGACGTGTGTAAATGCAGAAAAAAAAGGTGCGCACTTCATACCTGTGAGGTTCAAGTGCAACCTGAAAAGGGTATCTGCAGGCAGTTCATGGCTGATTGGAGGGGGCTGTACATAGCTTTCCGAACACAGCACAGTGGGTATAGAAAAGAATCGCCCCCTTTAAAATCACATTTTGTTGCTTTGCAGCCTGAAATGAAGACTGTTTTTTGTTTTATCCAGCTGTTTTTACCAGTGCAACCTGTAACATCCAAGTAAAAGATATAACGCCAAGAAAAAAAAAAACAAAACAGAATCACTGAGTTGGAAAAAGGATCACCCCGGTTATGTCCTTATTTTATCAAACCACACTTTAACCCCTTCAGATCTGTACTATAGCCAAATGACGACTACGGCGCGGACCTACTTTGCCGGGAGGCAGTCAATAGACGTCCTCCCCTCTGCACGCTCCCCGCACGTGCTGTGATCACCGAGTCAATGAGACTCGGAGTAAGGGATCGATCCCGCCCCCCTACCACGTGATCAGCTTTCAGCCAATTGCATCAAAAATATGGTGATAATACCATACCTGCCCAAAATGAGCGGCCAACACAACAATCAGAATTGTACAATAAAATATAAACGTGTAGCGCTAGTGATGTATGTGATTTACAAAAGCATATCAGAATATAAATCTGGATGCAAATTGTGTCTTACACGATAATGAAACACTCTGAAATGCCGAGTGAAAGGAACAGTATATATTTAAAAAAATATAACTGATAGCAAAAATGTGCCTGTACCTAAAATCAAAATCACACATATAGTGAAATACACGTGAAAATGTATATGGCAAAACCATGCAACTTGAAGTTACGAAAAATCGCACACATACAAATAAAGTTTTCAATTAAAGAAAAATGGAAAACGTGCTCTGAGACATAGAAATGTATGAGTGTGATCCACTGAAAGCACAAAAATCTATTATATATAGTATAAACACGATCATGAATGGTATGGACCCTAAAGGTTGATGAAAACGTGTTTTGAATAAAAACAGGAAGACCGTGTATCCACCACCTATATGTTAACTCTGTCAAGCTAACACGAAATGTCACTTATTAACATAAAAAGGGAACCTAAATAACAGTGACAATGGAACAATGCAGTAAAGTGCCTATGATTCAAAAATAGATATCGGAGGCAGTGATACATAGGGATGTTTTAACATATGGAGTCCATGTTAATATATGTAGAGTTCATACAGATATAGTAATAGTATTATTCTATCCAGATCTCTATAGTGCTTCTTGATATCGGACCAATATTCTAAATGATGCCTTCATATTTATACATAGAGAGAGAGAGAGATGAGGTACTCTTACCAATGGTGGTGGACTCACAGGCCGTTAGCTGCGAGTCAAACGAGCTTGTACCGTCATTGCGTGCATGTGGGTCCGGTCCAAATCAGTAGGATATTCCAACTTAAAGGAGAACACAGAACTGTACTCGCCAAACGGAGTGCACTGAACCTGACTGCTCGACTCTTATGTTCGCTGTTTCTCCGTCCTGAACACACGGCCACCATAGGGACAGCATGGGATGTTCTCCATGTCACACCACACAGAAACCTTTCATTTTTACTGAGGACTGTGGTCGGTAAGAGTCTCTCTCTCGATCTCTCTCGATCTCTCTCGATCTCTCTATCTCTCTCGATCTCTCTCTCTCGATCTCTCTCTCTCGATCTCTCTCTCTCTCGATCTCTCTCTCTCGATCTCGATCTCTCTCTCTCTCTCGATCTCTCTCTCCCTCGATCTCTCTCTCTCTCGATCTCTCTCTCTCTCTCTCTCTCTCTCTCTCTCTCTCTCTCTCTCTCTCTCGATCTCTCTCTCTCTCGATCTCTCTCTCTCTCGATCTCTCTCTCTCTCGATCTCTCTCTCTCGATCTCTCGATCTCTCTCTCTCTCGATCTCTCTCTCGATCTCTCTCTCTCTCGATCTCTCTCGATCTCTCGATCTCTCTCGATCTCTCGATCTCTCTTCTCTCTCTCGATCTCTCTTCTCTCTCTCGATCTCTCTTCTCTCTCTCGATCTCTCTTCTCTCTCTCGATCTCTCTCTCTCTCGAGATCTATCTCTCTCTCGAGATCTCTCTCTCTCTCTCTCGAGATCTCTCTCTCTCTCTCTCTCGAGATCTCTCTCTCTCTCTCTCTCGAGATCTCTCTCTCTCTCTCTCTCTCGAGATCTCTCTCTCTCTCTCTCTCGAGATCTCTCTCTCTCTCTCTCTCGAGATCTCTCTCTCTCTCGAGATCTCTCGATCTCTCGAGATCTCGATCTCTCGAGATCTCTCTCTCTCGATCTGTATGGACTCCATATGTTAAAACATCCCTATGTATCACTGGCTCCGATATCTATTTTTAAATCCTAGGCACTTTACTGCATTGTTCCATTATCACTGTTATATAGGTTCCCTTTTTATGTTAAGTGACATTTCGTGTTAGCTTGACAGAATTCACATATAGCCGGTGGATACACGGTCTTCCTGTTTTTGTTCAAACACGTTTTCACAAACCTTTAGGGTCCATATGATTCTGGATTTCACGATCGTGTTTATAATAGATTTTTGTGCTCTTTCAGTGGATCACACTCATACATTTCTATGTCTCAGAGCACATGTTTTCCATTTTTCTTTAATTGAAAACTTTATTTGTATGTGCGATTTTTTTTTTTTTTTTTTTTTTTTTTTTGCGACTTGCCATATACATTTTACAGTTTCATATTTATATATTCACTATAACTGTGTTTCACTTTTTCACTATATGTGTGATTTTGATTTTAGGTACAGGCACATTTTTGCTATCAGTTATATGTTTTTACATATATACTGTTCCTTTCACTCAGCCGATGACAGCTGATCACTTGATGTAAACAGAAGATCGTTAATCGCTAACAGCGTGAGGAGAAAAAAAAGCCGATCACTGGCTTCTGTTGAAGGTACATCGGTCCCGAAGAGGAGTGCCTCAGCTGTGCCCACCAGTACTGCCTGCCAGTGCCCACAGTGCCCACAGTGCCACGAATCTGTGCCCATCAGTGGTGCCAATCCGTGCCACCTACCAGTGCCGCCTTATCAGTGTAGCCTCATCAGCATACATCAATGAAGGAGAAAAATTACCTGTTTGCAAAATGTATTAAGAAAGTATAAAACATTTTTTTTTTTATTTAAATTTCGGTCTTTTAATTTTTTTTTTTTAACAAAAAATAAAAAAAAACCCAGAGGTGATCAAATACCACCAAAAGAAAGCTCTGTTTGTGGGGAAAAAATTATAAAAATTTAATCTGGGTACCGTGTTGTATGACCGAGCAATTGTCTTTCAAAGAGTGACAGCACTAAAAGCTGAAAATTGGTCTGGGTAGGAGGGGGTTTAGGTGCCCAGTGGCCCAGCAAGTGGTTAATTACAGGCTTTAGTCTGTTGATTTGTCTCTACTAACTTTGCACATCTAGACTTTCCAACATTTACCCACTCCTTTTTTGCAGAACTGCTCACGTTCAGTTAAATTTGATGGTGATCGTTTGTGGACTGCATTCTTCAAGTCATTCCACAGATTTTCATTGGGGTTGAAGTCTGGTCTCTAACTAGGCCATGCAAAGACATTGACCTTTTTCTCCTTCAGCCACTGTGTGGTCGTTTTTGCTGTGTGCTTTGGGTCATTGTCATGTTGGAAGGTAAACCTTCTTCCCATTGACAACTTTCTGGCAGGGGGTAGCAGATTTTCCTCAAGAATTTGATGGGTTTTTTTGCCCGCACCCATTTTTCATTCTTTCCTGACAAGTGCTCCAGTTCCTGCTGCAGAGAACCCCCCCATAACAGGATATTACCCCCCCCCCCCATGCTTTACTGTAAGAAACGTGTTATTTGGATGTGAGCTGTATTTGATTTTTGCCAGACCTATTGTTTGGTTTTGAGGCCAAATAATTCAATTTTAGTCTCCTATGACTAGGACATCTTTTTCCATGTGGCCCCAGAATCTTCAAGGTGCATCTTTAAGGTGGTCAGGTGTCCTGCTCTACAGGACATATATATTTATATATATATTGCTGATCATTTGTTCCACACAGACACCTATGAAGCATCAGCTTTCTTACACTTGATTGCTGAGACAGCCCTGTAAAGATCTCTTCTAAGCAAATTAGAAGTGTCAGAAGACATGTGTCAGAGGCATGTGACTTCAGGTTTCTGCACACCATGGCATGCATAGGGGCATGAGGAAGAACATCGGTTGTAAAAATACTCAGATTAGGCATGGGAATAAAAAGCAATCTGCTGCTGATATAAAGTGCAGGTTCACCGACCTGCAGTGGCCTCCAATATACTCCTGACATGACTGGCTGAAAGTCCTATAGCTTGCCTGCAGTGATGGGCCAATGGGAATGTGTGGGGGCTTGGCGCCATGCTCTGATGCTGCAGAGAAGTGTCAGAACTTTTCCTATCAGTTCTGCTGGCATTCTGCCATGGCAGGCAGGTTTCAGTGGCTGTGGGTATATGCAGGTACCTCCTAGGGGTCTGCTCCTCATACCTGCAGCAGTTTTTTTTATCTCCTTCATAATGTTCTGTTTAACCTACCTGCATGTATTTTAAAATGAAAGGCAATGTAAACACAGGAGAAACATGGAAGCTCTGTGCACAGTGTCTGGTATTGGGATTTATCATAGAGCACTTTTGCTGGCAGACAATCCCCTGTGTGTGTATATGTATATATATATGTATGTGTGTGTATATAGGAGCAGGGCCCTCTGATTCCTCCTGTATTGAATTGTATTGTACTTGTACTGTCTGCCCTAATGTTGTAAAGCGCTCCGTAAATTGTCGGCGCTATATAAATCCTGTATAATAATAATAATGAGAGATATAGATATATAGATATATAATGTGTATGTATGTATGTGCTCCAGCAACTGCTGCATGTAAGGTGGATTTTCTATTGTGACAAAAGTGGACTGATGTAGAATAATCTATTGGTGCAGCTATGTGTAGTCTGTATTAGAAGAAAAGGTGACAACAAATGGGGGAAAAAGTGCCTTTAAGGTGGGATCACCCTGTATCATTTTAAGGAAAACTTCTGATTTAAAAAAATGTTGAATTACGTCAGGATTTAAAGCGCTTGTTAGCCCAATGTTTCATAATCCTTTTATGTGCCTGCTGTACTATGTACTTGTATGAGAAAGTATCCCGTTTTCTTTGTATTGCTTCCTTTGTGTGAAATCCCTGGTGTTCCTGGCAGTCCCTCTGCTTTCATATTAAAGTGGAGTTCCACTGGTTTTTGAGTTTATTAAAAGTCAGCAGCTACAAAAAGTATAGCTGCTGACTTTTAATAAACAGCCACTCACCTGTCCCATGGTCCAGCGATGCGGCCGCCTGAAGCTTCCTTTTTCTCCCTCTCCTCTTCGCGGCGCCAACATTGTGAGTGTGGGCGCACGGCTGTGACAGTTTATGGCTTCACAGCTGGGCGCGCACTGCGCTCCGTCAATGGCCAGGCAATGTTCTGGGACCTGTCACGTGTCCCAGAACATTGCCGGTGGGGTGATTGAGTCGCCTAGGCAGTCGGAAGGAGGAAGTGGGACAGGAAGTCAGGCTCCAAACCAGGTTCCCCAAAAAACGGGGAAATGTGTATTGCAGTAAAATTTTGTTTTTTTGTTTTTTTTTTCTTTTGTTTCGACATACATTTAGTACAGTTATAAATTGTCCTTCTCTAGCAGCCCCCCAGTTGTTCCACATACCTGTTCACAAACCATGGGGGGTCTTTGCTGTGGAGCTGCTGAGAGCCTCACAGCTTCTCCATTGCAAGTATCTCATCATGTGCAATAGAATTTCCATTCGTTCCTCTGGGAAGTTCTTCATCTTTTAAGGCCAACGACTGATGGCACTGCTAGAACTGTTTGTACCGGTACAACCTGCTTCTTAACCTCCACAAATTCTATTTTGCTAAATATGTATCAATCTTAACATTTGTATATAGAAGCAGACATTCCTGTTCTGGAGGGATAATGATCTTCAGCTGCTTTTGCTTGTTCTTCCACATTTCTTGGGTCAGCATGGCTGAATTTCTCCTGCCTACCATAATATAAAGCTATGAACCCTTAAAACTTACCTCTTTGCCAAATTGGTATTCCTGCAGGTTACATTGCAAAATTTTCCCTGATCATTCTAGCTCTGGCTGTAACAAGGGACGGGTTTTGTGTATGGCAGTGGCACTGATTGGCTGTCTTGCCTGAGCAGCTAATTTTATACCTGTGTCCCCTGTATAGACAGCCACTCTCCATGGCCAGGCCTTGAAGTATCTGATATCGGCTGATGGAACCCAGAGGTGGAGACCATGCAGCTAAGAGCTAAGTATTTCATGGCTTCTAGGAAACTGACTGCACTTGTGTGTACTAGAACCATTGGAATACATGGGAAAACACTGCATGCATTTTTAGTGCAGAAAAAAAGCGCATGGAACTGCATCTGGTGTGAACTAGCACTAAATGCTTGGATGCTTCTTGTCAGCCCATGAGCCGTGCAGCACATCCACCTGGATCCTTATATTGCTCCCTTCTCCTTTTGTGGGCTCTGCTGTACAGGGACTGCAGGAGGCCAATACTAAGTCATGGTCAGGTACTTATGCTGCTATCATTAAGAAAACTAAATAAACTTACATTACATGTATTCAAGAATTTCAGGTATGGTATATTTTTACATAGTTGCATTGGTCCAGCTTGGAGCAATGTAACTATGTACAGCATCTCACAAAAGTGAGTACACCCCTCACATGTTTGTAAATATTTTATTACATCTTTTCATTTGACAACATTGAAGAAATGACACTTTGCTCCAATGTAAAGTAGTGAGTGTACAGCTTGTATAACAGTGTAAATTTGCTGTCCCCTCAAAATAATTCAACACACAGCCATTAATGTCTAAACCACTGGTAACAAAAGTGAGTACACCCCTAAGTTAAATTTTAAAAATTGGGCCCAATTGTCAGTTTTCCCTCCCCGGTGTCATGTGACTCGTTAGTGTTACAAGGTCTCAGGTGTGAATGGGGAGCAGGTGTGTTAAATTTGGTGTTATCGCTCTCACTCTCACACTGGTCTCTGGAAGTTCAACATGGAACCCCATGCCAAAGAACTCTCTGGGTATCTGAAAAGAAGAATTGTTGCTCTACATAAAGATGGCCTAAGCTATAAGAAAATTGCTAAGACCCTGAAACTGAGCTGCAGCACGGTGGCCAAGACCATACAGCTATTTAACAGAACAGGTTCCACTCAGAACAGGCCTCGCCATGGTCGACCAAAGAAGTTGAGGTCACGTGCTCAGCGTCATATCCAGAAGTTGTCTTTGGGAAATAGACGTGAGTGCTGCCAGCATTGCTGCAGAGGTTAAAGGGGTGGGGGGTCAGCCTGTCAGTGCCCAGACCATACGCCGCACACTGCATCAAATTGGTCTGCATGGCTGTCGTCCCAGAAGGAAGCTTCTTCTAAAGAGGATGCACAAAAAAGCCCACAAATAGTTTGCTGAAGACAAGCAGACTACGGAGATGGATTACTGGAACCATGTCCTGTGGTCTGATGAGACCAAGATAAACTTATTTGGTTCAGATGGTGTCAAGCGTGTGTGGCGGCAACCAGGTGAGGAGTACAAAGACAAGTGTGTCTTGCCTACAGTCAAGCATGGTGGTGGGAATGTCATGGTCTGGGGCTGCATGAGTGCCGCCGGCACTGGGGAGCTACAGTTCATTGAGGGAATCATGAATGCCAACATGTACTGTGACATACTGAAGCAGAACATGATCCCCTCCCTTCAGAGACTGGGCCACAGGACAGTATTCCAACATAACGACCCCAAAAACACCTCCAAGATGACCAGACCTAAACCCTATTGAGCATCTATGGGACATCCTCAAACGGAAGGTGGAGGAGCGCAAGGCCTCTAACATCCACCAGCTCTGTGATGTCGTCATGGAGAAGTGGAAGAGGACTCCAGTGGCAACCTGTGAAGCTCTGGTGAACTCCATGCCCAAGAGGGTTAAGGCAGTGCTGGAAAATAATGGTGGCCACACAAAATATTGACACTTTGGGCCCAATTTGGACACTTTCACTTAGGGGTGTACTCACTTTTGTTGCCAACGGTTTAGACATTAATGGCTGTGTGTTGAGTTATTTTGAGGGAACAGCAAATTTACACTGTTATACAAGCTGTACACTCACTACTTTACATTGTAGCAAAGTGTCATTTCTTCAGTGTTATCACATGAAAAGATAGAATAAAATATTTACAAAAATGTGAGGGGTGTACTTACTTTTGTGAGATACTGTATATACAATACCTGGCTAATTCTCCCCCCGCTACATTAGTGATGTTCTCTTGCTTCCAGGTCTCGTGCTGAGCTGCCAGCCTGATGCATTGTGAATAGAGGTACACTGAATGGAAATTTTGGTACCGAAAATTGAAGATGCACTTGACCAAAAGTGAAAATGACAGTTTTTAAAAAATATATATTTGTATGTATAATTGTATTTGACTTTTTTAAAATAACATCATGAATTTTAAATGAATAGTAATTTATTGTTGGACATTATCGGCACCTTTTTTGAATTAATGTAAAGTGCTTTCTAATTGGAAAAGGTGGCGAAGCGGAGCAGTAACGTCAACCTCAAACAGAGATGGATGTCTAACTGCCTCCCGCCTGCCATATAGTATAATGACTGAGGGCAAGATCACCGCCCTTACTGAGACGACATCATATGATGTTGCCCCAGTCACACTCCCGTTGCGCGGCTGCGCGCAGCGCAGTGATCAGGGGCGCCCTGTGTCCCTGGGACACAGCGCAACCCTGATCTCGGTAAAGAGCCGATGGCCTGGCTTTATACCCATGTGATGGGCTGTGCCCAATAACAGACGATCACATGTAAACACAGAAGTGCCGGTAATCAGCGCTCCTCGCCTCACACTGACAGATGAGAGCCAATCAGCGGAATCTCCTCGCAGGGGAGAGACATGTACAGGTCATCAGTTCCCTGATTATTTGTGCAGCCCCAACAGTGCTGATCAGTGCCACATATTGGTACCCGCTTATGGATGGCCGTCCGTGCCGCCTCCGCGCACATCAGTGAAGGAGAAAAATTATTTATTTACAAAACTTCCTGACAGAAACATAGAAACTTATTATTTTTTTCCTATTTTTTTTTTTAGCAAAAAATAACCCAGTGGTGATTAAATACTACCAAAAGAAAGCTCTATTTGTGTGAAAAAATGCTAAAAATTTAATTTGTGTACAGTGTTGCATAACCGCGCAATTGTCATTTAAAGGGTGACAGTGGGGAAAGCTGAAAATTGGCCTGGGCAGGAAGAGGGTAAAAGTGCCCAGTACTGAGGTGGTTAAAGATGTTGAGAGATGAGGCTTGTACTGCGATAGTAATCTGCTACACATTTTAATCTCCCAGTTTTGTGTTGTCTTAAAGCCCTTAAAGGTTTCATTAGGGCTGGAAGGGTTAAAACCTTTGCTGTGTGGTTTTGTGTGTTTTTTTTTTTTTTTTTTTCCCATTGCTGCTTGTGTTTTCATTGGATCGATTTCCACTCACTTCCTGCTCCAGTGACCCTTTGCTCTCATTTCTAGGAGTTGTCACAAGGATTAAATGTGAGGGGCTGGACTTATGCTAGCTATTCATGCTGCCTGAATGAGAGAAATCTAGTTATGTCCTAAACAGCCTGGATAGAGGAATCTGCACTGCTAGCCATGTCTGTGGCTGTCAGAGTACCCAAATTGTAACTGCATCTTATTGGATGCAGTCACCATTATGCTGACAATCTCCTGACTTCTTTGATTTTCATTCAACGTTTGTCAAGCCAGGTGGTGCCAACAGGGCCACCCATGACTTGGAATTTTTGCTGATTCAGGAATTCAAGCCATATCTGGGCAGCTTTAGGCTCCATTTTTTTTTCTGTCTTTGTTGTGAGATCTGACCATCTGTAGCCACTCCTAAGTTGGTCATAGTCATTAGACTAAGGTAGGACGTTAAGCAGTTTTTGCAGTGAAGTGGAACATTAGTCAGAAAATGTATTGATTCTCCCTCTGTGGCAGATGTGTGAACTTCAGCACTGTAGAGCTCCTTTCAGCTTTCCCTTCTAGCTTAACCACGACATACAATTAAAGTGGTTGTAAAGGCAGAAGGTTTTTTTATCTTATGCAGTCTATACATTAAGATAAAAAAATTTCGCAACCAAATACAATAATAATATATGTAAAAAAATATTTAAATAAAATTTAACTGGTGTGTGTGTGTGTGTGTGTGTGTGTGTGTGTGTGTGTGTGTGTGTGTGTGTGTGTGTGTGTGTGTGTGTGTGTGTGTGTATTCAAGTCCATACTGTGCTCCAATCATTGTTGATGTTGAACGCTCAGGATAAGGCTTGAAACTTCTGTTCAGAAAAAAGTGATGAGAGGCCGCTTACTGGATAAGATGGATCTCAGATTATAGGGAACAAACTCGCTCAGCCAGGGACCATTCGACTTGTGAATACTCCTCCAATGCAGGTATCCCTTCCGATACGGCGGGCTCCTATATTCATATATTATTCCTCACGAATGCGATGGCAACTCTTAATAATAATCTCCAGCATTGGGATGTATCACAAGGAAAAAAAGAAGAGGCTTCATGGTGCAGTATTCCTGCTTTTAAAAGATTTATTAAAAGCTTCACAGGCACTGACATCCAAAGACAATGAAACACCATTTTTAAAACGGCTGCGGCTCAAGCCAGCCAGCTGGTGTGTGGTGATGTCAAGAACTGGGTGCTCCACCCGACGCGTTTCCTCGTAGAAGGCATCGACTGGGAACGGAGACTGAGACAGCAGCGTGGCGCCATTGGCTCCTGCTGCTGTCAGAGACAGTGAGCCAATGAGGAGAGAGGGGCAGGGCCGCAGCTCCTTGTCTGAATGGACACAGGGAACTGTGGCTCAGGTTGGATGCCCTCATAGCAAGCTGCTTGCTATGGGGGCACTCAACAGGAGGGAGGGGCCAGGACCTGCGAAGAGGGACCCGAGAAGAGGAGGATCTGGGCTGCTCTGTGCAAAACCACTGCACAGAGCAGGTAAGTATGCCATGTTTGTTAAAAAAAAAAAAAAAATGAATAAACCTGAACTTTTACAATCACTTTAACAACTTCAGCTCCAGAAGATTTACCCCAACCACCCCCCCCCCCCTGTTCGTGACCAGACCATTTTTTGTGCTATGGCACTGCGTTATTTTAACTGACCTTTGCGCGGTCGTGCGACGCTGTACCCAAATAAAATTGATGTTCTTTTTCTTTCCACAAATAGAGCTTTATTTTGGTTGTATTTGATCACCTCCTGAGTTTTTTTTCTTTGCACTATAAACAAAAGAAACCAGTTTTGAGAAAAAAATTTTACTTTCTGCTATAAAACACATCCAATAAAAAAAAAAAAAAAGTCTAATTTCTTCATCCATTTAGGCCAATATGTATTCTACTACACATTTTTGGTTAAAAAAAATCCCAGTAAGCGCATATTGATTTTGTGCGAAAGTTTTATAGTGTCCACATGCTATGGGATATATTTATGGAATTTTATTTATTTTTAATAGTGTTGGAGGTGATCAGCGACTTGTAGCAGGACTGCGATATTGCGTCGGACACTGACAACACTTTTTTGGGGACCAGTGACACTAATACAGTGATCAGTGCTAAACAATATGCACTGTCACTGTACCAATGACACTGGCTAGGAAGACGTTAACATCTGGGGCTATAAAAGGGTTAACTGTGTGCCTAGCCAGTTTTTGTGTACTGTGTGGGAGGTGCTTTTACTGCTTTGCAGGAACACAGGATCCATGTCTTTCTTACTGACAGAGCAGCAATCTGCCTTGTTTACATAAGAAGTGACTGCTCTGGGCTTCAACAAAATGGCAGCCTCCAGTAAGAAGAAACAGCAGCAATGCTGAAGGCAATGTACAGCACACACACTCCATTTTGGTATCCTAATTATTAATGTATGTTCCTTTTGTTAAAGAACATTAATTCTAAAACTGGTATTTTTAAAGTCTTGCTTTAATGTACTCTCTGTTGATAATCAACCATGGTGCTTCTGCTGAGAAGAAGTTTATAGACACCCCCCTCATATCCATGATGCAATCAGTGACAATCAACTGATTGCAGTTGAAGCCATGGACATGGTGATTGCTAGATGGTCATCCTGAACTATGCAGTGTAGCAGATTGTAAGGAAGTAGCTGGATATTTGTGTCTAGTTTGTTACAGATAAATCAGAATATTACTAAGTGGCTTGTTAAAGGGGTTGTAAACCCTCAGGGTTTTTCATCTTAATATGCTCTATGCATTAAGGTGAAAAACCTGTGCTGCAGCTGCCCTCCAGAGCCCCCCCTGAACCCGGTCTTCCAGCGACGGGGACGAACACACCAGCTCCAGCTGGTGTCTTGGGTCCTCATTGGACAGATTGATAACAGCAGGAGCCATTGGCTCCCGCTGCTGTCAATCAAGTCCAATGACCCGGTGGGGGTGGGTGGGTCCTGCTGTCTGTGTCAATAGACGAAGCAGCAGGACACGGGAGAGCGCCCGCACAAGTGCCCCCAGGCAAAGTGCTTCTTCATAGGGGTACTCAAGAGGAGGAGCCAATAGTGCCGTGGAGGGACCCCAGAAGAGGGGCATCAGCACCACTCTGTGTAAAACCCTTACGACCCGTTTAATTATCTGTTATCCAGTGTTAGGAGATATGTATCTATATTAGAGCAGGGGTCTCTAAAGTTTCTAAAAAGAGAGCCAGTTTACTGTCCTTCAGACTTTGGGGGGCTGGACTGTGGCCATTGGGAGTAGAAAAGGTCCTGATGTCAGTGGGGAAAAAGCAATGCCCCACCTTTGGTGTCAGTGGGAGGCATTATGCCCCATCGTTGGTGTCATTGGGCCCAATTGTTGGTGTCATTGTGAGGAATCCTGCCCCATCGTTGGTGTCATGGTGTCATAGAGCTCAAGTGTTGGTGTCATTGTGAGGAATTATGCCCCTTCACTGTTCTCAGTCGAGGAGCATTATGCCCCATTGTTGGTATCAGGGGATGAAATGGTGCCCCAGGGTCTGGATAAATGCAAGCAAAGGGCCTTACCTGACACCCAAGCCACAGTTTGAAGACCACTGGTTTAGAGGAACAATTCCCCTACTTATAACAGATATGTTTATCTACACTAGGACTTTGTGACCTTTCATAGGGAATAGAGGCGAATTGTAATGTTCAACAACAGGAAATGTACTGCATGCAAAACCTTATCTATGATGCTGCTTGTGAAATGTGGAAACTAATAGGTCTTTTAAGAGAATCTGTAAAATTGGGTCTTAAAGCCGAAGTTTAACCACTTCAGCTTCGGAAGGTTTACAACCCCCCACCCGACCAGGCCATTTTTTGCGATACGGCACTGCTTTACTTTACCTGACAATTGCACGGTCGTGCGACGTTGTACCCGAATACAATTGATGTCCTTTTTCCTCTACATATAGAGCTTTCTTTTGGTGGTATTTGATCACCTCTGCGGGTTGTTTTATTTTTTTTTTTTTTTTTTTTTTTTTTTTTTGTGCTTTAAACAAAAAAAGACCGACCAATTTTTAAAAAAATTTTTTTTTTTTACTTTCTGCTATAAAACATATCCAATAAAAAAATGTAAAAACTAATTTCTTCATTTGTTTAGGTCAATATAAATTCTGCTACATGTTTTTGGTAAAAAAAAATCCCAATAAGCGTATATGGTTGGTTTGCACAAAAGTTATAGCGTCTACAAACTATGGGATTGCGGCGAACAAATATGACACTGATGCTTTTTGGTGACCAGTGACACCAATACAGTGATCAGTGCTAAAAAAAAGCACTGTCACTGTACTAATGACTGACAGGGAAGAGGTTAACATCAAGGGGGTTAAATGTGTTCCCTGGGAGTGCTTGCTAACTGTGTGTGTGTGGGGGGGGGGATGCTTTGACTGGGGGAAGACAGAGATCCGTGTTCCTGCTTAGCAAAAACACAGGATCTGTCTTCCCTTATCACAGAACAGCTACCTGCCTTGTTTACATAGGCAGACCACTGCTCTGCCTCTTTCTCGGAAACGGTCGCCGGGTGCAGATGAACTTTGGGTCCGCCCAGGAACAGGTACAATTTATGTAGGAGGTTTTGTATCATCTCTGTGTATCACCTGAGGCCAGTCACTTCACTGGGTATATGTAAAGGTTTACAACCACTTGCCACCCGCCGTATTGTAATATGACGGTAGGCTGAATCCTCACTTGTTTTGGGATGATGGTGGCCCAGAACTGCCACTCGCCCGCGCCGTGTTCCGACCTCGATCACGGTAAAGAGCCGATGATGCGGCTCTATACCTATGCGATCGGCTGTTTCCAATCACAGCTGGTCACATGTAAAGAAGGAAGTGCCACTGAGTGGCCACAATTTATACTGCTACATATCTTTGGTAAAAATAACCCAAATTAGTGGATATTATTTGGTCAAATCATAAAAAATTGATCACACCTGATGTACTGACGGCCTATCTCACTTCTTGCGACCCTAACAAGCCAGAAAAGTACAAATACTCCCCAGATGACCCCTTTTTTTGAAAGTAGACATTCCAAGGTATTTAGTAAGATGCATGGTCAGCTTTTTGATGTCATTTTTTTCACACAATTCTTTGCAAAATGAAGATTTTTTTTTTTTTCCCCACAAAATTTTCATTTGTAATAGGTTATTTTTCTCACATGGCATGTATATACCACAAATAACACCCCAAAATACATTCTGCTACTCTAAGATACCACATGTGTGGGACTTTTTCACAGCCTGGTCACATACAGAGGCCCAACATGCAAGGAGCACCATCAGGTGTTCTAGGAGCATAAATTACACATCTAACTTGTTGACTACCTATTACACTTTTGAAGGCCCTGGAGCACCAGGACAATGACACGTGACACTGACGTGGCACTGATGACAGATGGCACTGATACGTGGCACTGATACGTGGCACTGATGACAGGTGGCACTAATACGTGGCACTGATGACAGATGGCACGTGACACTGACAGGTGGCACTGATGACAGATGCACTAATATGTGGCACAGATGGCAGTGGGGGCACTTTTTTTTTTTTTAACTTTACCGCTGCAGCGGTTCGCTCTCCCAGCTCACATGCTGTCTCTGTGTGAGGAGGGAGAGCCGGCGATGAGAGATAATCTCATATGTTTACATATGAGATCATCTCTCATTGGCACCGCCGATCGCGCTGAAAACGGCCGCTATGATGATTGGCCATTTTCAGCGATCTGTGACTGGCTGTGTCCAAGGGACACGGCCAGCACAGAACTTCCCCGATGCGCGCCCGCGGGAGTGCGCATCGCGGAAGTAAACAGGAGGACATCCAGGGACGGCCTCCCGGAAATTGGCGTCCGCGCTGCAGCCGTCTTCCCGGCAATTAGCGTCCGCGCTGCAGCCGTCTTTTGGCTATAGCGCGGGCGCAAAGAGGTTAACCAGTATGCTGTTTTGGGTTCCCCCCCCCAGGGTGCTGTAAGCACAGGACCCAGTTTGCTCTGGAGAAGCATTATGAGTTGCTATGTTGTGGGCAGTCTGGCCGCTAACACCATAACAACCAAAGATGCTCTAGGGCAGGATGCACAGGGGCTGAGTTATTAAACTGGAGAGTGCAAAATCTGGTGCAGCTGTGCATGGCAGCCAATCCGCTTCTAAGTTCAGCTTGTTCACTTAACACCTTCCTGCCCAGCCTATAGCAGATTAACGGCCCGGGTGGCTGATTTCTCCTGAGAAATTTTGACGTCCTCTCAGAAGGCCCCCTCACAGCGGAGCGATCTGTCACTGGCTGTGTCCACTGGATGCAGCTGATGACTGATCAGTGTACTGTGTGACCAATCACAGCAGATCACATGACAGTTGTAAACAATGGATGACTTCCTTTATTGCCATCCATTGTATACAGTTGTGTTGCTATCTGTGATTGGTCAGTGTGATCACATGGTACAGACCGGGCCAATCATAGCCCATCTGTACCATGTGATTAGCTCTGGCTAATCGCAACAATACAAACTGAATCGTTTCATTTAGTAAAATGCTTGCTTATAGCTATGAAATTTACTTTTATAAGGAATCGTAGTGTGTGTGTGTGTGTGTGTGTGTGTGTGTGTGTGTGTGTGTGTGTGTGTAAAAAAAAAAAAAAACTTGATCACTTCCCCAAAGTAGTAGTGTTACTATAACGTATTTCTTTGGTCACGTGTGTGTGTGTGTGTGTGTGTGTGTGTGTGTGTGTGTGTGTGTGTAAAAAAAAAAAAAAAATGTAATAGAATTTTTTTTTTTTTCCCCCATACTGTCACCAGTCAGTATCCCTGGTCACCTCCACACCAGTTAGATGATTACGCTGTATTGCACTGGTGACACTAAGTGTTAAAAAAAAAAATATTTTTTTTTAACTGCTTCCTGCCCATAGGACAATGAACATCCCTGGGTTGAAGTAGTTATCCCGGGATGATCCCTGCACCTACAGGCATCATCCTAGTATGGATTTTTTTTCAGCCGGCGATTTCCTTTTCTAGCAGAAGTGATTTGAGTGGCTAAATGGCCACTCGATCACTTCTGCAGGTGGTGGAAGGGGGAGCGCTGCAGCCGGAGGAGATGGCTCCACAAAACTGAGAAAGAAACCAATGTTGTTCCTCTCTCCTCTAATTGTATAATAGTAATGAAGAAAAATGCGTTCAGTCTTTTTTTGTTTATTTAGCAAACAATAAAAACCCAGTGGTGATTAAGGGTCGGTTCACACTGCCGCGACTTGGGATCCGACTTGTCAGCCCTTAAGTCGCTTGACATCAGAAATTCCATTATAGTTAATGAGAGCCGTCCTAATGTACGCTACTGAAGTCGCTCTGACTTCAGAAAAGGTTCCTTTACTACTTCAAGGCGACCTCTAGGTGACTTGTACCCATAGATTTCAATGGAAGTTGCCTCCAAGTCGGATCTCCATCTATATTGAAGTGACTTTACAGGAAAAGAAAATAGTTTACCCAGGCAAACCCCTCCCTCCCAGAGAGCTGATTATTCTGTGATTGGCCACAGCCAAAGTTACCTGTCCTGGGGGCGACTTGAAGTCGCGTTGAAGTCGCCTTGAAAATTTGTGCTGAAGTTGTGTTGCCCCTGTGTGAATCGGCACTAAATACCACCAGAAGCTCTAGTTGTGTGAACAAAATGATAAAAATTTCATTTGGGTACAGTGTTGCATGACTGCGCTGTTGTCATTCAAAGTGCAACAGCCCTGGAAGCTGAAAATTGGCCTGGGAATGAAGGGGGGGTAAATGTGCCCGGTATTGAAGTGGTTAAAGTATTACTAAAGGCAAAACTTTCTTTTTAGTTTTGAAAAATGGGGAGAGTGATGAGACCACTGTCAGTTTTTATTGTTGTCTGTGCCCTCGTTAAGGAGATTCCTCTCCTTTCCTGTTTGGCTATGGGACAGGAAGTGAAAGGAAATCTCTGCAATGGGACACAGAGGGCGGGAAAAAAAAAAACAGAAGTTATAACCCTCTCTTGCTCTATCAAAAAAAAAAAAAAAAAGTCTTTTTCCTATGGTTCTACTTTAAGACAACCTGAAAGCTGTTTGGAGCTGATTGGTTTCTTTGCAGAGCTGTACCAGATTTTGCACTCCAGTTTTAGTAAATCAACTTCACAGTGTCATTCATTGCTATGGTGTTAGCGTTGGCTGGCCTGCACTGTGTCAACGCGTGATGCTAATCCAGGACAGATGGCATAAAGGGCCAAAGCCAGCATTCAGGAGAGGGCAGAAGTTTGCCACCTCCAGACCTGGTCCAACCCCTGCCCTCTGCATGCTGCTGGAGCAAAGAGGTAGGGCTCTGCAATGGGGGGGACTGTGTGATGGGGAACTTTGAGATAGGGGGCCTCTGTGATTGGGCAACTCTAATGTAATGGTAGGACTTTGTGGTGATGGAGGAACTGTGATGTAATGGGGGGGCTCTGATGTACAGAGGGACCTTTTTATTTGTGATTGGGGAACTGTGTGATGGGGGAGGACTCCAATGTAATTAAAGTGACACTAAAGGTAATTAATTTTTTTTTTCTTTTTTAAATAACAAACATATCATACTTACCTCCACTGCAGCTTGTTTTGCACAGAGTGGCCCCGATCCTGGTCTTCTGGGGTCCCCTGGCGGCTCTCGCGGCTCCTCCCCACATCTGATGACCCCCTCTGAGTAGTGCTCTCCCTGGGGGTTACCTTGCGGACGCGCTCCCAAGTCCAGCATTCGGCGTCCATAGACGCCGAATGCAGGACTCAGCCCCACCCCCGTCATTGGATTTGATTGACAGCAGCGGGAGCCAATGGCTGCGCTGTTATCAGTCTCTCCAATCAACAGCCCTGAACCCCCTAGCTGAGAGACGGCGCGTCCCCGTGGGACAAGTTAGAGGGTTCAGGTAAGTAAAGTGAGGGAGGGGGGTGCTGGGGGGCCGGTCACTGGAGGCCTCTAATTTTAAAAGGGGTTTCCTCACCACCTGTCAAATGCCTCCTCTTAAAAATTATCCATCCCAAAACGCTTTTCAGAGGGGCAGCAGGGGGTTCAACATGTCTGAATGAGCCCTTAGAGAGGAAATTGAAGGAGAAGTATGGTTTTTGCTTTTTTCCTATAATCGTACTTATCTAGGTGGATGCTGCATCTGTCCCCCGGCGTCTCTACACTGAGAACCGAGCCACCGAACACAGCCGATGGCTTGGTTCTCTCGGCTCCCTGAGAGGAGAGCTGCTGACTGTCAATCAGCTTCTCTCCTGCTCTGCTCCTCCGGGCTCATTGGAGCGCTGAGCTGTTGAGGGGCGGGGAGCTGAGAGCCTGAGACTGCCATCAGTCCAGGCAGCTGGCGGATCCAGACTTCCGGAGTCGGATGACGCGGGGCCTGGACTGATCCTGAGGACTTCATACTGCTCTCTGCTAAAAACGGGTCACAGAAGTGCAAAACAAATTGCACTCCTGTGACCCAGAGGAGAAGCCCACCCAAACGTGCTCAGGCTGGACTTGTCTTTTTTAACTACTCATTCAGCTGTGTGTGTAATCTGAGCTTTATAAATGGCATTTTATTAGGAAAACAGTCCTAGTAAATCTAAAAAGGAGTCAACAGGTTTAAAATTGTACTAATTGTGAAATATTCCATGCAAATATTTTATATTTGCCCCACCATAACATAAAAAGCATTTTCATTCTCTGTAGGCAGTGGGGCAGCCTGGATGATGAATGGTCCCCGGGCAGGCCGTGTCCCTAGTGTGAAATTCATGGCTTGATTTTCACTTTTGTATCTTAAATCATTAATGATTTCCTCTATTATATGTTCATAAAGATACAGAGATATGGCTGTGCACAAGTGCTTTCTTCTCTCTCTCTTATCAATGTTGTTGATGAGAATTGGGCACTGTATACTGATTTACAATAACTAGAATTCTTTTCCAGTGATGACGGTTCCGTCAGAGCTGTAGGTAGTTGTCCTGATCATTGCATTAAGGACTGTGCAGCTGTGGTGTCAGGGGAGTTATTCAAAGGGATTAATGTTAAATGAAAATGCATTAGTGGTAAAATGCAATGTTGTACATAAGCGGATTGTGTCAGCGCTGTGTAATCTTTAGTTAATGCTGCCTGGAAGATGCATCTTTTCATTGATGTTTAAATAAGGGATTGGGGGGGGGGGGGGCGCTGGAAGCAGGGAGACATTAGCATAGGCAATGGGAAGGTGGGCCGGACTAAAATGTAAAGGAGGGGGTAATTGGGTAGAATACAGCATGACTTGAAGTGAATTGGTGTCTAGTTTGTTTTTTTTTTTTTTTGGGGGGGTTTTTTGGGGGGGGGGGTGTTTAATTTTGAAGAGGGCTCTGCAAATATTTTCTTTATGTCCAGGACTGAAATTTTTTTTTTTTAACTTGGGAACTATAAGATAGTGTTCATGTTTTCATATCTGCAATCAGCTAATTAGATGTTTTTCTATTAGGCACGGTTCACACCTAATGCCGATGCGGCTCCCAGCAGGGGTCCGGTGCGTCCCTGTTCACCATTTCAGGTCCGATTTTAGCCCGTATTTTGGGCAGAATTCGGGCCTTGAAACAGACCAAAACACGCACAAGGCTCCTGTGCAAATTTGCATCGGAGCCACATCGGAGATATGTGAACCGGCTCCATAGAGAGCCAGTCACATTCTCCTGCTATTGCGAATTGGGTGCGAACATCCCGCATCCAATTCTCAATAGTGTGAACCCGGCCTTACCGAAATGAAAATTCCAGTGCCGAAACCAAACATTCAGGATGCACTTGGCTAAAACCGAAACCAAAATTGATGGTGGTTTTTTTTGTTTTGTTTTTTTTTTTTTGTTAAATATATACAGGTGCATCTCATAAACTAACTTTTTGATGATATTCTAATTTTATTTTAGTAATTCAATTCAAAAAGTCAAACTCGTATAGTTTTTATAGATGCGTTATTCACAGAGCGATATATTTCAAGAATTGTTTTCATGATTCTGTCTTACAGCTAGTGAAAACCCAAAATTCAGTATTTCAGAAAATTAGAATATTAAGACCAATAAAGGATTTTTAATAAAGAAATGTTGGTTTACTGAAAATTATGTCCATGTACAGTATAGTATGCACTCAATACTTGGCTGGGGCTCCTTTTGCATGAATTACAGCATCAGTGCGGCGTGGCATGGAGTTGATCGGCCTGTGGCACTGCTGAGGTGTTATGGAAGCCCAGGTTTCTTTGATAGCGGCCTTCAGCTCCTTTGCATTGTTGGGTCTGGTGTCTCTCATCTTCCTCTTGACAATACCCCACATATTCTCTATGGGGTTTAGGTCAGGCGAGTTTGCTGGCCAATCGAGCACAGTGATACCATGATCAGTAAACCAGGTATTGGTACTTTGGGCAGGTGCCAAATCCTGCTGGAAAATGAAATCTCCATAAAGCTGGTCAGCAGAGGGAAGCATGAAGTGCTCTAGAATTTCCTGGTAGAGGACTGCGCTGACTTTGGACTTGATAAAACACAGTGGACCAACACCAGCAGATGACATGACTCCACAAATCATCACTGACTGTGGAAACTTCACACTGGACCTCATGCAACCTGGATTTTGTGCCTCTCCACTGTTCCTCCAGACTTTGGGACCTCGATTTCCAAATGCAATGCAAAATTTTCCACAGTCAGTGATGATTGTACTTCAGTTGTACTCTTTAGAAAACCTGACGTGGTCTGTTAATATAGTGTCATGGATATTCCCTGTATTAAACATTGTTTTAAAAATGTTGAGACAATAGAAAACAGTTTTAGGACTCCTTGAGAACCATAAGGGTTATTTACTAAAGTAACATCCACTTTGCACTGAAAGTGCACTTGGAAGTGCAATCACTGTAGATCCGAGGGGGACATGCAAGGAAAATTAAAAAAACAGCATTTTAGCTTGCACATGATTGGATGATAAAATCAGCAGAGCTTCCACTCATTTCAGATCTACCCCTTAGATTTAGAGCTACTGGACTTACATTGCAAAGTGGATTTGCCTTTCGTAAATAACCCCCCATGTGTTGTAGCATATAGCAAAATTAGCGTTTTAGTGCACGTTCCAGAAATACACCTATTGCAGTGCATTGCGATGACCTTTTATGACTAAGCCTTGGTGGGTGGTGCAAAACGTGTCAGGAGGGGGACATTGTTAGTGTAGTAGCTCTGGCTGAGGCCGCTTAGCATCTCATCTAGACTAGTCGATCGGGAGAGCAGCAGCCTGGATGTTTTACAATGCTGTTTAATGCTGGATGGGTTAGTTGGGACACCAGCACCCTTATTCTCCCAGGGGAAGAGAGCTTCTCCTCTTGCTTGGAGTGGCGCTTCAAGTTCTTCCGGGTCACTAAGCATTGCGATGCTGTTTATGTTCAATGGTATCCAAGAGCACAAAAGCTGGATTTGCACTTGCTCCCTGGTCCTTTGCTGAGTAACTCCCCTACTGCATTCTAAACACAAGAGGTTGGGCACGGGCGCCATTCAGAGAATGCTTTGAGAATGCAAAACTCTCTGTATGAGGTGAAGGGTGTGACATCACAGTTCCACCTCATCCAATCAGAGAACGTTTTGTTTCCATTTTAGCAAAGCATTCTCTGATTTTTGCCCACGCAGTGCTGCCAACCTCCTTATGTTCACAGTGCAGAAGATCGGCACAGGACCCAAAAGCAAGTGGACATCACTGTAGCTGTCTAGTTCAGTGATTTCCACCTTCCAGGGGCATCGGCCAGGTATAATGTATACATATTTACACAGGTCCAAGCTGGACTAATGTAACTACGTACAAATATGCCATACCTGGCATTCATCTTTAAAGTGGTATTAAACATTCCTTTAAAAAACAAAACAAAAAAAACCACAACAACAAAAATGTTATATTTACCCGCTCTGTATAATGTTTTTTTCACAGAGCAGCCCTCATCCTTCTCTTAAGGGTGCCCCCCCGCTGGCACTCCAGTCTCCTCCCCCTTAACCAGTGCTCCCAATAGCCCTACTCTTTGTCCATATGACACGTAGAGCTGCTGCTCGGCCCTGCCCCTGCTCTATCCTCATTGGCTAACTGGCTGTGATTGCCAGCAGTGAGAGCCAAAGGCTCCTGCTGATTTCTCAGCCAATGAGGAGAGGGAGTCCCGGAACAGCTGAAGCTCTTGTGCACATCAAATGATTGAAAAGGGGCTCAGGTATTAGGGGGGACCAGTAGGGGGGCTGCTGCACACAGAAGGTTTTTTTTTTTTTACCTTTTATGCATTCTACCTTCAGCCTTTACAACCACTTTAAAGAAAAGATTATGTCTTTACATACACTTTCATCAAAATTCATGTCCTCGCTCCAGTAGAGGATCTTGGTATGTGATTGTAAAAAATATACCGTACTGGTTTGTAGTTGGGTTGCATTTTTTTTTCCTGCATTGACTTGTCCTGAATGTTACAACTACCGAGATCCTAATAAAAACGAATGGAAGAAATGTTACTGTCATCCTTGCAGTATAGTGAATAAGGCTTCATGTACACGGGATGTTTTTATAACCTCTCCTGAGCGGATTTAACTTCACAGATAGTAACCCACGTTTAAAACATGTGTGTGTGTATATATATATATATATATATATATATATATATATATATATATATATATATATATATATATATATATATATCTATATATATATATATATCTATATCTATATCTATATCTCCAAAATTGAATAGCCAAAAATGAAATGCGCCTGTAAAACGAAACGTGGCTAAACACAAGTTACTGCATTTGGAAGCGTTTGGCGCTTGAAATGCCTCTAAACGCTTCTGAACCCATTTTTTGCGTTCCAAAAAAAGCCTCCAAACTCAACTGTGTAGAATAGACTATAAACAACCCTGTGTACATGTACTGATAAGATAACATAGAGGAGAGTTCAGGAGCAGTTGAAAAAAATGCCCAAATGCTCTTAAAGCGGAGTTCCACACAAAAATGGAACTTCCGCTTTTCGGAACCCTCCCCCCCTCCGGTGTCACATTTGGCACCTTTCAGGGGGGAGGGGGGTGCAGATACCTGTCTAAGACAGGTATTTGCACCCACTTCCGGCATAGACTCCCATGGGAGTCTATGCCTCTTCCCGTCCCCACCGCGCTGTCTCCTGGGAACACACAGCTCCCAGGAGAGAGCGGGGACCACTAGGGATGCGCAGCGCGACTCACGCATGCGCAGTAGGGAACCGGGAAGTGAAGCCGCAACGCTTCACTTCCTGATTCCCTCACCTAGGATGGCGGCGGCAGCTGCCGAGAACCGAGCGGGTTCTCGGCGTCCCCTGCCGACATCGCTGGACCCTGGGACAGGTAAGTGGCCATGTATTAAAAGTCAGCAGCTGCAGTATTTGTAGCTGCTGGCTTTTAATATTTTTTTTTTTTTTGGCGGTGTGGGTGAACCCCCGCTTTAATGTCCGTTTACCAGCAGCAGTGTACATGAAGCCTTAGGCACGATTGAATTTGCATGATTCATAGCAAAACATCATCATTTTCGCTGCTGGCTTTCTGACCTGAGGCTGTGCTCCATCCACAGAACTGCTGAGTTTGCTTTTCTCCAGATGTCCTTCCTTTTCCTGTGAATGAGCCCGAGGTTCTGTCTGTCTTGTAACTCTCGCTGTCAGTGAGAATCCTTGCGGTGAATGAATTGGCACATTCTGAGAAGACCTGTGGAACTTTGGATTAGTCAGCTATTCTTCAGAAACCTTCTTACCAAACAGAAAATTAGCAACACATTTGCAATGCCTGTAGTTATTTAGTGTTTCTTTATTTCTTAGTGATTCCAGCATGTCAAAGCTAGCCATTGCACACAATGCTAGAGAAGTGGAAATGCTCACAAATGCTTCGTTTTCAGAGTTCTATGTAAAGATGCCATGAACTTTTTTTTTGTGTTAGATTTGCCTTTGCCAAGACAAAAAAAACAAGCAGGCTAACTTTTGTAACTGAAATGGTGTGTAGCTAGGTGTTGTAATGATTAAAGTGGAGTTCCACCCACTTTTACAACTCTTCAGCATCCCTCACTAAACTGTGCACTGTAAACAAATTGGATATTTTTACATTTTTTTTTTCTCAGCACCTACTGTATATCTGCTGTATTCATTTTTCACTTTCTCCTCCCTGGCCCATCGCATCATTTCCTGTTTGCAATGCCTTCTGGGAAGGGACGGCAACTTCCTCTGACACTGCCGTTGCTATTGAAACCTGACCTGAAACCTATTACACTGCTTTTGCTGCACTGAGCATGTGCGAGATCTGCAAGGATGAGATCCAGGAAGAAATACAGTCTGGCTTCAGATGCCCACACTTAAGATGGCCACGGCCTGCTGTAAGTTTATAAAATAACAAACTACTGCTATAAACTAACAAAACAGACATTAGTTTACAGAGTAACTTTACTAGAATACATTAAGCTTGTGTAATATAGGGGTATTTTTATTTAAAAAGTATAATTTCGGCCGGAACACCACTTTAAGTGTGGTATTGTTTTCTATCTGGACCAGATAAAAAAAACAAAAAAACCTCTTTCACTCTGTGCCTAAGAAATGGAAGGATTGATCTGATCTTGGGTGACATTTGCCTCCCTTGGGTCAGCTCAAGGGAGGCAGACTGACACCGATGGAAGAGATTCCCCCATTTAGACCACTATCAGCGCTGAAGTGACAGCTGCTGGGTGTTATAAACGACCTGCTCCCTGTTGAGACCTGTGATCCCAACTCTTGGCAGGGGAAGGTTCTTGTCATCCTTTGTGGCCTTTTCAGCCAAAATGCAGAGTGCTGCGAAGGAAGTGAGTCTAGGAAGATCACCAAACTCTGAGTAGGGAGAGTCCGTAAAATAGGGCACAAATCCTCTCATTCAGCTCATAAAGTCCTTCATTGTTATTCAACCCTTAGAGCCCTTTCACACTGGGGCGGTTTGCAGGCGTTATTGCGTTAAAAATAGCGCCTGCAAACTGACCTAAAACTGCCGCTACTGTTTGTTCAGTGTGAAAGCCCTCGGGCTTTCACACTGAAGCGGTGCGCTGGCAGGAGAAGAAAAAAACTCCTGCGAGCCGCATCTTTGGAGCGGTGAAGGAGCGGTGTATTCACTGCTCCTAAACCGCTCCTGCCCATTGAAATCAATGGGGCAGCGTGGCTATACCGCAGCTATAGCCGCGCTATGCGAGCAGTTTTAACCCTTTTTCGGCTGCCAGCGGGGGTTAAAACCGCACCACTAGCGGCCGAATACCGCCGCAAAAACGACGGTAAAGCAGCGCTAAAAATAGCGCTGTTTTACCGCCGACGCCCCCACTGCCCCAGTGTGAAAGGGGCCTTACAAGCCCCCATTTTTAGCACAAATATGTGAAAATTTGTGTTTACAATAAACCAATTTCCCAAACACAACATCCACCTTTTAATATGCCAATGATGACTAGTCTCTACAATGTCTGAGTACACGGTGTGCGGTGCACAGAAGCTGTCTGTATCCTTTTAAGTGCTGTTAAATCCAGATCATTAAAAGCTATCAATAAATGCTGTATTACATGCTGTTCGTTCGTTTTCTGTATTCTGCAAAAAAACTGGTTGATCCTGCTGATCTCCATCTCTCCCCTCTGTCCATGACCCCGCTGCAGTTGGAGATTTCGGAGAACAGTGTTGGCAGCTCAGTTTCCAGTGTTTGTTTCTATGCAAAGCATTTCCTCCTTGATCACATCTAAGCAGCCCATGTGACTATAGAGTCACACACACGGGAGTATACACAGTGGTAAATGACAGCACACTCCCCCCTCCTCCTCGCAGCTCACCAATCTCTAAACATAATGGGGGTGGGATATTACATCATGATTGATAGAGACTTCACCTCCCTGTTATTCTAAGACACAGGCTAGAGGGGCGTGATACAGCCTTTGACTGGCAGAATCTGCCCACACCGTGTTGGTGCCAAAAAAATACAAATAAAGATTTGATTTCAAATTTATATATTTGTATGAGAGATTAAAACAGTTTATTGGTATTAATTGAATTTTTACTCTCAGTCTTATTTTTACTATTTAAAAAAAAAAAAACAGTCTTTGGAACATGTGACCAGCAGCAGAGGGCTAGAAGCTCCTCCAGCAGTGGCAGCCCATCCATGGGGAGCGCATGGGTACCGCCCCCCCATCCATGTGTCCGACCACCTGATCCACATGCAGGCGCCGGCCACATGGATTCCAATGTTAATTTTTTTTTTTTAAGCACGTGATTAGAGTCAGAGGCTATAAAAGGCTTCAAAAAAGGTGTGCTCGTGGGGGAAGAGCACTGCGCCTGAAGCCCACCCAGTTGTGTGACAATAGCGAATGAATATTTGATATTGTAACACTGATCCTCCTTCCGGCCAATCAGGAAGCGGGTCCTGAGATCCGATCGGCTTGGCTGCCGAGGAGGGAGGAGACACGGGAAGCGAGGAAGCAGCTGCCCAGAGCGCTGCCTGCGTGATGGGGTAAGTGCAGGGCCCTGACTACTGACTGCCCCCCCCCCCCCAAAAAAAACCCCACCAGCTGCCACTGTCCTCCTGCCACTGTTTCTTTCTTTGCAGACCTGCTGCTTTTGGATAGTGAGGTGGTTGGTGTGTACCCAGCAGAACAGTGGTGGAAGGTGTGGTGGCTGTTTCTGTACTTGATTTTAGAGATAACATTGTATTATGATTATTTAAATATTTGATTCAGATGACGGAACTTTGGTCTGTAGTTTCCATTGATAGAGCAGCACACAATTTAGACGTTTCTGTAACTATAAGCCTCCATTCATTGTCACGCGACTTTGGACATCAAAGTCACATGACAAGTCGCACCCCATTCTTTTTAAAGGCACCCATTTAAATCGCAGCAACTTTGAAAAGGTGTCTGCTCTATTTTGGTGCGACTTTGTTCCATAGAATGTAAAGTCAGATCAAAATTGTCCAAAAAGACGCATCAAAGTCGTACTGGAAATCATGCAGGTTTGGAGGAGCACTAATGTGAATGGATCCTTGGGTCTAGTTTGCACCATACAGGTATCATCTTTTTTTTTTTTTTTTTTTTTTTTGTGTGCAAAGCACAAAGCGCATGTTTACACAATACAGCATGTCACAATGCTCTGAAGTGCCTATTTGTGACGGTTTGAGCAAGTTGAAAAATTTTAAGGGAAAAAAAACGTAAATGGTGTAATGCTTTGTTGCAGTGCATCCTGTAACTCGCACACACATGTGGGCCAGAAATGGGCTCGAAGTCCCAAGAGTAAACTTTACATTATCACATGATCATTTTCATAGGAAAATGTTGCTGTCTTAACTTTTGTTGGGTAATTATTTCTGGTCTGATCTAATAATCATTCCACTTTCCGTTGTCTTATCTCCTTGAGTGTCTGTAATTTGGAAGTATTTGGCCATGCTGTGCTCTGCAGACCTCCACTTGTGAGATGTTTGTCTACATTCTGAGCAGATCCATGGGAGAGGCAGCAGCTGTGTTTACTCTGAAAGTTTTGGCTTGGGTGCATAGATGACTGTTGCCACTGGGAACCCGTCTCCAGACATGGACTTGTCGTCTGGAGAACTTTATTACTTTTAGGCTTTCATATTACTCTTCTGAATAAGAGCTTATGATCCTAAAACATGTGCTAACAATCCATGTAGAGGTTTAGGTGAGACATCCCTCACTTGGCCAGAATCGGTTCTCCACTGTTGGCTTTGCCTTTCTCTTCATACAGGCTTCTGTTGTCAGCTGCTTGTGATAACGAATGATAAGTCATGGCATATCTTGCATTTCTTAGCTGGAAATATGGACAGGAAGTCGGCTTTGTAATCTGAGCTCCGATCAGCGAGTGAAAAACAGTTGAAATGCCTATGGGAGAATGGGTTCATCTGCCAAAATATTTGTCATTCTGTTTAGCCAATCAGTAGTAACAATTGGGCTACATAGCAGCTTCTTGTGTCCTCTACCTGCTCTTAGCATTATGAAAGCATTGTTATAGTTTGTGAAACTTCAAGTGATTGTAAACCCCTCACCTTGTAAAACAACCCTTCTCAAAGTTGCTGCGATTTAAACGGGTGCCATTGAAAAACAAATGGGGTGCGACTTGTGATTGAGGGCCAAAGTCACATGACAAATTTCATAGAAATGAAAGTCGATTTCATTTTATGTATAGATATAAAAAACACCATAAATTTATTATATTATTATTATTATTATTATTATACCTGATTTCTATAGCGCCAACAGTTTTGCGCAGCGCTTTACAACATGGGGGCAGACATTGCAGTTACAATACGAATCAACACAGGAGGGATCAGAGGGCCTTGTTCGTTAGAGCTTACAATCTAGAAGGGAGGGTCAAATAACTTTATTTGATCACGTTCCCTCTGTTCTACGCTGCATGAAAACTAGACAAGGAGAAACAGCATATAAAAATAAATATAGCGCTCGCAAACACAATAAGGCTCCTTTCACACTGGGGCGGGGTCTGCGGTAAAGCACAGCTATTGTTAGCAGCGCTTTACCTTCGGCAGTGGCGTCGCTAGGGGGTGGCTTTTGGTGCTATAGAACCGAATCTCAGGCCCATAGCCCGAGTCTCTGCAGGGGTCCCCAAGAGGACCCTGATGCATGGGGGAGGCTCTCTGGGAACCCTGATGCAAGGGGGAGGCTCTCTGGGGATACACACACACACACACACACACACACACACACTTTATACATGTGTATGCCCGCCCAAGCGTATGACTTTCTTTACTACGTTGCTATAGGCTCTAGCCCCAGATCTTTTGTAGACCTAGCAACGCCCCTGACCGTCGGTATTCGGCCGCTAGCGGGGCGGTTTTACCCCCGCTAGCGGCTGAGAGGGTTAAAAACCACCACAGAGCGCCTCTGCAGAGGCGCTTTGCCGTCGGTATAGCCGCGCTGTCCCATTGATTTCAATGGGAAGGAGCGGTGTATACTCAGCTCCTTCACCGCTCCGAAGATGCTGCTAGCAGGACTTTTTTTCCCATCCTGCTAGCGCACCGCTCCAGTGTGAAAGCCCTCGGGCACACTGGAGAGACAGCAGCGGCTGTTTCTGGTCGGTTTGCAGGCGCTATTATTAGCGCAATAGCGCCTGCAAAGCGCCCCAGTGTGAAAGGGCCCTAAGTGAAATTTTTTGACCAAAAAAAAAGTCCAAAATACAATATATGAAAATAAAGTCCAAATAAATTGACTAAGGGTGCTCCAATCCACAGTGAAGAAAATATAAGGTGCTTCAGAGAAATTCAGGTGTACAACACCCCCTCGTGTATCCCCACTCACCAGATCAAAACGACCCCCCAGCTTTTCAGTCTGGTGGGTCATTTAAAGCTTGGTAACGAATCCTGGGATGGCGTATAAGATATGCCTTCAGGTCCGGAAATCCTTTAAAGAGTTTCTCAGCCAGAACACAGCAGGTACCCAGAAGTAAAAAACAGAAGGAAACTGATAGTGAAGTACCATTAAAAAAAAAATTTAAATCACTAGTAAAAAAGCTTGATTTTAAATCAACTTGATTATTTTTTTAACCACTTGCTTACAGGGCACTTAAACCCCCTTCCTGCCCAGGCCAACTTTCAGCTTTCAGTGCTCTCACCCTTTGAATGACAATTGCGCAGTCATGTAACACTGTACCCAAATTTAAATTTTTATCATTTTTTCCCCCTACAAATAGAGCTTTATTTTGATGGTATTTGATCACCTCTGGGTTTTTTATTTTTTGTTAATTAAAAAAAAAAGGACCAAAAATTTTGAAAACAAAACTGTTTTATATTTTGTTATAAAATGTTGCAAACGGGTAATTTTTCTCCTTCATTGATGTACGCTGATGAGGCGGCACTGATGGGCGCTGATAGGGCGGTGTTCTGCCGAGAAAGTTCCGCTCGGCGGATAAGGACCCCCCTCTACTGAGCAGGCGTTGCGCCTGCGCAGTAGGATCCGGCGGAAATAGCCGAAGGTGAATAGGTGAAAATATGCTGTACACGGCGCCTGTAAGAGTGCCCCTCGCGGGCTCGCTTCGCTCGCCACGCTTCGGGCACGGCCTCGCTTCGCTCGCCACGCTTCGGGCACGGCCTCGCTTCGCTCGGCTCTTTTTTTATTTATTTATTTATTTATTTTTTTATTCCCCCTCTAGGTGCACTTGGATGGTGGGGAAGGAACCTGGACCTAGGGCGCAGGCGCCGTGTACAGCTGATTGAAGATTTTGAGCTTTGGCTATCTCCGGCGGCTCATAGTAGTTCGTACTGCGCAGGCGCTGCGCAGGGCCTGCGCAGTACAGGGGGGGTCCTTAAGAGGGTTTACAACCCCATTAATGTTGACTAATGCCGCGTACACACGGTCAGAATTTCCGACAACAAATGTTTGATGTGAGCATGTTGTCGGAAATTCCGACCGTGTGTAGGCTCCATCGGACCTTTTGTTGTCGGAATTTCCGACAACAAAAATTTGAGATCTGGTTCTCAAATTTTCCGACAACAAAATCCGTTGTGGGAAATTCCAATCGTGTGTACACAATTCCAACGCACAAAGTTCCACGCATGCTCGGAATCAAGCAGAAGAGCCGCAACTGGCTATTGACCTTCATTTTTCTCGGCTCGCCGTACGTGTTGTACATCACCGCGTTCTTGATGTTTAAAATTTCCGACAACATTTGTGTGACCGTGTGTATGCAAGACAAGTTTGAGCCAACATCCGTTGGAAGTAAATCCAGGATTTTATTGTCGGAATGTGCGATCGTGTGTATGGGGCATTAGGTTGTAAAGTTCTGCTTTAAGAACTGTTGATTTTGATATTTAGAAAGTGGATCAAATTGAAATCTTTTCCCCACCTTCCTAATGGAAAAGTTAGCACATGTTCACAAGTTAGGACATCTGTTTCTCATAATGAGAAGGCGGTAAAAGCGCACAGCACTTATGTAATGTCCACAGCAGAGGAGGACATTGAGAGGGAGAGCCCCGCATAATCACACAAATGATCAGCAGATCCTGAATGGCGAGTAGCAACAGAGAAACAACAAAGTGCATAGAATATTAGCGGCACCAAATGTGGCTTTGAAATCGTGCATCTTCATTTAAAAATCACACAATTTCTTATGCCGCGTACACACGGTTGAACTTTTCAGCTACGAAAGTCCGACGGACCAAGTCCGGCGGACAATCCGATCGTGTGTGGGCTTCCCCGGACTTTTAGCGGACTTTTCCAGCCGCAAATCTGATGGACTTTAGATTTGGAACATGCTTCAAATCTTTACGTCGGAACTCCGCCGGACCCAAAAATCCGCTCGTCTGTATGGTAGTCCGACGGTCAAAAACCGACACTAGGGCAGCTATTGGCTACCAACTTCCTTATTTTAGTCCGGTGTACATCATCACGTACGAATCCGTCGGACTTTGGTGTGATTGTGTGTAGGCAAGTCCGGTCGTTAGAAAGTCTGTCGCATGGGCTGTCGGACTTTTGTAGCTGAAAAGTCCGACCGTGTGTACGCGGCATTAGCCGTATGTCGGTGCGACTTGGAAGACATCTGTGCGACTTCTTGCACAGATGTCTATGCAAGTCACACCTGAACTTGCAAGAACCACTTTCAAAATCAGTGCAACTCCGATGGGTTTGGAGTCGCACCGATTTGGCCACTTCCGTTGTGGACAATAGGATGCGACTTGTCATGTGAATTGAAACTATCAAGAGGTTTGTGAATTCCCACTTTGTTCTCATCCCTATTAACCACATGCCGACCAGGCCATAGCCGAAAGAGGGCTACAGCGCGGTCGGGTTATCCTGGGTGGACGTCCGTGGGACGTCCTCCCAGAATCCTGCTCTCGCGCGCCCCCTGGGGCGCGCACCCGAGAACATCCGTGACCGCCGGGTCCATCACGGATCAAAAGACGGAGCGGTCACATGTAAACAAACCGGCGTCATGTCATGACGCCGGTTCCTCCCTCCCCTCTGTGTACAGAGGGGGAGGAGAGGGGGAGGGATCAGATGGTAGCAGCGTTGTGGGCTGCATCTGTAGTGCCCACAACGCTGCTCAGTGACGAATACAGTCACATGCAGCCATCCCTCCATACTATAATGCGATGCAGTACCCAGGAATACTCTGCAATACCCCGCAATACTCTGCAATACCCCCACAATAACCCACAATACTCTGCAATACCCCCACAATATCCCACAATACTCTGCAATACCCCCACAATATCCCACAATACTCTGCAATACCCCGACAATACCCTGCAAGACTCTGCACTACCCTGCAAGACTCTGCACTACCCTGCAAGACTCTGCAACACCCCGCGATACTCTGCAACACCCCGCGATACTCTGCAACACCCCGCGATACTCTGCAACACCCGGCGATACTCTGCAACACCCCGCGATACTCTGCAACACCCCGCGATACTCTGCAACACCCCGCGATACTCTGCAACACCCCGCAATACTCTGCAACACCCCGCAATACTCTGCAACACCCAGTCATGCCCAGCCATGCTCAGCCATACTCGGCTGTACTTGGCCTCTGTATGTGGCCAGGATGTGGAAGTCTCACACATGTGATATCGCTGTACTCAGGAGGAGTAGGAGAATCTATTTTGGGGTGTCATCTTTGGTATGTACATGCTATGTGTTAGAAATATTGTATAAATAGACAACTTTGTGTGAAAAAAAAAAAAGTGTTTTAACCACTTCCCGCCCGCCATCATAGGACGTCATTGACTTTGTGCGGGGATATCTGAATGATGCCTGCAGCTACAGGCATCATTCAGATATCAGTTTTTTCACTTGGCGATTCCCTACACCATAAGAATGATCATAGCAGCTGTTCCACTGCTTGATCATTCTTATGGGAGGCGGAAGGGGACGTCCCCCCCCCCCCCCCTTCCCGCAGCCCTGCGATGCTTCTATCGACTCACGGCTACGATCAAAGCCAGAATCGTTTTTCTTTTTTTTTATTTCAGGCTTCCCAGCCTAGAGGTGAGATGTGGGGTCTTATTGACCCCATATCTCACTGTAAAGAGGACCTGTCATGCCATATTCCTATTACAAGGGATGTTTACATCCCTTGTAATAGGAATAAAAGTGATCAAAATTTTTTTTTTTTTTTGGAAAAAAGTGTCAAACTAAAATAAAGTAAAATGAACAATAAAAAGAATTTTTTTTTTTAAAGCGCCCCTGTCTGTGTGCTCGCATGCAGAAGCGAATGCACACGTAAGTCCCGCCCACATATGAAAACGGTGTTCAAACCACACATGTGAGGTATCAGTGCGTTCGGTGGAGCGAGAGCAATAATTTTGGCCCTACACCTCCTCTGTAACTCAAAACATGTAACCAGTAAAAAAATTTAAAGCGTCGCCTATGGGGATTTTTAAGTAGCGAAGTTTGGCGCCATTCCACGAGCGTGTGCAATTTTGAAGGGTGACATGTTAGGTATCTATTTACTCGGCGTAACTTCATCTTTCACATTATGCAAAAACATTGGGCCAACTTTACTGTTTTGTTTTTTTTTTTTTTTTAAAGCACAAAACTGTTTTTTTCCCCAAAAAAAGCGTTCAAAAAATTGCTGCGCAAATACTGTGCGAGATAAAAAGTTGCAACAACCGCCATTGTATTCTCTAGGGTCTTTGCTAAAAAAAAACATATATAATGTTTTGGGGTTCTATGTAATTTTCTAGCAAACAAATGATGATTTTTACATGTAGGAGAGAAATGTCAGAATTGGCCTGGGTGCTCCAGAATGCCTGGAGGTGCTCCCCTGCATGTTGGGCCTCTGTATGTTGCCACGCTGTGTAAAAGTCTCACACATGTGGTATCAACATACTCGAGAGTAATAGCAGAATGTGTTTTGGGGTGTAATTTGTGGTATGCATATGCGGTGTGTGAGAAATAACCTGCTAATATGACAATTTTGTGAAGGAAAAAAAAAAAAAAGAAAATCTTGATTTTGCAAAGAATTGTGGGAAAAAATTACAACTTCAAAAAACTCACCATGCATCTTTCTAAATACCTTGGAATGTCTTCTTTCCAAAAAAGGGTCATTTGGGGGGTATTTGTACTTTTCTGGCATGTTAGGGTCTCAAGAATATAGATAGGCCGTCAGTAATTCAAGAGGAGTTCCACCCAGGGGGGCCATCAAAAAAAAAAAAAATTAAAAGTCAGCAGCTACAAATACTGCAGCTGCTGACTTTTAATTGGACACTCACCTGTCCCAGGGTCCAGCGATGCGGGGGATCGAAGCCCCGCTCGTCGCCCCCTCCGCTCGTCGGCGCCGGCATTTCAACTGTGGGCGCCGGGCTGTGGCTTCACAGCCTGGCACCCACTGCGCATGCGCGAGCGGCGCCGCGCGCCGTGATTGGCCGCTCAATCACCTGGGACCTGTAATGGATCCCAGATGATTGACAGGAGGGAGGGAGCAGAGCGGAGCCCTTCCTGTGCCGAGGGGGAAGTGATGTCACCAGCCCAGGCATAGGAACAGGCAGACTACGAGGGACCACCTAGCAACAGGCATTTAGAGGTAAGTGAAAAAAAAAATATCCAAATGTTTTTTTGTTTTTTAGAATTTTTCCAGGTGTTTTTTGGGTGGAACCCCACTTTAAGGTGTGATCAATTTTCAGATATTGGCACCATAGCTTTTGGACTCTAACTTTCACAAAGACCAAATAATATCCACCGATTTGTACTTATTTTTACCAAAGATATGTAGCAGTATAAATTGTGGCCAAAATTTACGAAGAAAAATTACTAATTTGCTAAATTTTATAACAGAAACAAAGAAAATTTCATTTTTTTAACCAAATTTTCAGTGTTTTTTTCTTTTTATAGCGCAAAAAATAAAAAACCCAAACGGTGATTAAATACTACCAAAAGAAAGCTCTATTTGTGTGAAAAAAAGGACAAAAATTTTATATGGGTACAGTGTTGCATGACTGAGTAATTGTCATTCAAAATGTGAGAGCACCAAAAGCTGAAAATTGGACTGGTTAGGAAGGGGGTTTAAGTGCCCAGTTGTCAAGTGGTTAAACATACTAAAGAGGAAAGCAGTTCATCTCAGGCCAATACAGTCCAGACCAGCTGAAGCCCACATGCCATGGTCAGTGGTGCAGTGGCAGGACTTTACTATAGATTTTTTGGCAATCTGAGCTTCTTCCTAAATGGAACCCTCCTCAAGGTGGTGTACGAGCGGCAACCACAATTTCCCAAGGACACCTGTAAGAACAGATTTGCCACTGCTTCCAAATGGGTCGCCCGGACGCATCCTTGCAGACATTGGTCTCTATATGGTGGTTGTGTAATGTATGTGGAGCATTGATTCATTTTAGGTTTTTTACACCCAGCCAATTCTAAAACATTTTTCCTTTTGACATCATTGTGCAATATTTGGAAATCACCTTGAATTCCTTGAAAACCATTTCTGACCTCTTTGCACATTGTATGTTAACATACTCCTGAGAGCATTCTCAGATATGCTATATTTTACCTACTGTATATACTCGAGTATAAGTCGAATTTTTCAGCACAGTTTTTTGCGCTGAAAGTGCTCCCCTCGACTTATACTCGAGTCAAGCACTTTTCTGCAGCAAAAAATTTCATTTTCCAAACCGACTTTGGGGCCCTGTATCTGAGGGCCACTTGGTGCTAGGAACCAATTTTGGTGGGCAAACCCAGTGGAACTGGTACCACAACATATCCAAAGATGAAGTTCCTAGCACCAAGTGGCCCAAAATCGGTTTGGAAAATGTCATTCTCTGCTGCAGAAAAGTGCTTGACATTTTCTAAACCGACTTTGGGGCCCCATATCTCAGGGCTACTTAGAGCTAGGAACCCCAAATTTGGTGTGCAAACCCAGTGGAACTGGTGCCATCACATATCCAAACTGGGGTTCCTAGCACCAAGTGGCCCTGAGATACGGGGCCCCAAACCCGGTTCGGAAAATGTCATTCTCTGCTGCAGAAAAGTGCTTGACATTTTCTGAACTGATTTTTGGGGCCCTGTATCTCAGGGCCACTTGGTGCTAGAAACCCCAGCTTTGGAAATTTTATGGTGCTAGTTCCACTGGGTTTGCACACCAAATTTGGGGTTCCTAGCACTAAGTGGCCCCGAGATACGGGACCCCAAATTCGGTCAACTATGTCCATCTGCGGCAATGTCATTTGGGGACCCTTTGGGTTCAGAGACCCCAAATTTTGGCTGCAGCTAGGGGGCATCTAGGAACCCTTAACTACCGAGTTTGAAGTTCAGGGGACCTATGGCTGCAAATGGGCACAGTGAGGCATGCAAATGGGCACAGTGATGTTGCAAATGGGCATTGTTGACCCTCTTTTCCACTTACAGTAGCTGTGCATTTCTCACCCTCGTCTTATACTCGAGTCAATACGTTTTTCCCATTTTCTTTGTGGTAAATTAGGGTCTCGACTTATACTCAGAACGACTTATACTCGAGTATATACGGTACTTTGGTTTTCTTGTAATCCTCTGCTACTGCTTTGTACTACTGTATCTCTTTTTTTTCACTTTTTTAATAACTAATAAAAACGATTGAAATAGAGTGGACGTATTCTGATCTCACATATTGGGCACTTATTTGTCAAAGTGGGTAAAATATGAACTCCCTGCATTTGTTCATTTTTCCTGATGATTTACACTTCCTTATGTATGATGGCTCTATATTCATTATTCAGAACGGGTGTGATTGCTCTACACAGTAGGCTCAGGTTCATACTGAGCTGCAGGAATGAAGCTCTACGAGTTCAGCTGAACTCGCAGAATTTCACTCCCGCATGTCGGTCCCAATTTCGGCCATGATTTCACAGATATCTGTGTGGGTTTCTGCACAGATGTCAATGGAAATTGCACCCCGAAATCGCAAAAAGTAGTATAGAAACTAGTTTTTGAAATCGGTGCGGCGCTGCAAATGCAGAGTCACACCGATTAGGACGGTGCCATTTCCGCCGATTTGACATGTCAAACCAGACCAATGTAAACCAGGGAGCCAGCTATTGGTTTCTAGTTTCTTTTAGGCTTCATGCACACTGGGCATTTAGTCCTTATGCATAGGATTCTAATGCCCCGTACACACGGTCGGACTTTGTTTGGACATTCCGACAACAAAATCCTAGGATTTTTTCCGACGGATGTTGGCTCAAACTTGTCTTGCATACACACGGTCACACAAAGTTGTCGGAAAATCCGATCGTTCTGAACGCGGTGACGTAAAACACGTACGTCGGGACTATAAACAGGGCAGTGGCCAATAGCTTTCATCTCTTTATTTATTCTGAGCATGTGTGGCACTTTGTCCGTCGGATTTGTGTACACACGATCGGAATTTCCGACAACGGATTTTGTTGTCGGAAAATTTTTTATCTTGCTCTCAAACTTTGTGTGTCGGAAAATCCGATGGAAAATGTCCGATGGAGCACACACACGGTCGGAATTTCTGACAACACGCTCCGATCGGACATTTTCCATCGGAAAATCCGACCGTGTGTACGGGGCATCACAGTTTTTTTGCGAGGTGAAAGGCACAGATTCTGTTGCCAGCAGCATTGGGGGAAAAAAAAAAAAACTATAGGAGGCTGAAAGCTGGAGGGTGCACTGAGTGAGCGCTACTAAGATTTAGGGCAATGTACACCCAGGCGGAATAGTCTGAATGCAGACTTCTTGCATTCTGGTCATTCGCCTCTGGTTGCATACTGCTCTAGATATACACTACTGTATATTGCCAAAAGTATTGGGACACCCCTCCAAATCATTAGATTCAGGTGTTCCAATCACCTCCATGGTCACAGGTGTATAAAATCAAGCACCTAGGCATGCAGACTGCTTTTACAAACATTTTGTGAAAGAATGGGTCGCTCTCAGAAGCTTGGTCAATTCAAGCGTGGTACTGTGATAGGTTGCCACCTGTGCAATATTTTATCCATGAAATTTCCTTGCTACTAAATATTCCATGGTCAACGGTTAGTGGTATTATTATAACAGAGTAAAAGCAACTGGGAACAGCAACTCGGCTATGTAAAATGAGAGCGGGGTCAGTGCATGCTGAAGCTCACAGTGCGGATAAGTCGCCAGCTGTCTGCAGAGTCAATACCTCCAGATCTCCAAACTTTGTGTGGCCTTCAGATTAGCACAACAGTGTGTAGAGCACTTCATGGAATGGGTTTCCGTGGTCGAGCAACTGCATCTAAGCTTTACATCACCAAGTGCAACGCAAAGCCTTGGATGCAGTGGCGTAAAGCACGCTGCCACTGGGCTCTAGAGCAGTGGACAAGTGTTCTCTGGAGTGACGAATCGCGCTTCTGTCTGGAAATTCGATGGATGTGTCTGGGTTTGGCGGTTGCCAGGAGAACGGCACTTGCCTGACTGCATTGTACTAAGTGTAAAGGTTGCTGGGGGGGGGGGGGGTGTGGCAGACCCAACCAAGATGGAGGCTGCTTTTGGCTTGGTGAGGACTACCCCCTACCCACTTAGTATGGCCCATGGAGAAAGCAAATTATTCTATAATGATGGACAATCACTTAAAGGATGCTGAGAGCATGGTTTAGATTACTTCTCTGAATAAGGACAATAATGCTTCCCTTTTGGAATGGATGGAAAGGTGTAATATTAATCCTGTACAGGTTAATGGTCAGAGAGACTATAGTGACGCTCCTGCAGACTGGGTTGGAGAGGCTCCTTCACTTGGGACAGAAATATTTATCAACAAGAGCCCTTTGGAAATCCTATGAAGATAAATTAATTCCACCTTTTCAGACTGCTAGAATATTGTAGGCGTTTGTCTCATTGACTGTTGTAGACTGTTGCCGGTTAGTCTGAGGCAGGGCCGAAACTATGGGGGAGGCATGTGCCCCGGGTGTGACAATGAGGGGGCGCCACAGTTTGTACCAATCCTCCTCCTGCAACTGCTTCTCTACCTCCCGCTAGTGGACTGCCGCCCCCCTTCCTGCTTCTCTGGTCTCCCCGCAGCTCTCGCCTCCTCTCCCTGGCTAGCTGTGCAGAATGCGGATGGGTTGAATAAAGACCTGATCCTCCGCACTGAGAAGCTCATCATACGATCGGAAAGGCAATCAGTCACACACAGTTGTAACCTAACCTTCCTCAGCACTCGCTCTCCTGGTCTTTACTTCCCCTGCTTTCCACCCTGTCTGCTGCCGCGGGGGAAGGAAGGACCAGGAGAGCGAGGGCTGAGGAAGGTTATGTTACATACTTTTTCACACAGTTGTAAGTATAGGGGTGGGTGGCGCTACCCGTCATCTGAAGAGTGAACCTCATGGGTGAGTCACTCTTAGGTGAAAGTGCAATTAACCAACTGTTACTTGGTTAATTCACCTGAGAAGTGACTCACCCAGGAGGTTCACTCTTCAGGTGACCGGCAGCGCCACCCACCCCTATACTTGCATACTTTTTTCACAATGTTGGTGACCCAACTTTGGAGCCCCCCAGGGGAGACAGCAACCCAGCCTACATCTAAGTGCGGAATCTACTAATTTTATATATGATACAACTTTTTGTGTGGCTGCCGGTCTTTCCGATCATATGATGAGCTTCTCAGTGCGGAGGATCAGGTCTTTATTCAACCCGCCGGCATACTGCACAGCTAGCCAGGGAGAGGAGGTGAGCGCTGTGTGGGGGACCAGAGGAGCACGGGGGCTGGGGGGGTACCAGAGGAGCACGGGGGATGGGGGGGTACCAGAGGAGCACGGGGGGGAGGGGACAGACAGCTGACTCAACAGCTATAGCCTGGGAGTTTCTCACATTCCTGCCTAATCTTGTCTCTTTGGGGGGGCGAACTGATTCTTTGCCCCGGGTGAAAGAATGTCTAGCTTCGCCACTGGTCTGAGGTGGGGTTTGTGTTTATTGTTATGTAGGTCCCATTGTTCCAATGTTTGTCTGATTATCTCTTCGAGATGAGAGTAATCTTGTGACCGCCTTAACCACTTCAGCCCCGAAAAAGGTTTTACCCCCTTCTAGGGTTACCCTGATACTAATATTGGTATCGGGACTGATACTGAGTATTTGTACTCGCACAAATGCTCCCGAAGCCAGATCTGATACCTGGAACCGGAAGTCGGCGGGCGGAGCAGAGATCGATCTGGTAGCAGTGGAACATGGGGGTAGGCTGGCCAGGGCAGGGGTGCGGGGCTTCGCCGCATATTCTGTCCAAAACGGTGACCAGAGCCTTCACATTTGGTACAGGAAGTGACGTTCCGAGTCTCCGGAGGGTAAACATCACGACGCCCATCTTGGTACACCCTGCACTTGGTTGCAGTAAGCCAGCAGCGGACATCGTGTTACACCCAGCCCATATAGATTGGGCAGGGTGTAACAAGATGTCCGCTGCTGGCTTACTGCAGCCAAGTTCAAGGTGTACCAATATGGGCGTTGCAGCATACTTACTAGATGGTAAATGACATGAGTGATGAGAGGCAAGGAAGGTTTTTGCAATGCTATATTCCATATAGCATTGCAAAATCCTTCCTCTCATCATTAATGTAATTTATTACACAATGGCCAATCAGTGCCCATTAGTCAAACGGTCACATGATATTAAAAAAAAGTATCAGCGAGTACTTGGAAAAAAAGTATCGGTACTTGTACTTGGTCTTAAAGTGGTATCGGACAACCCTACCCCCTTCCTGACCGGGCCATTTTTTGCAATAACTGACAATTGCACGGCCGTGTGACGCTGCACCCAAATAAAATTGATGTCCTTTTTTTTCCCCACAGATAGAGCTTTCTTTTGGGTGGTATTATAAATTTAGCGTTTTTTTTTTTTTTTTTTTTTTTGCGCTATAAACAAAAAAAAGCAACAATTTTGAAAAAAAAAAAAATTGTTACTTTCTGCTATAAAACATATCCAATAAAAAAATAAAATCTCTTCATAAATTTAGGTCAGTATGTATTCTGCTACATATTTTTTGGTAAAATTGGCGTATATTGATTGGTTTGCGCAAAAGTTTTTTAGCGTCTACAAAATAGGGGATATATTTATGGGCTTTTTATTTATTTATTTATTTACATTTTTTTTAACCAGTAATGGCGGCAATCAGTGTTTTTTTTAGCTAGATTGCAACAGACAGATCGGACACCTGACTGACACTTTTTTTTTGGGAACCAGTTACATTATTACTAGATCTGGGCGATTTTCTCCAAAAAAAGAAAAAAAAAAATCTGCGATGTGTAAAAAAAAAAAAAAAAAAAGATTCGAATCGAGGGTTTTTTTTTTTTTTTTTTTTTTTTGACACTGTGCTGATCCTGAGGAGCTTCGGGCAGGAGCTTTTAGGCGAGGCCGTGGCGGACTAGGCCGAAGCCGCGGCCTCGCCTAAAAACTCCTGCCTGCAGCTCCTCAGGACCGGCGCGGTGTCAGCGTCGGTCCTGGTGAAAAAAGAAAAAAAATCTAAAATTGATTTGCTTCAATTTTTGACCTCTCAACTCTATTCAAGATTCAAGGCCCTAATTATTACAGCGATCAGTGCTAAAAATATGCACTGACACTGTATGAATGATACTGGCAAGGAAGGGTTAACATCAGGGGCGATCAAAAGGTGAAGTGTGTTCCCTGTTTGTACATTCTTACTGTGGGGGGGATGGGCTCACTGCATGGACACAGTGATCCATGTTACTGATTAGCAGGAACACAATATCAGTGTCCATGCCTGACAGAACAGCGGTCTGCCTTGTTTACATCAGCAGACCGGCGTTCTATCTCTGTAGGGAGCGATCCCGTGTGGCTGAGGACATTGCGTCTGCCGGACCTGCTAATTGTCTCCCCTTGTGTCCAATAAGTGTACAATCTCGCCTTCGGCGGCACGCGCGCCCCCCCCCCCCCCCAGTGGTTATTGCACAAAGTCTTGTACCTGTACGTGATTTTGCGCAGCCGGGCCACCCGGCCGCAGTATATGTACATGGGGCGGTCTGCAACTGGTTAACTTGTTACCAAATTATTGTGGGATATTATATGTTTGTTGAGTAACTTGCTGTTTTAATTAAGATCTTTGCTGTTAATTGGATTTCTGTTTGAAGTTTGCGTTGTCTTGCTAATAACCTCAAGAGGGGAATGTCCTACTGTGGGATATAAAGTGTCGGAGTTTCAATAAACAGTCATTCTTTTGGTTCTATACCAACATCTTGTCTGTGTATGTGGCTTGGGGTAAAAAAAGACTAGTATTATCTCTTAGTTTGCTGGAGGGCAGGAGGCCGTGTTTAAGTAATGCCGTCACAGGGGGATTATGGTGTGGGGTTGTTTTTTTGAGAGGTTGGGCTTGGCACCCTTGGTTCCAGTGAAGGGAATTCTTAAGGTGTCAGCATACCAAGACATTTTGGACAGTTTCATGCTCCCAACTTTGTGGGAACAGTTTGGGGATGGCCTCTTCCTGTTCTAACACTGCGCACCAGTGCACAAAGTAAGGTCCATAAAGACATGGATGAGCAAGTTTGGGGTGGAGGAACTTAACTGGCCTGCACAAAGTCCTGATCTCAACCCAATAGAGCACCTTTGAGGTGAATTAGAGCGGAGACTGTGAGCCAGACCTTCTCGTCCACATCGGTGCCTGACAAATGCGCTTCTGGAAGAATGGTCAAACATTCCCATAGACACACTCCTAAACCTTGTGGACAGCCTTCCCGGAAGAGTTGAAGCTGTTATAGCTGGAAAGGGTGGTCCAACTCAATATTTAACCCTACAAACTAAAAATTGAGTGCCATTAAAGTTTATGTGTTTAAAGGCAAGCATCCCAATACTTTTGGCAATCTAGTGTATATTTTGGTGGAAGGGACTCGGGAGTGCTAATGGTCCACAGATTAGGGGGCACAATACTTGCCTTGCCCCAAGTGCAGACAACCCACACTACATTGCTGTTTGAAGGTGTTACAGGGGTGCTAGCATCTGAGAGAAGTAATATCCTCATTCCCGTGTGTTTGTGTGTGTGTTTTTTGTTTTTTGACATACCCTTAAAGCGGGAGTCTGATTCTCGACTTGGCGCAGGCCAAAGTGTTTATGGGCAAGCTCCAGAAACTTTGGACTGTGTTTTGGCATGCCCCTCAAGTCTACCTCTCGGAAGATGTATTATCACACGTGGAAGGCTTACATCACCTGGTATGATGCTCTGGGTGTTCATCCATTCTATTTGGAACCTCAGGTTTTTGGTCTTTCTCCAACAGGCAGTTGAACAAAAGTTTGCCTTGAGTACCATTAAGGGCCAGGTTTCTGCCCTGGTGGTCTTCTTTCAATGACCCTTCCTCCAAAGGGGTTCGCCATATGGCGTCTCCCGTGCGTTCCCTGTTGCCACAGTGGGACCTGAACTTGGTTCTTTCACTGCTCCAGAAGCCTCCCCATGAGAGTGTTCAGCATATTTCTGTAATTACATTATCTCCATAAGTTGCTTTTTTTGGTCACCATCACTTCAGCATGGCGGGTGTCGGAGATAGCGGCTATATTCTGTAAGCCTCCCTATTTGGTCTTGCACAGGGATAAGGTGGTTCTCTGTCTTTGTCCCCCCATACTTCTGAAGGATATGCTGGATTTCCACCTCAATGTGTGTCCATGACCTTTTACAACCTAAGGCGGTTGCGCTCCACTCCTTGGATGCAGTTCATGTGTACTTGTCTGCTATGACTTCTTTACAGAGGTCAGGTTTTCTTTTTCTGATCGTGAATGGGCCCTCAGGTAACATCTGGTGGCCTCCTCTGCCACTATTTTTCCCAAGGGATTTGGCTGACGATTGCTCAGATTTTTACCATTAGGTATCAGGCTCCTACCTTCTCTATTACGTTGCACTCCACCAAGGAGATTAGTGCCTCTTGGCCATTCTGACATTAGGCGCTTGTGTCTCAAGTTTGCAAGGTGACCTGGTCATTTATGCACACTTTTTCCAAATATCAAATCGTTAATGTGTTCGCATTGTCGAATGCTTGTTTCGACTGCAAGGTTTGGGTGGTTGGCACGTTTTCCTGGTTTCTCTTTTTTTTGTTTGCCCACCACCTCATTGAAGCACTGCTTTCAGATGTTCCTATGGTCAAGAAGAGAAGAGCTATGTACATCAATGAACGTAAGAGAAAACTGGATTTTTTGGTTACTCGCCGTTAAATCCCTTTCTCCGAGTTCATTGATTTTATTATTTATTTTACTTGTAGTGATTTGCATTTAACTGGCTTGCCTATAGCAGGGAGGGGGTACTTTGAGCAGCTGCTAATGGTTCTGAAAGCTACCTCTGCCTCTCATTGCACTAGCTAGCGTTCACAGCCCAACATGAAACTCATGTCTGCATTCCTAAATGTTCCTTTTCTATAGGAGTTCTCTGCCTCCTAGCTAATGATTGTAATCAAGTTAAACTGTTTTATTCCTCGCTTTCCAACCACTTATTGAATGGTCACAATGTTGGCATTGTAAGCTCCTACCTCTCTGGACCACCAAAGCTGGAAAATGAATATCGTTCTACTTTTGTTGGGCAGGGTAGACTTTTTGCTTTGAAACATTGGAAAGAAGGCATTAGGCTGACTTTGGAATTGGTTTGGAAAGTTGAGTGCATGTTATGTGTAACTCTACTGGTATAATTGCTCAAAATCTTTCTTTATTCTGAGCTGACCAAACATCTGAAAAATGACATTAAGCTTGCTGAGGGAGTGCCTGTTTGGCACTCTGAACATTTCTGGAAGAACCACAGGTATTTTATGTATTTGCATGGTTTTCAAAGGGAAAACAAGTCACATGGAATGTGCATGTATTACAGAGATGTACTGCATATGTGTGTGTGTGCTGTATTGAAATCCTTGTGGTCAACCCTGTCCAATTCTCTTCACATTCCCCTCCCATTTATATAACATATCTGGGAGAGGTTCTTTAGCCCAGTAGGGGATAACTTGGGGGGGGGGGGGGGGAGAATAACACCGCTCAGGATTTCAGTGCAGCTGAAGCAGAGTTGTCGTTTCCTTACAGAAAGTTAGGATATTAAGCTGTGGCGAGTGCGTCCATAAGGGCGCATGGGTGCCGCCCCCTCTCTCCAGCCACCCCTCTATCACCAATAGATTCATGCAATGCATGAATCAATCTATGGCCACCGCTGCCACCCCCTATTCAGGCGCCCAGCCCCTTTTTCGGGCGTCTGACTTACAGCGGCGGGGTTTTTTTTTTTTTTTAAGCATCTGATTAGAGTAATAGGCGTCAAAAAAAGGTAAACGGCGAGCGACATACTTGGCGCTTGCAGTTGACTCAGCTGTGTTATAAAAGCGAAATAAATATTCGCCTTCCTAACGCTGAACCGCCTCGCCGCCAATAAGGTGCTTGGGTCTGGTACCCGTCACCTGATTGGCTGAAATGACAAGCGCTGTGATTGGACACCTATTATACGTCCAATCATAGGAGAGGACGGGAGGAGCGGACGGGAGAAGAAATGGAGGAAACCTCTTGCCGCCGTCACCCGCTGCCCCACCGAGATGGGGTAAGTGCCGGGCAGACGGCGGGTGTGGGGGGCACAGTGGCAGCATTAGATGGCCACAGTGGGAGCGTTTAATGGCACAGTGAGGCTGCAATCAATAGGGTTTTTTTTTTTTCAGTTTGCGCCCCCCCCCCCCCCCCAAAAAAAAAATTTGAGCACCAGCCACCACTGATATTATGGCTATCTGACAGGATCAACAACACACATATTTTAACAGGATGTCAATTTGCATGTATTGCAGGGATGTGCTACATATTTCTGTATTTAAACACCTATACGTACTCTTTTTGACTGGTCCTGTAGGGTTACTTGGTTATACCTTTATTTGGCAAAGTCAAAGGAAAGCTTTGCATACAAAGCTTGCTGAGATTCCGATCTCCTGCGCCTGGTGAATGGCATGAACATCTCACACAGTGTACTGGCATCTTCCCAGCAACCTTTTTTTTTTTTGTCATCACTAAGCTTTTGTTTGAGCCTTTTGTGTTACTTTTCTCTTCGTCGTCTTTTGTATACTGGGTCTTCCATCAGCCTTGTACATAATAGTTAATAAGGTGCCCTGCTTCTTATTCAAGGCAGGCTAGACTATATTATGAAGAATTTAGTGACAGCAGTTGGCAAATTTCAGTGTGAATTGCCTTAAAGCGGTAGTAAACTGCAGTTACAGACGGGAAAAAAAACTGCTGCAAGGCAATGTCATATTGTGCTAGTATGCATTGCATACTAGCACATTATGAGAGACTTGCCTTAAAAGAAAGCCCTCCAACGCTGCTCTGTCACCACTGAGAGGGTTTTCATCCACCCCCCCCGTATTCCTTCCGGGTTTGCGGCCTCTGGCTACATGATTGTGACTCACTGACGTGACTCCCGGGCATGCACTTTACGGCACGGTCTCTGAGGGTACGGCGCGGTATACCAGACTTTAATGGCGCATGCGTCGGTGACGTCAACGACTGCATGCACTCTGAATATCTCCTAAACAGTGCAAGATGGGAGATATTCACAGTACTGTAGGTATAAGTGGTAGAACAGAGTTTACTGTCTTTTTTTTTTTTTTTAAAGGAAACCTGTTCTGATAAGTTTTGAAGTGGTCATCATTACTGGTTCCTCCTTCTGACAATGCTAGTTCCCCGGTTATCATTCTGATAAACTGTGTTCAATATTTTGAGTCTCTGACCCCTAGCAGGTGTGTACTTTCATAAATTCTAAAGTTCCTCAACTTAAAGTGGTTGTAAACTCATCTGTTCAAAATAAAAGCTTGTCCCCCTACACGTTTACAGTGGATGTAAACCTGAAATTATTATTATTATTTTTTTTTTAATATCATACTGTAGAGTATAAGATTTCCTATCATTTGAGCCCAGTCTTGCCACAAAGAGTTAATCCATCTCTAAGCAATCCTCTTTTATTGTTCAATGAGATAAATCTTGACAAACAGAGAAAAACTTTGTCAAATCCTCCCCCTTGCTGTGAGTGACAGCCTGAAACACAGGCATTATTTTTTAATTCCCACCCCCACTCCTTTCTTCAGCAGCTCTGCCAGGATTGGCTGTTCCACACCTCAGCATGATTTGGCATGCTGAAGTCATGTGGTTACTTTCCTGTCTTTTCACTGGATGTTAGAGATCATAGGAGAAGTTCAGTGTAAGAAATACACAGGAGAAAATGCATATTGACAAGAGGAGTGTAGAGGTGGGCGGGGAGTCTACTGACATCACGACTCCGCCCACCGAGCTCCAGACAACAGACCCGCCCACAGAATCTGCAGTTTTTACGGCTCTCATAACAGACAGAGGGGAGACATTTGACAGGTAAAAATACATGCAGGAGGCATCTATATCCTTATAGATAACCCCTATGGCAGTAGTTTAAAAAGGATGACATTGGGCTTACATTCACTTTAGGTCATAATGTACTAGTAAGCACCACATACTGGCATGTTATGTATGACAGACTTGCCTACCAATGGAGCCCTCTAGCTCAGCGCAGTCATGGCTCCCCAAGCGCTGCCATCTTCGCCCGATCTTCCTTTCCGGTTTTCGTATCTTTGAAAGCTTGAATGGCCGGGCTGTAGTGATGTCACTCCTGCACATGGGAGTCGCATTGCAGCGGCACACACAGTGGGCTGTAACTGTGACCTAAGCTGCGCATGTGCAGCTCAAATCACATTATCCACTGACAGGCGGGGGAGGGGGGGGGGGGGGCATTTATTGACCCTCTATGGTCTCTTCAGTAAAAAAAAAAAAAAACCCTGCCTGGCAGCAGATTTAAATTAGCATGACTTTACTACCACTTTGATTCACTGACCAGAAGTAAACTTTAATGATTAACTTCTCACATTTTGCTACCATTTTTTTTTGTTAAATATGTCATTGGAAGCATTTTAAAATATCTTAGTGAAAAAAAAAGAAAAAAACTTGATCAGGTCTAAGAGTGGGGAGTAATAGTGACAATAGTGACTTTGGACTGCTGACGTACACAAGAACTAGCTGTTAGTAATATAAGCACTAATGTCGAGGTGGACTAATCCTTGGAGCCAAGCCTGGTGTATGTGGGTGAACAAAATGTGATTATTTTCAATGGAGGGCGTGTATGAAAATTTGAAGGTTTAAGCAATTGTAGCCTTTTTGTTGCAAGCGCATGTATTTGTTCTTATATTTTACACAGTTTTTACTTTTTAGGCCGGGTTCACACTGGTACGACAGGACTGTTGTATGACTGGCACCCTACTTTGCCCTGCCACATCGGTCCTACATCGGTCCTGCTTCCATCCTACTTGAATGAACAGCATACGATTCTGCTCCGACTTTTGAGACTTTGAGTCCAACTTGTCCTTTTGACCAATCAAAACAATCCCAGTGTGACATAAATTCCTTTTTCCTGCTGCTGTCATCACCATGTCGGATGTCACAAGTTAGGACGAGGATCCAACTTTGATCCGACTTCAATGATCTTGAATGGGCTGAATTCGGACCAAAGTAGCGCAGGGACCTTTTCTAAAGTCGGACCGACTTAAGTCGGACCAGTTAAGACGGCTCTCATAGGGGACCATTGATTTGTACACATCATGCGACACGAGCTCCCAAAGTCGGAAGCGTATGTCACACCAGTATGAACCGGGCCTTTCTTGTATTTCATATTGTATTCTGTTGTTACCTGACTTGTCTTGTTGTTAATGATTCACCAAGATAGACTGGTTGTGAGTTCTCTAAATGTCTGTTTCTGCTTTTACCCTTTCATTCCTACTCACAAGATTGTAACGCTATCCTGGTTAACGTTGCCAGATACAGTATAGTATTAACCATTTCCAGACCGCCCCACTTACATATACTGTGGCAGGGCGCCGACTGCACAAAATCACATACAGGTTTGTGTTTTTTGTGCAATTGCCAATGGGAGGCGCGATTGCGTGCTGATTGGACACAGGAGGGAGCCAATCAGTGGGTCCGGCGGACGTGATGTCTGCCCGCCACCCATAATCGCTCCCCACAGAAATAGAACCGCGCCCTGCTGATGTTAACAAGACAGGCCGCCGTTCTGTCAGGCATGGACACTGTGATCTTGTGTTTCTGCTAATCAGGAACACGGATCAGTGTCCCCACAGTGAGCCCATCCCCCCCCCCAACAGTAAGAAAGCACAAACATGGAACACACTTAACCCTTTGATCGCTCCTGATGTTAACACCTCCCCTGCCAGTGTCATTTATACAATGTCAGTACGTAGTTTTAGCACCGATCACTGTAATGTCACTGGTTCCCAAAAAAGTGTCAGGTGTCCGATCTGTCCGCTACAATGTTGCAGTCCCACTAAAAAGCGCTGATCGCGGCCATTACTAGTAAAATAAATAAAAATGCCATAAATCTATCCCCCATTTTGTAGACGCTATAACCTTTTGCGCAAACCAATAAATATACGCTAATTGTGATGTATATGCATGTATGTGTGTGTAATATATGTGTGTGTGTGTGTAGATATAGATATAGATATAGATAGATATATAGATATAGATATAGATATATAGATATAGATATAATTTGTTTATATATGTTTGTTTATATTGTTATCCAAAAATATGTAGCAGAATACATATTGGCTTACATTCTATGAAGAAATTAGCTTTTTTTAATTGGTTACGTTTTATAGCAGAAAGTCAAATATATTGCCAACCCCCCACCCCCCAAATTGTCGCACTTCTTTGTTTATAGCGCAAAAGATAAACACAGAGTTGATCAAATACCACCAAAAGAAAGCTCTATTTGTGAGGAAAAAAGGACATCAATTTTATTTGGGTACAGCGTCACACGACTGCGCAATTGTCAGTTAAACTCAGTGCTGTAATGTAAAAAATGGCCTGGTCAGGAAGGGGGTAAAACCTTCTGGGGCTGAAATAGTTAAGAGCCCTTGCACACTGGGGCGGTTTGCAGGCACTATTGCGCTAATAATAGCGCCTGCAAACCGCCCCGAAAGTGCCGCTCCTTGCATTCCAGTGTGCAAGCCCCGAGGGCTTGCACACTGGAGCGATGCGCTGGCAGGACGGTAAAAAAAGTCCTGCCAGCAGCATCTTCGGAGCGGTGAAGGAGCGGAGTGTATACCGCTCCTTTACCGCTCCTGCCCATTGAAATCAATGGGACGGCGCGGCTATACCGCCGGCAATGCGCCTCTGCAGAGGCACTTTGCGGTGGTATTTAACCCCTTCTCGGCCGCTAGCGGGGGTAAAACCGCCCCGCTAGCGGCCGCATACCGGCGGTAAAACGCCGCTAATAATAGCGGCGTTTTACCGCCGATGCCGCCCCCCGCCCCAGTGTGCAAGGGCTCTAAAAGGTGCACACTGGCTACAGTCCTACAAGAGGGGATGGGACATTTTTCATGACAAGCTTTTATTTTATAATGTGGTCAGTGACAAGTGGAGATGAGTTTCTGTTGGTGTAGGAGTGAAGCTTAGTTGCCCGGGGTGGGGGGGGGGGTATAGGGGGTGTTTGGGGGGGCAATGATAAGAGGCCAGTTGGTTATTTAGGCAACCAGAGTTCACATTGGAAATATTTAATATTGGGTAGACTCTTCTTTCTAAAAGTTGCCTTCATGTTTTGAGTTTCTTTACAATAGATTAGGTTACAATTAATGAGATCTTTTATATCCTTCTTTTGCAGGCACTATCTAGCCAGCTAAACGGGCACCAAAATGGCTCAATTTGCAGCAGGACCTTTTGGGGGTAAGAGCTTGTCCAATCCGAATGCTTCACATGAACACAGGACATAATTTGCTTTCTCTTGTGTCAGAGTTGTTACACATTGTGTATTTTGAATATATATGTCCTTCCTTTTTTTTTTTTTTTTTTTTTTTTTTTTAATCTATCTTCAAATAACAAGGCTTACAACGATCAGCCGTAACTATATGGATCGCTGCCATATTAAGTGAATATCATTGATTTATCTCGTTACAATGGCGTCTGAGCTTTAGTGGGATATCAGGAAACAAGTAAACATGTTGTCCCTGAAGTTGATGTGTTGAAAGCAGAAAAAGCGGACATTGCAGTTCGTTGTCTAAGGGGCTGCGTAACCACAGAGCGATCAGGGTGTCCATGCTGATCCATGTTCACGGTCAAAAGCACCTACATTAGGCACGTGAGCATCAGAACTGGGCAGTGGAGGAAGGTGGCTTGGTCTGAGGAGTCGCATTTCTTTTTACATCATGTGCATGGTCAGGTGCGTGTTTGTTGCTTATCTGGGGGAAAAAGTGGCACCAGGGTGCAGTAAGGGAAGAAGAAAAGCCAGCAGAGGCATGTGATGCTTTGGGCAATGTTCAGCTGGGAAACCTTGGGTCCTGCCATTTATGTGGATGTTACTTGACCGGTACGGCCTAAACATTGTTGCTGACCAAGTACACCCCTTCATGAAAATGAGGTCTCTTTCTGCAGGATAACGCACCCTACCACTCTGCAAGTATGGTATGAGAAACACAACAACACACAAGCTCAAAGTGTTGACTTGACCTCCCAAATTCTCCAGATCTCAAACCAATCCAGTATCTGCGGGATGTGCTGGAGAAACAAGTCCAATCCATGGAGGCCCCTCCTCACAACTCACATGACTTGAAGGATTTGCTACTGATGGCTTGGTGCCAGATACCGCAGGATACCTTCAGAGGTCTAGTGGAGTTCATGCCACTAGGGGTGGGCGATCATAAAGTTGTGACTGATCAGTAATATTAACGCAGGGGTGCCAGACTGAATGCCCTCCAGCTGTTGCAAAACTCCAAGTCCCATCATGCCTCTGCCTGTGGGAGTCATATAACTGTCAGCTTTGCAATGCCTCATGGGACTTTTAGATCTGCAACAGCCGGAGGGCTGCCAGTTTGACACCTGTGAATTAAAGTCTTGTTTTTTTTTTGTTTGTTTTTTTTAAATATTAAACATGTTATACTTACCTGCTCTGTGCAATGATTTTGCACAGAGCAGCCCCGATCCTTCTTTTTTCGGGTTTCCCGCCTGCGCTCCTGCCCCTTCTTCCTGCTCCCACAGCAAGCAACTGTGCTCAGCCCCACCTCCTCTCTCTCCTCATTGGCTCACAGTGGAACAGCAAGGGGAGCCAATGGCACCCGTTGCTGTCTCCGCTAATGAGGGAGAGTTCATGGACAGCTGAGGCTCTTGTGCAACGTCGCTGGATCGAGATGGGGCTCAGGTAAGTATTAGGGGGAGGAAGCTGCACACAAGTGTTTTTTTATCTTAGTGCATAGAATGCATTAAGATAAAAAAAAACCTCCTGCCTTTAGAACCACTTTAACATTTTCACTGGGGTAGCTAAATAACAATTAGAGCTAAAATACTTGGCTTTCCCCAAAAAATTGCTGATTGTTAATGCTAGGGTACTCAATGTAATCTCTACTATGTGAAGGATCAGAGATCAAACAAGCTGGCCTTCCTTTCAGTACAGTTCCTTTGACCAAATTCCTGGACTTTTGGTTATATGGGGAGCACTGAAGGGAGCCTGAAACAGTGTCCTAGCAAACGGGGGCACATTTTCTCTGTACGTATGTCGTTTTGGCACAAGTTTTACATGCATACAAAGTATGGGCAAGATTATTCTGTTTGATCTTGCTTCTAGCAAAATTCTATGTAAAATCCTGCATCCGAATACCTGAGAAAACTATTTTTCTTCAAACAAAGATGGGGGAAAGATGACAAAGTATAGTTTAAAATGGAATACCAGCCACAAATTTAACAAAAAAAAAGGGCCCCTGCAGGTAATGTCATAATGTGCTATGGTGCATCGCATACTAGCAGATTATGACAGACTTGCCTTATTATTATTATTATACGGGATTTATATAGCGCCAGTGCAGCGCTTTACAACATTAGGGCAGACTGTAGTGTTATGTTACAATTCAATACAGGAGGAATCGGAGGGCCCCGCTTGTCTAGAGATTACAATCTTAAAACAAAGCCCTCCAGCAGCATGTTGTCCCAGCGGTTCCACAGAGCTTCCATCTTCCCCCAGTTTTCCTTCTGGGTTTGTGCGTTGACATGCCCTTGAGAGCGCAGTGCGCATGCGCTGTTGATGCAGTTTAGGAGGATATTTACTGTAGCTACAGGTAAGCCTTATTGTAGGCTTTCCTGAAGTTTTAAGTGGGGGGGGGGGGGGCAGGGACATATCAGTTAAAACCTGGTAGTTAGAGCCTCCCCTTATTTATGCCCACCGATCAATTTTTAACCGATCGCTGTCCATCCTGGTGTTTACTATGACTCCTTTCTAAGGCCCCTTTCACACTTATACGACTTGTCCCATGATTTTGTACTGCAAAATCGTATGACAAGTCATTCTCCATGATTTTCAATGACTACCATTCATATTGGCACGACTTTAAGTCGTGCGGACTTGAAAGTAGTCCCTGCACTACTTTGGTCCAACTTCTATGCGAGTTGTACTCCATAGACCTCAATGTTAAACCCTGAAGTAGCATGCAAATCGTGCCTGAATAATATAGACACGACTTCAGTACGACTTTGTAAGCACAAGCCTGGCTCGCTGATCGGGAAAGGAAAACTTTTTTTTCCTTTCCCGATGAGCGACAGGCAGTGCTGACAGCTGTCTGGTATGAATCCAGAGAGGGAACGCCGCGCCAAGTTTTAAATGAAAAAACCGGCGTGGGTTCCCCCCCAGGGGCATACCAGGCCCTTAGGTCTGGTATGGATCTAAGGGGAACCCCCTACGCCGAAAAATCGGCGTGGGGTCCCCCCAAAATCCATACCAGACCCTTATCCGAGCACGCAGCCCAGCCGGTCAGGAATGGAGGTGGAGACGAGCGAGCGCCCCCCCCCCTCCTGGAACGTACCAGGCCGCATGCCCTCAACATAGGGGGGTGGGTGCTTTAGGGCATGCGGGGCACCCTGCCGGCCCCCCCACCCCAAAGCACCTTGTCCCCATGTTGATGAGGACAAGGGCCTCTTCCCGACAACCCTGGCCGTTGGTTGTCGGGGTCTGCGGGCGGGGGGCTTATCGGAATCTGGGAGCCCCCTTTAATAAGGGGGCCCCCCACCCTATGTTAATGAGTATGGGGTACATGGTACCCCTACCCATTCACCTAGGGAAAAAAGCGTCAATAAAAAACACAGTACACAGGTTTTTAAAATAATTTATTAGGCAGCTCCGGGATCTTCTTCCGACTTCGGGGGTCCTCTTCCGACTTCGGGGGTCTCTCCGCCGTCTCCTCCCGGTGTCCGCATCTTCTGCCGGCTCCTCCGCTATCTTCTGCAGCTCAATTGCTAGCGGTGGTCCGGACTTCTGCCTTCTTCTTTTCTTCCAGAGATGTTGACACGACGCTCTCTCCAGCCAGAATGGTCTCTGTGCGCTCCGCAAGGGACTTATATAGGCGTTGGCCCCGCCCCCTTATGCCGTCACAGTCCCTGGGCATGCTGGGTCTGTGACGTTTTAGGAGGCGTGGTCACCGGGTGATGACCACGCCCCCTTATGACGGCACAGTCCCAGCATGCCCCGGGACAGTGACCTCATAAGGGGGCGGGGCCAACGCCTATATAAGTCCCTTGCGGAGCGCACAGAGACCATTCTGGCTGGAGAGAGCGTCGTGTCAACATCTCTGGAAGAAAAGAAGAAGGCAGAAGTCCGGACCACCGCTAGCAATTGAGCTGCAGAAGATAGCGGAGGAGCCGGCAGAAGATGCGGACACTGGGAGGAGACGGCGGAGAGACCCCCGAAGTCGGAAGAAGATCCCGGAGCTGCCTAATAAATTATTTTAAAAACCTGTGTACTGTGTTTTTTATTGACGCTTTTTTCCCTAGGTGAATGGGTAGGGGTACCATGTACCCCATACTCATTCACATAGGGTGGGGGGCCGGGATCTGGGGGCTCCCAGATTCCGATAAGCCCCCCGCCCGCAGACCCCGACAACCAACGGCCAGGGTTGTCGGGAAGAGGCCCTTGTCCTCATCAACATGGGGACAAGGTGCTTTGGGGTGGGGGGGCCGCACTGCGCCCCCCATGCCCCAAAGCACCCACCCCCATGTTGAGGGCAGGCGGCCTGGTACGGTCCAGGAGGGGGGGCGCTCGCTCGTCCCCACCCCTATTCCTGACCGGCCGGGCTGCGTGCTCGGATAAGGGTCTGGTATGGATTTTGGGGGGACCCCCACGCCGATTTTTCGGCGTAGGGGGTTCCCCTTACAATGCATACCAGACCTAAGGGCCTGGTATGCCCCCGGGGGGGGAACCCACGCCGGTTTTTTCATTTAAAACTTGGCATGGAGTTCCCCCTTATGATTCATACCAACTACTGCATGTTTTCATTTGTTAATGCCAAAAACGTGGCAAAGTAGTACTGCTCCCAAATCGCGGTGAAATCACGGTAAAATCGTGCGACTTTGAAGTCGTATAAGTGTGAAAGGGGCCTAAGCCTGGTTCTAAGCCAGTTTACTTTTAATCCATTTTTGTAAGAACTGTATGTTGTCATTTTCAATTCTTTGCTCGGCCAAATGTCACCGACCCTGACCTTGTTTAATGCGTTCTCACCTAAAGTCTAAATAAATAAGCAGAGTTTACTACCACTTTAAAGAAAATATTATTGCATTTTTGTGGCTACAGATTTTACTGGCTTTCTCCCTAATGGGTGCGTTTTTAAAGGCTGGCTTCAAGGTACCATGAATGGCAGGCTGGATCCGTCAACAAGTCTTATGGCAGTTCTGGAGCTTGCTGCGTCCTGACATCTGGTATGTCGTGATGGCAGTTCAGCGCATCTTTTGGGGTACCAACCAGAGCTGTAATTGTACTCTTAGCTGCCTGGTGCAATTCACGTAACACGAGGTATAGAAAAATACATGGATATTCTTACTTTTGGTGCACTGGGCACATTTGTGCATGTGTTTGCTGTTTTTTTACCAGTGGATCTGCTTATTAGAAGCCTGTGCCAGGGGAAAAAAAGTTATGTACAGGGGTTATTGTGTGTGTTCTCTCAGGAGCTGAAGCAATCATCGATCAGCACAGTTGCATTTGCATGTGTTCTAGCCACGTGAGTCGTTTATATGAAAAATGTTAAATTCATGTGGCGGCCAGCCAGTTGAGTATGTGAACACAAATGAATTTAGCCTTTGTAACAAATAGTATTCAGGAGCTGATAATATACTGCAGGTCTTTACTATTGTCACACAAATCTATGTCATTTCTTAAAGTGGTTGTAAAGCCTTAAAGTGTTACTAAACCCAGGACCCTGTATTCACTATATCTGGTCTCCCACAGTACACAAAACATGGAAATACAATTATTTTAGTAAATATAAACTGCTAAATACCTTTTTCAGCAGTTAGAGCAGTCTCGTGACTTCTATCAGTGTCAGGTTAAAGCTTGTAGGAGGAATTTTCGTTCTACTCTGACTGTCCTATGAGGCTGCAGGACCCCTGACCTTCTGTCTTGACAGTGCCGATTGGCCCTGTGCTGATCACGTGCACTCTCCCAAGGAAAAAAAAAAAAATCCTCCAGCAATATACACCAAACTGAGCATGTGCGGCTTTCCCCCCAAGGCTTTGTTCTATCAGCAAATTGGGGACAGTGGAAGAAGGGGATCAAAGAAGACAGGATCAAAGAAGACAGGATCAAACAGTCTTTTTATACAATGCAGAGAATTAACCCTTTAAGTTCCATAGTGAGTATAACAAGCATGCTTTACTGCATATACAGACTGATTTTACTGTTGTGGGTTTAGTAAGGGCCTTTTCACACTGGGGCGGTTTGCAGGCGCTATAACGCTAATAGCGCCTGCAAACTGACCCGAAAGTGCCGCTGCTTTGATTCCAGTGTGAAAGCCCCGAGGGCTTTTACACTGGAGCGGTGCGCTAGCAGGACGGGAAAAAAAGTCCTGCTAGCAGCATCTTCGGAGTGGTGAAGGAGCGGAGTGTATACCGCTCCTGCCCATTGAAATCAATTGGACAGCACGGTTATACCTTTTGCGGTGGCTTTTAACTCTTTCTCGCGCGCTGGCGGGGGCTAAAACCGCCCCCGCTAGCGGCCAAATACTGATGGTAAAGCGCCGCTTACAATAGCGGCGCTTTACCGCTGACGCCGCCCCCGCCCCAGTGTGAAAGAGCCCTAACACTTTGACCTATGATAAATTGCTTGAGGGTCCCTGCTCAGGCTGTCAAAGTCTGGTTAGTTGGACGTCGCTGACCAGTGAGGGTGCAGGCTGAGGAAAGGTCCATCCAGACCCAAAGCCTACTGCAAAACAGAAAACTATGACCTGACCGCCGCACACCTCACCCGGCCTGAATGGTAAGCACGCAAGTAAAAGCAGCCTCAGCTTGATTCATCCAGACCATAACTCCGAGCTTTTACTTACTTGTCTACCACTCAGGCCGGGTGAGGTGTGCGGCAGTCGGGTTGACGTTTTCTTGTTTATAGTAACACTTTGAAGTGGAAGTTCACTGAAAAGAGGAAGTTTGGCTTGTTTGCATCCTCCCCTCTCCACTGCCACATTTGCCACATTTTTGTGGGAGCAGGTACCTTGTTTTGACAGGTACCTGCTCCCACTTCCGGTCAGATGCGCCACAGCAATCTGAGCCGGAAGTTCAGCCCCCCTCCTTCCCCTGCAGTCGTCTGGGACACATTACAGGCCCCAGAAGACTACAGGACCATTCACAAGACGCAGCACGGCTCGCACAGTAGGAAAGTGGCTGTGAAGCTGCAAGGCTTTACTTCCTGTTCCTCTTACTTGAGATGCCAGCGCCTGCAGCTGAGGACATCACGGGATCCCTGGACAGGTAAGTGTCCTTGTGTTAAAAGTCAGCAGCTACCGTATTTGTATCAATTTTTTTGGGGGGGGGGGGACACCTTGAGCTCCGCTAAGGTTTTTTTTTACCTTTAATGCATTAAGGTAAAAAAAAAATTTTGCCAGAGAAACCCCCAGTTCCATGGACTCCAACCAACCCCTTATACTTACCTGAGCCCATTCTTGTGCTGTGCACAAGAGCTCACTCTGGCTCTCTCTCTCCCCCCCCACCCCCAAACATTGATAGCAGCAGAATTTATTGACACTCACTGTTGTCAAATTATGTGACCTTGGGCTCAGGATTGTGTCCACACAAGTGCCCCCATAGAAAGGGGCTTCCTATGGGGGCGCTCTCTGAAGGAGAGGAGCCTGGAGCGCAGGTGGGGGATCTCCAGAAGAGGTGGATCAGGGCTGCTTTGTGCAAAACCGTTATACAGAGCAGCTAAGTATGACATGTTTTTGTTATTTTAATAAAAAAATAAGTTTAGAAGTATGTCTGTCTTTTTGTGCCAGTTTGAAAATTTTTAATAAATGGTCACCTACTTTACATGTATCTCATTTTAATCCCTTGTGTGTTTTTATTTCTTCTCCCAAGCTGGAAATTTGGACATCTGGGCCATTACGGTGGAGGAGAGAGCTAAACATGACCAGCAGTTCCATGGACTCCAACCAACCGCTGGCTACATCACTGGTAATTGTCGAACTCTAAATGCTTGCCGTGCTGCCAGTTCCCAGACTCTGTATAGAAAACCGGCATACAGCAGCAGGTCCTCTGTAATGTACTTTACTGAAAGACAAGTAACATACCATCATGCTGATCCCTTTTGTTTTGAGCACATTATGTGATTGGGCTTGTTTGTGATGGGGGCACTAATATTAAAAGCCATGCCAGTAACTAATAACCAATTACCGTGAACAAATTGTTGGATGCATTAGTGATTAGATAAACATAATAAAGTGCTTTGTGCTTGATATTAATAAATTAGAATAATAATTCATCAAAAAAAAGTCCATAAGTCCTTCAGTAGTGTTCCAAATCATGCACCATCACCATTGCAGTGTCTTTGTAGATTACACCCAATGAGTGTGATTAAATTTTCTACTCGCCAAACAAACATGACCTCTTTAACTAAAACTAAGGTCAAAACAGGCTGATTTTGACGATCAATACGCTTGCTTGAAGAACGGTAACCCATTGGAAATGAGATAGGAAAGGGACCATAGCGCAATACAGGTTATTAAACATGTAAGCAGCCAATTTGCAATCTTTTTTTTATATTTGGAGGTGCTTTAGCCCGGCACTGAAGATGATGGCATAGATCACCAGACAGGAGTCAGCAGCCGCCCGGCCTGGACTCGGTGGTCGGTGTGCGTTCCGCCGCCGTATTGATAAAACCAGGAGTGTAAACCCGGAATTGACGTGACCGAAATACGCCTCTGTATGGTTCCTTTCCTATTTTTTTTTTCCAATGGGTTACTGTGGTGGAGAGGAGGCTTTAAATGGAAAGTTTCCCCATTACATCTCCTTTGGTATTCAAGCGAGTTTATTGATCCTCAAAATCAGCCTGTTTTGACCTTCTTTTTAGTTAAAGAGCTCATGTCCGTTTGGTGAGTAGAAAATTTAACCACACTCATCGGGTGTAATCTACAAAGACACTGCAATGGTGATGGTGCATGATTTGGAATTACACTACTGAAGGACTTTTTTTGATGAATTATTATTCTAATTGATTAATATCAAGCAAAAAGCACTTTATTATGTTTAATCTAATCGCTAATGCATCCAACAATTTGTTCATGGTAATTGGTTATTAGTTATTAGCATAGCAATTAATATTACCGCCCCCGATCACAAACAACCTCAATCACAGAAAGTAGGCACCCATTGCACTTTGGGGGGAGCAGCTGGTTTTTTGATTTTCCACGATTGTATTTGTATCGATAGCGTGAGGTTTCATACATTTTTCATGAGTACATTATGTACCAATGACAAATGTGTAGCCAGTGATATTAGAACTAGACTGCCTACTTGTTTGGTGGTCAGTTAATAGAAAAGTGATTGAGCCATGGGATGGACGGGACAGCCAGGTAACTAGATCTTTTACATAAGGATGTAGCCTTTGTAGTTTTCTGATGGTTTCTGCCGAGTGATGGCGAAGGTAAATTCTTGGATGCTGTATTTTTTTTTTTTTTTTTTTCACCCAATAAACCCTGAGCTGAGATTTTGGTCAGAGAAAACATGGCAGACATGGATCTTTTGTAGCAGTCAAATTGTGAACTGGTGTTCTGTCCAATCCATCCTCCTAGTAATGGGATTTTCTCCTGCTAATCTTGCCCGTAATCTGATTAATTCAGACGAATGTATGTGCTGTTTCCGAGTACTGTTTATCCGACCCACTCTTACTAATTCATTTTGGCAAATTCATGCCTCGCTCACGGACAGTAATTTGGTTAAGCCGCTAATTATATTTTGCTGTATAGATTCCAGGATTCTTCCCCTTCCCCTCTGCAATGTCTCGCTGGATAATTGCATGTTTGTTTTACTGCAAAATAAAATTATCATTGCACAGATCAATCATTAACTCCCACTTTATTGTTACAAATGAGCTCTGTATTCCATGAGAAAAATGACGGGATAATTAAATACTTTTGTGGTGATCAAAAGCATCACTGCTCCATTCTTGTAGGGGCATATAATGGGCAATCAAAGAACCGGTGGAGGTGTATTTGGTGCCCTTTGCCACCATTCAGATTTTAGCTGCCAGTTTTTTTAGAACAAGTACAAATTAATCTCGGTTTGTCTTTTGATGGTACATCAGCTTGACAAATCGTTTTTTAACCATAGCTTGATATGTGGATTGCATTTTTAAAACTGGGTTATAAAATCTGTGTTGGTTTGTGGTGGGAAACTGTAAAGCTTGTCATACACTGTTTGAATTTTGGCTGGTTCTTTGGCTTTGCATTAAAGTGTTACTAAACCCAGGACCCTACATTCACTATATCTGGTCTCCCACAGTACAGAGAACATGGAAATGCAATTATTTTAGTCAATATAAAGCTTGTAGGAGGAGTTTTCATTCTACTCTGACTGTCCTGTGAGGCTACGTGACCCCTGATCTTCTGTCTGGACAGTGCTGATTGGCCCCGTGCCAATCACATGCACCCCCCCCCCCCCCCAACAAAAAAAAAATTCTAGCAATACACACCAAACTGAGCATGTGCAGAGTGCCCCCAAGACTCTGTACTATCAGGGGATGGATTGTGGACTGTGGAAGAAGAGGAGGATCAGAGTAGACAGGAGCAAACAGCCTTTTTACATAATGCACACTGAGGTTCCACACTGAGTATAACAAGCATTTTTTACTGCATATACAGTCTGATTTTACTGTTGTGGGTTTAGTAACACTGGAATATTTTTTTTTTTTTCTTTTACATTATTCATTTTCTCATGGGCCAAAGCTCATGTAGCACTTTGTCCCATCTTCCTAGGTGCCCTGTAACACAATGTCAGAAGAGGCACACACCTCCTCTTGGCGCACGGCTACCAAACACCAAAGCTAGCAAGGAGATGGCTTGTTTGCTAGCAAGAGCCTGTGTCTGACTCCCAGCACTGACATGCATCTGCAGGAATCCAAAGTCATCCTGGGCTTGAGTATGGTGTTTCAGAACTGTAATGGCTGCTTCTTTGCTTTACAGAAGTAGCTGCCCCCTCAGGACTTTGGGTATCTTTTTTTTTTAAGTAGCCCTACAAAAACAACAAAGAGGGCGCACCGATTTAAGCACATTACCCCCATTTTATTTTCTTAAATAGAACAAGTGATCTACTCAAAAACGCATGATCTTGACAAGGGCATCATAAAATTCAGATGAGACTGCTTCCAGAGCCTCACCGCTAGACTGGTAACATGCAAAGACCTTTTCGCTTCCAATAGGGCTGATGCGTTTCAAGGGACAAGCCCCCTTTAATGAGATGACGCATAAGCCGTATTGGACGCTGAAAGATCTTCCCATGTTGCCAGTCTAGCGGTGTGGATCTGGAAGCAGTCTCGTCTGTATCTTATGGTACGCTTGTCAAGCTTATGCGTTTGTGAGTGTATTACTTCACTTTTCTATGTAATAAAATCGTATGGTGGTAATGCACTAGGTCAGTGGTCTCCAAGTCCTTCAGACTTTAGGGGGGCCAGATTCTGGCCATTGGGGGTAGAAAATGCCCTGGGCCCGAGCATAAGTGAAAATAAACCCAGTGTTAGTGGTCAGTAGGAGGAGGAATAGTGCTCCATCATTGGTATTAGTGGAAGAAATAGTGCCCCATTGTTGGTGTCAGTGGGAGGAATAGTGCCCCATATCATTAGGAGCAATAGTGCCCTAAGGGCCAGATGAAGGCTAGCAAAGGCCCACATCTGGCCCTTGGGCCGCAGTTTGGAGAGCCCTGCTTTAGGTCACCCTCTTTGATTTATAGTCCTACAGCAGAAATGCAGGAGGACGGGAGGCTAACCTACATCACCACCTCCTGCTTTTCTCTAGCTGGGTGATGGAAATAGATGCCCACTATAAAAGCAGCTGTCTCATTACTAGTTGCAGTGTCCAAGCAGCTGTGTCCTGGGGGGGTGCTTGTCTGACATTGTTTAGACCAGGGGTCTTCAAACTGCGGCCCTCCAGTTGTTAAGGAACTACAATTCCCATCATGCCTAGTCATATCTGTGAATGTCAGAGTTTTACAATGCCTCATGGGACGTGTAGTTCTGCAACAGCTGGAGGGCCGTAGTTTGAGGATCCCTGGTTTAGACACTGAATGCTGCATTATGTGATGAGGGAAGAGTGGGCATGGTTGCCCCATATCAAGAGATTCAAGTTCTTTAGGGGGCTACTGCAGTGTAATACGTTGTGAGACGCTTATTTTGAATAAGTATAAGCTCACTTTTTTTAAATAAATAGCACATTTATTTTTTTTGCAGGTAAAAAATTAATTGATTTATTTTTTGGAGCCTGTAAAGCATTGCAGGGATCATCAGATCGCTGGTGCCATGCAGGTCTCCTTCACACTGTCAATGTATTCTGTGTACCTACGGTATACGGGTAAGCTGATACTCTCCGACAGGAAGAAGCAATGAATTACCACAGCTCTCCACAGCGCCATGGTAGTTCATTGAGAACTACAAGCCGGCAGCGGCAAAGGATGTTAAGACTTGTAGTTCATTCACACACAGCTGTGTGAATAAATGACACGGCCACGTGGGCGGAGCCGCAAGCAGCTGCGCTGATTTTAAAAAGTGACAGATAGTATTTGAGAACTTCTCGTACTGCTGTCACAGGGTGGAACATGCAAAAAACTAGTGGAAAATGCAACGTGTTTCCAAAGGTGAACTTATCCTTTAATTATTCACAGCATAGAAAAATCAGCTCTTCGGCCCTGCCAGACAGAGTTGTACTGTGTGGCAGAGCTGTGCAAATTTCAGGACTCCATGAACCGAAATACAAATTTTGTGGCAGGTAAAGTAGCCCCATATAGGTTTTTCATCCTGTAAATGTAGATATTTGTCTGGAGATCAGCTTTAAACTGTCTAAAACTGATGTTGCTGATGGTTCTTGCTTGGTATGGTGATTTAGCATGTCAAAAGAACATCTCCTGACGGCAACTAAAAATCAATCTGTGGAGTGGTAGTGCTTTTCAAATAAAACTAATGTTGTATAAAATCCACACAATTTATCTTGATGTGGGTTTCATAAATTTTCAGGATATTGCAGCTAGATTAAGAATAGCTTTTATGTTTCAGCGTTTTTTTGTTTTTGTTAACACTTGTCAACATACCTCTATATTAGCCCATGTGACTATACACTCTAATGCCCCGTACACACGATAGGATTTTCCGACAACAAAATCCATGGATTTTTTTCTGACGGATGTTGGCTCAAACTTGTCTTGCATACACACAGTCACACAAATCTTGTTGGAAGTTCTGAACGTCAAGAACGCGGTGACATACAACACGTATGACGAGCCGAGAAAAATGAAGTGCTACTATTTTTTGCTTGATTCCGAGCATGCGTGGAACTTTGTGCATCGGAATTGTGTACACACGATCGGAATTTACGAGAACGGATTTTGTTGTCGGAAAATTTGAGATCCAGATCTCAATTTTTGTGTGTCGGAAATTCCGATGGAAAATGTCCGATGGAGCCTACACACGGTTGAAATTTCCGACAACAAGCTCCCATCGAACATTTTCCGTCGGAAAATCTGACCGTGTGTACGTGGCATTAGGGTCTTTTCGGACGGGCTTGTCCATTTGACGGACTCCGCTTGCTCAGCAGGTGATTGATCAGCTGATCCCCGCTGATCAGGTGGATCACAGAACTGTCTCCGCTTACTGTGCTGGGACGGACCTGTCAGAGTCCCGCTCTCCTCTATGGGGAGATCAGATGACAACGGATCCGCCTGTCTGTTTTCATCCGATCTGCCAGACAAATGGAAAATAGGGTCACCATCCTTCTGGATTTGGCCGACCGAATCGGATAGCAGCGGGTGTCGGTGAACATATCGCCGCTGCCCCATAGGAGTGAATGGAGTGTCCGATCACGTCCACATGAAAAACTGACAGGTGGACCTGATCGGAAAGCCCGTGTAAAAGGGGCCTTAGGCATTTGCAGGCATATTTTGAAAAGGAGCATTTATAAGCAGAAAAAAAGCGGTGCGTTCAGAGAGGAGCTTTTGAGCATAATTTATGTACCAGTAGCTATTTGCGCATAAACACGCACATATACGTAACATTAGAAAACATTTGTGTTGTGGCAGAAAATCCAGTCTATTTTGAGCATAAATTCATATGCCCGTGTACCTTCCAGTACTTTCCTAGGACTCCATGGTTGCTTTTGATACAATTGTGCACTTTACATCTATCTCTAAGAACTATAGAAGGTGGTGCCTTGAACCAGGGAGCACTGGCCTGCATAGTTCAAAGTTTAGATTTGGCGCCTTTCAGAAGTCAGGAATATCGGCAACCGCAGGAATTTGGCTTACAAGGCAGCCAGCTGTTTAGGATAAATGCCAAGGTGAATATTAGAGCTACTCCCCTGGCAGAGTCTATTAGAGTACAAAATATTTTTGAAGTGAATTAGTTTTAAAAGTAATTTTAGCACGTTGCTCACTTTTGCATTTACGACATCAGATGTACTAACACTAAATGCTGTATTATGCTCTCTGATTTATTCTTGGACTTTTGTGTTCATTGCAGGAGACCAGGCCAGAAACTTCTTCCTCCAGTCTGGCTTACATCCGCCAGTTCTTGCACAGATATGGTGGGTATTGATGGTGGGGGGAGATTACTGGAAATTGCAAGTGATGTATTAAAGTATATGTTTTTTTTAAATTTTGGGTGGTGTAGGGAAGGTCTTTTTTTGCCATTTGTTTTGCCATCCTTGGGGAGATTTCCACTTACTTCCTGTCCTGTAGACTTTTCTTCCTGGGATATCTTTCCAATTTTAGGGAAATCTCTTAGTTGTCATGGGAATAGGTGTGCCCGCTGGAAAATTCAGTTTCATTCATGACAGCGTTGCTTACTGTAGTGGTGCTCGTGCCGTTTTCTTCAGGACCCGTGCCGTGATCGGCGGCACCCGCGTGTATGGGCGGGAGTGACGTCATTGCGACTCCGGCCAATCACAGTGCCGGAGCACGCGAACCCAGAAGTAAGTCCGGGGAAAGATTAAACAAGGGCAATGTGGGGTTGAAAGAGAGAACAGTGAGGACCTCTCCAATTAGGTCCTACCTCTTACAAAAAATATCTTTCATAAAATATTTTTGAAAGAGGTAGGACCTAATTGGAGAGGTCCTCACTGTTCTCTCTTTCAACCCCACATTGCCCTATACATTTAAAGGATGATGGTACCTACCAACGATACAATACCCCTTTCTACTCAATTGGTGGCATACTTTTGAAAAAGATTAAACAAGGATAGTTACCACCGCTCCAGGCTGTTCGGGTTCAAATCTCCCGTCCTCCACTGTGTGAAAAAGTGAGAGCTCCAGGTGCTGGCAATTGCTGTTGCAATTGTATGCGTGCAGGAAAAAGATCTGGACAGCCGCACTCCGGAATAGGCAAGTAAATAAAATCATCTTTATTCAATAACGTGGCATAAAATTAGTACATGACACTGTTGGAGCAATACAGCTTGACCGCTGTACAGGAAAGATGTCAGCCATGTGAGCGGAGTGCAGGTGGCACTGGAGGGCATCGTTCTAAAGTGTTTCATAATGAGCTAGTATGGGATGCATATACTAGCTCATTATGCCCTTGTCTTGCAGATTTTTTTTCTAAGGTTTACAACCTCTTTAAACACTAAAGTAGGGTACACACTATAAGAAAATTGGACGAGTGATCATCTGGTTTTCTTTGATTACCTGCAGCTGGTCGAACCCGAGGGGTGCTACTACTCGTACATACAAAATATCTCGTACAACAAAAGCGTTTTTTGTTGTACATGGATTATGTTTATTGTTTTTGATCATGCGCAGTTATTCGTATCCATTGTTTTTCCTTTATATGAAAACAGTACACATTAAATAAACGTTCATGGACAAGAAAAATTAGGGAGTTTGTCCCTTTTGTAAATTTTCATTTTGGAAGGTCTGAATCCACTGACGAAAATTGTGCACACACTATCAGAAAATCCTACGATCGTTCCTCGTTCGAAAATGTTTGCCCGATTTTCTTATGGTGTTTACCCTCCTTTACCCTGAACATAAGTGAATACATAAAACACTATATGTTTCCTCTAAACCCAGTAAAGTTTTTTTGTGTTGTTTTTACAATATGCCTCCAAACCTTTGGGGACACTGAATGCATAGAAAGCAGGCAGGTCCCTAATTGTGTGCTGGCAGACAACTCGGTTTTGCCTAGGCTCTGTTTGTGGCTGTCAGGCATGCATGTTTATTTTACTCCAGAGATAAGTGAAGGATTGTTTCAGCTACTTACAAGGCAGCTATCTAGAGAAATCCATTTACTATGAATGCATTTCTGGGCTCACTAGAGTTGTGGCTTATTCCATTTGTCCGTACTGGGAACATGGCCAGAATATCTTATTGATATCCACGCTGGAGCTACAACCTCTCATAAACCGAGTCTTGTTAGGCAGCTGTAATATACGTCAGCTGAGCTGAATGGGGAATGACACTAACATATGACATAATTATGAATAGAAGATGCAGGGAACGATTGTTTCTTAGTATAATCAAATTTTATTTGGGTTGATTTGAAATCTACAATTTATTTTATTTCTATCTTGCCTTTTAAATTGATAGAAAATAATGATATTATGTTATTGTATCAAAGCAAGTGTCTGTATTTCTCCCATTTTTTTTAAATGTAATCCAGTCTATTAAATTAAAATGATTCAATCATTTCCAAAAGCAGCTCTGTATAGGTCTCTCCATAAAAGCCATTTACGATTTTTGTTTCATTTTTATTAGTCTGGGGGAGCTATTAATATACAGATTAGCAATCAAATAAAGTGACTCTTTTGCCATTTAACTGCTATAACAAGAAAGTTGCATTGAAAGCATTTTAAAGTTGTTCTAAAGTCAGAAGGTTTTTCCTTTTTTTTTTTTTTTTTTTTTTTTTTTGCCCTAATGGTATGCATTAAGGAAAAAAAAAAAAACCTGTGTTTGCAGCTCCATTCTCCCTTCCCCCACAGCCCCCCTTATACTTACATGAGCCCAATCTCAATCCAGCGATATGCACAAGAGCAGCATCACTGCTCTCTCAATCTCTTCCCACTGGCCCAGACACGGCAGCAGGAGCCATTGCCAATGTCAATCGCAGGCAGTGAGCAGGGGGTGGGGCCGAGCGTTGGAGTGTGTGTGTGTGAGCGAGCTGCACTCAGCAGGGGGAGGAGTTTAGCGCGCCAGAGGGAGACTCGAGAAGAGGAGAACAAGGGCTACTTTGTGCAAAACCATTGCCCAGAGCAGGTAATTATACCATGTTCGTTTAAAAAAAACAAAACAAAAAACGAACTTACAATCACTTCAAAGGCTCATTCAGACTGGCAGTTAAGCCCACCCTCCATGCAGAGCTGCCGGCATATGTGTGTATCCATCCTGGAGCTGTGTGCATCCAGCCTATAGAAGTGGAATCGCACGCGGCGCCAGCACGGACGCAGTCTCATGTCAAAGTTAGATGTATATATTCGAGACGCAGAGCATCTGCCGACACTGCATGTGAATCCACCTCTATGAACTGCCTGCACACAGCTTCATGGTAGATGTGCACGCATCTTCCAGTGGCTCTGCACAGAGGACAGGCTTGATCTTTCATCTGAATCGGCCCTAACTCACATGTTCTGCTGCCCATGCACCAATCTCCACTGTATTGAAGAAATGGCACTGCCTGAAGAATCTTCTGCATCTGATACACTTTTGGGAGTGTCACACGTGGTCCACTGTGGTTTGATTCCCCAGCCTGTAGGTTAGAACTACTATCCGGTCTTATTGCATCCTGTGTCTGATTTAGGAAGATTCACTCACTGTTTTGTCCCGATGACTATTGTCACCAGGACTAAAATTAATGGAAAATCCAGGATTACAGTTGTCCCCAGTAGAGAAATAGAGGGAATATCTTCCAATAGGTATATGTGATTTATGGTCGGGTAAGATGGGATGCCCCTTCTTTGGAGAGATTTTCCTGTTTTTACAAGAGGAAGTCAAGGGAAATATTCCCAAATGGGACACGTGGCATGACACATGTGGCAAAAGAAAGCCATGATTGGTTCTGTCTGTTCATTTACCTTTTGAGTTTAGCTATACTTCAATACACACAGACACAGACACACAGACACAGACACACAGACACAGACACACAGACACACAGACACAGACACACAGACACAGACACACAGACACAGACACACAGACACAGACACACAGACACAGACACACAGACACAGACACACAGACACAGACACACAGACACAGACACACAGACACAGACACACAGACACAGACACACAGACACACACAGACACACAGACACACACACAGACACACACACAGACACACACACAGACACAGACACACACAGACACACACACACAGACACACAGACACAGACACACACACACAGACACACAGACACAGACACACAGACACACACACACAGACACACAGACACACACACACAGCTCAGAGCTGCATGTAATAATCTTAGGGCAGCCCCATGTCCTCTGTAAACGTTGCTTCTCTCCATTGACTGTAATGTCTTAATTTTTCTTTTCTCCGTGTTACAAAGTAGTATTGCTTGTTGCGATAATAATGGATTGTGAGCCCAGTGATTGACAGCTGTGGAGAGAATTTTGTGAAAAGTTACAAAATGAGCACTAAAGAGCAAAATGCACATCACTATCAATGTCGGCTATTCAAATTCTGCTTCTGCATATTTTTCCTATAAACCTGCTGGAATACGCACTATCATTATATATTCTATGTGGAATAAAAAGCAAAAACGATTCACACCACGGCCAGTTCCAGCTGTCAGCTGTGTTCTAGAGTGAAATAATCTCATGCGGCGCATTTTTGTCTTCTGCATTTCCATAGATTAAACCTGTAGCTTTTTTTGGTAACCATGGCAAAGCCGTCTTGTTAGCAGTGAATGAATTGATCATTTTTCTGTTCTGATTTTCGTTCTTCCGTAGGGCTCTGGCTGACATGAACAATGATGGTAAAATGGACCAGCTGGAATTCTCTATAGCAATGAAACTGATCAAGCTAAAACTACAAGGTTACCCACTGCCCTCCGCCCTCCCTGCTGCCATGCTGAAGCCTCCAGTGTCTGTGCCCAATCCTGCCAGTTTTGGTCAGTATGCATAAAAGCTGCATGGATGTTTTCTTTTACATGGTTGTTTGGCAGAAAGCTGACTGCTGTAATTTTTTGACCAGTAGTCATAACACAGCTGAGCTCTTATAGGGGATATACACACTGTGTGTATATATATATATATATATATATATGTATGTGTGTGTGTGTGTGTGTATGTATGTATGTATGTATGTACACACACACACATACATACATACATACATACATACATACATACATACATACATACATACTGTGTTTATCCCCTATAGGAGCTCAGCTGTGTTATGACTACTGGTATAGTAGTATATATTTTTTATTATTATATAATCTCCACATGTTCCAATCTGACCATACAATCTTTGTAAAAATAACTTTAGATTTGCCAAAACTATATAATCTGAGGACCTGCCTAACCTATCCAATTAGTTTGTATCCATTTAGACAGGCATTTGCACTACATAGTTGTTGGTAGAGCTAAAGGATTTTACAATCAGATTTTAATGTGTGTGGTGAGCTTTTTGGTTTGTGTTTTTACCAGGTTTCTACAGTGCTTTGAAAAAGTATTCATACCCCATTGAATTTATTCCACCTTTTGTAATGTTATAGCCAGAAATGTAAATGTATTTTATTGGGATTTTATGTGATGGACCAACACAAAGTGGCACATAATTGCGCAGCAGAAGGAAAATGATAAATGGTTTTCCAAATTTTTTAACAAATAAATATGTGAAAAGTGTGGGGTACATTTGTATTCAGCCCCCTTTACTCTGATACCCCTAACCAAAATCTTGTGGAACCAATTGCCTTTAGAAGTCACCTAATTAGTAAATAGAATCCACCTGTGTGTAATTTAATCTCAGTATAAATACAGCGGTTCTGTGAAGCCCTCGGAGGTTTGTTAGAGAACCTTAGTGAACAACCAGCATCATGAAGGCCAAGGAACACACCAGACAGTTCAGGGATAAAGTTGTGGGGAAGTTTAAAGCAGGTTTAGGATATAAAAAATATCCCAAGCTTTGAACATCTCACGGAGCACTGTTCAATACATCATCTGAAAATTGAAAGAGTATGGCACAACTGCAAACCTACCAAGACATGGCCGTCCACCTAAACTGACAGGCCGGGCAAGGAGAGCATTAATCAGAAAAGCAGCCAGAGGCCCATGGTAACTCTGGAGGAGTTGCAGAGATCCACAGCTCAGGTGGGAAAATCTGTCCACAGGACACAAGTCTGGCCTTTAAGGAAGAGTGACAAGAAGAAAGTCATAAGAAGTCCCATTTGCAGTTTGTGAGAAGCCATGTGGGGGACACAGCAAACATGGAAGAAGGTGCTCTGGTCAGATGAAACCAAAAGTGAACTTTTTGGCCTAAAAGCAAAACTCTGTGGCGGAAAACTAATCACCCTGAACACATTTTCCCCACTGTGAAACATGGTGGTGGCAGCATCATATTGTGGGGATGCTTTTCTTCAGCAGGGATAGGGAAGCTGTTCAGAGTTAATGGGCAGATGGATGGAGCCAAATACAATCTTGGAAGAAAACCCGTTTGAGTCTACATATTTTTCACATATTTATTTGTAAAAAAATTTGAAAATCATTTTCCTTTCATTTCACAATTATGTGCCACTTTAGGTTGGTCTGTCACATAAAATCCCAATCAAATACATTTACGTTTTTAGTTGTAACATGACAAAACATGGAAAATTTCAAGGGGTGTGAATACTTTTTCAAGGCACTGTATATAAAAGATGTGACCCTAAAATAAAATGGTAGCTTGATTCTGATTTTGGTCAGTTTAATGTTTGCACATTTATAAACTGATATTTAGTAATGTATACCTATAACAGATCTTTATTTTACAAATAAACTTTAAAACCATATGATTCCATTGCATTTTTGCTTCTTGTCGAGGCTGTTGGGCCTTCTAAAAAAGGCAGTTCAGCATGCCTGCACACTTGTTGACTGTCTTTTCTTCTGTCATACTGAATATAAGTAACGTTCTAAAAAATGTCAGGCATTCCTTGAAATTCTAACAAAATCCTAAACTTGATCAAATGCCTAGACTTGTAGACATGTGACCAGCACTGCAGGGAAACTGAAGCATGGCACATTTAGTTCTATGAGCTTGATGCTCTGCAAAAAATAATTGTAACCTCTGTAGCTTTCCTCACTGGCCGTGTGTTGTAAACTGTCCCTAATATTAATGTACCGCCCCTGCCTGAATTCCTAATATTTTATTAAAACTCATTATAGACATGTCCACATCATAGCAAGAAGCCCCAAACTTTCTAAACAGGGTTCTCTACATGGTCTCAGATGATTGATGTTTTAAACCTTTCGCTGCCAGGGCCGTTTTTGCATTGTTTTGCACACATTCTTAAATAATTTTAGGCCTAAAGATTACATAAAACCCCCAAAACATGATATATTTTCTAATGGCAGACACCCTAGAACAGGGATATGCAATTAGCGGACCTCCAGCTGTTGCAGAACTACAAGTCCCATGAGGCATAGCAAGACTCTGACAGCCACAAGCATGACACCCAGAGGCAGAGGCATGATGGGACTTGCAGTTTTGCAACAGCTGGAGGCCTGCTAATTGCAAAACCTTGCCCTAGGGAATAAAATAATGGTAGTTCCAATTTTTTGTCTCATGACATTACTGCATTACTCATGACATTACTTCTAGGAAACGCTAAATTTTCAGTAAAAAAATACGGTAAAGTCCATTTTAGTGCACCCAACTGCAATAAATTGCCCAATTTTTTGGTAAAAATATAGATGAGGTTGCACCAATGAAATAGATACCCAATATATCAAACCTTAAATTTGCGTGTGCCCCTGAAATGGCGACGAACTTCAGTACTTTTTATATTTTCCACAGGTGACACTTTAACTGCTTAAGGACCGCCCACCGCAGTTGTACTGCGGCAGGTTGGCTCCTCTGTGCGATTCGCTGCAGTTGCGGCACGCTGCGAGAGCGGCTGACTGTCTGTCGGTGACCCGAGATCGCGGTAAGGAGAGGCAGAACGGGGAGCTGCCTATGTAAACAAGGCGATTCCCCATTCTGCCTAGTGACATGACAGAGATCTACTGTTCCCAGTGATCGTGAACAGGGATCTCTGTCATGTCCCTGACAGCCCATCCCCCCTACAGTTAGAACACACCCAGGGAACACACTTAACCCCCAGTGTTAACCCCTTCCCTGCCATTTTTGCATTGATCAGTGCATTTTTATAGCCATTTAATAATGTCCGCCGCAATGTCGCAGTCCCGCTAAAAATTGCAGATCGCCGCCATTACCAATAAAAACAATAAAAAAAGATAAAAGTCCTTAAATCCATCCTGTAGTTTTGTAGAGGAGAACTTTTGCGCAAACCAATCAATATACACCTATTGCCATTTTTTTTTAATTAACTAAAAATCTGTAGAAGAATATATATCGGCCTACGCAGATTATATATATATATATATATATATATATATATATAGATATAGATATAGATATAGATATAGATATAGATATAGATATAGATATATATAGATATATATATATATAGATATATATATATATATATAGAGAGAGATATATATATATAGATATATATAATATATTATAAAATTTTTTCTTTTTTTTTGGATATGTATAAGTGTCACTCTGTTTGTTTGTAGCACAAAAAATAAAAAATGCAGAGGTAATCAAATACCACCAAACAAAAGCTCTATTGGTGGGAAAAAAAAGGACCTCAATTTTAATTTGGTACAGCGTCGCACGACAGCGCAATTGTCAGTTAAAGCGGCGCAGTGACGTATCGCAAAAAATGGCCTGGTCATTAAAGGGGGCAAATCCTTCCGGTCCTTTAAAGTGGTTGTAAACCCTCCCTCCTGACTTTTGACTATAGGTGAGCCTAGAATAAGGATTACCCTAATAGGTAGTGGAAATATCTCCTAAATGTGTGCCGATGAAGTAATCGGTGCATGCGCTGTGAAGAAACAGACCACAGTGCCATTTCTTCCCCCAGCGTGTGCCATTACTGACGGCCCCCGCGCGCATGCGTGGGAGTGACGTCACGCGGCTCCCGGCCAGTCACAGAGCCAGAGTCCGCGGCCCCCGGAAGGAAGAGGGGCGAAGATGGACACAGCCTGCACAGGGGACAGCAATGGATTCGTTTGCAGGTAAGTGTCACATAATGAGATAGTATGTGATGCATACTAGCCCATTATGCTTTTAATTTGCAGGGAGCGAAAGAGGAAGTAAAACCCACCAGGGTTTACTTCCTCTTTAAGTGGTTAAAAGCCCCCTATAGATTATCAGTTTAGTGTTACAGAGGTGGTATGGTTCTAGAAATATTGTTTTTTCTCTGGCGTGCGTGGTGATATGTAACGTGTATCACAATCTGTGTTTTCATGTGTAGGCGCCCCTGTTCGTATGGGTGGGGGTGGCCTCACATTTTTGGGGAGGGAATTTTATCTGCTTGGGTGCAAGTTTAATTTTTTACAACTTAAAAAAAAAAATGGGGTTGGCACCATTACCGGGAGAAACAATAGGGCGGCAGCGCATCTGATTCATAAAGTATTCAGACCCCGTTCACTTTTTTCAATTTTGTTATGTTGCAGTCTGATACTGCAGTTGTTTAAGTTCATTGTTTTTATCATTAATCTGCACTCCCCCATAATGACAAAGTGAAACTAAATTTTAGAAATTTTAGAAACGTCTGTTAATTTAATAAATGAAAAACTGAAATAGGACGTGTACGCAAGTATTCAGACCCTTTACTCAGTACTATGTTGAAGCACCTTTGCCAGAAATTACAGTGCCAAGTCTTTTTTGAGTATGACGCAACAACAAGCTTTGTGCACCTGCCATCCTCCTTTGCAAATCCTCTTAAGCTCAGTCAGGTTGTATGGGGACTGTCGGTGGGCAGCCAATTTCAGGTCTCTCCAGAGATGTTCAAGTCAGGGCTTTGGCTGGACACTCCTAGGACATTCAGAGTTGTCCCTAATCCACTCCTGTGTTGTCTTGGCTGTGTGCTTGGGATCACTGTCATGTTGGAAAGTGATGTACAAAAAATGATCCGCACTCTGGTTGTTGCTCTTAAAATTTCTTTGTTTTATTGAATAGCCACAGTAAACAAAAGCAGATTAAGTCAGTTGACGCGTTTCTGCCTATAAGACCTTAGTCATAACCCAAGAGCAACAACCGGAGTGCGAATAATATTTTCTACATTACTGTACTCAGCCAACGACTTTGGAACACCTGGGAGCTCTATCCATGTGGTGTATGGGTAGTAGCACTGACTTTTCTGTTTATATGTTGGAAAGTGAACCTTCGGCCCAGTCTGATGTCCTGAGCACTGTGGAAGATGTTTTCATTGGGGATATCTCTGTACTTTGCTCCATTCAGCTTTCCCTCAACCCTGACCAGTCTCCCAGTCCCTGCTGCTGCTGAGAAACACATCCACAGCATGATGCTGCCACCACCATGCTTCACTGTTGGGGTGGTAATGGGTAGGTGACGAGCGATGCCTGGTTTCCTCCAGCCAGAACTTTAGAATTGAGGTGAAACAGTTCAATCTTGTTTTCATCAGACCAGAGTACCTTGTCCCTCAGTCTGATATTCCTTCTGCTTCTTTTTTTTTTTTTTGCAAATTCCAAGCAGGATTTCATGTGTTTTGCTCTGAGGAGAGGCTTCCATCTACCCACTCTGTTATGATGACTAGATCGGTGGAAGGCTGCAGTGATGGTTGTCCTTCTGGAACTTTGTACCATCCCCAAACAGGATCTCTTGTGCTCAGAGTGACCATCGAGTTCTTGGTCACCCCACTTACTAAGGCCCTTCTCCTAAATTTGAAAAAAGTTAAAGGGGTTTGAACACCTTATGAATATGTATGTGTATTTGTGTGTGTGTGTAATAGAGATATATATATATATCTCTATCCGTTTTAAAACACCTAAACTCAATAGGTACAGTTAAGAGTAGCTTTTCTTTTGAAAACATGCAGGGCTGAAATCTGCAGGTATGCTGCAAACCTAAATGGCCACCAGTTCCCAGCAGTAGGTAATGTTCTTCTAACAGTGGAAGATAGGTATACAGTGCAAAGTCATCTTGTTGCCTTCTTTTTATATTTCTGTTAACTCTACATGTTTTGTTGATTGACAGGCTAATGCATAATGCAAAGAATTTCACCACAATTGCACATTAATTTGATATTGTATTGAGTCAGAACTGATCCACACTGAGTGTTCTAACAGAAGGTTCATGCAGTAGAAGTCTTCTACCAGTTTGCTGTTGCTCGCTGGTGTATACAGTAATTTTCTATATTGGTGTATTATGTGGTGAGTTGGTTTGGTAAACGCCATCTAGCAGATTTTCAATATTCTAAGGGTTTGAATGTTCTGACTTGGACCTTTTGACCTATCCACTTTCTATCTGCCTCTGGTTTGAGCAATTAACGAGATGTCCTGTTTCATCACACCCCTGGCTTTCACATTCTCCAGGGTGTGTGTGTGTGTGTGTGTGTGTGTGTGTGTGTGTGTGTGTGTGTGTGTGTGTTGATACAGCACTGGGACAAAAGATTATTGTGCAAATGCTGATACAGTATGTCTAAGAGTACTCTGTTTTGTGTTTTGCAGGTATAGGTGGAATCACTGCCATGCCTCCTCTTGCAGCTGTAGCCCCTGTGCCAATGCCTCCTATCCCTGTAGTAGGGATGTCTCCTCCTCTAGTGTCTTCTGTTCCTGGTACTTCAGTGCCGCCTCTGGCTAACGGAGCCCCTGCTGTAATCCAGCCACTACCCGCTTTTGCTCACTCTGGTATGCTGCTTAAAACTAATCCTGATTGCCTCTTTCCATTTTTTTTTTTTTTTTTTTTTTTTTTTTTTTAGATTAATTTGAACAATTTGTGTCACCTTTTGGATTGTACAGTACTTTTATTGTCCCTAGACTGAACCTATTGCTGGGCTTTGGATGTTTAAGTATTTACATATTCTTAACCACAGCAAATGATCTTTAAAACAAGCCTTTGCTTGTTGCCCCTTTAGCTACAGGCACTGTGGAGCAATATATTACTCCATTCACAGCAGAAACACTGAATTTATTATCTCTCAGCAGCTCTACTCCCCTTTCTCCGCAATAACTTGGCAGCTCAGCTTAGCTCACCCTGCTTTGCCTTCCAGCAGGGACACATCCTGCCTTACAGCCTATTGTTTAGGGGACAGAATAGGTTCTCTGGTAAGGCAATATAGAGTGGGGATGAGCTGCTGAGAAACTTAAATTATTTTAGTGCTTCTGCTGTGGAATTTTGAGAATCGATTTCTCTGCAGTGCTTGCAGCTATAGAGGTCAGTGAGGCTCAATTTTAAGCACATGTACTGATTAAAGCGGACCTTCAGTCATTTTTTTTTCAACTTTCCATTAAAGAATCAGTAAACATTTGAATGTCCTTAGTGTGGCCATCGATTCACTTAGTTAATGTCTTTTTTCGCCCAATGAGGGGCAGATTGGGTTATACTACTGCTTAGAGAATTTAAAACTGACAAACTGTAGGCCAGCCCATAATATCTCCCTCATGCTATTAGCATGTCTCATTTTTGCAAGTTTCCTGATGGGACAAATCTATATTCTTTTTTTTCCTTCATTGAAGACTCTTCTCTACACCACTGCTCTAGTTTTCTCTCTGATGCAGCCATCTAAAGCGGTGTCCTTCAGCCTTGCTTTTGGAGAGCTGCTGGACCTGATGTTGTAGGGATAGTAGGGATGTGGCGGTTTTGTACTTGATTCTGCATGGGGAACTTTCTAGAGACCATTCTGATAAAAACTAAGCGCAGAGCACTTTCCATGTCCAGAGGTTCTGGCATTGCCTCAGCACTTTACCTGTCTCTGAAAACTTAATCAGTGTGGTCTGTTAGAGCATCATAAAATGCCTCATTTGCACGGAATATTGGGCACCATTATTTTTCCATTTCCCACCAGTCCATGGAAGGGCTTAATGCTGTGGGACGAAATGCTGACATCATCTGCTAGGTGGAGTAGCACTCATGCTCTTTGGCACCATACACAGTCCAGACAGCATCTCTCTGCTGCTCCTAATTGTAAAGAGCCACAAGGAACTTTGACCCATTCCTGCTTTAAGCCTACAGTGACTTTGGTTACCTCCGGCCATCCAACCCCCACCTGCTACCAGCTGTCAGGGTTTCATGAGTACTTGACACCTTGCCTCTTACCCTGAGCCTATATGTTGCCTTACCACCATGCGTTGTCAACATTGCTAATCCTAGACACGCAGTAGGCAGTCCCGCTTTACTATGTGCTCCCAGTTTACTTTCTTCTAACTGTTCTGTGACAGCTTGCACCTACTGAAGACACCACCTTCTGCAGCCTGGAGTCATGTTGCTATCTGCTCTTCAAAACTCTCCCATCCTCTGAGTCCTCTTTTAACTTCGTATGGTGTGGCTGGCTCTTCTGCCCACTCAGCTGAGGTTTTTAACACTGCATGCAATGCTTTAGTACATATCACCCAGTTATTTGCTGACTGATCATAGTCCATATGAGTTCTCCTGCTCCCTGTACAGCAGCTTCTGTATCTGATTCGCCCACCACTCTAGTGGCTTCTAAGCTCAACTGTAGAGTCTGTCTGATTCTGAGTCCCTTCAAGCGGTAATAAACCCAAAAGCAAATATTTATTATGTTGCAGCTTACCAATTCTTAGATGTCATGGCTACATTAGTTTACTTTTTAGGCCGCCTTCTGTTTTCATCTGGTGATCCAGGCAGCAAGTCTGTTGTTTTTGAAAAGTGCAAGCTCTCCAGCTTTATGTGGTTGAGACAAACCACTTAACACTGACAGGGGTGATTTAAATTCATCATCTTTTATTCATGCAAAATCTTTATACCAAAAGGGAATGTTACTGGCCAAGGAGATATGTTACTGGCCAGATCAACAGGTGAAAACAGAGGGATAAAAAGCCAAATGCCACTACCACATCTGATTGGTAAGCTGCAATATATTACATTTTGGATTTTAGGTTAAATACTGCTTTAAGTCCTGCACTGATGAGCTTGCCCCTGGGGAGTCGCAGTCTATTGCTGTTACTGGCAAGCTTAGGTGGGCTGTTTTGGCTCTTGATTGATGCACCGTACACCACTTTGAAACTGGAGGACAAGCCTAGTTGTATTTCAAGTCCTGAGTCATTTAAAACTCCTAAGGGGGTAAAGACTTTTCTTTTGGTCCACTTTTAAACTATTTCTGTATGGACCTTGGTGGCATCATTATAGTTGTTTGCTGCTCTCAATAGCTTATAAACCACCTATCCAGTTTTGTAAGGATTTTGTGGCAGACTGTGTTCCTCCTTTACAAGGCACTTACAGTACCATCCCTGTAGAGCAGTGGTTTTCAACCTCAGCCCTCATTACCCCAACAGGCCGTGTTTTCAGGTTTTTCTTTACTTTGCACAGCTGCTTTAAATCATTATCAATGGCATAGTATTGATGAGAGCTATTTTATCTAAGGGAAGATTTCCAAAACATGGTACTTGAGGACTGAGGTTAAGAACCACTCCTGTAGAGGACACGGCTGTGTTTAAATAATCAATGGATAAGTGGTGGGAAGCCCTTTCAAGAGCTCTTGCTGGTGGGCCCTGCCCTTCACCATATTTTGACTGTGAATTTACTGTGTCTGACTGGTGCTCCTAGTGGTGGGGAATGAGTACACCACTAGCGCCCAAGGTAATGAAAAATAGTACAGTGTGTATTTTAAAAAAGAAAGATTTTCATATGAAAGCAGTTGCTCAAAGAAGACCTCCCTACCATAAAATGCTGAGAAATGTTATCATTAAGTATTTTGATGCCTGTACCAAACTAAGGAAGTCAGATTCCTTCAATCAGGGAAATGTAAGCAGCATTGCTGCTATAAATTGTTACAATGTAATTGTCAGAAACCATGAAATCAGGCTGAGACAGAAGTACAGTTAAATCACACTTGTTTAATAGAAAAAGTAAAAAGAACTAACGTAGTCAAAACATAGCCAAAGTTCAGTAACCGGAACGGATAGTCAGCCAAGCCAGCAGTCAGGGATCAATGTAGCGGAACAGCAAGCAGGATCTGGAGCCAGAAGGGATGTCAGCAAAGCAAGTCTTGAACATGATCGCAGGAGAGTTTCTGTGGTGTGACCAAGGAGAAGGCAGAGCTCCTCTGGACTGGACGGCTTGAGGCTCGGTTCACACTGGGACGACTTGGGATCCGACTTGTCGCCCCTCAAGTCGCCCCAGAAAGAGATTCACATGACAGTGAATGGGAGCTTCTTAATAGACACTACTGAAGTCGCTCCGACTTCAGAGCGTACTCCCTGTACTACTTGGATCCGACTTGGTAGGCGACCTGTACCATAGAAATCAATGGAAGTCGCCTCCAAGTCGGATCTCTCTCTACAGTCAAGCGACTTTGCAGGCAAAAAATTTTGTTTGCCCAGGCAAACCCCTCCCTCCCAGAGAGCAGATTGTCCTGTGATTGGCCACAGCCAAAGTCGCCTGTCCTGGAGGCGACTTGAAGTCGCGTTGTAATTTGCTAAAGTCGCGCTGAAGTCGCGTTGCCCCTGTGTGAACCGAGCCTAAGTAGGCAGGACTGATGAGCAGGATATCATCAACAGCTGAGTAACTGTGTAGAGATAAGAGCTGGCAATTAGACGCCGACAGCTGAGCAGCCAGCTCAGAGAAGGAAGGGCTGAGCCCATCCCCGACAGTAATCAACCACAACCTGGAGTTCTGTATTTACATTATCAGCCATTGGGGAACAACCTTTCTGGATGATATGTATCTTTCTATATTGGGTTAAACACATTATTCATCTGTGCAAACTTTCAGATACATAGTATATGTGACTCATAACTCAAATAGAGATCTAATCATATAATTACATTCTGTAATCTCCCCTGCAAGCATTTTTTTAAGCGGAGTCGCAATATTTTCTTCTAATGTTATTCGTGCCTTAAATTGGCAACCATTCAGCAAGAATTTAACCACTTGCCATACGGGCCAATTCTGACACTTTGCTCCTAAATGTAAAAATCTACCTTTTTATGCTAAACAAAATGACTTGGAACCCCCAAATATATATATGTAATTAGCAGGGCCCTATTTTTTTTTTTTTTTTTGTCACGGTATTTGCGCAGCGGTTCTTCAATGAATTTTATTGCACACAAAACACAATAGAATTCCTATATTTTATTTTTTTTTTTTTTTAAATAAATAAAAGAAGTTTTTGTTACACTGAGTAAATAGATACCCAAAATGTCACGATTTCAAATTGTGTTTGCCCGTGGAATGGTGACAAACTACAGTGCCTAAAATTTTCTATAGGAGATGCTTTAAACGCCCTTTACAGGTTACCAGTATAGAGATACACAGGAGGTCTGGCTCTAGAAGTATTGCTGTCACTCTGACATTTGCGACAATACCTAGTGTGGTTCGACCACAGTTTACATATGTGTGCGGGAGTAACCTTTGTAATTGGACGGGGGCGTTTTATGCTTTTTTTAATTATTAACCTCTTAAAGACCAGCCGTCGCAGTTGTACTGCGGCAATGTGGCTTCTTCCCGTGTATCGCCGTAATTGTACATTGGCTCGTACACAGCGATTTGTGAGCGCGTGTCCACTGGCCAGCGGGGGAGCCAATCAGCGGGTCCGGCGGACTCTATGTCCGCCGGCCACCCACAATCGTTCCCCGCAGTGACAGAACAGGAATGTAAACAAGACAAATCTCCATTCTGACAGGGGAGATCACACAGATCCTGTCTTACTGCTATGCAAGAATGATGGATCTGTGTGTTTCCCCAGGCAGCCCATCCCCCATACAGTTAGGAAGCACTCCCAGGGAACACATTTCGCCCCCTGTTAACACCTTCCCTGCCAGTGTCATTAGTACAATAATAGTGCATATTTTTAGCACTGATCACTGTAATAATGTCACTGGTTCCCCAAAAAGTGTCAAAAACGTCAGTTAAGTGTCCGATCAGTCCACCACAATTTTGCAGTCCTGCTAAAAATCACTGATCACCACCATTACTAGTACAAAAAATAAAAATATAATAAAAATGCCATAAATCTAGCCCATATTTTGTAGACACGATAACGTTTGTGCAAACCATTCAATATACGCTTATTGCGATTTTTTTATTTATTTTTCTTTACCAAAAATATGTAGAAGAATACATATCGGCCTAAACTGATGAAGAATTTATTTATTTTTTTATTTTTTTTTTTGGATTAACTATTGCTGTCATAAGGGATGAACAACATGACAGGTCCTCTTTATGGAGAGATGTGGGGTCTATTAGACAATACAGCCAATCAGACACCAATCGATCTGATCGGTTGTTTTTTCTGTGCCCTAATGGCCATGTAAAGAAAGAGGCGGAACCGGAAGTGGCAACATAGTTGTCGCTTCCTGTTTCCGGGGTTAGAGAAACAACGTCATTTCCTCTCCCTCTGTTCTGAGCAGCCATTGCCACCGGTCGCATCGCTCCCGGGCTCTGCGATCGGACGGCGTAGCCCGGCAAAGGCGGTGGGGGGGACCCCTTTCTGCCACCTGCAGAAGTGATTGAGTGGCTATCCAGCCACTCAAATCACTTCTGCTCGAAAAAGTATGGGCACTGAAAATTTTCATACTGGGATGATTCCTGCAGGTGCAAGCATCATCCCGGTATAACCACTGCAACCTGAGGATGTCCATGGATGTCCTCCCGGCGACAAGTCGTTAAAGTACTTCTAAAGGCATGAAGGTAAAAAACCTTCTGTGTTCAGCAACTCCACCAGCCCCCTCAATACTTACCTGAGCCCTATCGCCATCCATTGATGTGCATTAGAGCCTTGGCTCTCCGGGGACTCTCCCTCCTCATTGGCTAAGACAGCAGTGGGAGCCATTGGCTCCCGCTGCTGTCAATCACAGCCAGTGAGCCAATGAGAAGAGAGGGGCAGGGCCAGGCTGTGGCTGTGTGTGTGAATGGACATGCAGAACAGTGATTTGGGAGTAAGCCTACTTGGGTGCCTCCACAGCAAGCATTTTGCTGTGGGGGCACTTGGCAGGAGGGAGGGGTCAGGGGCGCCGGCAGGGGACCCAAGAAGAGGAGGATCAAGGCTGCTCTGTGCAAAACCACTGCACAGAGCAGGTAAGTATAACCTGTTTGCTGGTTAAACAAAAACAAAATTTGCCTTTTAATATTTAATTCTCAGTGGGATTGGCGCTTGCTTGGCTTCACCTTAAAGCGGAGTTCCATCCAAAAGTGGAACTTCCGCTCATTTGTCTCCTCTCCCCTTCCGGTGCCACAATTGGCATCTTTCGTGGGGAAGGGGGGACAGGATACCTGTCTTTGACAGGTATCCTGTTCCCACTTCTGGGAGTCCGTACTGCGGCCTATGACGTCACAATGGGGCTCCCTCCTCCTCCCTCCTCCTCCCCCTGTCACGGGCCAGTAGGAGAGAGGAGCGGGGACCTCGCGCATGCGCATCAAGGTTCCTGGCGTGAAGCCGTAAGGCTACACTGCCGGGTTCCCTTACCTGCAATGGCAGCGGCAGCACCTGACAGCCGATGGAAATATCAGCTGCGGTGTCGACATCGCTGGACTCCAGGACAGGTTAGTGTCCTATTGTTAAAAGCCGGCAGCTGCAATATGTGTAGCTGCTGGCTTTTAATTTTTTTTTTTTTTTGGCGGACCTCCACTTTAAACTGAACCCTGCACCTCATCATGAATTCAGTATCAACGAGTAACAAGGATCTAATTCACAGCCATATTAGACCTATTATAAAGTGCAGTGTCTCACATTGTTGCCATTGAGGACTGGTTCACACTTGTGTGAATAAAAAATGAAGGTAAAAACTGATGCGCGTTTGATTCATTTCTATGCATATTTTATAAACTCCTATCATGTTTAGCTGCTTTTTTTTCCTGTGAGTTTTCTATTTCCCGTGTCATAATTTCCTTTTCACAAAAAAACATCAAATCATTATTGGGGGGACCCAAACGCAATATAACCTAAAATTCCTGCTAAATCTAAGAGATCAAGCTGTATTAAGGTAATAAAAAAGCTCTGTGTGTGAATGAGGTTTTGTGTCTCATTCACATGGGTGCTGTGGGCTGTACAGTGCGTAACTTTTTTATTTTTTTTATATATGTGGTTGCAGCTGTGTGCAGTCAGCCTATGTTGCACTATGGGGACGCAGCAACTATATGAACACAGCTGCAGGTCCTGATTTGACAGACAGTGTGGATGCACATGTACGGCCCTGAACACCGGTGGTGTGCATTCAGGGCCAGTCACCCGCACCTGTCAAATTAGGACCTGCGGCTGTGTTTGTACAGCTGTTGTGTTCCCCATAGACTAAGACTGGCCATACATTATACAATTTTCCTATACAATTTTCCTTCAGCTCTACCAAAACCATATAACATGACACACCTAAACACTTTCAATTTGTATGCAATCAGACATGCCCTTTCACTACATAGTTGAAGGTAAATCTAAAGGAAATGTAATAAGAAAATTGTGTAATGTATGGTCAGCTTAACAGGTGGCTCCAGCCACAAAACAAACTGCTCATTCACACTGTGTGTATTTATTATTATTATTATTATTATTTTTTTTTTACAATGATTTTGGGGTGGGGAAGGGGGTTAATGGAGGCAGTGGATGGTGGCAGTTGTGTTTTTTTTTTTTTCAAAACAAATTTTTTTAGCAGGCCTTTTGGGGGCTTTGGTATCAGGGTCTAAAACCCCTGAAGTTGTTCTTTTGAGAAAGGGACTGAGGAAACATTAACCAGTCCCTTTGTCTGTAGCCTAAATTGCACTGCAGATGAATAAACATACAGAGGCTCCTGTTCTTTCATAAACAGAAGCATAGTAAACCGTCTACTATGCTCCCCCCCCCCTCCATCCTGAAAGCATCCCCCTAGGAGCTGGTGGGAGAGAGAGAAAGCTGACACTGCTGCAGCGGTTAACAGAAGGGGGCTAGGGGAGCACACCAGAGGGGGGGGGGGAACAGCAGGGGAAACTTGCCAGACTGTCGGGAGTGATCAGTGCGATTATGTGGGGGGGCAATTACAAGGACCAATCTACCTGTATGACTCTCCATGAATACAAAGATTGGTTATTGTAATTGCTCCCGCCGCATTCATCACCCCCGACTGTCCATCGGATTCCCTCTTAATGCCAGTGTTTTCTGTGCGTTGTGTGTCTAGTCCTGTATACAGCTCAGGCCAGAGTGTTCCTTCCACAAGAGAAGCTTCAAATACTCCAGTCTTGCATTTGTACTCTCCAGTCCAGAAACGGCCAAGATATTTCTTTTTGCAAGAGAGTCTTGGATGTGATGGTAGGCTCCTTCGAGGCAACCCCCTTCCTCAGTTTCGTTCTAGACATCTGCAGTGCATCATTCTCTTTGTGGGACACATCAGTCTGACCTCTGGACAGATTGTTTGTTTTTTTTTCCTGTCGAAGACCAGGTTGTCCCTGGTTTGGTAGTTCAGTAATTCAGCTATGGAGTTGAAGTCCCTTTTTCTCTTTTTTTTTTTTTTTTAAGATCTTAACAGATGCCATCATGTTGGTCTGGGTCAGAAGCCTGACCATTCACATATTCTGGCAGTGCCCCCTTCTGGGCGGATGTGACAAATACTGTTAAACATTTGACATCGGTGGATCCAAGTGGAAATCAAGTGACGTGCCTCTTGCACCTGATGGGGATACAATTCCGGAGATACAAAAAATCTCTCACTATACATTTGGTGAATGCAGCTAGAGCTTGCATTCCTTCACTCTTGAGGCAGTCGCAGACCCCCGACTTAGGTCCTGTGGTACGCCAAAGTCAATGATATCTTGCGTATGGAGGAATTAACTGCCACCCTGAATAATAATGAGGAGGTCTTCAGGGAGTGTTGGAGGCCATGAAGATATTTCACCTGTACAGATGAATACCTGCAGACTGTGGCCCAACCTATACCGGCTGATGGTCAAGCTACCAGTTAGTTGCTTCTTGGCCTGGGGATAGTTGGTGGTGCCTGCTCACTGGAGGGTAATTCCCCCCCCCCCCCCTTCATACACCCCATGGGCAATGCCCCTTCATCAGAATATTCTTTCCCATGATCTGATGTACCATACTACTTCTCAGCCACTGGTGTTAAATGAGAAGTATGGGAATGCAAAAATAGGTAGTACATGCTACCTTCATACCTGCACTGCATTTCTTTCTTTCCCCAGCCCTTTTTTTTTTTTTTGCAGAATGGTCTTTTTGAAGAGTGCAGAATCAGCCTCTAGTGGTTCTTTCTCAGTTCAAAAGTTTCCAGAGGGTGCTCCACAATCCAGCCACTCCTTCACTCCCTCCCTCCGGAGGACATGTGGGTGTGTTTGGTGAAGAGGTGCACACCCAGGCTGCTATCTAGAACGAGCACGTTCTTCACGTGCCTCTGTTTCCATGGCAGTGTATCCCCAGCTAAAACCTGGAAGCAGAGACAGTGTGATACAAGTGAGGTCTCCTCAACTTTCTCTGGCTGTTATCTACAAGCTCTCTGCAAGATTCCAACACCTCTTCCCTGGGCTTTGATGTTCCTTCCCTTGTCCTCTGAATCCCCCCTCTCCTCCCCTCACTCATTTAAAGTTCATGTCATCATCTACTCCAGCCGATGGGGGAGGGGGGGTTATCACTGAAAACTTCTATGAACACAGGTAATCTCTACACACAGCACTGTGTTATATCAGAAGAGGAGACATGGTGAGGAACATTGTGACCTGTGCCCTCTGTCTGTTCTCTGAAATGAACACAGTGCTATATGTATAGACCATAGCTGTGTACAGTACATAGGAGAGGAGACTGACAACTCCCCCACATCTAAAGTGACCCCGATATGTCCCCAAAGTCTTTTTTTATTGCACATACAAATCATCCCTCTGTCCCTGATGTCACCCCCCCCCCCCCCCACCTTCACCATCCCTCTGTCAGTGATCCCATCCCTATCCCCCCATACCCTGTACTCCTATACAAGCCCATTATCCCCAGTGCCATCACATGCTGTACAGTGCCATCACATGCCGTACAGAGCATTTAAAGATCCAAATAGGAGGTTTTTGGGATTTTAAAGGTGCACATTTACAACAAGATTTTATAGAGAAAATATTAATTTATTGGAACCCTTTAAAAACAAACATCCAAAAATGAATATCTGATCATACTGTACTTTAACTGATTAGATAGATCTCTACATGTTTCACCATAATTAGTGGCTTCCTCAGGAGAATTTAATTATCAGGCACTGTACACACTGAAAATAGAAAGATTTTTTTAAGAGATATGACAAAATGTACAATGATACAAACAAGTTATTTAACATACACAATATTTTATTATCCTGGATTGGCAAAGAATAAAGTGGCAGATTACAACCATGGTCATATAAATTACCTGTATGTTCAAAGAGTAGCTAATAAAATGTTTTGAGGCTCCAGAGTCATAGGGATGAAATGATTTGGATCATCTGGTGTAACCATAGAGGGGGATCTATCTATATACACATAATACCCGCTTAATGGTCTAACTGGGGGGAAGGAAAAAGAACCAATCAACATAACGGTCATACACAATTGCCTCAACCATTTAGCGGATGAGACAAAAGATGGTAGGTCTACCTGTAATTTAAAGATCTTGATGATATATTCAAAAATTTAGTTTGCTCTGATTGCTTCTATTCCAAAGGTAGAGAAACAAACCAAGAGGAATGTAGAGGAGAAATTAATGGTATTTTCTCTGGGGTTCCAAAAAGTCAAAAATGACCCTTTAATCAAGAGAAAAATAATCCAATCAAGACAAGTTGAATTTTAAATTTGAAGCAAAGGCCCAAAAAATGCGATTGATTACCTTGAACAAAAGGTTCCACAATGTATTTCTCCCCCTCCTATGCTGGACCGTAAATGAAAGACTATGGCCGGCATTCTTGTATACCACCCTCCACCTTCCTATTGGAAGCCATTTGGTGCCAAAACGAGAGGCGAGGGCGCTGTGTGCGCTTACTTACAAGCTGGGGTCGCACTGGAAATGACGCTGTGGCGTTAGTGACGCTCCAGAAGTGATGTCAAAGACGCCAGAATCGTGTGCGCCCGCAACCCAGCAGGTAGCCAGATACCGGAAATGATGCAGAAATGTAAATACATTGAGCATCATATAATTTGAGATAGAAAGGGGCATCCATCTGGCGTTAGGACGTCATAAGATGAAAAACAGACGTAATGATGACGACAAATCCTGAGAGGGTACAGCCTGGAAAAATAAAGCCAGCACCCCAAAAGGAGAGGCCAAAGGAAGAAGCTGGCATATGGCGCCATCTAGTGGAGTCTATAAACCTAGACAACACCAAGTATGACACCCTGGCCATATGGTCACCTAATCCAAAGAGAACCCCTAAGTGTTAAAGTTTATATTTCAATATTGTCTGTCTAAGACACAACAACTATATCAGGATAAACAAAGATGACTCCATAGCCACTCAAAACTGACCATTAAATAGAATCCAAAAATAAAGGCAAATGACCCATGGTAAATCAAGACACAATAGAGTCGGAAAAAGAAAAGATGAGCTCAAAATTTCTTTTCCGCTCCATTCCTAAACAAATAGTATATTCAGTTTCTGAGAGTGCACCATTTACATACTGATGTAGAAATCCAAATATAAAAGAAATAGGGGTGCAACGGATCAAAAAACTCACGGTTCGGATCGTTCCTCGGATCAGGAATCACGGTTCGGATCATTTTCGGATCAACAAAAAAATAATCTCCCTCACGGTAATATCCACAATCTCCCTATTGGCAGAGTATTGGCGGGTATATTGGCAGGGTATGGCAGACTATTGGCAGGGTATGGCAGGGTACGGAAGAGTATTGGCAGGGCGTTGCAGGGCATTGCAGAGTATTGGCACTGCTGCCATCCCATCTCTCCCCTCCACTGTACAGATCAGTGCACAGAGGGGAGAGAGGAACCGCTGTCATGACATGACGCCGGTTTGTTACAAGTGATCGCTCCATCATATGACGGAGCGATCACGTGCTAAACGGCCGCCGGGTGTACCAAGATGGCCGCCGCTCCGGAGCTAGGCCGAAGCCGCGGCCTTTCCTATGGCCGAGGCCACAGAGCGCTCCGCGGATCGTGTGTGTCCCGTACGGATCAACCTCCGCGGATCAGATCACGGATCGATGACGATCCGTTGCACCCCTAAAAAGAAATGATGGCGAGTGATTTTTTTTTTATTTTTATTGACACCTTTTTTTTATAGTAGTCTCTTTATAGAACTAATTTCTGAAAAGCGTTGATCTCTGTACAGACTGACAGGCCTCAATCACACCATGGTGCAGAGACGTCAGTTTTTCTGCACGCGTTCTGCAAGGGCACAAAAAAATGGCACATAACTAACGTGCATGAAAACTGATGTCAATGTGCATAAAAACTCACTGTAAGGCGCATAAAAACTGATGTGTCTGCATTCTAAATCTGTGCGGTTTTCCCATCATTTTTCATGCACGTATGGTGTGAACAAACCCTCAAAGATTTAAGTTTATTGCCACCTATACCTGCGTGTTTGCAAACCAAATGTACACGGTTGGTGCGGTTTACAACCTGTAAGTTTTTATGTGCATTTTATATGAAATGTTTTGCAAACAAAGCTCAGAGATGCATTTTACTCCAAAGACATGCTGGTAGGTCAATTGGATCCTGTCTAAATTGTCCCTAGTATGTATGAATGTGAGTTAGGGACCTTAGATTGTAAGCTCCTTGAGGGTAGGGACTGATGTGAATGTACAATGTATAGGTAAAGTGCTGCGTAAATTGACGGCGCTATATAAGTACCTGAAATAAATAAAATAAATACATTTTAAAGCACATAGAAAATACATCCAAATGACAGTGAGCAAAGATCCCAAGAATTCCAGGCCGGCCTTTTATTATATATAAAAACACATTTTCTAAAGCTGTAAACCTCTGTCATATTTACTGAGTTTACTGGAAACCTTTTATTGTTTTATGAATCGTTTCTAAATAGATTTCTTGTAACCCATGAATTATAAACCCAATGCATAGAAAGTCTCTTTCTTGATAACAGAGAAATCTGAGTTGTTTTTTTTCAAGCTTGTAACTAAAGTGTGAAATGGTCTCATGCTATATCTGTAATTTCTGTTACAATTGGTAGAATGCGTAACCACCCTCTTTTTTTTAAAGAGCAAGGATAAGTCATTCCTGAAGGAAAATGTATTAACGTAAATTTGACTTGGACATTCCTCTACCCTTCCCTAAAGAATATCTGTATCACAGCTAATTTGGAAAGTGTCAGATTATCCTGTATGTGACCAGCTATGTTTCATTGGTTCCATTAATATTGTGGCATGCACATGTGTACAATGGCAAATGTGATAATAACTTTTGTTTTTATATATTTGTAGCCACGTTGCCAAAGAGTTCGTCGTTTGGCCGTTCAGGTGCTGGAGGCCAAGTTAACACTAAACTTCAGAAAGCCCAGTCCTTTGATGTCGCTATGTAAGTTTTGAACATTTATGTATTATTAACACATTTGAGCTTTCATTTTTGGGTTTCCTCACTACAGACATTCACGCATATGAAAAAGCCAGTTTAGTATTTTTTAGGTTTTGGAGGGTCAATACAAATGGAGAGAACCATCTTAAAAGAACCTTCTTGGTAAAAAAAAAACACATTTTTTAACCCCAGCACTAAAATACAGCCATGATAACCATTTTGTCTCAAACATAAACCGCATGTCTATTAGACTGTTTCCATACAAAACTGATTGATCTTCGCTGTTCACTGGGGACCAGATGGCTTTTTACATGTGCTCAGAGTTCTAGTAATACATTTCCTAACTAGTGCTCTCACCTCTCAGTGCAGTCTTTCACCTATTCAATCAGCTTTAAGCTCCATGTGGTGTACGGTAACATCATGAGATGGAGATTTATCAATTTCCCCCCAAAATAGGACACATCTATTGTAAACCAGGCTGCCTCTCAATTTGCAAACATTGGCAAGAAAAAGTATATTAACCACTTCCCGCCCTCGCTAAAGCCGAAAGACCGCTACATCGCACGCTCACATTGCCAGAAGGGAGTCTATGGATGTCCACTTGTGATCGTGCTTCCCGGCATCGGCATGGATCTCTGATCGCTGTGTCCTATGGACACAGCTGATCACAGATCAAGGTAAAGAGCCAATCACAGCTGATCATAATGTAAACAGTATTTGCTGGTTATTGGCATTCCTCTCCTCATGCTTGATAGTGTGTGAAGCATGGTTTACATCAGCTGATGCTTCTTGTGAAAAGCATTCTTAAAATATTGGAGTGTCTTTTATCAATCAAAGTAACTTAGAGTGCTTTCACACTGAAAGTACCGCGGCCGTTAGCTCTAAAGCGCCACTCATTTTAGCGGCGCTTTAGAGCTGTTTAAGCAGCGCTTTTGCGCCGCTTTTCAGCCACTAGGGGGGGGCGCGCTTTTAATCCCCCAAAAAAGGATTAAAACTCCCGTTTTGCGGCGCTTTGACACATCCTAAAATGCATTACATTAATGATGGTGCAGCCATAAGACCACTACTACTTTACAGGAGACAACTTTCCACTCAAAACAATTGCACAGCTAAGAAGTGCTCATAGACAGATTTTATTCTGTTGAAGTTCCAGTTTGGTAGCAGAGTGAAAAAATAATAAATCGGCTATCTTTAGCCACTAATACATCTGTATAAATGCTTCTGTTTAGTATTGCTGTACTGTGCAACAAAATTGATATGCAGCCAGCAGGTGGCATTTTAGGCTCTCTTTCACGTTTTGCCCTGTCTAGTTACCACCCATTGTAAAAATCCTGTTTTACAGAGCTAAGTAGCTCAAGATGAAATTTACATACAGGTGAGACAGAGTGGTGGTCTGCTTGTGAAGCAAATACAGTGTGTGTATTTTTTTTTTTTTAATAAAATATTAGTTAAATTAAACTACAGTGGGGACAGAAAGTATTCAGACCCCCTTAAATTTTTCACTCTTTGTTATATTGCAGCCATTTGCTAAAATCATTTAAGTTCATTTTTTTCTCAATAATGTACACCCAGCACCCCATATTGACAGAAAAACACAGAATTGTTGACATTTTTGCAGATTTATTAAAAAAGGAAAACTGAAATATCACATGGTCCTAAGTATTCAGACCCTTTGCTCAGTATTTAGTAGAATCACTCTTTTGATCTAATACAGCCATGAGTCTTTTTGGGAAAGATGCAGCAAGTTTTTCACACCTGGATTTGGGGATCCTCTGCCATTCCTCCTTGCAGATCCTCTCCAGTTCTGTCAGGTTGGATGGTAAACGTTGGTGGACGGCCATTTTTAGGTCTCTCCAGAGATGCTCAATTGGGTTTAAGTCAGGGCTCTGGCTGGGCCATTCAAGAACAGTCATGGAGTTGTTGTGAAGCCACTCCTTTGTTATTTTAGCTGTGTGCTTAGGGTCATTATCTTGTTGGAAGGTAAACCTTCGGCCCAGTCTGAGGTCCTGAGCACTCTGGAGAAGGTTTTCATCCAGGATATCCCTGTACTTGACCGCATTCATCTTTCCCTCGATTGCAACCAGTCGTCCTGTCCCAGCTGAAAAACTCCCCCCACAGCATGATGCTGCCACCACGCTTCACTGTTAGGACTGTATTGGACAGGTGATGAGCAGTGCCTGGTTTTCTCCACACATACCGCTTAGAATTAAGGCCTTAAAGTTCCATCTTGGTCTCAACAGACCAGAGAATCTTATTCCTCGCCATCTTGGAGTCCTTCGGGTGTTTTTTTTAGCAAACTCCATGCGGGCTTTCATGTGTCTTGCACATGAGGCTTCCTTCGTGCCACTCTGCCATAAAGCCCCTACTGGTGGAGGGCTGCAGTGATGGTTGGCTTTCTACAACTTTCTCCCATCTCCCGACTGCATCTCTGGAGCTCAGCCACAGTGATCTTTGGATTCTTCTTTACCTCTCTCACCAAGGCTCTTCTCCCCTGATAGCTCAGTTTGGCCGGACGGCCAGCTCTAGGAAGGGTTCTGGTCGTCCCAAACATCTTCCATTTAAGGATTATGGAGGCCACTGTGCTCTTAAAAACCTTAAGTGCAGCAGAAATTTTTTGTAACCTTGGCCAGATCTGTGCCTTGCCAGAATTCTGTCTCTGAGCTCTTCAGGCAGTTCCTTTTAAACTCATGGTTCTCATTTGCTCTGACATGCACTGTGAGCTGTCTTATATAGACAGGTGTATGGCTTTCCTAATCAAGTCCAATCAGTATAATCAAACACAGTTGGACTCAAATGAAGGTGTAGAACCATCTCAAGGATGATCAGAAGAAATGGACAGCACCTGAGTTAAATATGAGTGTCACAGCAAAGGGTCTGAATACTTAGGACCATGTGATATTTCAGTTCTTCTTTTTTAATGAATCAGCAAAAATGTCAACAATTCTGGGTTTTTCTGTCCAATATGGGGTGCTGTGTGTACATTAATGAGGAAAAAAAAATGAACTTAAATGATTTTAGCAAATGGCTGAAATATAACAAAGAGTGAAAAATTTAAGGGGGTCTGAATACTTTCCGTCCCCACTGTAAAATTCAACTAAACCATAAAATCCTATTTTCCACATTTTAAACCTCAACACAATACAAACCTATGCTGGCTATACACTATATGATAAATGGCCCGAAATTCAGTAATTTAGACAGTTTGTTCGTTTTTCGAACAGTTAATCAATAAAAGCTGGGACGTTTTTGAGCCAAAAAAATGAAGGACAAGTTTGGAAATTTTCTAATGAATGATAAATTGAAAGGTTAAAGTGTTTCCCGTCCGAACTGTGTGCATTAGGTATATGTAAAAAAACAAAACAAAAAATGCATTAATTTATGTCCACTGAACGATTTATCGGTCATTACATGATGGCTCTGTTTGCTCTCCCAGCCGATTTTTCGTATAGTGTATGGCCAGCATAAGAAAGCAAACCCAAGTTATTGATGCTAATGTTATACACTTCTCAGCAGTTCAGCATTTGTCTTCATGTTTATATACTATGCTATGACTCTCCAGTTTGTGACCACCCTATGTGTGTGTAAAATGGTCTAATTTCCTCTAGCCAGTGTACTGGATGTCAGGGTTGGGTCCTAAATGGCAGGTATATTTCCCCACTATCTGGGTTGCATTGCCTTTTAAAGTGGTTGTAAACCTGAAAAATCTAAATTAAAATGAACAGTCTATCTTATTCAGCAAAGCAGAGAAAATCATCTTCCCCAGTCTGGCCGGGAAAGGAAAAGCCAGTCATCTGTAAATCCTCCTCAGTTTCTGGCAATAAAAAAATCTGACACGTTAAAAAAAAAAAAAAAAAAAAAAAAAAAAAAAGGTGTCGCCCCGCCCCCTCTCCTGTGACTGACATAGGAAACTCATGCACGAGAGAAAGGGCCATGTCTCCCACAGCCTTGCACACCCACAAAGATCCCTCCCCCGCCATGCATGCTGCTATGAAAAAAATAGTGTGTCATCTCTTTAAGTGAATACCCAAACGTGCAGAATGTTAAAATATGAGCTATAAACAATTTATATACAAATGCGTCTCATAAACTTATGTGCCTGACAAAATTTCACAGATCAACAAAATAAATAACCGTATAGTTATTGAATTCATATTTATCCAGGTGCTTCAAAAAGTGCTCAGTGCTCCAAACTCCGATAAGGTGCCCCACTGCAAATAAAGTGTTCTTCCAGAGTTATAAATGTTGGCATCTTACCAGATGGTGGAGATCTCAAATTCGAGATCAAACCGTATTTAACAAATCTCCCGGATAGCCGACGCTCTCTCCGCCAGGTATCCAGTTAGCCAAATGATCCTGTCAGTAAGGAATAGCTGCAGTGTCCCCACTGCTGGAATATAGGTCTGGTATGTACTCCATGGCCACACAATAGCCAGGAATATTTAAATATAAAAAGGAGAATCCACATAGTGTAATATAGTTTAAAAGAAATCTCCTTTAGGCCCCTTTCACACTTGTGGACTGCAAAGTTGCATGACAAACCGTACCCCATTATTTCCAATGAGTACCATTCATATCTGTGCGACTTCGACTTCAAGTCGCAGCAACTTTAAAGTAGTCCCTGGTCTGACTTTGTTGCAACTTGAGGTCCATAGACCTCAAAATTACACAGACATTGCTTAAAATCACGGCAAAATCGCACGACTTACAGGTCGTACAAATGTGAAACGCGCCCTAATTAAAAAATATGCCATTACATGTGTCCAGAAGTAAGATCGCAAACGCAAAAAGCACAGCTGTGGGATCATCTAACTGGCTAATGCGGAATTACGTCAGCCTGCACAGGGAATGATAACCAGCCTCCACGCTGCTATGCCAAGCCGGGGAGATATGTGGGGACATGTACAGCTGAGAGGGAAATCCAGTGACATTATGACCTTGCCTCCAGGCCGTCGACACGCCCACAGAACTGGAGAATTTCAGCCGCCTATAATGGGAGTACACAATGAAATACAGAGGTACAAATAATGCGATTTACTTGCTTATGGTACCGACTGTAAAGATATGTTAGTCTGTCATATTTATGGCATGTGGGCTTTACAACCACTTTAAAGAGGTTGTAAACCTCAGGAAAAAAAACCTGCAAGACAGACCTAATGATCTATTAAGCATCACATATTAGCTCATTTATCAAATACTTACCTTAGAACAATGCCCTGCAGTGCTGCCCGCACTCCGCTCCCACGGCCGACATTGATTAGCGGCACGGCTATTGAAGAAACTGCATGAACGGCCGTTCCTTCAGTGCGTATGCGCTGATGGCAGCGTATATAGTAAATATCTCCTAAACGGTGCAAGTTTAGGAGATATTTACAGTACCTACAGGTAAGTCTTACTATAGGCTTACCTGTAGGTACAATTAAAGCGGAAGATTTACTTCCTCTTTAAGGGGGGATGAATTGATGGTAATGTTGAGTACTCAGGGGTTCTCGCCCATGCAGGATGAGGGGTTCTGTGGTAGTCCAGCTGGAGAGGAGAGGATTTCAGTGCTCTGGATTGTGAAGTCCTTTCTTAGTGACCCGGAATTTCAGAGGTTTGAAGAGCTTTTGGGTAGGAAGAACCTCTAAACCCTTATTACAGGTACTCTGGTCCTAAAGGGGTTAAGCCACATACAAGGGGAGTCTTGATAAAGGGAAAACAGTCAGCACCTGGCTGTGTAAAAGAGAACCAGGCACACCTGAAGGAGCAGGGTGAACTAAGCTTGAGATTGAGCCATGTTTGCTAAACTTTAAAAACTCATTCCTTTGGATCCCGGTAGCAGACAGGAAACCCATCAACCCAATTAGGACCAGTAGACCTGTAAACCGTTACCTTGCTTTTCGTTTGAACCAAAGTTATGGACTGTTTTCTGTTCGTTAGTTGAAGTGAGCTAGTTTGTTTTCTGGACTGTTCTCCTGTCTTGGAGAGACCGATAGACTACTTACTTTTACAAGATGTTTGTTGGTTATCTCAGGCTACCATATTGCACCAAGCAAGGTATTGATGTCTTGTAAGATCACAGAAATCTGTTCTTCTGGTCAATTATTTATCTTTTGACATTTCAGCCCCCCTCCTGCAGCTGAATGGGCCGTGTCACAGTCTTCAAGACTAAAGTATAGACAGTTGTTCAACAGCCATGACAAAACTATGAGTGGTCATCTTACAGGTAACTTCATTTAATAACAAGTGGGAACATAGGTTTACTAGTGTGTATCAATACTTTAAAACTCAACTCCTGGCAAACCCTTTTTTTTTTTTTTTTAAACTTTGATAGGGTTAGAGTGTATATTAGTTTGTTTTTTATTGATGCCATTGTTTCCAGTGAAGTGATTTCCTTTCTAGAGAGATTTCCCTTTTATATGTTGTCACTTGGAACTGAAGTAAAGGGTAATGGCTCAACCAGGGACACAGACAACAATAAAGACCTGAGAAACCTTTCTAATCTTTCCCCACACTACCCAAAACTAAAACGAATCTTAGATGTTCTTGGGCTTTAACTGCTTCCCGTCCTCGGTGATATCTCGGTCATCACTGCAGCAATGCTGGAGGTATCATCCTTTAGAGCTGGTGATTCCCTATGAAGTGATCTGAGCGACTGTATATAGTGACCTTTTACAGGTAGCGGAAGCCGTCTTTACCCGGGCTCTCCTGTCCCACCAGCGAGCCCAGTACTGATGCAACTGATCGCATTGGATTCTGTATACAGAGTGAAAGGAACTTCCATTGTTCCCCCGACTTGGACAAGGATTTTGTCACTTCCGGTGTGGGTTTGTTTACAAACCGTTACCGGCCTGTAAAGCATCTGATTAAGGGGATCTGGTTTTGATCAGATGCTTTTCAATAGACCCCAAATCTCTTCATAAAGAGGACCTGCTATTACAAGAGATGTTCATCTTATGTGATGATAAAGTTCATCAAAACCAAAAATTTTTAGGTACAGTGTTTAAAAAAAAAAAAAAAAAAAGACGTTAAAAGTGCCCCCATGCTCACCCCTAAACTCCAACACACACGTAGGTCCCGCACACATGTAAATCGTGATTGCACCACACATGTGAGGTATCGTCACGAACTTCAGGGTGAGAGAAATAATTCTAGGGCCAGACCTCCTGTGTAAGGCTGGCCATACATTATACAATTTTCGTGGGCAATTTTTCTTTAGATTTACCTAAACCATATAATATATGAGGTCAAACCTAAACACTTTCAATTTGTATGCACTCAGGTAGGCCCTTGCACTACATAGTTGAAGTTAAATCTAAAGGAAATTCAATAAGAAAATTGTATAATGTATGGCTGGCTTTACTCTAAACTGGTATCCTGTAAAGGATTTTAAAGTGTCACCTATTGAGATTTTTAGGCACTGTAGTTTGTCTCCATTGCACGGGGGTTTGCAATTTTAAAGCGTGACATGTTGGCTACAGTGGATATAAAAAGTCTACACACCCATGTTAAAATGTCAGGTTTCTATGATGTAAAAAAATGAGACAAAGATAAATTTCATAACTTTTTCCACCTTTTTAATGTGATCTATAAACTGTACATCTCAATTGAAAAACTGAAATCTTTTAGGGAGGGGCAGTAAAAATAAAAAAAATTGTGGTTGCATAAGTGCGCACACCCTCTTATAACTGGGGATGTAGCTGTGTTCAGAATTAAGCAATCACATTCAAACTCATCGTGTATAAAAGACAATTAGCTTCACCTACCTTAAGTGCTATAAACAAACTATAAAGTTTACTAATTAATACTCCACAGCTGCTGTACACGTCCAGTGAATTCACCTCACCTTACAACGTATAAAATAAAATAAAATATATAAGTGCAGCACTAATAATCTATCATTTAAAATATCCAGTGATATCAAATTATATTTAAATAAATAATTCATATAATAATGTGTTCAATTAAAGTTCATCTGCTTAAACTTTTCTGCGTTCAATCATTGTGACTTCTCAATTCATATATCGTCCACTACTGTGCATATCGGGTCTTCAGCAGATTTTGTGCACACCTTCACCAGCCGCTATACCTGCTCACCTCATACATGAGTCAGACTCAAAACAATTCCTTTCCTTCTTTCCGCTATGGTCTCATCTCTTTCACATCCGACCAACTACTACGGTATCCACTTTCCAATCAGTAGCCTCCCAGAGGGATCACCGGAAAGATCTCTCATATAAACTGCCCCACTGCTTCTCTCATTCCTCCACACCAGCGTTATTCGGTGTTCCTGATAGGATATGGCTCCACATTCATGCAATAATAAATAGAGGATACATAGTGCTCTCCGTTTGCAACATTTATTAAAATGCCCCAATTAAAAAACACTTACAAGATATTCAATTAAAACCAGCTCTGTATAATACCAATGCGTCTGCCTGCTCACCACCGTGGCTGTGTGACGTCACTGGCTCGGCTCTTCCCCTCTACACGCGTATCGCCCTCTGATTGGGCTTTCTCAATAGATCAGAATGGTCAGTTTTGGCATATGAGCTTTAATTGAACACATTATTATATAGATTGATTTTTTTAATTTAAATATAATTTGATATCACTGGATATTTAACATTCAAACTCATGTTTAAATAATGCCAGGTGTGTACTGACTCGTTATTTGAGTGCCTCTGATTAACCCCAAATAAAGTTCAGCTGTTCTAGTTGGTCTTTCCTGACTTTTTCATATGGAGAAAATATGGCACAACAGTGACATTACCAAGAACTGGACGTCCCTCCCAAATTGATGAAAAGATGAGAAGAAAACTGGTCAGGGAGGCTTCCAAGAGGCCTACAGCAACAATAAAGGAGCTGCAGGAATATCTGGCAAGTACTGGCTGTGTGGTACATGTGACAACAATCTCCCGTATTCTTCATATGTCTGGGCTATGGGGTAGATTGGCAAAACGGAAGCCTTTTCTTATGAAGAAAATCATCCAAGGCCGGCTAAATTTTGCAAAAACGCATCTGAAGTCTCCCAAAAGCATGTGGGAAAATGTTAGGGTCTGATGAAACCAAGGTTGAACTTTTTTGGCTATAATTCCAAAATATATGTTTGGTGCAAAAACACTGCACATCACCAAAAGAACATCATACTCACCGTGAAGCATGGTGGTGGCAGCATCATGCTTTGGGGCTTTTTCTTCAGCTGGAACAGGGGCCTTAGTCAAGGTATTATGGGAATTATAAACAGCTCCAAATACCAGTCAATATTGGCACAAAACCTTCAGGCTTCTTCTAGAAAGCTGAACATGAAGAGGAACTTCATCTTTCTGCATGAGAACATCAAAAAACATACATCCAAATTAACAAAGGAATGGCTTCACCAGAAGAAGATTAATGTTTTGGAATGGCCCAGACCTGAATCCGATCGAAAATCTGTGGGGTGATCTGAAGAGGGCTGTGCACAGGAGATGCCCTTGCAATCTGACAGATTTAGAATGTTTTTGCAAAGAAGAGTGGGCAAATATTGCCAAGTCAAGACATGCCATGCTGATAGACTCATACCCAAAAAGACTGAGGGGGGATTTACTAAGACTGGAGCACTCAGGATCTGCTGCAACTGTGCATGGTAGCCAAACATTTTTTATTTTCAGCTTGTTCAATGAAGCTTTGACAATAAAACCTGCAAGCTGATTGGTTTCTATGCAAAGCTGCACAGGCTTTTGCATGCTCCAGTTTTAGTAAATCTCCCCCTGAGTGTTGTAATAAAATCAAAATTCTAAAATCAAAGGGTGCTTCAACAAAGTATTAGTTCAACAAACTAAAAGATCTGTTTGTTTTTTCTATTGAGTTGTACAGTTTATAGGTCACATTAAAGGTGGAAAAAGTTCTGAAATGATTTATCTTTGTCTCATTTTTTTTTTTTACATAACTGAAACCTGACATTTTCACAGGGGTGTGTAGACTTTTTATATTCACTGTATCTATCAGCATAACATCATCTATTATATTTTACAAAAAAATTGGGTATTATATTGGGTTTGCATGCACCAACATTCATTAAAGTGTATTTTTTCCTGAAAATGTGCACATGATAAACTGCTGCGCAAATATTGTGAGATAAAAAAAAATGCAACAACAACTGGTTTATTCTCCAAGGCCTCTGCTTAAATAGATATAACGTTTGGGGGTTCTAAGTAAGTTTCCAGTAAAATAAATGCTGATTTTTACATGTACCAGAGAAATGTCAGAAGTGGGCTGGACTGGAGGTCAATAAATGGTAAAATATTTGCCAAGGTTATTAGTTTGCTTTTGTTTAAAAGGGATACAAATCGGCAGCTATTGCTGGAAATAGCATCGACCGAATCAGTGCGACGCCGACTTTGCAAGGCCGCACCGATTCCCAAAAGTAGTGTCTGTACTACTTTTGGCGACTTCGGGTACGATTTCAATAGACATCTGTGCAAGGACACGCACAGATATCTCTGAAATTGCCCCCTAAGTCCGACTAACATGCGGATATGAAATCGTGCAAGTTCTTTGGAAGTTCTTTGGAACTCGCATGATTTCAGTCCCGCAGCAGTGTGAACCTAGGCTGCTCAATCTTAGGGTTTGTGCTGTATGTAATGTTTCAATTACCTTTTTCAGGTCCACAAGCTAGAACTATTCTTATGCAATCTAGTTTACCCCAAGCCCAGCTGGCGACAATTTGGTAAGACTGCTAAAAGTTCATCCATCTGTTTGTTTACATGTTTATTGTAATCTCAAAAATTAGTATTTCGATTAAATGTCTAAGCTCGATATACTTGTTTTAATAAAATTAGATAAGGTGCAATTAGATAAACTTAATTTTCTGTTGCTGGTAACAGATTTTGGTAAGGAATTTTGAAAGTAGTTATTTTAGACGTCACTGACTCTACTGATTTGATTTTATGTCAGATTTAGTAAAACTGAATTCTTTTGTGTTTTTATAATTTAATTGGAACTGGGTATTTTTCTTTCTCCACAAGTTTACCATTGTCATTCTAGAGGCTATAAGCTGCTACACATGCATTACTAAGTTATTGTCAATATTCCCATCACAGACTCCTGGACTAGAAGTAACGAATGCTGCAGCAACTGCCAGATGGAGACCGGGGACATCACAGATCAATGCAGATATTCTCCAGCACACCACACATCATCTATTAGCATCTGAAATATTTATTGAAGAATAATCACATCACAAGAATCAAAGTGAAACGTTTGGAAACTGTGCAGGATCTCTTCGTCAGGCATGTGAAGAACGGGTCCTGCGAAGCTCCGAAACGTTGCACTCTGTCTCTTGTGATGTGATCATTCTTCAATGAATCTTTCAGATAATGTTCTGTGGAGTGCTGGCGAATATCTGCATTGACATGTAATTATTAATGCACCATCATTTTATATTCTATATTAGATTATCACTCCATCCAAAATTTGTTTTTTTGATGGGTCCAATCAATAAATCACCTAACCGCTTCTTTCAGGGACTGTGTGCATGCAAGAGATTTTTGCTTACAGCCATATGTAAGGGGTTCCAAAGCTGTACTTGAGTTCCAAAGTGTCAGTCCAACCAAACGTGTGTTTTTTTTTGCTTTTTTTTTAATCTAGGAGGTGCCTTGTGGGCTAAAGCAGGCCCTGGCTTCTTATGTCTTGTACTTTTTCAACTGAGATATTTCTGCCATAATTTCCAAATCTGTTTTATTCTACCTGGAAGTGTTTGCATGTTTCAGCTCCTCCTGTTGCATTTTTCATATAAACAAAAATGCAGCAGGCAGAGGGAGAGCGCCTATTAATGGCCACAGCAAATATACAGACCTGCGAAACTCAGCGCAGAGATCCCACCAAAGGTCCCTCGAATATAAAAGGAAGAGGGTGCGTAGAGGTTACGTAACCCCTGCAAAATGCCTTCTGTTTTTTAGTCCTTTTTGGTCTGTCAGACATATTTTGTACTTTGTGATATCTGACAGTTGTAAAAAATACCTGTTGTAACTGCCAAAAATCTTGTCAGTGGATAACGTCCTGTGGTCTGTGTTTTTGGCTACACTCTTAATTACCTTGTTCCCAGCCATCTCTGAGGACAACATACAGCCTCTCCTTTATAATATGGAGCAAAGAAGGGGGGATGTTTGTGTTGCCTTTTCCTAGTTTGATGGTGCTGATCCTCCATATTTACAGTCTAGTGAATGTGTATTGTTAGGACAGGAAGTATTACTGGCAGGATCTGCATGTTAAAATAGAGGGGGGGGGGGGGGGGGGGGGCTGTAACTCATCGGCATCTACCAAAAATTAAAAAAAAACAATAAAAGTCAAGGTCAGGTTCCTTTTTTCTCCTGAAAGTATTACCTGCATTGTGATCTCCAGCTTGGTTTATGACATTTTTTTTTTTTTTTAATTCTATCTCAGGAATCTTTCAGACATCGATCAAGATGGGAAGTTGACAGCAGAAGAGTTCATCTTGGCTATGCACTTAATAGACGTTGCAATGTCTGGCCAGCCACTCCCTCCAGTGCTTCCTCCAGATTACATACCACCGTCGTTCAGGTGAGAAATAAACTCAGTTTTCAGCTGAAAAAACAGTACTTTATTTAAACATAAAGTATGTACGTTTTTTGGGATTGTTTTCTATCCCTATTTGCACTACATAAAAGTAGCTAGTAGTGAAAACAGCAAGCTGGGGGTGGAGAGGGGATAACATTGAATAAAAGAAAAGGTAAACTCCCCTGGTTTGTTTGTACCCATAGGTAAGCCTATAATAAAGCTTACCTGTAGCTACTGTAAATATCTCCTAAACTTACGTAGTTTAGGAGATCTTTACTGTATATGCCGCCAATGATGTCATCAGCACAGGAGCTCAGAAGGAGCGGCCGCCTGTGCCGTTTCTTCAGAGCCCTGTACCATGACCGACGGCTCCCACGCGGGAATGATGTCATTGCAGTTCTGGCCACTCACAGCGCCGGAGGCCACGAACCTGAAAGAAACACCAGATGTCAGCCATCTAGCGGGGTGTGGGCGCCACTGGAGGGCTTCATGCTAAGGCAAGTATTTAATAATGAGTTAGTAAGCGATGCTTACATGTTTTTGTTTTTTATTGGGGTTTACAACCTCTTTTAACTGCAAGTGGTGTCCTCCACCTGGCTGTTCTGTGTGAGGGAGATGTGTAAATCTAAGGCAGATGAAATATTCCCACTGCATGCTTTATGTGAAATTAGTTTAGTTGACAGGAACTACCAATCAGCATCACTCAAACGTTTGGAAAATATGTGATCAGAACACCTTAGGTTTCATAATGTAGACCAAATTTTTATTTTAACAATATAGCACAGCAGTGCAATATTTTCAGAGCTTTGCAGGCCCCTACTTCAGTCTCTATGATGTACATTGAATTGAACTATATAATGAAAGTAACGCCTTTCTGACCTTGTAATTCATGTATGCGATGGCAGGAAAAGTGGGTCTTAACAACCCAGCTGCCACACAAACGCATCCATGCAGGTCTGAGGTTGTGCGCTGAGAATGCACTCCAAGCACACTGACTGAGCTGTCTCCAGCAGCTCTCGGTCATAAGTTCTGATTGCGAACCAGTCATGCAAGCCTGATCATGCAACAGCTGCGATAGCCAGTTAGGCTCCGTTTCCACTAGTGCGATTTGTCATGCGACTTTGTACACAAAAATCCAAATGCAATATTCCCCATGCACACATTCCTGGAAATGTCTGTAGTAATGCTGGGTGTTGTAATGACCACCGGCTGGAAACCGTAGACATTCTAAATGTGAAGAAATGTCATCAGCACACCACAGATTCCTCAGAAGGGTCCAAAGCTTTATTCACATGGTCACACGGTACACATAAGGCAAAGTTTCAGGAACCATGCAGGGCCCCTTCATCAGGCAAGTCAGTGACACTTTCCCGACGAATGGGCCTTGAGTGGTTCAGAAACATTGCCGTATCTGTACTGTGTGACCATGTGAATAAAGCTTTGGACCCTTCTGAGGAATCCTTGGTGTGCTGATGACATTTGTACACATAGTCACATGACAAGCCACAGCCCATTGATTTCAATGACACGCTTTCAAATTAGTGCGACTTAAAGTCCCAATGACTTTGAAAAGGTGCCTGCAGCACTTTGATCCAGAGAGTGTAAAGTCGGATCAAAGTCGCACTCTAAATCTCACGACTTTAGACTCGCACTAGTAGAAAAGGAGCCTTACAGTGGTCTTGTGATCGGGAAACTGTTCTGCTCCCCTGCTATAAAACCCAGTTAACCCCCCTGGCGGTATTCCCGAGTCTGGCTCGGGGTGGATTTTTCATACCAAAAGCGGTATCCCCGAGCCAGACTCGGGCTTGCATTGCAGGATCCAGGAAGAGCATACTTACCTTGTCTCCTGGATCCTGCGATGTCTCCCCGCTGTGATCGGCGAGCCGCTGTGTCTCGCTCGATTCACAGTGCCGAGCTCCGTTCCCTGCGAGCGTTGCGACGCACGGGGACGGAGTTCGGCGGCAAATTCAAAAAGTGAAACACACAGTATAGATACAGTATACTGTAATCTTACAGATTACAGTACTGTATCAAATAATGACACATCCCCTTTGTCCCTAGTGGTCTGCCCAGTGCCCTGCATGCAGTTTTATATATATAAAACTGTTCCTTCTGCCTGGAAACTGGAGATTGTCCATAGCAACCAAAAAGTGTCCCTTTACATCAAAAGTGGCTTTAGACCAGCTAGAAAACAGCGATAGTAAATTAGAACACTTGCAGAATTGAGCGATAGTGAATTGTGGGGAAATTTATTTTATTACTATTTTTTTTTATTTTTTTTTATTATTTATTTTTATTTATTATATTATAATTTATGTTTTTGTGTTTCAAACTTTATCATACCCGGGATATCTACTAGACTCTGGTTTGGACAGATTTAAGTGTATTATTGTTAATATTTACAGACCTACAATATAAAACGCCAAATTTCCATGCAAAATAATGGTACCGCTTTCAGCACCTAAAATCCGAAATAATCATACCGCCAGGGAGGTTAAAGGGCTCCTGGGAAGGGATTCAGGTATGCTGGTGAACCTAATTTTCATATGTAAATCTTGCGTACTAAATCGTACTAAGAAATATAAATTCCGTGGCAGGTAAAACCATTTATTTATTCTTTCTGTGTATCTAACTGCCTGGAGTGCAGCTTTAGTTGTAGCAACCATATGAGCAGACTTCTTTTCATATTTTGTGGTATGCTTATTTTTCACAGGAGAGTTCGGTCTGGTAGTGGGATTTCCATAATGAGCTCCGTGTCCATTGATCAGCGTTTACCAGAAGAACCAGCAGAAGAGGAGCCTCCACCTATAGACAAGAAATTGCCTGGTAATTAACGTATTAAGTTCTTTGATTTTTTTTTTTTTTTTTTTTGCCTTTTGTAAGTTGGAGACTACAATCTTAAAAGTTTCAGTTTTGTTTAAGAAAATTTGTCAAACTACTTTTAGTTGATGATGGAACTTTAGTTAATTTTGAAAGCAAGCTCAGAAATGCACATCATGCATTTCTTAACTTGCATAAGCATAATTCTTCTTGAATTAAAATACAGTGTGTGTTTTATGGTATTTTGAAATCCTGTTGAGTTTTTTTTTTTTTTTTTATACTTTAAAAGATTTGTTACCACCGAACACACTGTAGATCTGTGGTAGTCACGACAGCAAATAGTGTAAAAGCAGAACACACTCTGAAATTGCAAGTTAAAAATAATGCGTGCATGCATGCACACTTGCAAACTTTGCATCTTTGACTTTTCCAGAACGTCTCCTTGCTGCTGTTCAGACACGGTGCAGGACCTGGGATTCTCTATGACCTGTTTGCTTCAGCACTGGAAGCCTCACGAAGGCCCCTTTTTTTTGTATGTTCTTATTCTCTTATATTTGTGCATGTTGCATATTTGTTCCTACGGAGGTGTAATCAGTCCCTCATAAGAAGCCCATTTCCCAGATAGTTGCACCCTGTCATTATCACTTCCCAGTCAATTCTGAATTATGCAAAAGGTAACAAAGATTTGCAAGAATGCTGAATGCACCGTTTTGTAACTTGCAATTTAATTGTGTTTGCATTTAAAAAGATACATTAGTTCTGCTTTAAGGATATACAACAGTGGTTTTGTGAAGGTTGGTGTTTCTATAACACCCCCCTCCAACACCTAATTGACAGTAATTAGGTGTGGCAATAGTTGCCTGACATCAAGGAAGGAGTTGTTGAAGAATTACTACTCCAAGTAGTCATTCCCCATACCTAGAAGGTATTTTTGTATAATCTTTATTTAGGACAAAATAACATGTCATATCAAACATTTCCATATAGACAAAATCGTAAGCCAAGATGGACATGTATCAAATGTAAGGTACCGATAATCAAACTAAAAGTTAAGATAAAATCAAGGAAGAACAATGGTGGTTGTCTTACTGGGTAATATTGGGACTTTCCCTTTCTGGGAGTTAAGGAAGACTCATTGGTAATGACACCAATTAGCATATCCATACAGCTATAAAAAGATATATAATGGATCTCGGCATGGTGGCCCAGCGGCTATCACTAAGCCCGAGAGTGCTACTGAGATTTCTAAAGTTATTACAGGGTCACCTAGCCCGTTTAGGCACCGGGGGGAGGGGGGCCAAAATAGCCTCCAGCTAACCACCTCCGGCACTCCACCATAGCCAGGGGTATACTTTGGAGAATGTTAGACGCTGATGGGGAGAAACGATGCCACCCTCCTTTTATGACTTGAGTAGATTTGGGAAGAGGGGAGACACAGTTAAAGCTAGGGCAGTAGGTTTTTTTTTACTATTATTTTAAGTCTTTCCTTGACCTCTGGAAGGTTTTACCCCCCCTTCATGACCAGAAATTTTTTTTGCTGTTCAGCACTGCGCTATTTTAACTGGCAATTGCTCGGTCATGCAACACTGTACCCAAATAAAATCTATATCATTTTTTTTTCAAACAAATAGAGCTTACTTTTGGTGATATTTGATCACCACTGGGATTTTTATTATATAAATGACAGAAAATTTTGAGAAAAAAAATATATTTTCTACCTTGTTTATAAATCCAATTAAAAAAAAAAAAAAAAAATTTAAATCCCATTAAGTGTATATTAATTGGTTTGTGTGAAAGTTCTACAAATGATGGGGTGTAAGTGTATGTGTGTATGTGTATGTGTGTGTATATATGTATATATATATATATATATATATATATATATATATATATATATATATATATATATATTACTGGAATTTATGCAGCTATGAATGTAATACTGTACACTGTTCACGGCATTAATGACACTGGCTGGGAAGAGGTTAACATCAAGAAGCTATCAAGGGGTTAACTGCCTAACAAGTGTAATATGTGCTGCTTTCTCCAACAGGCCTGGCTGTTTTAACAGTCAGATGCTGATCTGTGTACAAAGCCCTGTGTAAACACAGGGCTCTGTGCTGTTATTGGCTACAACCGATCAGCAGGTCTCAGCCATAAATCATTGACCAGGACCTGCTGACAATATCCTGATGTAGCCAGTGACAGCACGGGTTAGCAAGGGGGGTCCAGGAACCAGCTGGATGATGTACATATATGTGATCCAGCCTGCCTGTGCCACCTGTCTGCAGTAAAAGTACTGTGGGTGGGAACTGGTTAACACAGGTTCATGTTAACCATGTCCACACATGGTTCCTGCTGTTTCCTTTTATTGCTGGGGAAACCTAATTTCTTTAATGTAGTACCCCTTGTTTTATAGTCCCTAACTTCAGATGTCACTGCTCCACCTTGTCCAATCAGAGAATGCTTTGCATTCATTCAGAAAATGCAAAGCATTCTCTGAATGGCCCCCATGTCAACCTCATATGTTAAGAATGCCGCAGGGCAGACGCTTGGTGCAGGACCCGAAAGCAAGTGGAAACAACTGGTGTAGCTGTGTCTGCTTCAGTGAATTCTTCAAGTATTTTGCACTTCAGGTTTGTTTTAGGGAATGGTTATTGACCAAGGTGTGAGCAGGGGGCAAAGCTCATCCAAGAAATCAGAATAATGGAGTTCCTAATAACTAAATCATAGAGGCACACAAAAGAGGATTTGGGAGGTTGAAGGTAACAGACACCTTGATTTTCCTGGTCCTAGAAAAGACTTGAATTTTGTAAGGCCTGGCAGGTATACTTGATCACTCAGCACTGTTCCACACTGGCATACTTTGGATTTGCTTTATTTGGGCCAAATAGTCAATCAAGTTTGCCTTACCTCTGCTGAAAGTGTGTTCCAGGCATTTACTGCGCTTTACAGAGGAACTGCAGTCTGCTCACATAATTTGTAATAAAAACATCTTTGCCAGTCTCAAGCTTCTTTCCACCTACTTTGCATTTTATTTTAAATATACTGTGATTCTGTACTTGCCAATTATGCTGCAGAAATCTCTCTCCACTAAGTCTAGCTGCAACCACTTTTACTGTGGGCAGCTGAAGCTGCTGTCTGTTTATTTCCTGGATTTACACAGACACATAGAGGCACACCTCCAGCTCTGCAGCCCTGCAGCTCTTATTGGTCCTCTTGTGACTCATCCCCACTCTCTTCCTGGAAAACTCTCACGAGAGTTGGAGAGAACTGTGCATGATGTCATAAGCCTAGGCTAATGACCAGACAAGCAGGACGTGGGCTGTATAAGGTATTTACTGGCAGAAAAAAAACATTTACTACCCAAAGGAGCAGAGGATTTAATAGATGGAAAGTTGAAAAATTGACTGAAGTTCCGCTTTAAGGTAATGCTTCCTATGGGTTAGGTTTTACCTTTCTCTCATCTAGTTTGGGTCATGCCTCCTGTGTTATTGATTTCCCCCTTGTACAGAAAATACTGCCCTCCTGAACCTTATTCACACCCTGCATTATATCTGATGGTTTCGATAACTTTCCCTCTTTTCCTCTGTTTTCTGCCAGTGACCTTTGAAGATAAGAAGCGGGAAAACTTTGAACGTGGGAACCTAGAATTAGAGAAAAGGAGGCAGGCTTTGTTGGAGCTGCAGCGTAAAGAGCAGGAGCGTCTTGCTCAGCTGGAACGGGCTGAACAGGAGAGAAAGGAACGGGAACGGCAGGAACAGGAGCGAAAGCGCCAACAAGAGCTGGAGAAACAGCTGGAAAAGCAGCGAGAGTTGGAACGTCAACGAGAAGAAGAGCGGAGGAAAGAAATAGAGCGGAGAGAGGTACCTCATCCTTATGATCCTTTGTCTTCAGCAAGCTTAATAAGTAAAAGATTGTATTTGTGAATTTCAGTAGATCATTGCACCTTCCTCCTAAACATTGATTCAGACAGTTATAAAAACCTGATAGAAATCCTGGTCCCTTACCACTCAAATATACACCGATGTTGCAAGTGTTCCACTCCTAAAGCATTTGTTACCCTCAAAAAAAAAAAAAAAAAAAGACTTGATCTTGTTTCTTTAAAGTATAGATAACGGCACAGTGCTTGTGCTGTGTCATTTGGCCCCTTCTATCACCTAAAATACCTGTCTGATACTGCCTGGTTCTATCCTCCCCCTGTAAACTGAACACTGTTTATCATGGCTGCTGAGCCCTGACACTGTGGTCAGCTTACGTGCCTCCGTCACCCGCTCTCTCCTCTGTCGTTGTCCCCCACCCCCGCCTGTCAGCTGTATCAGTGCCCACCTTTCCCCTCCTGCAGAAATAACGTTATTTTCAGGTACTCACCTGTCTTCCTTAATGCCAAGTTTCCTGTGTATGTGTTTTATTTAACAAAAAATGCAGTTCGCTCTCTTATATCCTAGCAGCGCTAACTGGAAAAGATTACCTGGGGCTGCACCAAACATGCCCCCGGCATATGGGAGAATTGGAGCATCCCCAGGTATTCTTTTCCAATTTCCTATCACAAAGGATGATGGTACCTGCCCCTACCCGTAGACCTAATTGATTTGAGGCAATCCCTCCTATTCTAGCAGCGCTCCAGTGACCGCCGTCCCTCTCCTCCTCCCCTCCCGAATTATGTCAGCCAGGGATTCTCAACCCCGCCTGCTGTAACTCAGATCGGGAGAGGAAGCAGCAGGCGGTCAGGTGAGCGCTGGGCTGGTAGAAATAGAACGGCATTTTTTTAAAATAAAACGAAGACACAGGGCACTTGGCATTAAGAAAAACCGTGAGTGCTTGAAATTTACCAAGTTGGGTTACAACCACTTTAAGATAAAAAAAATAAGTGTTTTCCTACTTTAATTGCTAGTACATAAACTTAATTTTATTGGACACCTGTCACAAAAATGGGTTTTAGAATGGTGTAGTTTTGGCTAGAAATTTGTAGGTGCCTTCAAACATGTTGTGATGGAGTTTTTGTGTAATAAGGACCTCATTGGGTTATGGGGAAGAGTAGGCAGAGCCTTGATGATCTGGAATCCTGCACTGTCTTGGCGTTGTTCCCGACAGCATATGTTGTATGAAACGGACCCGGAGCGCAAATCTAATGTGAGTAGGCAGCTTGTCTGGTACAACTAATTACTATCAGGCAACAGTCAGAATGATCCAAGTGCTTCAGGAAATTAAGCAATGTTTTTGCTTTTTAGTTAAAGGTGACATGGCCAAGTCTTATTTGCTGTGGAATGCTTTGTGCTCATCATACCAATTAATTCAGTACAAGTCTGTGATCCAACAGTGCATTGTTTGTGAACTTCACATGAAGTGTGTCATCAAAGTATTTTGTTAGAAATGTGGTGGGATGGAGTCAACATGTTTTGGGATGGGATCCACTGTCTGGACTAAGTTTCCATTGCGTGACTTTCCTATCACCAGAAGTAAAGTGCTGGGGGGGGGGGTCAAGTGTTAGGGACCTAGTAAACATGTGTTTACCAACCACCCCCCCCCCCCCCTCGTATAATGGATATAGGCAGTGATTGCTGCTATATCCACTGACAGCTGATCATTGTAACCGCGAGTGTTACAATGTATCAGACTGTCATTTTCTGAATGAATTAGCAATCTCTATACAGATTCCATTCATTCATGTCAAGTGCTACAGAGAAAATTACTATCTTTAGTCCCTTTCTCTGTCTCAAAAAATAAATATGGGGGTCTGTTTGGACCTCTGATATCCCACCAAAGACCCCCACCCCACCCCCTAAAATTTTTTCTTTTTTTATAATAATAAAAAAACCAGAAACCTAGTAAGACTCCCCAGGTCCACCCGCACTCACCTCTCCATGACGACGGTTTCCCCCCCCACCCCTCCATGGTTTCCTCAGCTTCTCCCCCCGGCTAACCCTATACATCCTGACTGGCCAGGAGGAGAAGCCGGAAGACAATAGCGAATATTAATACGCTATTGTCACAATATTGAAAATTGTGTCTACTGACCCCTGCAGAGCAGGCGGATGACAGGTCCGCTCCGCTGATGCAGAGCGGACACAGCCCGCTATTCTCCGTGGGGCAGTCGGATGGAAATGGACCACCTGTCCATTTCCATCGGATACCATCCGAACTGATCTGCTAGATGGATGGGGAATGAACTCCCTATCCGTCTGTTTTTAGCGGACTGGACTGGATCTGTTGTAGGCAGGTGTAAACGGACACAGGGTATACATGGCGTACCTTTACAGGTGTTCCATGCATCTCTGTGCAGACAGTCCCATTGATGTCATTTGGTATGTAGCATGAACATATACAGAGCCGTTGCTCCCAATTTTACATCCATGTAAGTCCGCATGCATGCCCCTGAGCTCACACTGTCAGAAAATATATTGTTTTGGGGGTGTTTGATAAACTCTGAAAGCTATAAGTGAAAAATAAAAAAGCAAAGGAAAAATTGCAAAAATGGTCTGGCCACCTGAGTGTACAAAATTGAGCACAGGGCCTGGCAGCGAAAGGGTTAGTAAGCTTCCACTTTTGACAGCTTACATCCCCAGTGTTATTCACTGCTGGCTGCTACAGTGTTTTCTATCTGTGCAGTGAGAAACACATTCTACTCCATTTTGTTCATTTCAACACATATCATTGGCTTCATTCCTGTACTCCCTAAATTTTAGCTTAGCCTAAATTCTATTCTTTTTTTTTTTTTTTAAATGAAGGCTGGGTTCCACATATACAGGTGCAGCTCATAAAATTTGAATATCATCAAAAAGTTAATTTATTTCAGTAATTTAATTCAAAAAGCGAAACTCATATTTTTTTATATAGATTTATTACACACAGTGATATATTTCAAGCATTTCTTTCTTTTAATTTTGATGACTATGCCTTACAGCTAGTGAAAACCCATATTTCAGTATCTCAGAGAATTTGAATATTACATAAGACCAACAAAAAAAAGGGATTTTTAAAACAGAAATGTTGGCTTAGTGAAAAGTAAGTCCAGGTACAGTACAATATGCACTCGATACTTGGTCGGGGCTCCCTTTTCATGAATTACTGCATCAATGCTGCGTGGCATGGAGGCAATCAGCCTGTGGCATTACTGGGGTGTTATGAAAGCCCAGATTGCTTTGATAGCAGCCTTCAGATCATCTGCATTGTTGGGTCTGATGTCTCTCCTCTTCCTCTTGACAATACAACACAGATTCTCTATGGTGTTTAGGTCAGGCGAATTTGCTGGCCAATCAAGCATAGTGACACCATGATCATGAGTAAACCAGGTATTGTTACTTTTGGCAGTGTGGGCAGGTGCCAAGTCCTGCTGGAAAATGAAATCAGCATCTCCATAAAGCTAGTCGGCAGAGGGAATAATGAAGTGCTCTAGGGCAGTGGTCATCAACCCTGTCCTCAGAGCCCACTAACAGGCCAGTTTTGCAAGATAACTGAAATACATCACAGGTGATATCATTTGCTGCTCAGTGATTGCAGTATTCTAGTCTGCATCTCCTCAAGGTAATACATAAAACCTGGCCTGTTGGTGGGCCTGAGGACAGGGTTGATGACCACTGCTCTAGAATTTCCTGGTAGAGGCCTGTACTGACTTTGTTCTTGGTAAAACACAATGGGCCAACGCCAGCAGATGACATGGCTCCCCAAATCATCACCAACTGTGGAAAATTTTGCATTTCATTTGGAAAACAAGGAGAGAGTGGGGGCAGGGCTGAGCCGCAGCTCTGTGTCATAAGGACACATAGAGTAGTTCTATTGGGGGCACTGGTCAAGGGGGGAGGAGACCGGAGTGCCACCGGGGGGCCCGCCCGAGAGGAGGATGAGGGCTGCTCTGTGAAAAAACTATTATACAAAGTGGGTAAGTATAACATGTTTGTTGTGGTTTTTTTTTTGTTTTTGTTTTTTAAGGAATCTTTAATACCACTTTAAAGATGAATGCCAAGTGTGGCATATTTGTACGTAGTTACATTGGTCCAGCTTGGACCTCTGTAACTATGTATACACCATACCTGGCCGATGCCCCTGGAAGGTGGAAATCACTGAACTAGACAGCTACTTCAGTGATGTCCACTTGCATTTGGGTCCTGTGCTGATCTTCTGCACTGTGAACATAAGGAGGTTGGCAGCACTGTGTGGGCAAAATTCAGAGAATGCTTTGCATTTTCTAAATGGAAACAAAACGTTCTCTGATTGAATGAGGTGGCGCTGTGATATCAAACCCTTCACCTTGTTTTGCATTCTCTGAATGGCGCCCGTGCTGAGTGGTCAACCTGTGTTTAGAATGCAGCAGGGCAGCCACTCAGCAAAGGACCAGGGAGCAAGTGCAAATCCAGCTTTTGTGCGTTTGGATGCCATTGAGAATAAACAGCATCGCAATGCTTAGTGACCCGGAAAGAACTTGAAGCGCCACTAAAAGCAAGTGGAGAAGCTCTCTCCCCCTGGGGGAATAGGGGTGCTGGTGTCCCAACTAACCCATCCAGCAGTAAACAGCATTGTGAAACATCCAGGCTACTGCTCTTCCGACCCGGCTTCAGCCAGAGCTACTACACTAACAATGTCCCCTGCCCGACGCATTTTGACCCACCCACCAAGGCTTAGTCATAAAAGTAAACCACAAGAAATACCGCGCTAACATAAAGGTTGTGCTACTAATGATTAGTAGAATAAAGCGAGCTGCAGTCCTAAAGTGAGGCGTGCACACAAACGTACAAAGGAAAATCAAAAAAAGACTGCGCTAGAACACATATTGAACACCATATATGATTATGTGAATATTAAGAAACAACAATCAATCAAATAATCAAAGATAAATAAAAACCATACAGTGGGAATAAATGGATAATAAGGTGAACCAAATATGACACAAAATAGCAACATTGAAATTGTATGTGTCAAATGGCAAAAATGTGGTAAAAATGTTCAAAGGAAATGAGTCCCTGGAGCCAAAGCCGATAGAAGGTGATCAAACGGTTAACACTCAGCACCCAGTGAGAAATCCTCCACCTTAATAGATGTACGCTTACCAGAGGTAAGCTGGATAATAGCTTATCTTTGGATATCCACACGGGGGACACAACTCTATGGACCTCCTCACAAGGAAGGGGTAGGCAGGAACTCTCTTGCAGCGAACCTCAGACAGCATACCAAGGGAACTTCACTTGTTCTCATCCATGTTTCCAAGCATATCCATTGCTTCTGCCATGACCTATAGTCAAGGCAGAAGCAATGGATATGCTTGGAAACATGGATGAGAACAAGTGAAGTTCCCTTGGTATGCTGTCTGAGGTTCGCTGCAAGAGAGTTCCTGCCTACCCCTTCCTTGTGAGGAGGTCCATAGAGTTGTGTCCCCCGTGCGGATATCCAAAGATAAGCTATTATCCAGCTTACCTCTGGTAAGCGTACATCTATTAAGGTGGAGGATTTCTCACTGGGTGCTGAGTGTTAACCGTTTGATCACCTTCTATCGGCTTTGGCTCCAGGGACTCATTTCCTTTGAACATTTTTACCACATTTTTGCCATTTGACACATACAATTTCAATGTTGCTATTTTGTGTCATATTTGGTTCACCTTATTATCCATTTATTCCCACTGTATGGTTTTTATTTATCTTTGATTATTTGATTGATTGTTGTTTCTTAATATTCACATAATCATATATGGTGTTCAATATGTGTTCTAGCGCAGTCTTTTTTTGATTTTTCCTTAGTCATAAAAGGTCATCGCAATGCACTGCAATAGGTGTATTTCTGTAACGTGCATTAAATTGCATATTTTGCTATATGCTACAACACATGGTTCTCAAGGAGTCCTAAAACAGTTTTATATAGTCTCAAAATTTTTAAACCAATGTTTAATACAGGGCATATCCATGACGCTAGATTAACAGACCACGTTAGGTTTTCTACAACTGAAGAACAATCATCACTGACTGTGGAAAATTTTGCATTTCATTTGGAAATCAAGGTCCCAAAGTCTGGAGGAAGAGTGGAGAGGCACAGAATCCAAGTTGCATGAGGTCCAGTGTGAGGTTTTCACAGTCGGTAATGATTTGTGGAGCCATGTCATCTCCTGGTGTTGGTCCACTGTGTTTTTTCAAGTCCAAAGTCAGCGCAGCCCTCTACCAGGAAATGCTAGAGCACTTCATGGTTCCCTCTGCTGACCAGCTTTATGGAGATGCTGATTTCATTTTCCAGCAGGACTTGGCACCTGCCCATACTGCCAAAATACCTGGTTTACTGATCATGGTATCACTGTGCTTGATTGGCCAGCAAACTCGCCTGATCTAAACCCCATAGAGAATCTGTAGGGTATTGTCAAGAGGAAGATGAGAGGCACCAGACCCAACAATGCAGATGAGCTGAAGACCACTAACAAAGCAACATGGGCTTCCATAACACCTCACAGTGCCACAGGCTGATCACCTCCATACCACGCCACATTGATGTAGTAATTCATGCAAAAGGAGCCCAGACCATGTATTGAGTGCATACTATACTGTACATGGGAAGGAAAAGGAAAGCTGCGCTGCAAAAAAAAATTCCTTATGTACTGTGTTTGCACATATCATGCAAAATTGAGCTGCAGCTTTTTTATTTTATTTTAGTTCATTTTATTTTGTTTAGGTATTAGCGCGGTATTTCTTCTTTGTTATATACTGTTATATACTGTACATGGGCATACTTTTCAGTAAGCCAACATGTTTTGTTTTGTTTTGGTCTTATGTAATAATCTAATTTTCTGAGATATTGAATTTTGGGTTTTCACTAGCTGTAAGCCATAATCATCAAAATTAAAAGAAAAAAATGCTTGAAATATATCACTCTGTGCAACACATCTTTTATAAAAGAGGAGTTTCACTTTTTGAATTGAATTGCTGAAATAAATAAACTTTTTGACGATGGTCTAATTTTATCAGATGCACCTGTATGTATGTATGTCCGGTTTTGGTGCAGAGTCCAGTGGAATTTCCATTCACCGGTAGAGGTGCGAGTTTGACACTAAAATCATACCTGAACCGGAGTAAAAAACTAACGGGGCCCTTTTTAATTTCGCACCACAACCGGCCTGCATATATGTGAACAGGCTTCATCGAAGGCCGGTCTGCTTCAAAACGCATCCGATTCGCATATATGCGAACCAAGCCTAAATATTCCATTTTCACTGAGAAGAACTGACTGTGAATTATTGCCACATCTCATTTGTGTGCATGGCTTTTTGTTAATGATGCATTGGTTTTCAGAAAACTATGAAGGCATTAGAATTTCCATGTAATTTTTAACAGGCTGCAAAGCGAGAACTTGAGCGTCAGAGACAGCTGGAGTGGGAAAGGAATCGGCGTCAGGAACTCCTGAACCAGAGGAACAAGGAACAGGAGGACATTGTTGTACTGAAGGCCAAAAAGAAGACTCTGGAGTTTGAGCTGGAAGCTTTGGTAAGTTCTTAGCTGACTTGATATCTTAAGAAGAGTGAGGCCAAAGGAGCTGAAAAGATCATTGTTTTTTTTTTTTTGCTCGTCCATTGTGTAGAATGACAAAAAGCATCAGCTGGAAGGAAAACTTCATGACATTCGGTATCGGTTGACCACACAGCGACAGGAGATTGAAAGTACGAACAAGTCCAGAGAGCTGCGGATTGCTGAAATCACACACTTACAACAGCAGCTTCAGGTGAATATATTGCTTTATTTTTAAGCATTATTTTTTATATAACAAAGCAAATTTCCAACAAAATTGATACTTCATCATTTACGTTAAGTAGGATTATTAAAGAGGAGCTCCAGGCTCCCCCCAAAAAATTTAAGTCAGCAGCTACAATCACTGTAGCTGCCGACTTTTAATATGAAGACACTTGCCTGTCTAGGGATCCAGCAATGTCCTCACCCGAGCCGATTCTTCAATTGACTTCTGGGGCAGGCACTGGCATCTCAAGTAAGGGAAAGTGGCAGTGAAGCCTTGCGGTATCATAACCAGTTTCCTTACTGTGCATGGGTGAGCCGCGCCTTGTGAATGATCCCATAGTCTGTGATGTGTCCCAGAAGACTGCGGGGAAAGGAGGATTTGCAGGGATCTAAACTGGAGTTTGGAGCGGGTACCTGTCAAAGCCCCAAAAAGTGCCAAAAGGGGCAGGAGAGGGTGCAAACCAGGGTGGATATAAATCAATGATTTTTTTTTTTTTTGAATCTTTTTATTTTTTTTTAATTTCAATCTTTTTTTTTTTTTTTTTAATCAGATTTATTTTAATAAAATGCTTTTGGAGAAAAAAATTATCTAAAGATAATTTTCTATTTAAGATACATTAATAATTTGGTTCAGCATGAAATTCAGCTTAGTTATGTAGCTGTATATTCTGCAATATTTACATTTTTGGTAAACTCATTCATTGAATCCAAGCTCTCCAAGCTGGGATAGCATGCACTGCATTGATGCATTCACACAATTTTACAGTAACTATGAGATATGACAAAGTTCAGGAATCTTCCTTTAGCCCATGGTTTTTCAAATCTATGTACACTACAAACTGTATGATTTGAATCGGTTCTGATATCGCTGTTTTACTAACCTGACAGCTTATTATTCTAAATAGGAAACCTTCATTTTGTTTGCAAATATTAAAGATTCTAACTACCAGCAAGAATAAGTCCTTACATTTAAAGAGCACCTGTCATTTCAGATCCATCATGGCAGCGCCTGTTGGCGGGCATCCACTCACCTTCTGCCACCATGTCCCTCGCCTTGTTGTGTCACTGCAGCATCACCAGCTGTCTCATTAACTCGTTCCTGACCGGCCGCCACAGTTATACTGCGGCAGAATGGCGAGCCGTCGTAGCTGTACGTCGGCCCTTTTAGACGCTGTAGGAGGCACGCCCGCAGCTTGTGCCCGGAGCCGATGCAAGCACCCGGCGGGCTCGATGACCACCGGGCACCCGCGATCGATTGTGACAGAGCAAGAACCAGGATCTATGTGTGTAAACGCACAAATCCCGGTTCTCTTAGGGGAGAGGAGACAGATTGTGTGTTCATACTAAGTATATGAACACCGATCTCTCTCTTCCCCTATTTAGTCCCACCCCCCACAGTTAGAACACACCTAGGGAACACAGTTACACCCTTGATTGCCCCCTAGTGTTAACCAATTCCCTGCCAATGACATTTTATACATTAATCGGTGCATTTTTATAGCACTGATCGCTGTATAACATTTGCGCAAACCAATCAATATACCTTATTGCAATTTTTTTTTTAACTAAAAATATATAGAATACATATCGGCCTAAACTGAGGAAAAAATTAGTTTTTTGAAAAAAATGTTGGGATATTATAGCAAAAAGTAAAATATTATTTTTTTTCAAAATTGTCGCCCTTTTGTTTATTGCACAAAAAATTAAAACCGCAGAGGTTATCAAATACCACCAAAAGAAAGCTCTATTTGTGGGGAAAAAAGGACGTCAATTTTGTTTGGGTACAATGTCGCACGACCGCGCAATTGTCAGTTAAAGTGACGCAGTGCCGTATCGCAAAAAATGGCCTGGTCATTGAACAGCCAAATCTTCCGGGGCTGAAGTGGTTAAAGTGAATGGGACTGTCGGTGAGTCAACAGCGGGTCACAGGAGGAGCCTGTCTGCGGGACAGATGACAGTTGCTCTTTAACCACTTGCCGACCGCCTAACGCAGATATACTGCGGCAGAGTGGCACGGACAGGCAAAATCACGTACCCGTACGTGATCTGCCTTCCGCGGGTGGGGGGTCCGATCGGACCCCCCCCCGGTGCCATAGACGGTCGGCTCTCGTTCGCGGGCGATGGGAGGTGAGGGGGAGGCCATCCATTGATGGCCACCCCCTCCCGATCGCTCCCGGCGAATGAAAACGCTTCCTTTCCCTCTGTAATGTAAACAGAGGGAAAGGAAGTGATGTCATCTCTCCTCGAGCCGGTCTTTTCGTCCGGCGCAGAGGAGAGAAGACATCCAAGTAAGTGCACCAACACTACACTAACAGTAGAACACGCAGGCACACTTTTCACCCCCCTGTCACCCCCCGATCACCCCCTGATCACCCCCCTGTACCCCCTGTCACTCTGACACCAATAGCAGTGTTTTGTTTTTTTTTGCATTGGTGTCAGTTTGTCAGTTATAAGTGTTAGGGCAGTTAGGTTAGCCCCCTTTAGGTCTAGGGTACCCCCCCTTAGGTCCAGGGTACCCCCTAACCCCCCCCTAATAAAAGTTAACCCCTTGATTACCCCCCGTCACCAGTGTTGCTAAGCGATCGTTTTTCTGATCGCTGTATTAGTGACACAGGTGACGCTAGTTAGGGAGGTGAGTATATAGGTTTGCTGTCAGTGTTTTATAGCGACAGGGACCCCCATATACTACCTGCTAAAGGTTTTAACCCCCTGATTGCCCCCTAGTTAACCCTTTCACCAGCGATCACCGTATAAGTGTTACGGGTGACGCTGGTTAGATAGTTTGTTTTTTGTAGTTTATTATAGTTTATTACAGTTTATTATAGTTTATTATAGTTTTAGGGCACCCGCCGTTTATTACCTTATAAAGGTTTAACCCCCTAATTGCCCGGCGGTGATAGAAGTTAAGTTTTTAGGATCTGATAAGGTCTGCGTCGCCCCAGGCAGCGTCAGGTTAGCGCTAGTACCGCTAAAACCCACGCACGCAGCATACACCTCCCTTAGTGCTATAGTATCTGAACGGATCGATATCTGATCCGATCAGATCTATACTCCCCAGCAGTTTAGGGTTCCCTGAAACACAGTGTTAGCGGGATCAGCCCAGATACCTGCTAGCACCTGCGTTTTGCCCCTGCGCCCAGCCCAGCCCAGCCCACCCAAGTGCAGTATCGATCGATTACTGACACTTACAAAACACTAAGCACACATAACTGCAGCGGTCGCAGAGTCAGGCCTGATCCCTGCGATCGCTAACAGTTTTTTGGTAGCGTTTTGATACAGTCGCTAACAGTCAGGAGCTTTTTTGCCTGTGAGTCTCACTAGTGTACCCCTAAATTTAGAGGCCAAAATGGCAAATCCAAGGTACACTAGTGAAGAGGCCTACAGGATTCTGAGTATGACAGATAGTGAAGAGGAAGTCACTCATCTGTCAAGTTCAGGCTCAGAATACGAACCTGTAGAGGACAGCGGCTCCATGACAGATAGCTCTGACGACGGAGTTGTGGTCCCTGCTAGGGTCAGGCGTACCAGACCCCGAACTTATGCTGTCCTTGAAGTGCATGAACCGCAGGGCTCTCGTAGGGAGCAGAGAGGTACTAGTGCCGCTACTCCTTCTGGTGAACTGGCAAGCACCAGCGGCCTAGTACACCCTGGTCGTACATCCAGCACTGCAGTATCACGTGGTGACGTGGCGAGTCCCATAAGTGCAGTTCAAGCTGGCGAGGTGGCAAGCAGTAGTAGTGTCCCGCTGCCACCAAGAAGACAAAGACAGGCCCGTCGTGCCCATAGTGCCCTTCCTGCTGCATTGGCCAATCCGAATTGGGAACCTTCCACTTCTGCAGCACCCGTACTTCCCCCTTTCACTGGCCAACCCGGAATTCAGGTGGAAACAGTTGACTTTACGCCACTGGATTTTTATTCGCTGTTTTTCACCGAAGATCTCTATAGATCTATTGTGGACCAAAGCAATTTGTACGCTGGTCAACACATCGCCACTATTCCCCAGTCCACCCTTGCCAGAGATTGGAGACCAATTACGGTCTCCGAATTTAAGATCTTTCTGGGCCTTTCCCTCCTCATGGGCATAACCAAAAAGAGTGAGTTGCGGTCATATTGGTCCACTGACCCAATTCACCATATGCCCGTGTTCTCTGCCTCCATGACCAGGGCACGATACGAGCAGATTTTGCGGTTCATGCACTTCAACGACAATGAACTCTGTCGTCCTCGTGGAGACCCTGCATACGATCGGCTCTACAAAATTCGGCCCCTCGTAAACCACCTCAACCAACGTTTTGCAGACTTGTTTACCCCCCATCAAGTTGTCTGCGTTGATGAGTCCCTGATTAAGTTTTCTGGCCGCTTGTCCTTCAAACAGTACCTTCCCAGCAAGCGTGCCAGATACGGGGTCAAGATGTATAAGCTCTGTGACAGGGCCACAGGCTATACATGTAGATTTATGGTTTACGAGGGCAAAGATAGTCACGTAGAGCCGATAAACTGCCCTGACTACATAGGAAGCGCTGGCAAGATAGTGTGGGACTTGGTGTCACCCTTATTCGGAAAGGGGTACCACTTGTACGTGGACAATTATTATACGAGCGTGCCACTTTTTAGTCACTTGTTTGATCATCAGATTGGAGCATGTGGCACCGTGCGACCTAATCGCCGGGGCTTTCCCCAGCGGCTTGTAGAGTCCCGTCTTAGGCTGGGGGAGAGAGCCTGCTGGCAGTATAATAATTTGCTCGCTATGAAGTGGAGGGATAAGAAGAATGTTTTCGTTCTCACCTCCCTTCATGCAGACACGACGACCCAAATTACTACGGCGACTGGTGTTGTGGAGAAACCCCTCTGTGTCCACGAATACAACCTTAATATGGGAGGGGTGGACCTCAACGACCAGTTGTTGGCGCCGTACTTAGTTGCCCGTAAGGCCAGACGCTGGTACAAAAAAGTGTCTGTTTACTTATTTCAATTGGCTTTGCTGAATGCTCATGTGCTATACAGAGCTTCAGGACGGACTGGATCCTTCCTTAAATTCCAGGAAGAGATCGTCAGAGCCCTTCTGTATCCAGATGGTGCTCCACCTCACCTTCCCAATCCAAATGCAGTAAGCCGGCTGCATGGGAGGCATTTTCCTTATGTCCTCCAGAGTACCCCTACCCAACGAGCCCCCCAAAAAAGATGTCGTGTCTGCAGCAAGCGCGGATTTAGGCGTGACACCCGGTATTGTTGTCCCTCCTGTCCTGACAATCCTGGTCTATGCATTGGTGAATGTTTTGAACGCTACCATACACTAGTGGAGTATTAGCGTAGGGTTCAGCACGGCACAGACTAGGCACACTAACACAGGGTCTCCCAAGATGCCATCGCATTTTGAGAGACCCAAACCTGGTACAGTTACAGTTAAAAGTTAAAGTTACTAAAAAAAGTGTTAAAAAAAAAAAATAAAAAAATAAAAATACAAAAAAAATATAAAATAAAAAAACCAAAAATAGTTGTCGTTTTATTGTTCTCTCTCTCTATTCTCTCTCTATTGTTCTGCTCTTTTTTATTGTATTCTATACTGCAATGTTTTATTGTTATGTTTTTATCATGTTTGCTTTATAGGTATGCAATTTTTTTATACTTTTTTATTGTTAACCACTTTTTTGTTTTCAGGTACGCCATTCAGCTGCAGAGCGGATTTATTTATCTTGACAGCAACAGCGTTTGCTCCCACGATATATAAAGCCGTGACTCCAGCGCTGTCGGAGGTGATTTCACCACCACAGTTCCATACTTCAGCATATATGCCGAAGCGTGGGGGCAGTAGTGGGTGGAGGAGCAATTTGCTCCTGCCTTTTGCGGGAGGATGCCCCCATGCTTCGGCATATATATATTTTAGGTAGGCACAGGTTGCGTTAAATGTTTTATTTTTTACTATGTTTTTTTTGTATTTGCTTTGCAGGTATGGTAAGGTATACTGTTATACTGTAATGTTACTTTGTTTTTTTGTTAACCATCATTTGCTTAGCAGGTACGCCATTCAGTTGCAGCGCGGATTTATTTATCTTGACAGCAAAAGCGTTTGCTCCCACGATATATAAAGCCGTGACTCCAGCGCTGTCGGAGGTGATTTCACCACCACAGTTCCATACTTCAGCATATATGCCGAAGCGTGGGGGCAGTAGTGGGTGGAGGAGCAATTTGCTCCTGCCTTTTGCGGGAGGATGCCCCCATGCTTCGGCATATATATATTTTAGGTAGGCACAGGTTGCGTTAAATGTTTTATTTTTTACTATGTTTTTTTTGTATTTGCTTTGCAGGTATGGTAAGTATTACTGTTATACTGTAATGTTACTTTGTTTTTTTGCTTAGCAGGTACGCCATTCAGTTGCAGCGCGGATTTATTTATCTTGACAGCAACAGCATTTGCTCCCACGATATATAAAGCCGTGACTCCAGCGCTGTCGGAGGTGATTTCACCACCACAGTTCCATACTTCAGCATATATGCCGAAGCGTGGGGGCAGTAGTGGGTGGAGGAGCAATTTGCTCCTGCCTTTTGCGGGAGGATGCCCCCATGCTTCGGCATATATAAATGGTGCATGTATGCCCATCATTAGAAGTGGGCGGATGAAGGGAGGTATTCTAATGGTGGGCATACCCACCGATCAATATCTTTTTTTTCGTTCAGCCCACAGGCTGCATGAAAAAAAAGTTTACAATACAAGGACCAGCAACGTACTGGTATGTTGCTGGACTTTGAGTGGTTATACCAGAATGATGCCTGCAGGTTTAGGTATCATCTTGGTATCATTCTTTTCAGCCAGCGGTCGGCTTTCATGTAAAAGCAATCCTAGCGGCTAATTAGCCTCTAGACTGCTTTTACAAGCAGTGGGAGGGATTCCCCCCCCCCCCCCCCCCCCACCGTCTTCCATGTTTTTCTCTGGCTCTCCTGTCCCAACAGGGAACCTGAGAATGCAGCCGGTGATTCGGCCAGCTGACCATAGAGCTGATCAGAGACCAGAATGGCTCCAATCATCTCTATGGCCTAAGAAACCGGAAGCTACGAGCATTTCATGACTTAGATTTCGCCGGATGTAAACAGCGCCATTGGAAAATTGGGAAAGCATTTTATCACACCGATCTTGGTGTGGTCAGATACTTTGAGGGCAGAGGAGAGATCTAGGGTCTAATAGACCCCAATTTTTTCAAAAAAGAGTACCTGTCACTACCTATTGCTATCATAGGGGATATTTACATTCCCTGAGATAACAATAAAAAAGATAAAAAAAAAAAAAAAAATGAAAGGAACAGTTTAAAAATAAGATAAAAAATCAAAAAATTAATAAAAAAAAAAAAAAAAAAAAAAAAAAAGCACCCCTGTCCCCCCCTGCTCTCGCGCAAAGGCGAACGCAAGCGTCGGTCTGGCGTCAAATGTAAACAGCAATTGCCCCATGCATGTGAGGTATCACCGCGAAGGTCAGATCGAGGGCAGTAATTTTAGCAGTAGACCTCCTCTGTAAATCTAAAGTGGTAACCTGTAAAGGCTTTTAAAGGCTTTTTAAAATGTATTTAGTTTTTCGCCACTGCACGTTTGTGCGCAATTTAAAAGCCTGTCATGTTTGGTATCCATGTACTCGGCCTAAGATCATCTTTTTTATTTCATCAAACATTTGGGCAATATAGTGTGTTTTAGTGCATTAAAATTTTAAAAAGTGTGTTTTTTCCCCAAAAAATGCGTTTGAAAAATCGCTGCGCAAATACTGTGTGAAAAAAAAAAATGAAACACCCACCATTTTAATCTGTAGGGCATTTGCTTTAAAAAAAATATATAATGTTTGGGGGTTCAAAGTAATTTTCTTGCAAAAAAAAATTATTTTTTTATGTAAACAACAAGTGTCAGAAAGGGCTTTGTCTTCAAGTGCTTAGAAGAGTGGGTGATGTGTGACATAAGCTTCTAAATGTTGTGCATAAAATGCCAGGACAGTTCAAAACCCCCCCAAATGACCCCATTTTGGAAAGTAGACACCCCAAGCTATTTGCTGAGAGGCATGTCGAGTCCATGGAATATTTTATATTGTGACACAAGTTGCGGGAAAAAGACAATTTTTTTTTTTTTTTTTTTTTTTTTGCACAAAGTTGTCACTAAATGATATATTGCTCAAACATGCCATGGGAATATGTGAAATTACACCCCAAAATACATTCTGCTGCTTCTCCTGAGTACGGGGATACCACATGTGTGAGACTTTTTGGGAGCCTAGCCGCGCACGGGACCCCGAAAACCAAGCACCGCCTTCAGGCTTTCTAAGGGCGTAAATTTTTGATTTCACTCTTCACTGCCTATCACAGTTTCGGAGGCCATGGAATGCCCAGGTGGCACAAACCCCCCCCCAAATGACCCCATTTTGGAAAGTAGACACCCCAAGCTATTTGCTGAGAGGTATAGTGAGTATTTTGCAGACCTCACTTTTTGTCACAAAGTTTTGAAAATTGAAAAAAGAAAAAAAAAATATGTTTTTATTGTCTTTCTTCATTTTCAAAAACAAATGAGAGCTGCAAAATACTCACCATGCCTCTCAGCAAATAGCTTGGGGTGTCTACTTTCCAAAATGGGGTCATTTTGGGGGGTTTTGTGCTATCTTGGCATTTTATGGCCTTCAAAACTGTGATGGGTAGTGAGGAGTAAAATCAAAAATTAACGCTCTTAGAAATCCTGAAGGCGGTGATTGGATTTTGGGGCCCGTATGAAGCTAGGCTCCCAAAAAGTGCCACTCATGTGGTATCCCCATACTCAGGAGAAGTAGCAGAATGTATTTTGGGGTGTAATTCCACATATGCCCATGGCATGTTTGAGCAATATATCATTTAGTGACAACTTTGTGAAAAAAAAAAAAAAAAAATTGTCACTTTCCCGCAACTTGTGTCAAAATATAAAATATTCCATGGACTCAATATGCCTCTCAGCAAATAGCTTGGGGTGTCTACTTTCCAAAATGGGGTCATTTGGGGGGGTTTTGTGCCATCTTGGGATTTTATGGCCTTCAAAACTGTGATAGGTAGTAAGGAGTGAAATCAAGAATTTATGCCCTTAGAAATCCTGAAGGCGGTGCTTGGTTTTCGGGGCCCCGTACGCGGCTAGGCTCCCAAAAAGTCCCACACATGTGGTATCCCCGTACTCAGGAGAAGCAGCTAAATGTATTTTGGGGTGCAATTCCACATATGCCCATGGCCTGTGTGAGCAATATATCATTTAGTGACAATTTTGTGCAAAAAAAAAAAAAATTGTCACATTCCCGCAACTTGTGTTAAAAAATAAAATATTCCATGGACTCAACATGCCTCTCAGCAAATAGCTTGGGGTGTCTACTTTCCAAAATGGGGTCATTTGGGGGGGTTTTGTGCCATCTTGGCATTTTATGGCCTTCAAAACCGTGATAGGTAGTGAGGAGTAAAATCAAAAATTTATGCCCTTAGAAATCCTGAAGGCGGTGCTTGGTTTTCAGGGCCTCGTACGCGGTTAGGCTCCCAAAAAGTCCCACACATGTGGTATCCCCGTACTCAGGAGAAGCAGCAGAATGTATTTTGGGGTGTAATTCCACATTTGCCCATGGCATGTTTGAGCAATATATCATTTAGTGACAACTTTGTGCAAAAAAAAAAAAAAAAAAAAAAAAATGGTCACTTTCCCGCAACTTGTGTCAAAATATAAAATATTCCATGGACTCAACATGCCTCTCAGCAAATAGCTTGGGGTGTCTACTTTCCAAAATGGGGTCATTTGGGGCGGTTTTGTGCCATCTTGGCATTTTATGGCCTTCAAAACTGTGATAGGTAGTGAGGTGTGAAATCAAAAATTTATGCCCTTTGAAATCCTGAAGGTGGTGCTTGGTTTTCGGGGCCCCGTACGCGGCTAGGCTCCCAAAAAGTCCCACACATGTGGTATCCCCGTACTCAGGAGAAGCAGCTAAATGTATTTTGGGGTGCAATTCCACATATGCCCATGGCCTGTGTGAGCAATATATCATTTAGTGACAACTTTGTGCAAAAAAAAAAAAAATTGTCACATTCCCGCAACTTGTGTCAAAAAATAAAATATTCCATGGACTCGACATGCCTCTCAGCAAATAGCTTGGGGTGTCTACTTTCCAAAATGGGGTCATTTGGGGGGGTTTTGTGCCATCTTGGCATTTTATGGCCTTCAAAACTGTGATAGGTAGTGAGGTGTGAAATCAAAAATTTATGCCCTTTGAAATCCTGAAGGCGGTGCTTGGTTTTCGGGGCCCCGTATGCGGCTAGGCTCCCAAAAAGTCCGACACATGTGGTATCCCCGTACTCAGGAGAAGCAGCTAAATGTATTTTGGGGTGCAATTCCACATATGCGCATGGCCTGTGTGAGAAATATATCATTTAGTGACAACTTTTTGTAATTTTTTTTTTTTTTTTTTTTTTTTTGTCATTATTCAATCACTTGGGACAAAAAAAAAAATATTCAATGGGTTCAACATGCCTCTCAGCAATTTCCTTGGGGTGTCTACTTTCCAAAATGGGGTCATTTGTGGGGGTTTTGTACTGCCCTGCCATTTTAGCACCTCATGAAATGACATAGGCAGTCATAAAATAAAAGCTGTGTAAATTCCAGAAAATGTACCCTAGTTTGTAGACGCTATAACTTTTGCGCAAACCAATAAATATACGCTTATTGACATTTTTTTTACCAAAGACATGTGGCCGAATACATTTTGGCCTAAATGTATGACTAAAATTGAATTTATTGGATTTTTTTTATAACAAAAAGTAGAAAATATCATTTTTTTTCAAAATTTTCGGTCTTTTTCCGTTTATAGCGCAAAAAATAAAAACGGCAGAGGTGATCAAATACCATCAAAAGAAAGCTCTATTTGTGGGAAGAAAAGGACGCAAATTTCATTTGGGTACACCATTGCATGACCGCGCAATTAACAGTTAAAGCGACGCAGTGCCGAATTGTAAAAAGTGCTCTGGTCAGGAAGGGGGTAAAACCTTCCGGGGCTGAAGTGGTTAAAAACGATGATTTCAATCAAGCTTTTTTACTAGTGATTTAAATTGTGGTTTAAATTGACTTGATTTAAATCAAATCCACCCTGGTGGAAACAAGCGGAACTTCCCCCTTTGGGTGGAGCTCCGTTTTAAAAGCACTTCAGTAAAGTATAATGAAAATGTTAAATGGCAAATACTTGTCTGTTCTCTCATATTGTAATAAACTTCTCTCCTCCAAGGGATTATATTATATTTGTTGTGTGGAAAATCTTTGCATATAGATTACAGTTTGATTGACTGCAGTATCTTGAGGCTGCAAGCTTCTTTGGTGATCACATGACCAGAACCTGTCCATTGGTCATGTGAACTGCATCAGAGAAGCAAAAAATGTAAGGATTCAGAAAGGAAGCACTTTTTTTAATTTTATTTATTTTTTTTTTCTACATTTATCTCCATTGTTTGTTTTCTGGTACATATTCTCTTATAGCAATCTATGAGCAAAGTATGAAGACTGTTTTGTTTGGTTTGTGGAATAATGTGCATTTTTAGCATTTAGATTTCTATAAACAAACTGTGTAAAACGTTGCAAATCCTGAACTGCTTTCCATATTTTTTTTTTCCACAGGAGTCTCAGCAGCTGCTTGGAAAATGGATTCCTGAGAAACAGTCCCTAAATGACCAATTAAAACAGGTTCAGCAGAACAGTTTGCACAGTAAGCCCATACTTTTCCTTGTGTACAAATATTAAATTTTTTATGTCTTTGCAGAAAGGTGTCTCTTTTTACACACCCAGCACTTCGCAAAAAAAAGTTTTATTTCTGCATGGACTTCTTCCCTGAGTACATCAGTTGTAGTGGTAGGGATGCAGTTTGCTATTGTTCAGGTGTGTGCGTGTTTGGGGAAAGGGGGTGGGGTTAGATCCAAGTACAGAACATTTTTTCAATTTGGCATATATCCCGCAGTTCTGCTGTCATTTTGATACAGTCAGAATGTTTGATGTGGAGGTTGGGTACACCTTCCAAATGCTACCTGGACAGAAGTATGTGGCATGCTGTACACTTTCTACCATGGAAACCTTGGAGTACAAACTAACACTGCAGTTACACAGTTACTGAATGAACCCCTTGTAAAAAATACACCTGTCAAACCTTAGTACCTGTTTATAGCGGCTTCCTCTGTCTTCCTCCTTCCCAACTTGGACTTATGCACATTGCAGCTCAAAAAAAAAAAAAAAAAAAAGATTCTTTTACATGCATTTAAGCTTTTATTTCAGCTTGAAGAAGTTTTTGCTTTTTTGTGCTCTTGTGCACTTTTTTCTTTTGAGCTTTTTTGAGCATGAGCATTCCCCCCCCCCCCCCCCAACCTTCCTAAATAGTATTTCCTGAACCACCGTATAAACAAGACAGAAACATTTTTTCAAGCCTTTTTGAGTTTTTTGGGGCACTTCATTTAAAATCGCGAGTTTGGTGGGGGGTTTTTTCTGCCTGTAGGAACATATACCTGAAAAAGCCAAAGTGTGCATAGACACAGTGGCTAACATGGGGGGAGTTTCTAGGTGGAAAAAAATAAGAGATCAAAAGCCTGTAGAAGCAAGCTCCTTTTGATCTACACTGTGCATGAGCCCTTAGGATTGATGCAAACTGCAGCTAAAAAAAAAAGCTGCTTTTACAGGCATTTGAGCTTTTGTTTCTGCTTTAAGAAGCTTGGGCTTTTTTCCTGCTTTTGTGCACATTTTTATTTTGCTTCAAGCTCTTTTGAGCTTTTTTTTGAGCGTAAGCATTTTTTTTTTTCACAAAACCTCCTAGATAGTATTTTCTTAACTACTGTATAAACAAAACAAAAAGCTTTTCCAAGATTTTCTGAGCTTTTTTTTTTTTAGCTCTTTTGGGCACTAGCTCCTCAAAAACGTGTGTTTGAGTTTTTTTTCTGCCTTTAGGAGCATATGCCTGAAAAAGCCAGTATTGCATGTACACATTGTCTAACATAGAGAGGATGAAAAATTAGAGGCTCAAAAGCCTGTAGGAGCCACTTCTTCAAGCTTCTTTGAGCTGCAGTGTGCGTGAACCCTAACATGAACTTCCAGCTTGGTGCAGGCTATCCAAACATAATTGGGTCACTTGACCATAGTACTCAGGACTACATGTCCCATCAGCCATTGTGCTAGTGGTAATGTACCCACCCCTCATTGATTAGTTAAATTTGTCTGTTGCTGACATGCACAGTCAGCCTGAAAGGATAATAAAATGCTCTCTTAATTAAATATAAAGGTTTAAAAAAAACAAAAACTTCTTGTTGCTGAGGATAAAGCACCACAAAAGGCACAGTTCAGTCATGCCCCTGGGAGGAGGAGCCATCTGTGTGTTTTCAGCTTGGATTCCCTGTTTGACAGAGCAGGTAGCACCCTCATGTCGGCATGTAGCCGTATTCCTTGGAGTGTGCAGAATACCCTGCAAAGGAGAGGAGACAACTCAAAATCAGATAACATTGGCAGCAGTAAGGAGACAGGATAAAAACTGAGGAAATTACGAGGTTTAAACAAAAAAGTGTGTTGCTTTTCTACAAAAAAAAAAACTCAACAGGTGTTATAATACTTACCCATTCTAGCAAAAATTCTAAATCTCAAAAAAGGCATAATCTGCACTAGACAAAATGTGCCAACATAGGGGCCCACCTTGCTTTGTGGGGTTTCAGTGAAGGAAGGGGCTACTTGCCATTTGGCCTGAAAAATTAAAGTGGTTGTAAACCCTTACATATACCCAGTGAAGTGACTGGTCTCAGGTGATACACAGAGATGAAACAAATCCTCCTACATACCTTGTACCTGTTTTTCTGCAGTCTTCTCTTCAGCCGTTCAAAGTCCAAAATTTTTAAAGCTTGTGTGAGCTATGAGAAAAAAAGGGGCGGAGAGCCTAAACTACACTCTGCAGAGCTCAGTGAGGAGAGCTCTGACAGCTGATTGATGGGAAGGGACACAGCCCCCTCCACACAGCAGACAGGAACAGAGCTGAGGCTGTCAATCTGCTGGAGCTCCCTCGCTTGTTACCTCTTTTCCTCTTGGTGTCAGGAAAACTTGCCAGAAATGATTCATGCTGATAGCAGAGGAAGGAAGCAGCAAACAGGAATGACACTTAGTGCTCTTAATTGAGACAATATGCTTTGTTCATATTTTGTCTGAGGTTTACAATCACTATAAGTAAGAGCCCTTTCACACTGGGGAGGGGGGCGTCGTCGTCGGTATGTGGCCGCTAGCGGTTTTACCCCCGCTAGCGGCCGAGAAAGGGTTAAATACCACCGCAAAGCGCCTCTGCAGAGGCGCTTTGCCGGCGGTATAGCCGCGCCGTCCCATTGATTTCAATGGGCAGGAGCGGTATACACACCGCTCCGAAGATGCTGCTGGCAGGACTTTTTTTACCGTCCTGCCAGCGCATCGCTCCAGTGTGAAAGCCCTCGGGGCTTTCACACTGGAATGCAAGCAGCGGCACTTTCGGGTCGGTTTGCAGGCGCTATTATTAGCGCAATAGCGCCTGCAAACCACCCCAGTGTGAAAGGGCTCTAAAACAATATATTGGCATAGCTGTGGAGTGTGGCCATACTTGCTTCAATAATTGTAATTGTTCTGGCCTGTCCCCAGGAGATTCCCTCCTATCGATGAGAAGAGCTTTGGAAGCCAAGGAAATTGGCCGTCAACAACTCAGAGACCAGCTGGATGAAGTGGAGAAGGAAACCCGAGCAAAACTTCAAGAGATCGATGTATTCAATAATCAGCTAAAGGTATCGGCTTTTACACACTCCTTTCTGTCCTCTCTTTTCTTTTTTTTTCTTCACCACATCTACTAAAACCTCATTTTTATTTTTATCTGACACTTCATTTTACAATTTTGTCCTATTGTGTTTTGTTAATTTTTTGCATGTTAATCACTGCTGTTTTGGAAGAGATGCCACATTTTAGTGAAAAGGATAAGTGCACCTTTGGAACATGTTACATGTTCTCTTTGTTTTTAGGGTGTTATATGTAACATGTTCCAGCTCCTGCACCTTCTCCCCCCAATTCCCCCCCTTCCATGTGACAGCGGGCGGTGGTTCCTCTCCCTCACCCAGTGTCACTTTTCAGTGAAGTGGAAAAGCTGAGAGAAAATCCCATAGATTTAATCAGAATCACAAAGATTTTTGTTTTTTTTTTTATTATCCAATCAGGATTTCACTGTTTCTAGAGGCCACCCTTATTTTTCCAATATCCAATTAGAACAGGGAATGGAGGTCCAGTTACTCAGTGTTATTTTCTCCACTTTGATTTCAGGCCCAGTAATGCAAAGCAACCAATTTTTTTTATTTTTGTTTTATTTTTTTTTCAAATTATTTAGAGATTCAGTCCCATATTCCCCTCATCTTGATTCCTTCATCCCTTTATGTGCGGTGAATGGTGTTTTTTCTACATTGGATAAATGCCAGTCACTGCAAGGGCATAAAGAAAACAATTGTTTTCTATGTACCTTGTTTACGTTACAATGCTGGTGTGATGTGCAATGCAGTTCTAAAAAATGCAGACTTGCTGTGTTTTTCTGCAGCACATGGATGTCACCGCATATCATCACGCTGCATCGCAATGCACCATGCTGTTGAATACATGAATGAGGTGTCATTTATAATACAATTCAAATAAAGATGAAAAAAAAAAGTAAACATTGTGATGCTGAAACACGCATCGACCACCCCCTAAGAGAACTCACACTGATGGCTCTGTGCATGGTAAAACACTGCATTTTACCATGCAGGTTGGTGTGAATAAGCCCTAAAAGGACTAATCAGATTTGTTGACACGGTATAGGCAGTGATGAGAAATTTTGATTTAGAATTAAGTTCTAGTGTGAAAATGGTATTCCTTTTGGCATCATTTTATAGTCAAATCCACCAGGACTGTGAATGGAAGGACTGCAGGCTGAGAGGGAGAGGGCTAGCAAACCGTGAGGTGTCCACTGCCTCACCTACCAACAACTTTTAGCATAGAGTACCAGAAGAGTTTAACCACTTTAGGACCAGGCCTTTTCCGTAAATTCTTTGTTTAGAAGATAATATTTTTAAATTAGTATTTTTTGCTATAAAATTTCTTGGAATATATATATATATATAATAAAAATTGTATTTTTTAAACAGAGACCCTAGATAATAAAATGGCGATCATTAAATTTTTTTTATCACACCGTATTTGTACAGCGGTCTTACAAATGCAATTTTTTGGGAAAAAATTCACTTTTTTTTTGTACTCTGTGAAAGATGATGCTCCGCCGCGTAAATGGATACCTAACCTCTCATGCTTTAATGTTGCGCGAGCTTGTGGAATGGCGACAAACTACGTTACTTAAAGTGGTTGTAAACCCACTTTGAAAACAAAAACTGCAAGACAAAGGCATAATGAGCTAGTATGCATAGTATACTAGCTCATTATATAATAATCACCTGAGATCGAAGCCCTCGCTGCTGTGGCCCGTACACAGCACCGGCCGACTCCCGGTGGTTACTTCTGAGCATAGCGGCTCCGGCGCTGTGATTGGCCAGAGCCGTGATGACGTCACTCCCACGCATGCGCGTGGGAGCCGCTGATAACGCCACACTCACTGAAGCAACAGCACACACGTGCCATTGCTTCAGTGCGCATGTGCCGATGACGTCAGTACATGCAAATACAGGGGATATCTCCTAAACTGTGCAAGTTTAGGAGATATCCTGGGTAGCTACAGGTAAGCCTTATTATAGGCTTACCTGTAGCAAAAATTGGTTTGTAAGGGTTTACAACCACTTTAAAAATCTCCATAGGTGACTATTTTTAATTTTTTTTTTACAGGTTAAGTGTTTAGAGTTACAGAGGAGGTCAAGTGCTAGAATCATTGCTCGAACGATCACAGCGATACTTCACATGTGTGGTTTGAACACCGTTTACATATGTGGGCGCGACTTGCGTATACTTTGGCTTCTGTACGCGACCTTGGAGGGAAGGGGCACTTTCCATTTTTACTTTTTCTTATTTCTTTTACTTTTTATTTTTACACTGTCCCTTTTTAAAAAAAAAAATGTATCACTTTTATTCCTATTACAAGGAATGTAAACGTTCCTTGTAATAGAAATATGCATGACAGGTCAAAAAGACCTCAGATCTCACATTTACATTTAAAAGCAAAACAAAAAGGCATTTTGTGTTGAATAGGAGAAATAAAATCATTCCTTTTAAGGCCGGAGGACGGAAGTGACGTTGGATGTTGCTTGTTGCTCCCTTCCTCCAAGGGCATAGAGCCAAGTGGGGGCTTCCTGCTCGGCAACGGATCAGATCGGCTCCAGGCTAACCAACGGGTCCTGTAAGCCCGGAGACGACCGGGAATCCGCCGCTGGGACCACTTTAATTAAATGCAAAATCGCCCACAGTACAAACAAATTACCAGGGTTCTGGCAGGTAGCTGCTGCCATAACAGTATGCAACGTCAAAGTAATGATGTAAATGTACTGTTTGCAGTCTTGAATGCTTTGAACCTGTTAGGCAAGAGGATCTTGAGCTTAGAAATACATTTTACAAGGTTTAGAAAAATAATCACACCACGTAGATACAACCTAAACACTCAGATCTTTATCCGGCATGAATTTGCACAGATTTACTCCCCTAGATTGGTATCATGCATGCATATTTTTAGCCCAAAAGTTCTTTAAAGTGGGGTTCCACCCAAAAGTGGAACTTCCACTTATCCGATTCCCCGCTCCCCCACCCCCCACCCCACTCCTGGGAGCCCAGGCTGCGCTGAAGTACGTCAGCAGCTCGGCTCCCTCCCCTTCTGCTGGGCCAGCGAGCGAGCGCAGTAGGGACCCGGCCATGAAGCCGTAAGGCTACACTGCCAGATTCCCTTGCTAGCAATGGCGGCGGCAGCACCCAAACAGAAGAAGTAAAGATCGGCTGTGGTGCCGACATCTCTTGACTCCAGGACAGGTAAGTGTCCTAATGTTACAGTATGTGTAGCTGCTGACTATTAATTTTTAAAGGGGCGGATGGGCGGACGTAATTCCTCTTTAAGTTTTTTTTTTTTTTTTTGGCTCAAGATAACCTCAGCCTGACTGTCTACTTTCGCTGCCTGTACGATTCTGTAGATTGTCAGCTGATGTTCTTCTTGTCGTCATGTTGAAAGCGGTTTTGCACTGCTACACACTGGATAGTCAATGAGGTTAGTGGGAGAGGTGTTTGGCTTATCAGCAGCACATATAGCTCTAGCTAAAGAATAAAATCCCATATGCCCCAATGGAAAGGTTTTGCTGCAGGTTTAAAGTGGTTGTAAACCTCAGACATGCAATATGGACAAAGCATATCCTTCTATGGTGTATACTTATCTCAAGGAGCACTAAATGTAATTTCTATCTGTTGCTTTGTTCCTCTGTTATCAGCATGAATCCCTTCTGACAAGTTTTCCTTACATCAAGAGAACACCGGGGAGAGGGCTCTCCAACTGAATGGCAGCCTCAGCTCTGTTCTGTGTGAAAGGGGGGGGTCCCTACCTACCTTCCTTCTTCCTTTCCTCCCTTCCTTCCAGCTGTCAGCACTCTCTTCACTGTGCTCTGCAGAGTGTAATTACAGCTCTCCACCCCCTTTTTTTTCCTCACAGCTCAGACCAGCTTTATAAATTCTGGATTTTCAACAGATGTGGAGAAGAGAGGGCTGCAGAAAAACATATACAACTTATGTAGGAAGATTTGTCTCATCTGTGTATCAGTTGCCTTTACAACCACTTTAATGGCTTTCTGAGAATGGGGTGTAGCTGTGTGGCTCAAGGCTGGGCTACAGCACAGGGGAGAAATGTCCTTGGAAATTCTTGGCACTGCTAAGACAGGTGGAAATCCCAGTGTGGAGAATCTTGCCATGAGGACAGGATTCTATACTTTACTTTTGTGTGAGTTCTTGTGATCAGAACCTTTTTTTGCATGTAATATACTCTGTTGCTTTTGCACTTTACCTGCTTGTTTGCCTGATCAAGGTAATTAACGCTCCTATATAGGAGATGAAGGGTGCCGGCTCAGCAAAGTCAAATTGCAGAAAAATGGGAAAAGGACGGCCGCACTCCAAAATAATGCCTTTATTCAATACAGCTTGATCCATACATCAATCAGACACACAGGTCCAGATGATGGCTAACGCGTTTCACATCATTAATGGCGCTTAATCATAGCTATGATTAAGCACCATTAACGGTGCGAAACGCGTTAGCCATCATCTGGACCTGTGTGTCTGATGTATGGATCAAGCTTTATTCAATAAAGGCATTATTTTGGAGTGAGGCTGTCCTTTTTCCATTTTTCTGCATGTTTGTCTGCTTATTGTAGTGTAGGAAGCACTGTGTAAGTAAGGTGATTATAAAAAAAAAAAACGTTTTATCCTGATCATCAACTGTATAAGCTTGTTGGACAACCTATTCTAAGACCATTAAGACCTCATCATAAAGTCATCCCTCGCGCTTCCACCTCCTCCAATCAGAGAGAGCCTGGTATGAGCAGAGCTCAGTCTGACTCAATTTTGTTCCAGGTATAGGACAGAAGTCCCTGTCCTGCTGCTGGAATACATTGCTGTATGTAGCTGATTCTATATTCAGTCTTAAACAGCGCTCTCAACTGGCACATCTGTTAGTAAAAAGTTTCTTTTGGCCAGCTTGGCCCAAATTATTTATTTGACGTCATAGTAAAACCTGGAGTTAGATTTAACAGTACGCTTCAGTTGAATCACCAGAGCCTAATAATTTCGGAGGGGTGTCTTAATTTTGGCAATAGTTGTAGGCATGGTGATCAATACTGTGTATCTTGATTACTGTAGCCTAGGCTCCTTTGTTTAAAGAAAACCAGTTTCAGATTGGAAGGATTGAATTCTTGTGTGATTTTAGTATTTGGTAAAGTGTTTTCTTTACCTTCCCTTGAATATGAATGACATTTTTACCCTTTTTTTAATGCATTCTTTGTATCTCCAGATCTCCATCTAAATTGGGCAGTTTCAGTTGGTTGAATATGTTGGATTGCCTAGCCTTCCTGCCAGCAATTTACTGACCCCTGTTTTATTCTGCCTTCTTTTAGGAACTGCGAGAAATGCACAGTAAGCAGCAGCTGGAAAAGCAGAAAGATGTGGAAGTGGAGAGGATGAAGCTGAGGGAGCAGGAAAGGAAGATCATCGAACTGGAGAGACAGAAGGAGGAGGCTCAGAGGTACGTACCTCACTCTTCCCTGCTTCTCATTTTATTTTATTTTTTTTGTATGATGTTTTATTTAATTATTTTCCCTGCAAGGCAGATTCTTTAAATAAAAGCTTATTTACAGAAACATCTCTTCATTCATTGCTTTACCACTGCCAAAGTAATTAAAGCATTTCACAATTAGAATAGTTTCATGTAATTAACTTTATAATTCTGTCTTTATATTGCATTGACACCAGATATTTAGGTGGTACTACAGGGCAGACACAGCTCACTATTGGTGGCACGGTTGTGGTGATGTACAATAGTAGTCCAAAGATAAGGAAGAGTTTGCTTAATTACATGCTCTGTAAACTGTTTTAGCCCTCTTAAGGGCCAATTCAAACATGCAGAAAAAATGCTGCCTTTAGACACGTATTTTATGCATGGAAGAAAGGTTCTTGCTGGCAGGGCTCGAGTTCAGTCACATGGGCAGAAAATACCGCTGCGTTTGAACATGTAGTTTCTGCATGGAAGAAAGATCCTGCATAAAATACACCCCTATAGTACTTGTTTATGCGTGTTTATACATGTTTATGTGCATAGATGAGTGTATTCTGCAGATATACGCAAGATCAATATATCAAGAGACACCCACTGATAGGAGGTGACCTCCCATCATGTGGCCCGAACCCTTTACATAAGAGGGGGGCTGTGTCCATAATCCTGGAGGAAAAAAATCAATATAGTTGCCCATCATTCTGGTTAAACTGTAAATACCATCTATAACCGGCCTGCCAGGTGGATTAGATGAATTTTTTTGTATTTGGGGATGTGGTAAAAGTGGGGTGTAAGAGGAAAGGGCCTGAATATAAAGTGCCACTCCTGTTTAGTTAGGATTTTTTTTCTCCGGGGCCTGATCTAGTCGGCTTATATGGGTCCACTGGATCCTCGAGAAGTTTTTCATATGTCTTTTTTTTTTTTTTTTTTATCACCTAGCTGCTTCTTCCAGGTATGCTTCTTTATGCTGGATACCAGTCCTCCGCCCTCATCCGCCTGTCTGATCACAAAGTTTAAAAAGATAATTCAAAGTGATTGTAAAGTCTTATTTGTTATTTTTATAGCAAAAAAAAACCTGTTATACTTACCTGCTCTGTGCAATTGGTTTTGCACAGAGCAGCCCCGATCCTCCTCTTCTCGGGTCCCTCTCGGTGCTCCTGGCCCCTTCCCCCTGGTAAGTGCCCCCACAGCAAGCAGCTTGCTATGGGGTCACCTGAACGGAGCCAAAGCTCCCTGTGTCCATTCAGGTCTGACACCAGGCTGGCACCCCGGGGGGCGCACATGAGCTGCGAGGATGAGCACATGTGACTGACCTGTGATTGGACACAGCCGGTCACCTGGTAAAGAGACATTTTTATTGGCTCTTTACCCTCATCTGGGGTGGGCTGTGTCTTGAGGGACACGCCTCATTCCTGATCACCGCGATGCACCCCCCCCCAGGGTTGCGCAGGAGCGGCGAGAATGGGCAGGCGTCATATGACATCCACTCGGAGGGAGGAGATGTTCCCACCGGTGTCATATTACTATGGCCCGGTATGGAAATGGTAAAGTGGAACTTTATTACCTTTTGCAGGTATAGCCATGTAAAACATTAAAAATAAGTGCCTATACTGTTGAAAATCCAGTAATATGCTGTCCCACCCTGCTCTGCACATGATCACTTGCTCTCTATTTTTAGGGGTAAACCATTTGCGAACCGCAGAATGTATTTATACGTATTGTGGTTGACAAGTGGTTAAATTGCGGGACTGCAAACGTTTTGGGCAGCTCTGAGAAAGGGGTCGTGTCCCCCGAAACGTGTCAGTCTTCCAACCGCAGCAACTATGATATGCTTGTCAGTGGCGTCACTAGGGTTGGTGTCACCCGGTGCAGAAAAAATTGGTGTCTCATTCCCCCTTTACCAACTATAGTCCCCCCCTCAGTACAGACCCCCCTCTACTAATTACAGTCCCACCTCCCGCAGTATACATCCCCTCCCTCAGTATAGACCTCCCCCCGCAGTATAGACCTCAGAACAGCGCGGACGACGTATATACACAGCTGTGTGTGTCCCTCGGGCTCCTCCCCCTCCTGTGTGGATGTAAACAGAGGAGGAGGCGGCTTCAGTCTGCTCCACTGAGGGACACAGCGAGAGGCGCAGATCATCGGGGCAGCGGGCTTTGTTAGCTGTGCCACTAGCCACGAGTGTCACCCCTCTGGCGGTGCCATTGTGCCACAATGTAAAAGTGGTGCATTTTAGAACTACCTGAATATGAAGCATTAGTCCCTGTCAGAACCAAGATGCCTCATGAATTTGCAAGAGATGTGCAACACATTACCAAGAGGAATTAACGCCAGTAAAGTGCCAAATCAGTGTTATTGAAACACCCCCCCCCGCCCAAAATCTGTTTCTGCGCTTGCACACAAATGTTGTGCACTTCAGTGCCCATCTACAGAAGCTGGCAGCATTTTTGCGTATGCGTGCAAAATCTGCAGCGTGTCTGCAGATGTGTCGCTAGTCTCTACCGGCTCCAAATTTCTAAAAGAGACTGCCAGCACATTTTGTGCATTTTTTTAAAAGAAATTTAGTTCTGTCTTTTTCCTATGAAAAGTAAAAGTAAGCATAGTACACACAGAATTAACAACACAGACTTGCTTTGCATATCTATTTCACTCATCAAAAAGCTAACTTGTTAAAATACCACATTGATGAAGTACACCTGCTTGTAAAATGGAGTTTAGGAAGAACTAAAGATACAGATCAAACTGAATGATATTGGTAATTTTAAAAGCTTAAAAGGTTTCTTGCCAATATAGGTAGGCAAAACTGTAAATAAGCATCTTACTCTCTCAAAATCTGTAGGTTATCCTTTATCTTTCATTTATCGACTCACAGCGCTCCATTAATCCTGACTATAGGGTTATATCGCCTTCTGCAGGAGTAGGACTAGGCAGAACAAAAAAACTTGGCTATGCCCATGGGCTGTTCTCAGCTGGTATATAACCCCCTCTCTGCTATAGGCATTCAGTTTTTTTTTTTGTCTAGTCAGAAGTAAGGACCTAGGCTCCCTGCTGGAAACTTTTGGTCCTAGCAAATTTTCTTTTTGCTTTCTCTTCCTATGAATAATCAACTGCCGGGCTGGGCGACGGGCTGGACAATCTAGATCCAGTGGTTTCCCCAGTCCAGCCAGCGAGCACATGCAGACTGCAGCTACACGCTAGGTCGTCCGCGACCTCGCCTCAACGGACAGAGGCTGACCCGCAAGTTAAATGTCTCACAGGGTTGAATACGAGCAGGTTCTGGTCCGAATCGAAGACACGGGTACATGGGTACCCTCCAGGAATGGTTGGACCTGGTTTCCCTCCTCCCATTCTAATCCCTCAGTTAAGCTGGGCTTGTTTTGCTCCTCCATCCCCCCTCTGTGAATGTTCCCGGGGGGAGGGGCTCGTGTGGTAGTGAATGCACTGCCTTAGCAAGTAGGGGGTGCAGTAACTGGGGTCCGGTGGGGGTCCCAGTTAGGGTTGCCACCTCATCCCTTTAAAACCAAACCCAGGTTCTGTGGCTGATTAAGGTGGTAATTAAACTCACTTGGTGCACTATCTGCATTAAATTAGCCTCAGAACCCTTTGCAATTCATATGTGTTCAGATTTAAAGGGATGAGGTGGCAACCATAGTCCCAGTGTAGAGGGAGCAGCGGCCACTCCTGTGTGGCTTCCCAGACAGTCTGCCGGCATTTAGCAGTGTTCAGCGGCCATTTTCCCTTGGTTTGGTTTTTGGCTGGCGGCCATGTTTATGTGGTCCGTGACATCACAGCAGCCATTTTCCCTTGGTTTTTATTTGGTTTTTGGCCGGCAGCTATTTTCTCTTGGTCCAGTGAGATGCTGGAGACAGCCGGAGCCCAGGCACCGCCTGGGGGTCCCTCTCTCTCTCTCTCACTGGGGGGGGGAATAGCACGCATCTCCGAAACTCGGTATCAATTATCAAACCAGAAAAACACCAGATCTTCAGGGGTCATCACCCAGGCATCCCAAATCTTATCAAATGTTTTAGGACGTTTTTGTACTCCATATAGGTGCGTTTATATAGGGGCAAAGCGGAGTCCATTGCAGATTTCCATTGCCAGACCTTAGTGGGTTCAGTCTCTTTCCATTTAGGTAGAATGGTCTTCCTGGCATAAAACGCCTCATAAAAGACAAACAGCCATGTATGTGTGTTGGGAGCGACCGTTTCCCAGATACCCAAGAGGAGTATCCTGGGGTCTATGTCCACCGACAGCCCTCACACAGAATTTATCTTAGCCACCACTTCCCTCCAGAACCTTTGAATAAGGGGGCATGACCACACTACATGCATAAACGTATCGCTCTCAATTTGACACATGGGGCAACGATCAAACTGAGTAGGGTAGATTCACGAGAGCCTTTGAGGAAATGTAAGCTGAAATGTAAGTTGAATACACCTGTGTCTAGCTGATATAACCAAAGAAATATATTTCTGGATCCCTTCGTCTCAATCCTCAGAGGTGAGGCAGTCCAATCTTTACTTTGCTTCAGTGATGTATTAACACAGGAGCTATTGGTAGCAATCGCTCACTGTGTTCATTCAAGAAAGGAAGGAGGGGAAGAAGAAAGTATGATGAGATCCTGGTGTTTTGGTGCACGTAGAAGGCACAGGCATACTGTGACGGACCGCCTGGGTGCTTCCGCCAAGATACAACTTCCTCCACTCTGGAACAAGGTATTATAGCTTAGCATTGAACTAGACCACACTAGCTTAGGTGCAAACTGGAACTGACCCTTTATTGTAAATTTATACCACACAAAATTAGACAAGACTTCACATTACCTAAAGATCACATTATCCTAAATGATGCAAACTTTAGGCTGTAATATCATCTGAACATCTAACCATACATCTAATCAACAGCCAACAGTAAGCTAATCAACAGCCAAGCACCCAGACACTGCTTTGATTAACCACTTGCCGACCGACTTCACATATATACTGCGGTTAGGCTGCGCAAACCAACGTACCTGTATGTCGCTTTGTGTATGTGGTACTGTGGGCATGTGCTCGTTGGGGATCTGCCTTTGTAAACCAGACAGATCCCCATTCTGACAGGGGAGGAAAGAGAGAGCAGCTGTTCCTAGTAATACGGAACAGCGATCTCTCTCTACTCCCAGTTAGTCCACCCCCCTGACATTTAGAAACCCCTCCATAGGGAACACTTAACCCCTTAAACGCCCCCTACTGTTAACCCATTCCCTGCCAGTGCCATTTATACAGTAATCAGTGCATTTTTATAGCACTGATCTCTGTATTGGTGTCAGTGGTCACCAAGAAGTGTCACTTGGGGTCAGATTTGTCCGCTGCAATGTCGCAGTCCCCCTAAAAATAGCTGATCAACGCCATTACTAGTAAAAACAATAAACAAAAAATTACAAATCCCCAAATCTTTCCCCTATTTTGTAGATGCTATAACTTTTGCGCAAACCAATCGATATAGGCTTATTTCGATTTTTTTGGGGGGACCTTTTTGTAGCAGTATACATATTGGCCTAAACTGATAATTTTTTATATATTTATATATAATATTCACATATATATATATATATATATATATATATATATATATATATATATATATATATATATATAAAATTTTTAGGATATCTATTCTAGCAGAAAGTGAAAAATGTTGTTTTTTTCCGAAATTGCCGCTCCTTTTTTTGTTTATAGCCCAAATATAAAAACCACAGAGGTGATCAAATACCACCAAAAGAAAGCTCTATTTGTGGGGAAAAATAAAAGGACAAAAATTTTGTTTGGGTACAACGTTGCACGCCCGTGCAATTGTCAGTTAAAGTGACGCAGTGCCGTATCGCAAAAAATGACCTGGTCATTAAGGGGGTAAATCCTTCCGGGGCTGAAGTGGTTAATCAGGGAGTCCACCACAGTCAGTCTGGCAAAAAGCCAACCCCTGAATACACAGAGTACATTACACATGCTGTCTTTCAAGTGCTTGTGTAACTTGTCCAATAGATATTTTTGATGCATTTCTGTCCCAAGTGTAGGAACTTCTCCAACCCAGTTTGCAGGAGGGCCACCATATTTCCTCTGACCATTAACCGGTACAGGATTAGTATTACACTTTTCCATCCCCTCCAGAAGGGAAGCCTTATTGTCTTTTTTCAGAGAATTAATCCAAGCTTGGCTAGCGTTCCTAGCGTTCATCGTGTTGTTGTCCATCATTAGAGAATGATCTGTTCTTTCCATGGGATCGGAGGGCTGTACTGAGCTCTTTTCCATGCCCTGACCGGGACAAGCAGACAAAATCCTCGGACTTCACCATGGGCCATAATCAGTGGCCTAGTCCCCTCCAAAAGGCCCTGTCCCATTTGGGTTTGTCACACATACCATCCAGCCCCGCTGCCAGCAGTCTTTTTTTTTCTAGTATTTTGGAATGTCATCCTTCCCTATGCTCAAAACCTAGGCCTGTTTTGTGTCTGTGTAAACCCATGCTAAATGTCCAGGTCTCTATATGTTCTGCCCAAACCCCTCACACAGACTACAGGCTTGAGCTTCTCTGTGAGTAAAGCCTGGTACACCTTACAGTTTCGTTTTTTTCGTGCAATCCCGGGGATTGCACGAACAAAAAAACTGACTGCTCCGGGTGGGAGACGCTATATTAACAATGCAAGTTTAGTCCAGCAATCTCCCTGCTGAGCTGTTGTGTTCTCATGGGGATGGCTATTGGCTGTGAATGCTGATTGGGAGTCAGTCGGCTGCTGGTTTACCAGCTGGCTTCTGTCGGATAGACAGCCATACACAGAATGTCGGCCGGTATTTTTTTTTTTTTGCCGGTATTTTTTTGTACCGGCAAATGTCTCCCCCACATTCTGCCCGTGTGTGCTTAAATATGTTCAGGAGACAGCTGGGGACCAGTGTTTTATTTGAGGACCTGCATCTTCAATTCCTTTTATTTGCACCTTTTTTATGTCTGGCCCAGTCTAATAAAGATATAATGCTGCAAAAACTATTGTGCACTGCTTCTTACTTTTTTTGTTTACCACTGCTTATGTAGGGAGCAGAGGAAAGGTCAGTTTTGCAGCACTATCAGCAGAGGACCAGAGACTATTTGGATGCAGGGACAGAGCATTCTTTTACCACATGCACAACTTTTCTAGGTATATAAATAATATTCATTTAAAAGTTTAACTAAAGCCACAACTTTTTTAATTTTTAATAGCGTAAGGGGGGGGGTGTAACCTTTGTCAGTTTTTATCTGCCAACTGTGTCCCATTGGGGAGATTTCCGTTCACTTCCTGTCCTATAACCACAACAGGAAGTTTGAGGGAATCCCTGATTCCCCCACATTATAAGATTTGCCCTCTATTCCTGTTCTGGTCACCATTCAAAATGTGGGGTATTCTTTGACTTCAGTCTCTGATAAAGGTTATGAGGACAAATAGAGATGGTAAATATCCCAACCTCTGGTACACAGTAATAAAACTGACAAGTGTTCTAATCCCTCTCCAATCTATCCAAAAACAGAAAAAAACTTTTCTTTCTCTTCACCTTAAAGTGGTTGTAATTCCTCACATATACCCAGTGAAGTGACTGGCCTCATGAATACACAGAGATTAAATAAATCCACCTATATAGTTTGTGCCTGTTTATCTGCAGGCTTCTCTACATCCATTCAAAGTCCAGAATTTATAAAGCTTGTCTGAGCTGTCAGAAAAGAGGGGTTGGAGAGCTGAAATTACACTCTGCATGGCTCAGTGAGGAGAGCTCGGAGAGCTGACTGGAGGGAAGGGACACAACTTGTGCACACAGGAACATAGCTGAGGCTGCCAATCAGCTGGAAGCTCCTCCCCTGTCATCTATTTTTTCTTGGTGAGAGGAAAACTTGTCAAAAGTGATTCATGCTAATAGCAGAGGAATGAGGGAGCAGACAAAAATGACACTTGGTGCACTATAGAGGGATATGCTTTGTTCATATTTCATGTCTGAGGTTTACAACCACTTTCAAGTAAATATCTTCTTTGTTTAAAGCTGTAAAGTGAAATATACCAATTTTCCCTGGTATATGTGACTGTATGTATTTGTTGTCTAGGCAGGTTGCTGAGAAAAGGAATGACCGTGAAGGACCGGTCAGGACAGACAGTAAGACAGAACGGCAGTGGCGGCTGGTGCTCCATCAGTCGGGGGGGGGGGGCGGCAGACGGACAGTGAACCCCAACCCCTCCCCCCGTCGCTCCAGTGCGCACCATACCCCCCGTCCTGGTGCCAGCTCACTCACCCTGTGCTGACAGGTGGAGGTGACTGCATCCCCCAGGCCCCTCTGTGTCCCGGCGGCGGCTTTATCGCCCAGGCCCCTCTGTGTCCCGGCGGCGGCTTCATCCCCCAGGCCCCTCTGTATCCCGGCAGTGGCTTCATCCCCCAGGCTCCTCTGTGTCGCGGCGGCTTCTTCCCCCAGGCTCCTCTGTGTCGCGGCGGCTTCTTCCCCCAGGCTCCTCTGTGTCGCGGCGGCTTCTTCCCCCAGGCTCCTCTGTGTCGCGGCGGCTTCATCCCCCAGGCTCCTCTGTGTCGCGGCGGCTTCATCCCCCAGGCTCCTCTGTGTCGCGGCGGCTTCATCCCCCAGGCTCCTCTGTGTCGTGGCGGCTTCTTCCCCCAGGCTCCTCTGTGTCGTGGCGGCTTCTTCCCCCAGGCTCCTCTGTGTCGTGGCGGCTTCTTCCCCCAGGCTCCTCTGTGTCCTGGCGGCGGCTTCTTCCCCCAGGCTCCTCTGTGTCCTGGCGGCGGCTTCTTCCCCCAGGCTCCTCTGTGTCCTGGCGGCGGCTTCTTCCCCCAGGCTCCTCTGTGTCCTGGCGGCGGCTTCTTCCCCCAGGCTCCTCTGTGTCCTGGCGGCGGCTTCTTCCCCCAGGCTCCTCTGTGTCCTGGCGGCGGCTTCTTCCCCCAGGCTCCTCTGTGTCCTGGCGGCGGCTTCTTCCCCCAGGCTCCTCTGTGTCGCGGCGGCGGCTTCTTCCTCCCCCAGGCTCCTCTGTGTCCCGGCGGCGGCTTCTTCCCCCAGGCTCCTCTGTGTCCCGGCAGGGGCTTCACCCCTCGGGCTCCTGTGTCTCATACCCCGGGCTCCTCCGTGTCCCAGCGGCGGCGGCTTCATCCCCCGGGCTCCTCCGTGTCCCAGCGGCGGCGGCTTCATCCCCCGGGCTCCTCCGTGTCCCAGCGGCGGCGGCTTCATCCCCCGGGCTCCTCCGTGTCCCAGCGGCGGCGGCTTCATCCCCCGGGCTCCTCCGTGTCCCAGCGGCGGCGGCTTCATCCCCCGGGCTCCTCCGTGTCCCAGCGGCGGCGGCTTCATCCCCCGGGCTCCTCCGTGTCCCAGCGGCGGCGGCTTCATCCCCCGGGCTCCTCCGTGTCCCGGCGGCGGCTTCATCCCCCAGGCTCCTCTGTGTCCCGGCGGCGGCTTCATCCCCCAGGCTCCTCCGTGTCCCGGCAGTGGCGGCTTCATCCCCCGGGCTCCGTCATGTCCCGGCGGCTTCATCCTCCAGGCTCCTCCGTGTCCCAGCGGCGACGGCTTCATTCCCCAGGCTCCTCTGTGTTACAGCAGTGACTTCATCCCCTAGGCTCCTCCGTGTCCCGGCGGCTTCATCCCCCAGGCTCCCCCGTGTCCCGGCGGTGGCTTCATCCCCCAGGCTCCCCCGTGTCCCAGCAGGGGCGGCTTCATCCCCTGGGCTCCTTCGTGTCTCAGCGGCGGCGGCTTCATCCCCCAGGCTCCTTCGTGTCCCAGCGGCGGCGGCTTCATTCCCCAGGTTCCTTTATGTCCTGGCTCCGTAAGTCGGGCAACCCATGCACCTCCTCGGCCGTACATCTCCTCCCTCCTCCTCATAGGCCAATAGGATGTCTTCTCCTTTCGGCCAATCAGGAAACTGGTCTCACCACCCACTTCTTGATTGGCCAGGAGGAGGATCAGTATGACAATAGCAAATAATCATTCGCTATTTTCACACAAGTGAATGGGCTTGGCGCACAGTGCTTTGCGCCCCAAGCCCATCCTTTTTTTTAAGCCAATTAGAGCCTCTGGCTCTAATCGCATGCATGGATGGGGGTAGATGCCCGTGCGCCCCTAATGGACGGGCTGCCACTGCAGAACAGCTTCATGAAGAGACAAGTGAACTGAAAGGATTTTGCTCACGGGTCTCAAACTGGCGGTCGTCCAGCTTTTGTGAAACTACAAGTCCCATGAGGCATTGCAAGGCTTACGGTTACAAGCATGACTCCCACAGGCAGAGGCATGATGGGACTTGTAGTTTCGCAACAGCTGGAGGGCCGCCAGTTTGAGACCCCTGATTTAGCTTATCCTCCTTTCATTTATTTTTTGCGCTATAAACAAAAAAGGACCGACAATTTTGAAAGAAAAAAAAAAACTATTTTTACATCATGCTATAAAATACATCCAATAATTAAAAAAAAAAAAAATCTAATTTCTTCATAAAGTTAGGCCAATATGTAGTCGTTCTTGGTGTAAAAAAAAATCCCAATAACCATATATTTGATTGGTTTATGTAAACGTTACAGTGCCTACAAACTATGGTATAATATTTATGATTTTTTTTTTTTTAATACTAGTAATGGCGGTGAACAGCGGCTTAGAGCGGGATATTGCAGCATACAATTGGACACTAACTGACACTTTTGACAGAACCAGTGACACGAATAAAGTGATGGGTGCTAAAAATATAAACACTGTACTGATGACACTGGCTGGGAAGGGGTTAAACATCTAGGGCGATCAAAGGGTTAACTGTTCCTAGCCAGTGTTTTTGTGTACTGCATGTGCTGCTTTTACTAGGGGAAGAGTTGGATTCTAGTCCCTGCTAGAACAATTCCCCGTTGGAACAGCGATCTGCCTTATTTACATAGGCAGATCCCCGTTCTGTGTGGTTTACCGACGATCGGCGGGTGCCGGAGGATATCGAGTGCCCACCAATCGCAGATCAGCGTCTGCTGTGAATAATCACTGCAGAAGCAGCCCCCTGCAGGTGGAAGTGCAGGATCATGTGTATATATACGCGATCCTGCGCAGAAGTGCCGCCCTGTAGCAGTAAAACTGCTATAGGGCGGTTAAGGTTCTGTATTTGTCTGTTCAGATATTGCCATTTTGTAGATCCGAAACTGGGAAAGGAACACAGAAATTGGGAGCCTCCTAGTCCTTTTTTTCTGTTTCCAATGCTTCTGTTTACAATGAATGAGAACACTTGGGGCTCATTCAGTATGTCTGAGGATTTTATCACTTGGGCTATTTCTGCTCAAATTTGGGAAGAAGCCATTGGACTTTTGGGTTTTTGTTACATGCAGCTGTATGTAAAACAGTGTTGGATGACACACTGGAGTACATGGATCTTTTTTTTTTTTTTTTTTTAATCCATTGCTTTACTGAAAAGCCTCAAAGCAGAGGAAGGCGTACACCCTGACCATTCCATTCCCTTCCCTCAAGATGATACAACCAGTAACAGGTTGAAATACTTTCCTTTCCTACATAAATCCCTGGCCTGGCGTTGCAGACCAGTTGGTCATGTACCATATGCCTAAGCGTCTAGTGTAGTGATCTTAGCTGAATTGGGTGCTAAATGAGTCTGTATGCTTCATTTAGCATAAAGTACATCTTTTAGGGCCCGTTCACACCACATGCAGTGCAATGCTTTTTTTTTTTTTTTTTCTCATCAAAAACGCATAGAAAGTAGGTTATATGGGTTCTAATGGTATAGTTCACATAAGTGCAGTGGGTTCCCAAAAAAAAGAAAAAAGTACAACATGCTGCTTTTTTCCTGCACAGAATTGTACTGGAACACAGTAAAAAGCATATAATAACTCAACCAAAACTCATCAGACCCCAGTACAGTGGGGAAAAAAGCATCCGGAAATGCATCAAAAACGCATTAAAAACGACCATGCAGAAACGCATCCGGAATGGATCTGGAGATTGTTTTTGTGGTGTGAACGGGCATTAAAAGTTAGTATCAGTTAGTATCCTTTTAGGAATGAAAGATGCAGGGCAAAAGATGCGACTATAGGTATGGATACTCATTTTACTGATCTCCCTCATCCACCTTTCAGGAAGGTCCTGGAGCAGGAAAAACAGTGGCAGGACCGTGTGAAGCAGGAGGAGGAGTTGACACGACACAAACTGCTACAGGATGAGGAGAAACAGAAAAGAGAAGACTCTCTGAAAAGAATGGAGGAAGAGCGAAAACTGGAGGCTCAGGAAAAAGCCAGCAAACTTTTCCAGCAACCTCCAGAGCCAATGAAGCCAGGAGGGCAGGTCCCCTGGACAGGTACAGGTGTGTGCTGCAGTGTGTGGCTGGTACATTTGCTTTTACATGCTCATTCAGCCCCATCTGGGCCCTGCTTTTACATGCTCATTCAGCCCCATCTGGGCCCTGCTTTTTACATGCTCATTCAGCCCCATCTGGGCCCTGCTTTTACATGCTCATTCAGCCCCATCTGGGCCCTGCTTTTACATGCTCATTCAGCCCCATCTGGGCCCTGCTTTTACATGCTCATTCAGCCCCATCTGGGCCCTGCTTTTACATGCTCATTCAGCCCCATCTGGGCCCTGCTTTTACATGCTCATTCAGCCCCATCTGGGCCCTGCTTTTACATGCTCAATCGGCCCCATCAGGGCCACTGTGACCTTACCTTGTGTACTTGAAGTGGAACTAAACCCACCTATTTAATGGTTTCCCAAGATGGTTACAATCAGTGCATGCCTTGATTGATAACTGTTAGTTATTGTGTCTTATAAGCAGTTAAAGCAAACATTTTTGGGCACTTTGAGGGACACGGCCCCCCTGGCTGTGCGGCTCCTCCCCTCCTAGGCATTTAATACGATCGCCTGTCCTTTCAGCCAATTGGGTTCCAGCTTCCTGATTGCCCGGGAGGAGGATCAGTGTTACAATAGCAAATATTCATTCACTATTGTAACATACCTGGGTGGGCTCAATTCGCATTCTCTGCGCCCCGAGCCCACCCTATTTTGAAGTTTTTTGGAGCCTCTGGTTCTAATCGGGTGCTTCAAACACCCCCCCATTGGAATCCATGCATCCGGTGTCCTGCAAGGGGCCGGATGCATTGATAGGAGGGGGCGGCGTCCATGTGCTCTTAATGGACAGGCCGCCCCTGTTTTTGGGATAAAGATTTTGCATAAATAAAAAAGTAATCATTGTAAGCACCCATGCCAGTGGTGAATGGTTTATCATCCATCGAACTGCTACATCTTCATAAGAGCTTGTTCTTTTGAAAAATGACAGGCTTACTGGCAGGATCACCAGGTGAAAAGAAAGGCTAAAAAAGCAAACCAATGCAGCCACCACATTTAAGAATTGGTAAGCTGCAATAAATGTTTTTTTTTGGGTTTCATACTGCTTTAAGTTTGGTTTCAACCAAACTGTCAAGCCATCAAATGACTGGTGTCATAACTGATCACATGTGTAGCCCCATAGCAACTGCAGAGAGGCTAAAATGGCAGCTTCCATGTTTGTGAAGGATAGGAGACTTTAGTTCCACTGTATTGTCTCACAGAACTGCTTCCATTGCTTGTCTCACCAGGTTGTGTTGCATACAGTGGGGAAAATAATTACTTGATCCCCTGCAGATTTTGTAAGTTTATTTTTGTTTTTTTTTCCCCCCACTGTACTGTTAGGCTGGGTTCGCACATGTCCGGCTGCGGGATGTAGTCTGGAATTTGGTGCATTTGTGTTCACCAGTTCAGGTGTGATTCAGGGACAAATTTTTCCCTGAATGCGCACCTGAACCAGACACAAAAACCGACACTAAACTGCACCGTGGCCTGGTCACATTCACGTTATGCGAATTGGATACGGGTAAAAACGCATCCATTTCACATATATGTGAACCCAGCCTAAGTCTTTTTATGCACAAACTGAATTTTCAAGCAACTTTTTTTTTTTTTTCTAACAAGCTTCTGTGTCTGTTGAACACCTTAAAAACAAAAGCACCTGTAGCATTATTTTAAATTTTAGGAGGTAAAGCGAATCTTTTCACCTGAAACCAGTTTTGCAACTTGGCATAACTGTACAAATCATCAGCTATTTAGCATATCTAGGTAAATTTATACCTGTTTGATGATAAATGGTAATGTCTTCCGATTTTTTTTTTTATTTTTATAAAATAATAGTAAAATATTTTTTTTTTTTTTTTTTTAAATCTAGCTGCATATTTCTTGTTACCTTGACCTACCACTAAAGAACTAAAAATAAATGCTCCTACTCCTGACACAGTGATACTACAGATGTGTAGGTTACTTGTTTATATCTGTAGCAAGGCCCAGAAACCATGGTGCACATTTTGCTGTTTTATTATCCTATATAAAACACACTGATGTAGATACAAATTTTTTATTTATTTTTTTAGTTTACAATCTTCCCCTCCTAGAAGTGAGAAATGTATACAATATAGCACAGGTGTCAAACACAAGGCCCGCGGGCCTAATCCGGCCCTCCAGGCAATTTCATATGGCCCTCGCAGTCCTCTAGACCCCTACTTTCTGCTTTCAAGCAATGCATCCAGCTTCTTCCCAGCGGCAGCATAAGGAAAGGGGGGTGCACTGTGATGTAAGGGGGAGCGGGGGACTCAACTTCTGATGGTGGGGTGGCTCTTGACATCTAATGTAAGGGGAGGGGATGCGTTGGACATCTAATCTTACAGATACAACCGGCCCTTTTGAGGGCAATCATAATGCTGATGCGGCCCACGATGAGTTTGACACCCCTGCAATATAGGTTTTTCCCCTTTCACATTGGCAGATTGATCGGGTCCGCCTGACAGTTTTTTTTAAGATGATCCGATCTGACCATCCATTGCCCTCTTGTCTGTCCGTTGACACCCGCTGACATCCGATCGGATGACCGATTCAAACAGACAGGTGGCCTGTTTTCCATCCGACTGCCCCATAGAAGAAAGCAAGCCGTGTCCGCTCCACTAATGCAGACACAGACCAGTCATCCACCTTATCAGCGGAGAGTTCCCCACTGAGCAGGGAGATCGCAGATCCTCTGGCGGACTCCATTGTGAAAGGGGCCAAGAGAGGAGAGAGAGTACAGGGGTGGGATGAACAGTGACTGATCACTGTGATCGCAAGTCACAGCCGATCATTCGATCGAGAGCCAGTCCTTTCCGGCTCTTTACCATTCATATGAGACCCAGAGCTGTTGGTGTTGCTGTGCATTGTGCTCCCAGCACATAAACCTATGCATCTCCACAGAAGACCCACTTCAGTGAGGCCGCATACGTGCGTATGTTCGGTAGGAACGGGTTGCTTCATCCAGTTAGGCACTGCAATACCATTTTTTATATAGCTTTCCAAAATTAACAAATGTCCACTGGCATTAAATGGTAATAAAAAAAATGCAGGTTATCTTTTAATTTCTATATTTATCAAAAAAAGGCCGTCATTCACTTGTTGCTTGGTGATTGTTGGATGCTTTTGTTTTTCTTTTTGAATGAATGATTAAGCACTTTTGACTTTGTTTTATTTTTTTTTCCTTTTATTGGGGAGGGGGGTAAACATACTATGCTTTATAGCAAGACTGTGATTTAGAATGTGAAATATTATGCGAAGATGGAGATGTAGGATGAGCCTCACCAACAGGGATCTATTTTAGGGCTGTGTCAATGAGCTTTTTAGACTTGTGTAGCTGGGTAAATGCAGTTTGTTTTCTTGTGCATTGCACTTGAATTTGACATTTGATCATTCACTGACAGGTGCAGGTAACCACCTTCTGACTTGCATTTGACCTTTTATCTAAGCTGCATCAATTCTCTTCAAGGTGCTTTAGAGCTGACATGCTTTGGAAGAGAAGTAGTTTCGATGCATCCACACAGACCCTTAATATTTGTAGCTTTGGGGTCATGTACATCAGTCCCCTTTTAGCGCGTGTGTTTTTAAAGCCAAAAAGGCAACAAAATGACCAACAGCACTGATTTTGTGAGAGGTTACATCAAGATCAGTAAGGTGTTTCTCCATTTCAAATCTCAGGAGCAACATTGGAATGCTGCTCTGCTTCAGCTACCTGCCTCACATCATGCAGGAAGAAGAAAAATGTAATCATTGAAAGGGCTTAATTACAGTAAGATAGAATGAAAACCTGTATACTGCAGAAATTGGATTTGTAGTTTTTTAAGAGGCGATTGGGTCCATCTGTAGGAGAAGTAGGCCTCTGTAGGAGAAGTAAGCCTCTAGGCTAGAAGGTATTGTATAACCAAGGATGAATAGATTCCGTCCAGATATTCTTAGTCATTATATGCAGACCAGATTACTTTTACCTTTTTTAGTCTTAACTAGTTTAACTCTAAAATTGGTTTTCCTTTGTACCTTAATTATGCTTCTGTACCTTTTTGTACTCTTTTCAGAGAAAGCACCACTAATGATTTCACAGGGGGATGTCAAAGTGGTATATTACCGATCACTCTATCCTTTCGATGCCAGAAGTCCCGATGAGATCACTATCACGCCTGGTGACATTATCATGGTAAGACCATTTTGAAGTGATTTATTTCTTGTTTACTGAATAAGATAACCTCGGAAGTATTGGGATAAGTACAGTAAGTAGTTATAAGACCTCATTATACTTTGACTGTATAGCTGCTTATAATGGGGGGGGGGGAAACAATACTCATTGCAATAACCAATTCAAACTTCTGCAGGGATCTAAATATTTAGTCCTTTATTGTTGTATGTTTGTAAGCTTACGTAGGAAAAAGGGCATGTTTAGAAGGGATGGCAATGGGGTGGTAAAAACAGGCACTCAACTGTTTGTATGTAAATCTCATTGAAAATCACAGGTCGACAAAAAATTTGCCAGAAAAAAAAATAGTAATTCGGGAAGTGGCAGGATCGCCTCCTGAATGCCTGCAAGTGACTCCTCTACTGCCCTCTAAAAAAACGACCCAATCCCAAATGCTTTGCAAAGGCCAGTAGAAACTGCCGCATGTCTAAACTAAGCCTTAGAGTGGCAGAAAGTCAGAGATCACGTGAACTCTGAGGGTTGTTGCCTGTCAAATGCCTGACCTCACAAACCACACACTCAGAACATGGACATGTATGAGGTCAGGCATATAACTGCTATGTGACCTCTGGGTTTCTGATTGCCTCAATAATTGCAGCCCCCGTGTTTCCACTCAGGACAGACTCCCTTTTGAGAAAAAGAATAGACCCAGCAAGCCAGTCATGTTTCAAATTACTCAAGGCACTCTATTTCAGATTATGGAATTTCAAAAATGACCTCAATTTTAACATGAAGCTGTAAGAAGATTCTTTTATACTTTTTTTTACCTAGGTCTTATTTGTGTTGCTGTTAGTTGCCTTTTAACTACACTTCAGACACTTGGAATGAGCCTGTTATAGAAGTTGCTCGTGAGACTCTGGAAATTGTATGACTGTGGACACATGCAACCAATTTAAAGTATTTTCTGGGAAAAAAGAAATGTTTAGTGCATCCCTGCAATACAGGCAAATTTTCTCATGTTTTATCCCTTGAAAATGCTTCAAATATAGCAATCCAGACCCTCCCCAAGCTCCTGTTATGCCCCATACACACGGTCGGATTTTCCGATGGAAAATGTCCAAACGGAGCGTGTTGTCGGAAATTCCGACCGTGTGTGCGCTCCATCACACATTTTCAATCGGATTTTCCGAACACAAAGTTTGAGAGCAGTAGATAAAATTTTCCGACGACAAAATCCGTTGTCGGAAATTCCGATCGTGTGTACACAAATCCGACACACAAAGTGCCACACATGCTCAGAATAAATAAAGAGATGAAAGCTATTGGCCACTGCCCCGTTTATAGTCCCGACATACGTGTTTTATGTCACCGCGTTCAGAATGATCGGATTTTCCGACATCTTTGTGCGACCGTGTGTATGCAAAACAAGTTTGAACCAACATCCGTCGGAAAAAAATCCTAGGATTTTGTTGTCTGAATGTCGGAACAAAGTCCGACCGTGTGTACGGGGCATTAGAGTTGACAGCACATTGCCACTGCTGTATTGGAATCCGAAGTCATGTCAGCACTTCTCAGTTCTCTCTATTCCAGACTTCAGAAATCAGGCAGGCCTGACAACACAGTTTGGGAGTTCAGTGCAGCAGGGGTATAGTTGGGAGCTCACTGGGTTTCTGGCAGGGTGAGTTATTTTTCTGTAATTGCAGTTTTTTTTTTTTTAAAGAGACAAAACATAAGGAAATGTGCATGTATTGCAAATATATTGTATCTGTTTACACAAATTGGGTATGAGCTGTTAAGATTCATTAGCTTATGCAGTACGTGTAATGTGAACTTCTTCTTTCTCTCTGTAGGTGGATGAGAGTCAAACCGGGGAGCCTGGGTGGCTAGGAGGAGAGCTAAAAGGGAAAACTGGTTGGTTCCCTGCCAATTACGCTGAACGAATGCCTGAGAGTGAGTTTCCAAGCACAGCCAAGCAAGTAGCAGACACTACAGCCAAAACCACTGTCCACTTGAAACCGTCCACAGCCTCACCATCAGCTTTTACTGATACATCTACAAATGCCAACAACTGGGCTGACTTTAGCTCAACGTAAGTACCCAGGATGTGTGTTTTTCCCATCTGCCACATTCCTATAAGATTTCCTACTATTCACCATTTGAATTCATGCATTGCCAGCTGCCATGTTACTTTTGGTTTAATATCCTTGTATGTCCGTCAGTTTGTCAGCTGTAAACACATTTATGTGACATGTGGAAACCTTGATATATGACTGCCTCCACTGTGTGAAAGCCACAAATCCAGTACTTATTGACTTTGTAATAACGAGAAAAAGTTTCTATTTTTTTTTTGCTTTTATTTTTTCTTGAGTTTTTCTTTTATGTTTCCTTCAGGTGGCCAACTAATAATGAGAAAGCAGAGACTGATAACTGGGATACATGGGCAACTCAACCTTCACTGACTGTACCCAGTGCTGGTCAAATCAGACAGCGTTCTGCTTTTACCCCCGCCACCGTAACAGGTTCTTCTCCTTCCCCTGTATTAGGACAGGTAAGATTATAGTACAAGATTAATTCTAACCCTTGTGTGCCAATTTTGCCTGAACTTCCAGTATTCCCAGAAAACAGTTTAAAGTGGGCAGTGCAGTCTGGAGTCAATATGTTGGCTTGAAGAGGAGGGATAAGCAGAGGCGTACCTTGCCATCCTAGGCTATGGGGCATTGTGTTTCTATTGATGCACACAATTCAGGGAGACACTGTATGCAAGTGTTGGCTGTAAGAGAGACACCCTGAAACAGGAAACCTGGGCAGTGGTGGCACTTGCTTAAACTGGAAGATGAACAAGGATTAAAAATTTAAAAATGCGTATCACTTTAGCATGTAATTAACAAAAGAACAAAATTTTAATATCTCTCTTTCAGAAATTCAGGGTCAGGTTTTTTACTTTATTTTCAACCCGGTGATCCTGCCAGTAACACACGTCTGTCCTAAGGTGACAACACTAACTCACCATACTGTATCTATAGAGGACCAGTGCTTTCACCCTATTATGAGCTACATAGGCAGAGAGCATGGAACGTTATCTGCTCACAATTTTTCTGGCAGGATCAACAGGTTTTTTTTTTTATTATTTGCATGTATGGAACAGATGTAACAAAATGCTTTTATTGGTATAATTACCAGCTCTAAACCGCAAATAAGAGAAGTTCATTGCCAGGGTTTACATACACTTAAGTAATTTGTATCTGTATTTTATAAAATTTTAGACTTTATGCTTTTACTCTTTTAAGGGTGAAAAGGTGGAAGGACTTCAAGCACAGGCCTTATATCCATGGAGAGCCAAGAAAGACAACCATCTAAACTTCAATAAGAATGACATCATCACTGTTCTGGAGCAGCAGGACATGTGGTGGTTTGGAGAGGTCCAAGGTCACAAGGGCTGGTTTCCCAAATCATATGTGAAGCTTATTTCAGGTCCTCTTAGGAAGTCTACAAGGTATGTCAGAAGCATTACTGGATACATAAGCTGTGTCATATTTCTTTTTCGAAAAGTGATAAATCTTCATGCTGTCACTATATTACAAAACATATTAGGCAAATGCAGTTAGTGTCTTTGTCTTGTTAGTAGCATGAACAGCAGAGATAAAATTGATTGGTGGGACTTTGTTTAGTTTTAGCATTGCCAACATCCCCCTTGCTTCTCTGTATTTTTTTGAGGCATTCCAACATGGCCCCAAAACCATCTTCTGTTTCAATTGGTTTCTGAGGGTGGTGTATATGGCACAGCCTGCACTTAAAATGATGGATCTCCTGAAGTTGGTCCATTCATATTATGCCAAAGAAAGTGAACTTCTTCTCCAAGCATTGACAAGTTGGAGTGGGGAGATTCCCATCTTTTAACAGCAGGTTGCCTTGTGTTTGAGTTTTACTCTATGAAAGTGGGCAGAGCTAAAGAATTAAAGTCCATTTAAACCCTCTTAGTTACTGCAATGCAATCAGACTGCATCTACAGTTATAAATAAGGCTCTTTTTTCTTTTTATTCACCCAAATGCTTTTGCAAGGGCTAAAAAAACTATGTGCTGCCAGAACATTGGAATGTGGGAACAAGTCGAGTCTCACACACCAGGCTTCCCTATGGTTGGACCACACCGCTTAGTACTGTTTTATTAAACATCGCTCTTGCTCCCTGAGCAACTCTTGATTTGGCAGTGTTTGGTGTGGTGTGAGCTGTTGGATCGTGCTGCTAGTAGGGTGTTTTTGTTTTTTTTTTGTGTTTTTTTGGGGGGGGGGGTTGTGTTTTTTGTTTTTTATATACCCTTGCTGTAGGTAGAAAGTGGAAAAAGAGGCTTTTTTTTTTTTTTTTTTAATGGTCTATGCCTTCCTATTTTAATGCGGGCATCAGGTGTACTGGAACAGAGGGAGAATCGCCCCAATGAAGTCAGGCAGGGGTCACAGAAACAAAAACCTCACAAAGTGAAACTCTTCCCCATTCTATCCAAAACTAAAGGTGGTAATGTGGGCCAAATTATGATAACCATTGCCCCTTAGAAAAATACAGCAGGCTTTTGGGCTGGTATAGACAGAACATTGATTTTATCTGTATGCCTCAGAGTTGACCACGTGCATTACAAGCTGATTGTACAACATCTGTGCAATCTACTTTACATCTTTACATTTACCAACATCTATTGTGCAAGGACCTAATATTTTCCGGAACACTGGTACTTTTTTCTTTTACTCAAATTTATTGAAACTTTTGCAATAAAAAAAGAGAAATAGAAGCAATACATAATCGAAGTAGAAACCGAAGGTACAGTATCAATACTAATTGTACAGATATTCTACCCCAAATGTAGAATAAGGATGGTAATCGCCTTATAGTGTAATATGGCATAAATAAAAACTTACAGAATACCATTTAAAAGAATGTTAGTAGTCTGTAATCTAAAGACCATACATTCTCAAGAATTGCCAGATAGATATCATCCGGGCAATCGAGTCCATAACATGCTTTCCAATCCAATGGTACTTTTTTATTGTTCATGTTTTACTATACAGTTGTCTGCTTAAAGCCCAACTCTAGTGTTCTCACTTCATGCCGTGGTGGCACTTTTTGCAGCATTTCCCTGTCCATACCCTCAGAAAGCATGTCCTTGACACCCTATTCTCACATGAGTGGGATGAATAATGCGTAGTGGAAAAGAAGCGCCATCTAGGGGTTGAGGGGCTTTCTGCAGGGGACCACTTTGAAGATTGAGTGTGTATTTCAGCCAAGGCTTTTTTTTTTACATTAATGGGAATTTTTTTTTTTTTTTAAACAATATTGTGACTTAATGAGAAATTCCATGTTGCATTAAGTTGATAAGTTCTATTAACTTGTTAAGTTAAGGCTAAACGGCTTGCCTATATTCAGTATCCACCTTTGAAAGTCCATTAAAGTGCTCAAATGCTCTGATCATAATAGTTTCAGATCTCCCAGGTTTTTCACATGAGGCTTATGATGGCCTTAGACCTAGTGAAATAATGGTAGAGGCGCAGCTACCAGAAGTCATTTTCAGGGACATGATGGCTAGCTTGGTTAACACACATTAGAAGAATGCAGTTGATCCACAGTGTCATCATCTGTTCTCAATATATTTTTATTTCCCTTAATTCTCAAAGTATTGACTCTACGTCTTCAGAAAGTCCAGCCAGTTTAAAGAGAGTCTCATCACCAGCATTCAAGGCAGCTGTCCAAGGTGAAGGTACGTCTGCAAGTCAGGTGCTGCCAGCCATTCTGTTTGTGGAAGTAAACTGCTGTTGTATGAAAGTGAAATCTAAAAGCATTGTAAATCGGTATACATTAGGGGTGTCCAACCTGCGGCCCATGGGCCAGATGTGGCTATTGATGTGGCCCAACACAAAATTGTAAAGTTTAAATGTTTTTTTTGTCTTTTTTATTTTTAATTTGTTTTGTAAAAATGCACTTTGCGAACACATGCAGCCGAAGAAAAAGTTGACCATGTCTCTTTACTGAACATTTTTAAGTTTTTTTTTTTTATCTTCCTAAAGGAAAAATTTCCAATCTTCACAATCATACCTAATTCATGACATCAGTTTTTGGCAGCACCTATATTTGTGAGCAACTATTTTCAATGAGGAAGAACACAAAGGGCAAAATTAGAACCAAAATATCTGATGAGCACCTTGAGAATTTATTGAGAATTACTACTATATTCATCCAACCAGATACTGATGCGTTAGTTTATCAAAAACAGTGTCAAACATCACACTTGCTTTACATTGCCCTCTTTTACTTTTATAATAAACAATATTACAAAAAATTAAGTTTTATTACTTGGATAGGTAGAGGAGTTGGACAAAAATATGGAAACACCAGGTAAAAGAATGAAATTGATACCTAATAAGGCGTTGAACCGCCTTTGGCATCCAAGACGGTCTAAATTCTCCTCTGAATTGACAAATATAAGTCTTGGATGGTGGATAATGGAATCTGATACCACTCTTCATGTAAAAATCGTTCCAGTTCTTGCAGAGATGCTGGAGGCAGAAAACGAGTGTAAACCTTGTTCTCCAAAATGTAAAATAGGGGCTATATGTTATTGAGGTCCGGCGATTGCAGCACCCAGGGAAGGTGCGAGACTTTGTCTGCATGCTCGTCAAACCACAGCTGTGCGAATCGAAGCATTATCTGCTTGGTAAATGGCACCGTCTTCGGAAAACAATGTCTGCACCATGGGGTTTACATGGTCGGCCAAAATTTGTGCATTGAATGGCTGTGAGGAAAGGGGGGGCGGGGTACATTTTTGTCCAACCCCTGTACATTATCTATATCGGTGATCGTTAACTGATCTGCCCGACTTTTTCTGTTTATCGGCTATCCTTATTGTTAGTGTATTTTATGTGTGGCCTTAGACAATTCCTGCTCCTCCAATGTGGCCCAGGAAGGTCAAAAGGTAGGACACCCCTGGTATACATGGTATGTTTTTTTTATTTTCGTTTAATCTGTGGGTTGAACGGACAGATGCCCGCATCTGTGTTAATGTGCAGGATGAATAAATTACAATTCTGTGCGGTATTTGTATTTTAATGGATTGGATTTGCCATGCATCCCACCTATTTATTTAAAATTTCAGTGTGTCCTGAAAGCATGGCAAACACACAAATCAATGACATTTTGTTTTCTTTCCCCATGAAACTCTCTTATGCTTGTATTTGACTTGCTTTTGCCGCTCACATCAATGTTCAGTTGTCCTTATTCTCACCTCTCTCATCACAATGTTTACTGCCTGAATTTGCCTGGAGTAAGGTGGGGAAGACAGAGCAGGGGGTCATTTGAGTATTTGCACATTCTTGTCCTTCCTTTTCTGAAACTTTTTGATAAGTAAACTTTTTATACTTACTGTTATTTTCAGAATACATAGCCATGTACACATATGAGAGCAATGAACAAGGAGATCTGACCTTCCAGCAAGGCGATATGATAGTAGTCATTAAGAAAGATGGAGACTGGTGGACGGGAACAGTGGGAGATAAAACCGGCGTCTTTCCTTCCAACTACGTCAGACTAAAAGATTCCGAGGTAAAATTATATGCTTTATAGCAAGTCAAATTTATGGCTAGACCAGCATGTACTTTTATAGGAAATGGTCATTGGGATCAGTCTGCGTTGCACTAATGTGTTATAGTCATAAAGCTTTGCACTCCCAGTTGAGGATAGGTGATTTAGTGCATTTCAAAATCTGACAATTTTTTTCAGAATTACTAGACTTTTGTTTTATCCTTTAAAACATTTTTTTAACCATGGTAAACACTGGCAAAATTTAAAAACTGGAAGGCTTTGCCCACGTGTCCACATCATTCATTCACAGAGTTCTGTGAATTAAAGTATTTATCAACCCATTTTTTATAAGTCACTGTGCCGTGATCTCCCTCTGACAACAGCCGGGGAGATTGCGTGGCCGCTCATCTCCTCCCGCAGAAGCCCTGTCTCTTAGCTGTAAAGCGGGCGCGAGTCATGTGACTGGCCTAAAGACAGCTCAAAATCGCTATTTAAATTGCTTGTTTTTTAAAACTACTTACATAATGTGCTATGCCAGCCTCTTATAGAGGGGCTGGCAGTGCCAATTTTACATTTTTTTTTTTTTTCAACAGCGGCGGGGGGGCGCGGGGAGGAGACAGACACAGAGAGGGAGCTGACAGGCAGGAAGGAGGGGGAGAGTGGAGTGCAGAGGGGACAGCACCGTATGATGCTGGGCCGCACTCTGACCACGACCTGATTTTCGTGGTCAGCGCAGAGAAGGGACTGTGCTGTGTAATCTGCTTTAAGAGACCAGGATCTGTATTTTTTTGGGGGGGGAGGGGGGGGGGGGTTTAACAAACACTTTAATGAACTACAACTACTGTCTGCCTTTGCGGCAGATGGCTTGAAGTTCTCAATGATCTGTAAGGGCACTGATGAGCACTCATTGAGTAGTTGAGCGGAAGAGCATACATGAGTAGTTCATTGATTCTTCCTGCTCTTCAGTAATGATCCTCTACAGGACAGTCTGCAGAAGCCTGGCAATGCACCCATGATCTACTGATTATGGGTGCAATGCTTTCCAGCCTCCTGTGGGAAAAAAGAATAAATGCACAATTTTTTTTTTTTTTTTTTTATATGCAGTAATATGTGCATTTATATTTTTTCACAAAAGGTGAACTTGGCCTTTAACATATCATGGATGTTACAACTATTTTGGATGTTATTTTGAGTTCCCTGGTTTTCTTGCTTGAGAGAGGGAAAACACTTTCATGCTACAATCCCCACAATATTTTACTCTTGGTGCCCGGAAGTCCCCCAAGCCGTCCCTGACTACACTTATCCCACACCTGTGTATCTGTAATCCTGATCACATCACTGACCCCATCCTGTTGCCAAACTGGACATAATTAGAGAACTTGGTTATCTTTCAGGCATACTCCGCCTAGATTGTGTCATTTCAGACGTAGACGTTAGGACGTGGACCACCCTATTCAGCCCCGCATCGAATCATTGTCCAAATCTTGTTGCCTTTTACCTCCATAACCTTTTTAGAATATGCCCCTTCTTAACCAACAACACCACCAAGATATTAGTTCACTTTTGTTATCTCTTGCCTTGACTACTGCCTCTCCCCCCCCACATTGGTCTACCTCTACACCCAACTATTCCACTTCATCTCCTTCCTTCTTGGCTTACCTCTACATAAAATACCCCTTCAGTCTATCATGAATGCTGCAGCCAGACTCATTCATCTTACCAACTGCTCAGTGACTGACACTCCTTTCTGTCAATCCCTTCACTGGCTTTCGATCGCCCAGTGAATAAAATTAAAAATTTCAACAACTTTAAGCATTTGTTACCATAACACTTCATATTCATGATATTTGCCTGCTGTACCATGTGCTTGTATGAGAAAGTCTCCTGTTCTGTGTTGCTTCCTTTATGTGAAATCCCTGGTGTTCCTACCAGAACTAGTGGGTTTTGAGAGGGGTTTTATGGGAGTATAGTTTTGCTAAAAAAAAACACTAGTGCAAAAACGCTGAAAAACTCTACAGGTACAGCTTTCTATAGCTAACGTTACTGGCTTTTTATAACGTCCAGTGTGCAGGAGGCCTAAAAACTGACCACACTAAGCAGGAGAGCACATTTTGGTCAGTTCTCTAGCTATGCTAGAAACTCAGTGTGGTTTCTTCCAATGATCAGACTTGTCCTGACACGCCCCGCTGCACAGCCATTCACAGGGAAGCCCAGTGTGCTGCCGTTTCTCCCCCGACAACAGAGGGAATGTGATCACTTATAAAAAAAAAAATTAGAAATACTCTTTTTTTTTTTTTTTCCCTTTTTTTTTTATATCTAAACAAACATGGTTTGCCTCCTATTTCTATTTTAAATTGAATAGATTGTTTTACAAGGTGATCATATACAATCACTTTTAGGCCTCATACACACGGACGTTTTTACAGCAGCTGTTTTTGGCTTCAGACGTTTCTTTCTACAGTCAAACTCTCCAGCATGTTATCCTATATATCCTTGCACACATAGGCTGTTATCAGCAATTTTTGGCTGGGGCGTTTTTTGGCTTTAAAAAAAAACAAAAAAAAAAACAATACTAGTGGGTTCTGAGGGTAGTTTTTCATCTGTAAAAACGCTCTAACGTCAAACGCTGATAAATGCTCAAACGTGGCTCACCGGCGTTTTTTGAAGTTTTTGATCCATGGTGAAAAAAAAAAAAAAAAATTGCTAAAGAACGCTTTTGCAAAAACGTTGCAAAACTCACTGCAAAGCTACTGGTGTTTTTATAACGTTATTTTAACGTGCAATGTGCATGAGGCCTAAGCCATTGCACAAAGCCGGAAAGTATAACCTCTTATTTTAGGGAAAATAAATTGGGTTTGCAACCACTTTCAGTTGTATTTGGTACTGTATGGTCTCCCTTTATTTTGTAGAGTGTTGCACAAACTGTTGGTGCTTTATAAACCCTGTATAATAATAATGACTCTGATGTAAAGCAACTCTTCTCAAAATGTATTTCTCTGTTTTGGTTTTACTGGTGCAGGACCCTTTTCTGGTTTTAAGTACCCTATGTTTGCTATTTTAGCTACGCTACTGTGTGTCCAAAAGCACATACTATGGAAGTATTGCCCATTGAATTGTTTTACAGAGCCTGCCAGCTGATAAAGGAAATGTATTTTTCTGTTATTACTAGTAGGGGTCAACAGCAAAAAAAAAAGTTGTTTAATCCTGATGTACCACTCCAAACCGATTTATTTATTTTTACAGATATTTTAATGATATCTATATTACCTTATTGCCAACTCTTTCTCTAATGTACTTTCCTTCTTTTTTTTTTTTTTTTTTTTTAGGGTGTTGGGATAGCGGGTAAAACGGGAAGCCTTGGAAAGAAACCAGGTATGTGTTCAACACTTTCCTTGGAATTTAAAAAAAAAATTGCTATTTTCAGTTAGTTTTTGGGGCAGTTTGGGAATGGAAGAGCCGCATAAGCCCCATTCATGTGTCTTCAGCTTTAATGTCTATCCTCCTGTCGGTAGTTCACAGTAACATTGCAGATCATTGTGGATATAAGTAAAAGAGGATACAAACTAGTTCTTGGAGTGATTTATTAGTGAGTAGGCAAACTTTAGCGGTTCAGCTGTTTCAGTCCCATCATGCCTGTGGGAGTCATGCTTATGGCTGTTATGGAACTTGTAGAACCACAACAGCTGGAGGTCCATTTTCCTTACTCCTTCTTTATATTAATGTACCATCTCAATAAATTGAGTGCTGCTCAGTGAACGTGAGCACTGTGCAAAAGGTGCTGCAGCAAATAGTAATGAAACACAGCAAGAAGTCCATATCCATAAATATTTAGGCTTCAGTTTAATTTAAGGCCCAGTTCTGCTGCATTCTTTAAAGCACCCTTAACGTAGAACTGTGACTGAAGGGCACAGGAGCACTTGCCATAATTTGCCATACTGTACAGTACTCACAGTAGACTTACTACGTAATTTGCCGCCTTAGTGCCCTTTCACACTCACAGCGCCCGGGTGTCGGCGGAAAAGCTCTACTATTTGTAGTGGTGCTTTACCGTCATTTTAGCGATGCTTTTCGGCCGCTATCGGGGTGCTTTTAACCCCCGCTAGCAGCCAAAAAAGGGTTAAAAGTGGTGCTGCCTATTGATTTCAGTGGGTAGGGGCGCTTTAGGAGCGCCTCAAAGAAGCAGCTTGCAGGACTTTTTGACTTCCTGCCAGCCCACTGCTCCAGTGTGAAAGCTGGGCTCGGGCTTTCACATTGGAGTGACAGGAAGAGGCACTTTACAGGTGCTATTTTTAGCGCTATAGCGCCTGTAAAGTGCCTCAGTGGGAAAGGGGTCTTAAAGTGGTTTTAAAGGCAGAAGCTGTTTTTAATCTTAATGCATTCTATGCATTAGGATAAAAACCCTTCTGTGTGCAGCAGCCCCCTAGTACTTTACCTGAGGTCCATCTAGATTCAGCAATGCAGGAGTGTCTCGGCTGCCTGGGACTCCCCTCCTCGTTGGCAGAGACAGCAGCCCAGCGCCATTGGCTCCTGCTACTGTCAATCAGTCAGTCAGCCAATGAGGAGAGAAAGGGGGTGGGGGGGGGGCCAGGCCATGGCTCCGTGTCTGAATGGACTCGGAGCTGTGGCTTGGCTCGGGTGCCCCTATAGCAGCTGTTTACTGTGGGGGCACTCAACAGGAGGGAAGTGCCAGGAGCACCGACGAGGGACCCTAGAAGAGGAGGATCCGGGCTGCTCCGTGCAAAACCACTGCACGGAGCAGGTATATATTAGCATGTTTGTTATTTTTAACTTTAGGTGATGACAGGTCTATACTTATCATTGTCTAAAAAATAGTGCGCTGTTCCTTTAGGTGGCTAATTCACCAATACCGTGGTCTCAATAAATCAATTTTCTGAATGCCACCATAAAAGATGGTATGAATATAAATGTGTTTAATTCTTTCTTATAGTAAAAATGAATATAACAAAGTAAGTGCATGTGCAAATGATAAATGTAAACATGCAATATTGTATATATGGTATATAAAAAAGTCCAATATAAATGTGCCAAATAAAGTGCATTGTGCTTATGGACAAGTTTCCATTCCAAAAGTGCTCCAATGTGCACCTTTAAATGAAAAAGGTAGTCTCTTACCAGACGGTATGGATCTCGACTACGTGGATCAAACAAGCCTGCATTGCATCTCCACATTGGATGTTTTCAATAAGACATTCCTGCTATGGCACTCTCGCTGATGAAAATGAACTCAAGCGTCCCCTTGAAATTTTAAGGCCGCTCACCAACCAGGCATATATAGAATGTAAACAGGGAAAAGCCTCATGGCGTAAAACAGTAAAGTGGACTTTATTTAAAATACAGGGTTACATTTACAGCAAGGCTGTGAAACACAAGTGGTGTATAAAACAAATCGGACACGGTGTCGCCAGTCTCGCCGGCTGCGATGACTTCTTCATATGTAAACACTATCCGACGCCTTTCTCCACAAATGGCTTCTTCTGGGACAACTGAGTTCTTAGTTTTAATTACCTTTGCTTTTTTCACACCAAGGGTTTGTGTTATACATAAATTGATTATATTGTTCTCAGTAGTGTGCACTATATTCATACAAATGTTTTTGGTTTTTTTTTTCATCCTCTTGGACGCGGTGGTAAACAAATGTATTGAATGTCAATATACAATATATGGGCTGTAGAAACACTACATGGCACCTTCTGTTGTTAGTGAATACTTGACATATTGTAGTGTTGCATGGTAAAATATTTTAATTTCTGTTTGCTCTTCAGAAATTGCTCAGGTTATTGCCCCTTATGCGGCTACCGGTCCTGAGCAGCTGACCCTGGCTCCTGGCCAACTGATCCTGATTAGGAAGAAGAACCCTGGAGGCTGGTGGGAAGGAGAATTACAGGTATGCTTTTGTTTTAATTTCATTCAAGATCATCTAACTACCAGAGAAAGGCAAAAAACCCCAGCAAACCATGATCCAATTTGCTCCAGCAGGGGGAAAAAATTTCCTTCCTGATCCCCCAACAAGCAATCAGATATTCCATGGATGAACTTTACCTATAAATGTTATTACCCAGTTATGTACATTTAGGAAAGAATCCAGGCCTTTTTGAAAAAGCAATCTACTGCACTGGCCAGAACCAGCTCTTGAGGGAGTCTATTCCATATTTTCACAACTTTCTGTGAAGAAACCTTTCAGTATTTGGAGATTAAAACTCTTTTCGTCCAGACGTGTAAAGTGCCCTCTTGTCCTCTGTGATGACCTTAAAGTGAATAACTCAGCATCAAGTTCACTATATGGACCACTTATATATTTGTACATGGTGATTATATCCCCCCTTAATCTCCTCTTTTCAAGAGAGAATAAATTCAATTCCTTTAATCTTTCCTCATAGCTGAGCTCCTCCATGTCTCTTATCAGTTTGGTTGCCCTTCTCTGCATTTTCTTCAGTTCCCCAATATCCTTTTTGTGAACTGGTGCCCAAAACTGAACTGCATATTCCAGACGAGGTCTTACTAATGATTTGTACAGGGGCAAAATGATATCTCTCTCTCTGGAGTCCATACCTCTTTTTTAATACAAGAAAAGATTTTGCTTGCTTTGCAAACCGCAGCTTGGCATTGCATGCTATTATTGAGCTTATGATCTACCAAAACCCCCAGATCCTTCTCCACCGTTGATTCCCCCAGTTGTACTCCCTCTAGTATGTATGATGCATATTCTTAGCCCCCAAGTGCATAACTTTACATTTATCAACATTAAACCTCACTTGGCACATAGTCGCCCAGTTAAACAGTCTATTGAAGTCGGCTTGTAAGTTGGAGACATCCTGTAAGGACGTTATTCCACTGCATAGCTTGGTGTCATCTGCAAAGACTGAAATGTTACTTTTAATCGCAGACCCAATATCATTTATCGATATATTAAAAAGTAAGGGTCCGAACACTGAACCTTGGGGTACACCACTAATAACCTTAGACCATTCAGAGTAAGAATCAATAACCACTACTCTCTGGATTCGGTCTTTTTAGCCAGTTTTTTTATCCATTTTCAAATTGATTTTTCCAAGCCTGTAGACTTCACCTTGCACATTAGCACATTATGTAGCACATCTTTCTTTCTTTCTTTCTTTCTTTCTTTCTTTCTTTCTTTCTTTCTTTCTTTCTTTCTTTCTTTCTTTCTTTCTTTCTTTCTTTCTTTCTTTCTTTTTCTTTCTTTCTTTCTTTTTTTCTTTCTTTTTTTCTTTCTTTCTTTCTTTCTTTCTTTCTTTCTTTCTTTCTTTCTTTCTTTCTTTCTTTCTTTCTTTCTTTCTTTCTTTCTTTTTCTCCTTTCTTTCTTTCTTTTTCTCCTTTCTTTCTTTCTTTTTCTCCTTTCTTTCTTTCTTTCTTTCTTTCTTTCTTTCTTTCTTTCTTTCTTTCTTTCTTTCTTTCTTTCTTTCTTTCTTTCTTTCTTTCTTTCTTTCTTTCTTTCTTTTTCTCCTTTCTTTTTCTCCTTTCTTTCTTTCTTTTTCTCCTTTCTTTCTTTCTTTTTCTCCTTTCTTTCTTTCTTTCTTTTTCTCCTTTCTTTCTTTCTTTTTCTCCTTTCTTTCTTTCTTTTTCTCCTTTCTTTCTTTCTTTTTCTCCTTTCTTTTTCTCCTTTCTTTCTTTCTTTTTCTCCTTTCTTTCTTTCTTTTTCTCCTTTCTTTCTTTCTTTCTTTTTCTCCTTTCTTTCTTTCTTTCTTTTTCTCCTTTCTTTCTTTCTTTCTTTTTCTCCTTTCTTTCTTTCTTTTTCTCCTTTCTTTTTCTCCTTTCTTTCTTTCTTTTTCTCCTTTCTTTCTTTCTTTCTTTTTCTCCTTTCTTTCTTTCTTTTTCTCCTTTCTTTCTTTCTTTTTCTCCTTTCTTTCTCTCATTTCTTTCTTTCTTACTCTTTTTTTCTTTTTCTTTTCTTTCTTTCTTTCTTTCTTTCTTTCTTTCTTTCTTTCTTTCTTTCTTTCTTTCTTTCTTTCTTTCTTTCTTTCTTTCTTTCTTTCTTTCTTTCTTTCTTTCTTTCTTTCTTTCTTTCTTTCTCTCATTTCTTTCTTTCTTTCTTTCTTTCTTTATTTCTTTCTTTCTTTCTTTCTCTCTTTCTCTCTTTCTTTCTTTCTTTCTTTCTTTCTTTCTTTCTTTCTTTCTTTCTTTCTTTCTTTCTTTCTTTCTTTCTTTCTTTCTTTCTTTCTTTCTTTCTTTCTTTCTTTCTTTCTTTCTTTCTTTCTTTCCCTGGTAGAAGCCGAATTGTGGGCATTAGGAAGGTTGAGCTCAGTTGCCACCTCTCCCTGTGACTTTTTATCTGGTTGCTAGGATGCAAGCAGCTAGGGTTTTGTTTGGTATGGTGCAGACAGCCAGGGATGCTGTGCTGACATGGCCCCTTCCCCCACATAACTAGTGACAGAGATTGCCATAAGGAATGAGCCTGGTTCCAGTCAAGTGCATTCAGTCATGGTTAAATGTTTATCACCCTGCTAGGTGTGTTTGGAAAGCAAAAGATGGAAGAGTTATGAAGGAGCTGTCAACCACATCTCAGCAGTGAGACAAGCTAAAAAAGATGGGACCAAGAGCTACATGCCCTCCTCAAGTGTTTTGCCCAGCAATATCCTATTGGGTATGGGTTTATTAAAGTGAAATGTTCCCTTGTGGATTCCACCATTTTTCTATCTTAACAAGACTCTGTCGCTGTTAATGATCGCCCAGTGTTTAAAGCTTTTTCTAAGGCCTTATTCTTAACTGCAGACCCTGCTCTGCAGCCTGCTTGTGCTTCCATGTCCATCTGCCAGACCTTAGCTGTCTGGTACAAGGATATATGTCTGAGAATTCTGGATATATCCTGAGGGTTGCTTCTGAGGACTCAAATGTTATGTGGTGTGCCAGTGCAAGAAACACCTCTTGGGTACCTCCTTTGTTGCTGGAACACCTCTTAGGGAAATCTCTGGATAACTTTATCAAGGAGGTCACCAGGGGAAAGCGTACTTTTTTTGCCCCAGAAAAAAAGGCAAAATCTCATCCTTAGAAACCCTCTGCTTCTGGGACGAAGAAAGGATTCTTTCTCTCCTCTCAGGCCTCCAAGGCAAAGACAAAAAAAACAAACAATAATTTTGCAGACAAATCCTCCTCACAGGGGGTGCCCCCACTTGTCATAGTGATCTGGTCCCAGGATAATTCAGATGTTTGGGTCCAGAACACTGTATTCAGAGACTACAAGCTGGAATTTTAGTCTCTGCTTCTACTCTACTTCATGTTGCAAGCATCCCTCCAAAGATTGATAGACCTCCACACTGCATTGGCCAGCTGCGCTCTCAAGGAGGCATTGTCATTGTCCCTGAAAGGGAAAGGTTTCACGGTTTCTAATTTAACCTGTTCACCATGCCCAAAGCCAAAGGCTGCATCCTACCTCCCCACACTGGATATGAAAGTTATCACCACTTCTCTTGGTGTTGCATGGAATCTGCCAGGGCAGTCATTGACTCCCCCTATCAAGGAGACCTTTTGTCTCTTGACATCAAGGATACTTACTTGCATGTTTCCATCTTCCAGGCACATCAATGCTACCTGCAGTTTGCAGTGGGCACACAGGTTAAAGTGTAGGGAAACAAATTGGTAATGCTGTCTACTGCATCTTGGGTCTTCACCAAGGTGCTAGCCCCTGTTCTTGCTCTGCTTTGCTTTTAGGGCATCCTTTTAGTGGGATATCTGGCCAACCTTCTTCTGGGGGATCTGTTAGCGCAGGCTCTGCGGAATCAATCAGCACAGGCTCTATCAGTCAGTGTCAGCCGAGCTGTTCAGACCCTACAGAGGTCAGTTGGGTGCTAAATCTCCTCCAGAAATTAGCACTAATAGCATCTTATCGCTTGGTGTATCTATGCCTGGTCCTGGACACAGACCTGTCCTTAAGTGTTCCTGTCACAAGACAAATTCGAGACTCTCTGCTTCCACTTTTGGACTCTACAGTCTAGGAGCTTACCAGACCTCGGCTTTTGCATAAGGGTTATGGACTTAATGGCTGCCTCTTTTTAAAACTGTTCCATATGTTTTTCACTCCAGACCATTGCAATTCATCAGCTTTGAACAGGCAGGCTAAGTCTCTGGGCCATCAAATATTCGGGCTCTGGGGAATAGTCTCTTCACCCAGAGGTGACCATTCTCACCTGTTACAGGTGGTAGGTGCCAGACATGGACCTCTTGGCTTCCTCGTGACACCAGGGGATTTCAACTTGGTTCTGCCAGTTCTTCAGAAACTGCCCTTTTAACCGATCTGTCTACTTTTACTCACAAGGTAGCCTTCCTCATTGCCATAACCACTGTTAACTGCCTTAACCTGTACAGAACCTTTTCCTGTACTACATAGAGACAAAGTTGTCTTGTGGTCATAGGTCTTTTTTTTTCTTCCTACCAGTGTTATGTCTTCCTTCCACCTTAACCAGGACTTTCATCTTCGTTTTCTAAGTCCTATTTCATGGCATCCAAAGGGGGTTTCCCTCCATCGTTTGGAAGTGGCACGTGCCATTAAAGTCAATGTTTATAGTTTTCTTTAGACTATCTGACTCTGTCGGTATTGTTGGTCCCCATAGGGGAATTTTTGTTCCACTATCTTTAGATAGATTTGGCAATTCCTTATTCAAGCCTATAGACTAAAAGAAAACATTTCTTATATTGCAGCTTACCAATTCTTGGATACGACTGCATTCATATTTTTTTTTTTTTTAGGCTTTCTTTTTTCTATTTTCACCTGGTAATCCAGACAGTAAGTCTGTTTTTCAAAAGACAAGCTCTTCTCCATATGTATATGTTTACAGAGATGAGGCAAACCATTTACCGCTTACAGGGGTTCTTAAAATGGTCCGCTTTTACTCATGTAAAACCTTTATCCTAAAAGAAAAAAAAATCTGTTTGCTGTAACTTCTTATAAAGTATTAGCTGTAGTTTGGCTTTAATTTGTTAGTGTATTTAAATCTGCTAGCTTATTTAACACTACCCTCCCCCCCAGACTAACATTGCTGCTGTCTGCTGTGCCCCCTGTTCTCCTTCATCCAAAGTGAGGGCACCCTAATACAGGAGGTGTGTTACTTGCCAGATCACCAGGTGACAACAGAGGGAAAAAGCCTGAAAAAAGAAAACTAATGCAGCCACCACATCTAATGATTGGTAAGCTGCGATATATTACATTTTTCCTTTTAGGTTAACACCGCATTAAGGGCAAGGTTCCGCCCTTCCATGTCAAGATGCACTTCACTAAATCAGTTAGTGTTTCATGAGATTTTCCCCATCGGACATTTGTTTCTTAGATTTGGTTTGACTTCTGGTCAGAATAATCAATAACTGCCATCCCCTCTGTTTCATCAAGATATAAAGTACTTTGTGTCCGTTCTTTTTTTTTTATTATTCTAATCTTTAATACCTTTTCTCACAGCACCTATGTGCAGTCGTGTCCTCGCTCTTCTTCCCTGATCTAAGGGTTTGCAGGGGGAGGGGCTGAGACACCCCTCTGACACCAGCTGGCCAGCAGAGGAAGGTCATGTGACCGCACATCAGTGTTGTGAGAGAAGGTATTTAGAACTAGAAAAAAAATGGACACAGAGTACTTTATATCTTAGTAAAACAGAGGGGATGGCAGTATTTTATAAATAGTATTTTCAAGACACAGGGAAGAGCAGCAGGAGGGGATGGGCAGAGAGGAGATTAACTCTCACGCTTCGGAACAGACAGACAGGGAAGGAGAAGGAAAGATCCAGAGCAGAGAGCGGGATGATGGAGGCACGTAAACTGACCAATGGTACCATGGATCAGCAGCCATGATTGCCGTGGTTCCGCACATGCAGCCGGACACAGGAACAGGCAGGATCAACCAGGTATTTTAAATCATAGAATGGGACAAATTACATCGCACAAGCACTATGCTATAAATCATGCCTTTAAAGAAACATGCTTTTTTTTTTTGTTTGTTTGTTTAGGGTTACAACCACTTTACATTTTATCAGGATGACAATAAAGCTACTTACTTACTTCAGTCGTAGGCTCTTCAGGTGGTTCTGTAGGCTCTGTTGGCCCCTCTGTAACAATCAGTTGGACTGCTTTTGGATTTTGCAGTGTACCTGAATTACTTTTTCCTGTGTTCCTTAGGTTTAGTGAACACTAGTGCAATTTCAGATGCAACTTGAGACACACAGAATAGCTAGGCAATGGAAATAGCATTGTTTTCAATGGTGCCACTCACATCAATGTAACTCAGCACTGCATGGTTTTGGAAAAGGTTCCTGTACTACTTTGGTGGGATTCTGCACGATTTTGGGCACCATAGAATATGCAGACATCCAAGTTGCACTGTAATCGCACTGAAAATCAGATCAACATCAGATCTTAGTAGTGTGAACCTTTCTTAATATACTATTTAAGAAAATAGGATTTTTGATGTATCATAACCACTTACTGACCAGGCCTTTTTCTGACATTTGTTATTTACAAGTAAAAATCTGTAGTTTTTGCTAGAAAGTTACTTGGAACCCCTAAACGTTATATATATATATATATATATATATATATATATATATATATATATATATATATATATATATATATATATATATATATATATATATATAAAAATTTTATTTTTTTAGCAGAGACCATGGAGAATAAAATGGCTGTCGTTGCAATATTTTATGTCACATTGTATTTGTGCAGAGGTCTTTGAGCCTGGGTGCTGCGATGTGTTGCGACTTTGATGCGGGTTTTAGTTCAGGGTGAGGTGCGAAATTAAGTTGTGATTTGCTGTGTGGAGGTGCGAACAAGTTTGCATTGCAGCATAGAAGTTCGCATCGCACCCGCACCAAAGAAGCATAAGAGTCCTTTTTCTTCTCCCCCCCACTTTACACTTTCCCTTTCATTTTTTTTAACCACTCCAGCCCCGGAAGATTTGGCTGCTCAATGACCAGGCCATTTTTTGCGATACGGCACTGCGTCGCTTTAACTGAAAATTGCGTGATCGTGCGACGTTGTACCCAAACAAAATTGACGTCCATTTTTCCCCACAAATAGAGCTTGCTTTTGGTGGTATTTGATCATCTCTGCTGAGTTTATTTTTTGCGCTATAAACAAAAAAAGAGCGACAATTTTGGAAAAAACACAGTATTTTGTACTTTTTGCTATAATAAATATGCCCAAATTTTTTTTAAAAAAGCAATTTTTTTTCTCAGTTTAGGCAGATATGTATTCTTCTACATATTTTTGGTAATAAAAATCGCAATAAGCGTACATTGATTGGTTTGCACAAAACTTAGAGCGTCTTCAAAATAGGGGATAGATTTATGGCATTTTTATTTATTTTTTTACTAGTAATGGCGGCGATCTGCGTTTTTGTTTGTTTTTTTGTTTTGTTTTTTTAAATGGAGACTGCGACATTATGGCGGACACATCGGACACTTTTGGCACATTTTTGGGACAATTGACAATTATACAGCGATCAGTGCTATAAAAATGCACTGATTACTGTATAAATGTCACTGGCAGGGAAGGGGTTAACTGTGTTCCCTTGCTGTGTGTTCTAACTGTAGGGGGAGGGGACTGACTATAGGAGATGACAGATCTTGGTTCCTAGCTATTAGGAACTCACAATCTGTATCTCTCCTCACAGAACAGGGATTTGTGTGTTTTTATACACACACACACGTGTCCCTGTTCTGCCCCTCGTGCCTGCGCGTGGCCGGCAGATATCGCGATCGCCGGTCACGATCATTGGCACCCCCGCAGTGCAGTGGGCGGGCGTGCACCTGCTATCCCGCTTAAAGGAGCCGACGTACAGCTACGACGGTTCGCGGGATCATGCCGACCTGCCGCAGTATAATGACGGCGGCTGGTCGGCAAGTGGTTAAAATGTAAACATCTCTTGTAATAGAAATAAGTATGACAGGATCTCCTTATTGAGAGATCTGGAATCAAAAATACCCAATATCTCCCATTTACCTTTTAAAAGCAAAACAAAAATCCTTTGTCTGACCGAGAACAGGAAGTGATGTCATACTTTGCTCCAGTCCTCCAAGGGCATAAAGCTGATTGGGGGCTATCTTGCCCTCACTCAACTACCTGCCTTGGCCATTGACTGTACCGCATTGGTTCCGGGCTTATCGATGTCTCCAGTAAGCTCGGAAACGACCAGGAAGCAGCGGAAGGGGGCACCTCTCCCGCCGCCTATAAAAGTGATCCTGTGGCAAACCTGCTGCTGGGATCACTTTTATTAGAAAGCTGATTGCCTAAGGAAAAAAAAAAAGATACCTGGGTTATGGCATCTAGCTGCAGCCATAACCCCGGTATTTAACTGTAAAGTAATGACATACATTTATAGTTAAGTAGTCGCAAGTATTTCTTGTTTTCTTGTTAAAAAAAAAAGTAATCACAAGTGGATAAACAGGGACTCAAGTCTCTCCCCTCTGTTCTTTTGTTCCTCTAGTACTTTGCTACAAAACAGGCATAATACAAGCGGGAGGAGTTACACTAGGCTACCCCTACAGCTTTGTTTTTCCAGTGTTCAAACTCCTGAGAGCAGCAGTATAACCCGATGTGCCTGAATTACTTCATTCTGTGTCCCTTAGGCCTCGTTCACATCATGGTGCAGAGACATTCGTTTTTCTGCACGTGTTTTGCAAGGGCTCGAAGAAAACAATGTGTCCTGTTCACACCACAACATACACATTTTTCTCTGCGCAGCGTGTATGTAGTTTTCTGCACAGAATAAAAATAAAAACTGACGTGAAATCAGCATTGGTTTGAACAGGTCACATATAACTGACGCTCATGAAAACTGATGTCAACTAATGTCCCTGCAACTGAAATCTGTGCAGTTTTTATGCACGCATGGTGTGAACGAGCCCTCAATCAATGTTCAGTGAATCAGAAATACTATTTTATTTCACATCAGACTTCCATAGTTTTATTTCATTCTGAATCTTTGCAGGCCCGTGGCAAGAAGAGACAGATTGGTTGGTTCCCTGCCAACTATGTTAAGCTTTTGAGCCCTGGTACAAATAAGAGCACCCCTACAGAGCCGCCTAAACCAGCAGTGTTACCAACCAGTGAGTACTTTCTCTATCATTCTATATCAGATTACTATGTGTTTTTTTATTAAATCCAACTGTCAGTCTCCAGTGTCTTCATTTTTGAAACTTGCTTTTCTACTGCTTTTTACAACTTTTGTCTCTAGGCACCTGTCTGGAGTCACATTTTAAACACTAATAGTTCTGGCATAAAATCCTTTATTGATTAATATTCACCTTTTCAAACTCGCTTAGTTTTTGGATATAAATTGACCTTTTAAATACACTTTATTACCAAAAGTATTGGGACGCCTGCCTTTACATGAACTTTAATGGTATCCCAGTCTTAGTCTGTAGGGTTCAATATTGAGTTGGCCCACCCTTTGCAGCTATAATAGCTTCAACTCTTCTGGGAAGGCTGTCCACAAGGTTTAGGAGTGTGACTATGGGAATGTTTGACCATTCTTCCAGAAGAGCATTTGGGAGGTCAGGCACTGATGTTGGACGAGAAGGCCTGGCTCACAGTCTCCGCTCTAATTCATCCCAAAGGTGTTATATCAAGTTGAGGTCAGGACTCTGTGCAGGCCAGTCAAGTTCCTCCACCCCAAACTCGCTCATCCATGTCTTTTATGGTCCTTGCTTTGTGCACTGGTCCAAATCACTTGGTGCAAAGGAAATTATGGTGTTGGGGTTGTTTTTTCAGGTAGTTCCAGTGAAGGGAACTCTTAAGGTGTCAGCATACCAGTACATTTTGGAAAATTTAATGCTCCCAACTTTGTGGGATCAGTTTGGGGATGGCCCCTTCCTGTTCCAACATGACTGCACACCAGTGCACAAAGCAAGGTCCCTAAAGATGGAAGGGAGTTCAGGATGGATGAACTTGACTGACCTGCGCAGAGTCCTGACCTCAACCCGATAGAACACCTTTGGGATGAATTAGAGCGGAGACTGCCAGCCAGGCCTTCTCGTCCACATCAGTGCCTGACCTCACAAATGTGCTTCTTGAAGAATGCTCAAACATTCCCATAGACACACTCCTAAACCTTGTGGACGGCCTTCCTAGAAGAGTTGAAGCTGTTATCGCTGCAAAGGGTGGGCCAACTCAATATTGAACCCTATGGACTAAGACTGGGATGCCATTAAAGTTCATGTTCTTGTAAAGGCAGGCGCCCCAATACTCTTGGTAGTATAGTGTATGTTTTGATTTTCCCACACCGATGGTCTGTGGATTAGCTTGCCGTTTTACTAGATCTTGCACTAAATTTACAATATCTTGGTAATCTGCTGTGCCAAAAATGAACACACACACCTCTGACTCATCAGCTTTAAAATGTTCGAAAACCCTTACATAAACCCAGTCACGTGACTAGCAGCAGGTGATAATGCAGAGAGTAGACAAATCCTCCTACAACAGTTGGACCTGTTTATCTGCAGCAATCTGACCTGTAGATTATTTTGGAAACACACAGATCACAGTATTTTTTTAACTCTTGGTGTCAGGAAAACCTGTCAGAAATGACTCATGCAGAGGAATGAGAAAGAAATGACACTTACACACTTCAGAAGGATGTGCTTTGTTCATGTCTCAGGTTTAAACCATTTTAAATATCTCTTGTTGCTCCAGGCTCCTATAACTCTTCATTTGCAGGTTACTGGTATTTGTTTTGTTTTTTTGTGTGTTGGGGGCATTGTTAAAACACTTTATTGGAGTTTTGAGAAAATAATTATTGAAACAAATTGTCCTTCCAAAGCCATATAAGTGTTTATGTACTTTATTATTATTTTTTTTTATTATTTGAATAGTGCAGACTAATTCCTTAGCACTTTATGGAGAATCATTCCGTATTTTTACAGATATACACATACAAGATCTAGATCCAATTAGAGTGAAAGCCAACTAAACTTCCAGTTATTTTTTTAAATGCAGAAATAACCCTCACATAAAGCCTTTTAGCCACCATGTTTCCCTTTTTAATTTGTCTTGTTCCGGGGGGGTCTCAGTGCACCCAAAAAAGATTTTTTTCTGCTTTTGGAGGATGCTGGAGACTTGAAGTAGTTGTAAACCTTAGGCATGAAATATGAACAAAGCCTATCCCTCTATAGGGTGTACTTGTCTCAATAAAAAGCACAAAGTGTCATTTCGGTCTGCTGCTTCATGCTGCTTCATTCTTCTACTATCAGCATGAATTACTTCTGACAAGTTTTCCTGACACCAAGAGAAAAGAGGTGACAGGAGAGGGACCTCCAGCTGATAGCCTTGGCTCTGTTTCCATGTGAAGGGGGGCGTGTCTTTTCCCTCAAATCACCTACCAGAGCTCCTCCTCCCTGAGCTCTGCAGAGTGTAACTTCAGCTCTCCGCCCCCTTTTTTCTGTCAGTTTAGACAAGCTTATAAATATTTCACTTTAAATGGATGAAGAGAAGACTGCAGATAAACGGACACAACTTATGTAGGGGGATTTGTTTCATCTCTGTGTATCACCTGAGGATACATTTTACGTTTTCTTAGGCCTGATTCACACTTCTGCGGTTCTGCAAGCCACATTTTGTGCGGGCACGGCAGTCCATTCATTTTAAATGGGCTGTGATGCCTCCTGAAAAAACAGTTTGACAACCTATCCTCAGCAGAAATCTCACTGGCTGGAGAACCGCTGGTGTGCCCCCATCAGTACATAGAATGGAAGATGACCATCACATAAGCCCATGAGTGACCCTGCTTTGTGTTTGTCTTTGTAGCATGCCAGGTCATTGGGATGTATGATTACATTGCACAGAATGACGATGAGCTGGCCTTCTCCAAGGGTCAGGTGATCAACGTATTGAACAAAGAAGATCCAGACTGGTGGAAAGGTGAACTGAACGGTCAAGTGGGTCTCTTCCCTTCCAACTACGTCAAGCTTACCACAGACATGGACCCCAGCCAACAGTGTGAGTACATACAGGGTGGACTACTTTCATTTCTATGGCCTTTCTATTATTAATGACATGCAGCATTGCTGTGATTCTGCGGCTCTTTGCAGAAATCAAAGCTTTGTCTTCTACTGCCTTACCCGTCTCTTTGACGACCTTCCACTTAAGTGCTGACATGATCATAGTCCAGCTGTTCATTCTCTAGCTTTAGCACTCATATCATGTGACCTTTCATTGCTTGATACCAAATAATAATGCATTTCATTGGTAGGTAAAAAAAAAAAATACTGATCACTTTTAATTAGAATTATTTTGCAAACAATTTAAAGGGCCGGTCCACCCAAAAATGTTTAATACCTTTATATAAAATCTCCAGCCGTTTCAAACTCCCATTTGCTTTGTATGTTTCTGGTTCCTTTTTCTCTGATCCCTTGCAGCCATAATGTTTTTATAGTTAATCAAGTCAAGATCTCTTTGCTGGATTCTTCAATCTTGTCCTTTACAAATCTCAGCAATTTTCAATCTTGCCTGTTCTAAAACAACAAAAAAATAATGGGAAAGCAGAAGTAGGAGCTTGGAACTAGGATTCAAGATTTATCTTTTTGGCATCTGACCAATACAGAAATACCAGTTTTTATTGGTATGGAGCTAACCTTTAGTTTTCTAAATCACATTAGATCACATTATTACATAAACAGCTGTTAAAGGGAATGTATAATCTCTCCAGGGATATTTCAGCTGTAGAAGAGGTCAGCTTGATGTTAATGGTTTTCACAGCATTTGTTAGTTTTTGGAAAAGTTGTTTATGTAGTTTGTAATAAATGATGTACATTGAGGCAACTATATGTGCTTATTGCACATTTAGGGGGCCATAGATGACTCTATGCGAAACAAGTGAGGTCGATAGAGGAACCCTCCCTGCTGAGACACTATCCTGGCAGTATGACTCCTCTGTTGTTAGAATAAACTGATCAGTAGCTGCAGCCACTAATTTGAGAAGTTTTTTTCCAAAATTCCCATTCGACAGGAATTTGATATAATGATCGACTTTTGTTGAATGTGGACGGACATACATGGATCAGAATTCAGCCAGTCCCTGCTGAACTGGACAAATTTTGAGCCATCTATGGCCAGCTTTATGCTCTGGTGTTGGTTTTGCTATACTACACAGTGACTACACCTTACTGTTTTTTCTGACAATACAAGCCTACAACTGAGCTGACTCATTAAATACAATAGAGTTTTTTTGGCTGATATTTAATCTCAGCAGATGTTAAGCAGGAAGGGTTAGATAAAATGCAGAGCCCCCCTCTCTAGTAGTTAATCTACAAATCTCTCAATTGAATGCAGTGTTAAAAAAAAAAATATGGAAAGGCGCAAGTTGGTTGTAACCCTATAATAAAAAGCTAAGATCCTGTTGCTTTAAGGCATGTTGTATAGCAGTGCTTGTGCTATGTAATTTTTCCCTTCCTATCTTGTAAAAACCTGGTTGATCCTGGCAGTTTGTGTCCCCCTGCCTCTGCTGACCACGGTAATTATGGCTGCTGAGCCCTGATTACCGTGGTCAGTTTATGTGCCTCTGACAGTCTCCCCCTACCTCCCTGTCATCATGAGTGGCTCCCCTCCCACCGCTATTCAGCTGCATAATGCAGCAAATATACAAGTATCCTCTTCGAATTAGGCTGCCATTCACTACAGTGGATTGTTTTGTTTTTTTTTAAAATGAAAAGACTAAATACCTTTTGTCAAACTGCAGCTGTGCGGTCACGTGATCTCCCTCTGTTGGCCGGCCCCAATCTATGAAGAGAAGCGGGAGGGGCTGAGATTCCCCTGTGGGGACTGGCTGACATCACAGTGGAATCTTAGCCCCTCCTGCTTCTTTCCATAGATCGGGCTGGCCAGCACAGAGGGATCACGTGACCGCACAGCTGCGGTGTGACAAAAGGTATTTAGTCTCCATTTAAAAAAACAAAACAAATCTGTAGTGAATGGCAGCATGCCCCGGAGGGGATACATGTAAAGTCACATAGTGATTTTAACAATCACTTTAAGTGAAAATTTTACTTTTTCTTTTAAGGTTAACTCCTCCTTAAGGTAATACCCTGTGCTTCCCCTGAACTCCAGCTGCATTCAGCACTCCATAAATCCACTTTACTTTTGTAAAAGTACTAGTGACATCATCACTTTACTGCACAGAACAGAGCTGTGGGAGGGACCCAGCAGGCCCACCCACTACAGGTTGTCTGCGGAAAATTACAGATGGGTGGTGGCTACAAGACCAGACACCCTGCACAAAGAGTGTGCAGCGCTGACTGGTCTTTACTGCAGGAAGCTCCTGCACAGAAGCCAAGTTTTACACTGGATCACTTAAAAGATCTAGAAGAAATACGCAAAGCACAACACGATTTGTGCAAGAATACACATACTTTTGTATTTAGATGATAATTGTTTATCCTGGAGTTCATCTTTTAAGATCATTTTGTGTTGTGCAGGAAATATGTAGGTGGGGAGCCACAAGTTCTCTAAGGCCAAGAGTAGATCTTCTACCTAATCTACGCTTTGTGTAATTTTTGAAAATCTGGTTTGAAACAGAGTTTGCTAGATCACCTTTTCTTTATTAGTTGTGAAAATTGGACATAGAATAGAGTCATCAGAATTAAAAGGAATATTGGTAGTAAAACGTTGAATGCTATCAAAAATGAGATTTATAGGACTGGGAGAAATGCGACAAGCACCATATCCCAATATAACCAATTACTTTAACCACTTCAGCCCCGGAAGGATTTACTCCCTTTCGGACCAAGCCCTTTTTTGCGATTCGGCACTGTCGCTTTAACTGACATTTGCGCGGTCGTGCCACATTGTACCCAAACAAAATTGACGTCCTTTTTTTTTTCCCACAAATAAAGCTTTCTTATGGTGGTATTTAATCACCTCTGCGGTTTTTATTTTTTGCGCTATAAACAAAAAGAGCGTCAATTTTGAAGAAAAAGCAGTATTTTTTACTTTTTGCTATAATAAATATCCCCAAAAAATATATAAAAAAACAAATTTCTTCCACAGTTTAGGCCAATATGTATTCTTCTACATATTTTTGGTAAAAAAAAAAATCGCAATAAGCGTATATTGATTGGTTTGCACAAAAGTTATCGCGTCTACTAAATAGGGGATTTTTATCGTGACTGCGGACAGATTGGACACTTTTGACACTATTTTGGGACCATTGGCATTTATACAGCGATCAGTGCTATAAAAATGCACTGATTACTGTGTAAATGTCACTGGCAGGGAAGGGGTTAAACACTAGGGGGCAATCGAGGGGTAACTTTGTTCCCTCAGCATGTTCGAACTGTAGGGGGGAGGGACTCACTAGAACATGACAGAGATCACTGCTCCCGATCACTGGGAGCAGTAGATCCCTGTCATGTTGCTAGGCAGAACAGGGAAATGCCTTGTTTACATAGGCATCTCTCTTGCCACGATCGCGGCCCACTGGTGGACACAGAGTCCGCGGGAACGCCGCCGGTGTTGTGAACGCGGCCTCTAGCCGCGGATGACGCAGCGACGTACAGGTACGTTGTTTTGTGCACCCATGCCACTTTGCCGAAGTGTATCGGCGTGAGCCGGTCGGCTAGTGGTTAAAAAAAAAAAAAACGTTGCCAAATAATTCCAAATGCATTTAAAAGAATTAACAAAGTTGACGTAAAATAATTTAAACACAATGGTCATTTTTGTATCATATTGCACATTTGACCCAATTAAGTCTCTTTATTGGCAGTTACAGCCGTCTTCTCAACATGTTTCAGCAACCTTGGCTTCTTCAGCAGAGATATAACTGTCAAGTTGTACAGCCACACAACGTACCCCTCACCCAAAACGGGGGAGAGAAGTAACTATATGGAAATATATAGGTATATCTGTCTCTATCCTGTGACCACGTGCATCCATCAGTGGCAACCTCAGTTGGTATCTAGTGGACCGTAGGATCACAAGGGGACAAAAACAGAAGTCAGTAAATATTGTACAAGAAGTGTATTGGTGTCCGTATAGAGGGAGGCATGAGGATGCCAATGCACTTTTTAGTCTGATGTAACCCTTCTTGTATACAATATTTACTGACTTGGTGGGTAACATGCAGCCAAATTGGTGCCCTCATGTACATTTAGGTCTTTTGGTCCTTTGTGCTCCTCCTACGATCCACTAAATACCACCTGGGTTCCCACTGGTGTATGCATGTGTATGCATAGAGAGAAATATACAGTAGATATATATTTCCATATGGTTACTTCTCTCCCCAATTTTGGGTGAAGGGGTATGTTGTGTGGCTGTACACCTTGATGGTAACATCTCTCCTGAAGAAGCCAGGGTTGCCAAAACCTGTTGACAATATGGGTGTAAACTGCCAATGAAGAGACTTTATTGAATTAAATGTGTAATCTGATGGCACAAAAATGACCGTTGTTTTTAAATGATATTATGTCAACTTTGTTACATTAAAAAAATATATATTTTTTTTTTTTATGTGCAATTATTTTGGCACCATTTTAAAGTCTAGCTTTTTTAGTGTAACTAATTAAAACTTTTATAATGGTTTGGATTTTCGTATCTAGCACACCACAACAAGATGTAGTAGAGAACCGAACAAACATTTATATAAAGCATGCTGTTGGGCCCCTTTCACACGGGGCGGATCTGCTCAACGGGCTCCACTAGCTCATCAGGAGATCGCTCCGTTGATCCCCGCTGAGCCGGCGGATGACAGGTCCTTCTCTGCTCACTGAGCAGGGAGTGACCTGTCAGAGCCCCCCTGATTTCTATGGGGAGATCGGACGAAAATGGACAGCATGTCTGTTTTCATCAGATCCCATTCTATCCGATCCACCAGAAAAGATGGCCAGCGTATCGCCATACGTCTGTCTTGAGCAGATACGTTGGCAGGAAGGTGTCAGCGGACACATCTCCGCTGACACCTGCCTGCCCATAGAAGTCAATGGGTGGCGTGCTCGGATCCGCCTGAAAAACGGGCAGGCAGATCCGAGCAGGCTTATCGTGTGAAAGGGGCCTAAGCATGAATTGTTGATGGAACATATAGCTGAGCGGTATTCATCCCTTTAAATAAAAATAGAAAAATAAAAGTGGAATAACAATTTAAACGTACAGTGCCTTGAGAAATTATTCACACCCCTTGAAATTTTCCACATTTTGTCATATTACAACCAAAAATTTAAATGTATTTTATTGGGATTTATTGTGATAGACCAACATAAAGTGGCACATAATTGTGAAGTGGAAAGAAAATTATAAATGGTTTTCAAATTTTTTTACAAATAAATATCTGAAAAGTGTGGTGTGCATTTGTATTTAGCCCCTGAGTCAATACTTTGTTGAACCTCCTTTCCCTGCAATTAAAGCTGTAAGTCTTTTTGGGGATGTCTCTACCAGCTTTGCACATCTAGAGTGTGAGCTATTTTGCAAAGAAGAATGGGCAAAAATGTCAAGCTCTGTCAGATTGGATGGAGAGCGTCTGTGAACAGCAATGTTCAAGTCCTGCCACAGATTCTCAGTTGGATTTAGGTCTGGACTTTGGGCCATTCTAACACATGAATATGCTTTGATCTAAACCATTCCATTGTAGCTCTGGCTGTATGTTTAGGGTCGTTGTCCTAATGAAAGGTCAACCTCCGCCCCGTCAAGTCTTTCGCAGATTCTAACAGGTTTTCTTCTAAGATTGCCCTGTATTTAGCTCCATTCATCTTCCCAATAACTTTGATCAGCTTCACTGTCCCTGCTGAAGAAAATCATTTCCACAACATGATGCTGCCATCGCCTGGTTTCACGGTGGGGATGGTGTGTTCAGGGTGATGTGCAGTGTTAGTTTTCCTCCACACAGCGTTTTGCTTTTAGGCCAAAAATTTAAATGGACAGATTCTCCCACCTCAGCTGTGGATCTCTGCAGCTCCTCCAGAGTTACCATGGGCCATTTGCCTGCTTCTCTGATTAATCCTCTCCTTGTCTGGCTTGTCAGTTTAGATGGACGGCCATGTCTTGGTAGGTTTGCAGTTGTACCATACTCAGATGATGGATTGAACAGTGCTCGGTGAGATGTTCAAAGCTTGGGATATTTTTTTTTGTAACCTAACCCTTCTTTAAACTTCTCCACAACTTTATCCCTGACCTGTCTGGTGTGTTCTTTGGCCTCCACAATGCTGTTGGTTCACTAGGGTTCACTAACAAACCTCTGAGGGCTTCGCAGAGCAGCTGTATTTAAACCAAGATTAAATTACACACAGGAGGTGGACTCTATTTACTAATTAGGTGAAGGCAATTGGTTCCACTAGATTATAGTTAGGGGGTATCGGAGTAAAGGGGGCTGAATACAAATGCACACCACACTTCAGAACTGTATTTGTAAAACATTTGGAAAACCATTTTTTTTTCTTCCACTTCACAATTATGTACCACTTTGTGTTGGTCTATCACATAAAATCCCAATAAAATACATTTATGTATTTGGTTGTAACATGACAAAATGTGTGGAAAATTTCAAGGGGTACGAGTACTTTTTCAAGGCGCTGTATATCACACTTTACTAAAAGATCTGATATAGTGAGGCTCGCCAGTAAAATAGACAACTTTTGAAGCTACTATTTATTACCCTTTGTGTTTTGGTTATGGCATGTTCAAGATCTTAACTTATCCAGTTATGACGTCAAACTGAGGTGAAATAATTTGGGTGAATGCTCTGGTGGAACAGTAGACATGAGATGTGCTTTATATATGTTCCGTAAACAAAATGCTTTTCACTAACATGGTGGTTTTTACGGCTACCATTTTGACAGTTAATAGTCAACACTTGACTATTTTTTTTCATAGTCCCACTAAATACATGAAAAGCATGTACACTCCAGGATAGCTAATAAATATTAATTGCAAACATAATTATATTACTTTGCTGATATCTATAAAATTTTAGAGCTGTGTGTTAATTGCAGTTTTTGCATGCTTAATTTTATAATAAATGCAGAGTTATTGTAGGTATATATTGAATGATTACTTAGTATCTATTGATTAACTGTACACATTAAAGGGTCAGTTCAGCTAGAAATGTTATAGGTGGAGTGTGATGTGAGTCAACCCTGACTTTGTAGAGTTCTTGAGGACTCCAGAAGTAAGATCTTACTACCCATCCTGGATGGGTGGTGTTGATGTTCTTGACCAGTGTAAGGTAATCAGTCCTGCTTTGTATTCTTCATATTATACGCTAGTAATAATTTTGGACTGACCCTATTAAAGGTGTTTCCTCTAAACGTGTTTTCCTGATAGTTCTCTATTCATACAAGTTCCATGTCACTCCCTGTGTGTAGCATGCTGGATTTCATTTCCTTTCCTTTTCTTTTGCATCATGTAGAGTCATTGTTGTAGTGTGTGGTGGGTTTTATTTTTTTTCCCTTTTTTCATTTTGGTTTTGCTTATGTGTTGTTTTCCTCCTTTTTCTAGGAATCATATGTTGTCCATCCCCCTTCTCAGGCTTGAAAGTCCTCAAAGAGACCCACTATCCCCATATCACTGCCCAGAGGGATGATGGGAGATGCAGCCTTGATCATGTGACTACCAGCATGATCATCCACTGCCTTCTGACTAGAAGACCCCGCTGCACAGAAATTTTACCTCATTTTTCCATTTAGATGCATGTGACCATATTGTTGTATCCGCTGATCCTGAAGCAAAAAAAGAAAAAGAAAATAATTAATTGATGCTCAAAGAGTACAGAGGATAGTGGGTCCTTTTGTGGCTTTCTCCGTCACTTAAAAAAACAGTTACAAATCACAGATTCACAAAGGTGCTGTTCAGTTTGACCCTCTAGATCTGAACAGGTAACCCTCTGAAGTATAAAGTTATTAAAATTGAAAAGAAAAATTGGTTTTCATTTTGTTCACAGAGCAAAAAGACCCACTATCAAGGAATGCTGCATGTACTATTGAATTGTACCCATAAATATTTTATTTTAATTAATTTTCTTTTATTCATGTTTCCGGTATTACTTTTATATGTTTAAATAATTAAATTCTGTGTCATTTTAATAAGTATACATCACCTCTAGAAGACTCATTGGTTTACATTAGACTGTCATCTATACAGAATTAGCACATTTTTGTATAAGGACAAGAAGCTAAAATGTATCTTTTACGTGCAATGTATTTTTTTTTATATATCTGGTTTAAAGGGGCTCTCCTTTAAAAAAGAAAAAAAAAAAGTCTTTGTTATTCTCCAGGGGTGGTATGTAGGTTATGTAATACATGACTTCAAGGATGAATTCACCCTAAAGTTTTATATTCTGTGTTTTGGTTGGGCCTGGATAAGCTCATTTTGGATACCAGAGATCGCCACTCCACTCACATCCTCTACTACAAATGTAACATATCTAAAACCTTATTCTGAAAAGCAGTGTGGCAAACTATTCCTTAGAAATATGTGCCGATCATGTCTTGGGTCATGCAGTCACATTGTACAGCATAAGACCAAGCCTATTATGTCTTGTCTGAGGGTTTTGGGTGGACCTGGGATCTTGTGATGGACTGCTCAATGAGGAACGGAGAGGTTGCTGGTCACCTTTCTTGGTGACCAGCATGTCTGAAATCCATGAAGGAAAATGAGCAGTCCAAACTTCTCTAGGTGTTTAGCTCTGAAAGAGAGGTTTAAAAATGGCCTTGTAGGTTATTTAATACAGGAATCATGGAGGTAACGAAGATCTAAATCGTTCTGAAAGTGTCATTCTCTTAAAGGGATTTTCCAGGATACTTGAGAAAATGTAATGTCTGTTTTACAACTGTTTGACCAATCAGTTTAATAACATTAGCAGCCCTCTCCAGTTGATCCCTTTTGCTTAGCAGAGTTACTTATGCCTCGTTTCCACCGAGCAGATCGGTTCGGATCGGTTTGGAAGGCCTAGAATGGTCCGGCCTATTCAGGCAAGCGTTTCCACTGCAAGTCGGACCGACAGGGGCCATACGTGGGTTTAAAAAAAATGCAGTCATGGCGTCACACGTCCACCAATCAGTGTAATGTATCGTAGCTCCGCCCTAACCGAACCGTTCCATTTTCTATGGCCCCCACATCTGAAGCAGGACCCTGAATGGAACGGTTTGGTTTGGTTGTATGGGCCGCTTTCATAATGGAAACACCCAAAATAGCGTACCTTACCGTACCGATCCGCTCAGTGGAAACGAGGCATTAGACATGCAGTAGTGGCCACAAATATTGGCACCCTGCATTTCTTTCAGATAGGTTCAGGCATTCTCATGTTTATTTCTATTGTTTTGTATTGGTATAACACAAAAAAGTGGAGAAACAAAAAAGCCAAATCTGACTTATTTCAAGCAAAACTCCAAAAATGGACTGGACGAAATCATGGGCACCCTCGATTTAATGTTTTTGATAGTGCACCCTTTGGAAAAAATAACTGAAATCAATCGCTTCCTGTAACCATCAGTGAGTTTCTTGTACCTCTCTACTGGAATTTTGAACCACTCTTCTTTCGCCTACTGCTTCAGGTCACTCAGATTGGAAGGGTTCCTTTTCCCAACTGCTGTGTTGAGATCTCTCCACAGGTGCTCTATGGGATTTAGATCTGGACTCATTGCTGACCAGTTCAGTAGGCTCCAGTGCTTTGTCTTAAACCATTTCTGGGTGCTTTTTAATGTGTGTTTTGGATCATTGTCTGCTGTAAGACCCATGACCTCTGACGGAGACCCAGCCTTCTGACACTAGGTCCTATATTGCACCCCAACATTTTTTTGGTAGTCTTCAGATTTCATAATGCCAAGCACACTGTGAAGACATCCAGTGCCTGAAGCAGCAAAGCAAACCCTTTTTCTTCATCCCTTTTTATTCAGATGGCGACTAATAGTGCGAGTGGACACAGTTGTACCCTATGCCCTGAAGGTCAGCTTGAATGTGTCTGGAAGTTGATTGAGGTTCTTTATCCACCATTCGAACAATCCTTTGTTGCAGTCTTTGAACAGTTTTTCTCTTTTGTCCACGTCCAGGGAGATTAGCTACAGTGCCATGGGCTGTAAACTTGACAATGTTGCGCACAGTGGACACAGGAACATTAAGATTTCTGCAGATGGAACCTTGAGATTGTCCATGCTTTTCCACAATTTTTGTTCTCAAATCCTCAGACAATTCTTTGCTGCTCTTTCTCTTCTCCGTGCTCCGTGTGGCACAGAGAGACACACAACAGAACTGTTGAGTACATTTTTCACCATTTTAACTGTTTGCCGGTGTGATTTCTATATTGTCAGAACCTGTTAATTGATACAGGTGAGTTTAATTACAAATAAAGGAGCATCACAAACTTGGAATGCATTTATTAACATTTTTAGAAGGTGCCAATAATTTTATCCAGTCCATTCTTGAAGTTTTGCGCGGAATTTGTCAGATTTGGCTTTTTGTATCTTCACTTTTTTTGTGTCATACCAATACAAACAAAAGAAATAAACACGAGAATGCCTAAACCTTTGTAATTGCAACAAATTTCTGGGCAAAGTGGACCCCTAACAGAAATGCATGGGTTCCAATATTTTTGGTCATGGTTGTAAAGTGATTACAGTAAAATTCATTTAAATACCGCTGAAGTAAGAAGCAGTCTTAGGCCCCTTTCACACTTGTGCGACTTGGGACTGCAAAGTCGCATGACCAGTCGTACCCCATGATTTCCAATGAGTACCATTCATATCTGTGTGACTTCAAGTCACACCGACTTCAAAGTAGTCCCTGTACTACTTTGGTCTGACTTTGATGCAAGTGTTTACACAGGCATTCCCTGAAATCGTGGCAAAATTGCGCTACTTTAAAGTCGCGGTAGTGTGAAAGGGGCCTTATCAAGCTACTTCCAGATCACATTTCTTACGGGAAGAGTCGGTTAATACAAATTTCCCCAAATGTTGGCTAGAGAGATGTGGTCACGTCTAGTGTGGAATTAAGCCAGTACAGTATTATCTTATCTGTTAATGCTATTGTCATCCCACAACAATTGTGTGTGCTATTTTGAAACCGCTGCCTTATATCTGTCAGTACCTTAAAACTGAACTCCAGGCACATACAGAAAAGACAAAGGGGCTCTGTAATCATTTAGACAGAATTAAATGCATTTTTTTCAAAAGTAAGTTCCTGAGTTTTTGATTTGGGATCAGCCCCTGTACAGCACAATTTAGAGAGAGGGGGGGGGGGGGGGGGGAGAAGCAGCACAAGGAGTCAATCGGTTGTGTGCTACGGATCAAAAAGCTTACTGATAGGAGGAAAGAGCAGAGCGATGCAGGGATGAGCTCATCAGTGTGCTGCTTCTCTTTTCACTATCCAGTCACAGTGTGGGGGGTGGAGAATGGGACCTGTTTAGTGAAAGCAAATCTGCAGCAGGAAAAAAATCCTTGCCAGGCAGAACTGTGCTGCAGAGTAATGTAACATTCAGGACTGGATAGTCAATTAAAACAGCTCTCATATATGTATTTCAGCTTTCAAGCCTTTTGTCTGGAGTTCAGCTCTAAGGTCCAGATTCAGGAAGCACTGATAAAAGTTTATTCAGTAAGGACCCGTTGCAATGTGCAGTAACTCATAAGCAAGTCATAGTTGCATCGGATTATCATACTCTGCAAACGCTCATTCCTCCTGAAATTGCAATAGGAATAGGCCTTAAAGCGCTATTAAACCCAAAAGCAAGCATTTATTGCTGCTTACCAACTCTTAGATGTGAAGACTGCATCTGTTTCTCTTTTTTTAAGCTTTCTATTTTCATCTGGTAATCCAACCATATCAAGTCTTTTGGGGGGGGGGGGGGGGGTTCCAGAGCACAAGCTCTCCAGCAGAATTTATCAGTTTACATAGATGAGACAAACTACATAACACTGGCAGGGATGCCTACAATGATCCGCTTTTATTTATTTATGCAAAACCTTTATCCCAAAAATAAAAAAACTGCTGTAACTGTTTGTGAGCTGGAGTCTGGGTTCTATTTGTTAGTGGTTCTAAATCATATAATACATTTAACACTCCTGCCCCCCCCCCCCCCCCCCCCCCGACTGACAATGCTGCTCTGTCTGCTATGCCTCCTCTGCTCATTCCTCCAGAGTTGTGGCACTAATACAGGAGGTGTGTTATTGGACAGATCACCAGGTGACAAGAGGGGGAAAAGCTAAAAAAAAGAAAACTAATGCAGCCACCACATCTAATGATTGCAATTTTAATACATTTTTGGTTTTGGGTTTAACCACTATAAAGAGAATTTTTAATGTGACACTCTCCAAAAAAATAATCCTTATACATTTATTAAAGGCCCTGTAATTTTTCATGAAATTGTTTTTTTTATTTTCTTCCTTTGTGTGACGTCTTCCGAGAGCTCCCAATTCTCTACTTTCCACCATCCTGTTTGGAATGAGCAGTGAACGTTAGTTGCGGTCCTATGTACACTACAAATCCCATAGTCCACCTTGGGGGCAAGCAAGAGAGGGTGGCTATGTTCCTACATAGAGTGGGACCATGGAGAACAGACATAGCCACCCTCTAACTGGAAGTCAGATCACAGTATCAAAAAAGGGAGAGGCTGAGAGCAATAGAAGGTACTTTTTTGACTTAAGAATACATACTTTAATAGATTTTTTTTTTTTTTTTTAAAGAAAAGAGTTTAGTGTCACTTTAAATCTGAATGATTGAGTCACACTCTACCCCATTTCACCTGTAGGTGGCAGTGCAGTGAACAGGACACAGAGCTATTTTGAGGCTTTTACAGTCCTGGAGAACCCCTTTAATACTTTAGTGGGTGAACATTTGCTCCATTTATGCCCTTCTTTTTTGCACATATACACAGACATCCATCCATGTTTTTGTACTGTCATAAATATGTATATATACTATTTACGTTTTCCAAAGGGTAAGCTGACAAAAGTAACGTAAGTACTAACATAAAAGGCCAAGTCACGTTTTCTGTGGTCAGCAAGAGGCGCACCCTCTCCCCCCCTCGGTCAGTGAAGGGGTTTATTTGCTGTTCATTGTCATCATCAGGACAAAGAATGTATACACTATTTTAACCTGGAATTAATTGCAATGTTTACATATTTTTTTTTTATTGTTATTATTTTAACTAGACTGTGGAACTTTGTCATTTTTTTAGAAGCTTAAAATGTTGTAATGTGCTGTAACCCTCATTTATCTGTCTTGGTACACTAGCCTTTGCTTTTAATGCTTTAGTCTGAGGTGACGAGATGAAGGAAAATAGGATACAGCCCAGACTCGGCCTTTTGTAGTCATGGCTGTAACTTTTTTCTTTGTTCTCTGCCGGCCACCCCTCCACTCTTGTTTAATGTTACAAAATGGCTCCCCAACTGTCTGTGCACTGTTTGTCTGTTTGAAGCTCCCTGTCCATCCGCACCTCAGTATTTTCATGAATGTAAAATATATAAATATATAAAAACCTACAGCTTTAACAACTGTAATACAGCCTTTACAATCAACTACATGTATAGATAATTAAATCCTTCTTATAAAAGACGACCCTCAATGTGTGTGTTTTACTTGTATATAGTGACTTATTTATTGTTCTATAAGGTCTTCTTCACGCAGCCTTTTAGCTGCATTCACCAGATGCCAGCCGCAAGAATTCTGCGCCTGGAATGACAGGTGCATGTGAATAGCGGCGGACGCTTAGGCTGTACATTGTATTCACAGGCTGACATTGGGCTTCACTGTTCATCTAAAGCTGCACAGCAATCATTAACTGCAGTTAGTGATGGATGTCGGAGCCTAGACACCTCTGACTGTGTTTTAGATCCGGACATCCGTCCCTAACCGCCAGTAACTGCTTGGTGGTGGCTGCGGGTGAACAGTGACGGCCACTGTCAGCCTGTCAATACATTGTACAGGCTGAGCGGTTGCCACTGTTCACACGCACCTGTCATTCCAGCAGCAAGAATCCGCTGATTCATGCTGCTAGAATGCAGTGTATGCAGCTAATTGGCCATGTTAAGGAGGCCTAAGAGAAGTGGGAAGCTGACATTGACTTTAGCTGGCCATAAATGGATCGAAATTTGGTTGATTCAACCGCTAGCAGTAATCATTGTCTTTTGCCAGCCGGGAAGGCTCCCTGTGCCTCCCTGCTGGCAGAACACAAAAGCGCTGCAGGAGGCATTAAGCGATATGGAAGGAAAGACAATCAAATCTTCTATGGACTGCCTTTCACAAACAATTAGCCCGAGTGGCTGGTGGATGCAAGTTATTTATTTTCTGCGGGACACAACAGATCTGGAATAAAAGGGGGGAAAAGTTAACCTATTCCATGGGAAGAGCCCTTTGGACAAGAAGATACAAGTGTACCCGAAGTTGGATAGAAGTTGCCGAATTACCAGATAAGATGCCATAGCAGACACTTTGTGGTGTCTGTATGCTTGCTCATCTTGTTGAGCACCATGGTAACCCTTAAAATGGAATGCTCTTGAATACAGTTATTGCTTTCTTGGTTGAAATCTATCCACACCTGACAAAGTATTGGCCATGGAAGCTGTCTGTCACAGTGCTGGGCCAACTGCGAAGGCAACTCCAGGTTCTCAATCATGAGAACCCATCAACATTTGCATGGCAGAGCACCATGGGATTTGAATCTTCTGGGGTGCTTGCAGTAGTAAATATGAACCTGATATGTCATCCAGTGGGGGAAACATCTGCTGTATCTTTACGTGGTTAGTCTGGTTGAAAAAAAGACACAAGTCCGTCCAGTTATAAAGGAGGTAATTGGACATTCCCTGGATCCACTTTGCCTATAAATATTAGTATATAGTTATATTATGTGCATTTAGGAAAGCATCCAGACCTTTTTTTAAAACAATCTACTGAGCTGGACAGAACCAGGAGGGAGTCTATTCCACATTTTCACAGCTCTTACTGTGAAGTAGCCTTTCGGTATTTGGAGATTAAATGTCTTCTCCTCCAGACATAAAGTGTCCCCCCTTGTTCTCTGTGATGACCCTAAAGTGAATATCTCAACAAGTTCACTATATGGACCACTTTTGTATTGATATATGTTGATCATATCCCCTCTTAACCACTTCTGCCCCAGAAGGATTTACCCCCTTCCTGACCAAGCCATTTTTGCGATACGCCACTGCGTTGCTTTAACTGACAGTTGCGCGGTTATACGACGCTGTACCCAAACAAAATTTGTCCTTTTTTTCCCCACAAATAGAGCTTTCTTTTGGTGGTATTTGATCACCTCTTGTGATTTTATTTTTTGCGCTATAAACAAAAGGGCAACAATTTTGAAAAAAAACACTATTTTTTACTTTTTTCTAAAATATCCCAAATAAAAAAAAAAATGTCTTCATCAGTTTAGGCCGATATATATTCTACATATTTTTGGTAATAAAAAAAAATCACAATAAGTGTATATTTATTGGTTTGCGCAAAAGTTATAGCATCTACAAAATGGGGGATAGATTTATGGCATTTTTATTTATTTATTTATTTTTTACTAGTAATAGCGGCGATCTGCGATTTTTATCGGGACTGCGACATTGCGGTGGACAGATCGGACACTTTTGACACATTTTTGGGACCACTGACTTTTATACATCGATCAGTGCTTACTGATTTACTGTATAAATGTCACTGGCAGGGAAGGGGTTAACACTAGGGGGCGATCAAGGGGTTAAATGTGTTCCCTCACTGTGTGTTCTAACTGTGGGGGGATGGGACTGGCTTGGCGAGGAAACCGATCATTGTTCCTATATACTAGAAACACACAACTGTCTCCTCTCCTGACAGGATGTGGATTTGTGTGTTTACCTCTTAATACAAGAAAGGATTTTGTTTGCTTTGGAAATCGCATCTTGGCATTGCATGCTATTATTAAGCTTATGATCTACCAAAACATGCAGATCCTTCTCCACCATTGATTCCCCCAGTTTACTCCCCCCTAGTATGTATGATGCATGCATATTCTTAGCCCCCCAGGTGCACAACTTTACATTTAGACCCCTTTCACACTGGAGGTGCTTTAGCTCTAAAAATAGCACCTGTAAACAGCCTGAAAAAAGCCTCCGCTGCAATGCCAGTGTGAAAGCCCAAGTGCTTTCACACTGGGGCGCTGCGCTGGCAGGACGTCAAAAAAAGTCCAGCAAGCAGCTTCTTTGCAGCACTGTAGTTCACCGCTCCTGAAATCAATGGGCAGCGCCACCAAACCATCGGCAACCTTTGTGGGCGGTATTAAACCTTTTTCGGCCGGGTTTTAACCCTTTTTTAGCGGGGGGGGGGGGTTAATAGCGCCTGAAAAGCTCTGCAAAAACTACAGTAAAGCACTGCAAAAAATAGTGGTGCTTTACCGCCGACGCCCGGGCGCTGGCAGTGTGAAAGTGCCCTTATCAACATTACACCTCATTTGCTACACAGTCACCCAATTAAACAGTGCTTTGGGGTCAGCTTTTAAGTTGGAGACATTTTGTAAGGACGTTATTCCACTGAATAGCTTGGTGTCATCTCCAACCCTTGAAATGGTACTTTTTATCCTAGACTCTATATCATTTATAAAGTTATTAAAAAGTAAGAGTCCCAACACTGAACCTTGGGGTACACCACTGATAACCTTAGACCATTCAGAGTAAGAATCATTGACGACTACTCTCTGAATTTGATCTTCTAGACAGTTTTATATCAATTTACAAACTGATTTTTCAAACCCTTTAGACTTCACCTTTACACATGAGCCGTGTGTGGAGAACTGTGCCAAATACTTTTGCAAAATCCAAGTATACCACATCAACAGCCATCCCTCTGTCCAAGGTTTTACTTACCACCTCCTAAAAAGAAGTCAGATTTGTATGACAACTTCTGTCTTTCATGAATCCATGCTGTCTGTTGCTTATAACTAACTCTGGTTAGTTGAACTATAACTATAGAAGTTAAACTAACAGGTCTAAAGTTACTTGGTAAAGACTTTGACCCCTTTTTAAATATATATTTACCACGTTGACCTTACGCCAGTCCAGTGGTACTATCCAGTCATTAAAAAGTCCCTAAAAATTAGAAACCATGGCTTTGAAATGGCAGACCTCAATTATTTTAGGATCCGTGGGTGTATGCCATATGGTCCAGGTGCTTTATTCACCTTTCCTATTCTGTCTTAATAATTCTGGACCATATCAATTTTGATGGTTCATTTGGGACTGTGTCAATACCATCCCCATTATGGACTTGAGCTCCCCCATGCTCCTTTGAATATACAAAGCTGAAGAATATATTTAATAAATTTGCCTTTTCTTTGTCCCCAGTCACTCACCCTGGATTATTTTGTAAAGGGCCTACATGCTCAGACCTGACATTTTTACTATTAATACATTAGAAGAATTTATTTGGATCTGTCTTTCTCTTGTAATCTGCCATTTGTTTTGAATTTTTGCGGCCTTGATTTTCCATTTTACATGTTTTGTTATATTCCTTTTAACATTTAAATGAGTGTTCCTTCCTTCATTTTTATATTTTTTAAAAGCTTTTCTTATTCATAGCATTTTTTGTTTTTTTATTTATTTTTTATTACTTTGGCCATTAGCCACACAGGTTTTATTTTTAGTCTTTTAAACTTATTGCCAATGGGAATATACTTTGCAGGGAGTTCACATCTTTTTTAAGAGTTCCCTTTTCTGTTCTGTGTTCATGGATGCCAATATCCCCTCCCAGCCCTCAGCCTTAGAAAATTTGCTCTTAAAGTTGTGTTTTTTTTCTTTCCAGAATGTGTTTGCTGCTTGCAACTTGCATTAAATGAAATCATGTTATGGTCACTTCTACGCAGATGTTCTTTTATATGAACATTAGTAATAAGCTCAGCATGGTTTTTGATTACCAGGTCCAGCAGAGCATCATTCCTAGTTGGGGCCTCTATGAAATATACCAAAAAAATTGTCCTGTAATAGGTTTATAAATGTTGTGCTCTTTAACTTTTCCAGCAGTGCCAATAATCCAGTCAATATCAGTGTAGTTAAAATCCCCCATTATTATCACTGTCCTAGACCTTGCAGCCCTATCCATCTGGGCAAAGAGTAGAGTCTCTACTCTCTCATTAACACTGGGTGGCCTATAACAAACTCCAATGATTAACTTTGAACTACGCACATCTATATGCAGTTCCACCCATAATACTAAAGCCTCAACATACTCTCCATCAACTAGGTCTGCTTTCACACTCACTTTGAGATCACTTCACTTCTAGAGACAGACACCACCACCTTTACATTTTACCCTGTCTCTCCGAAAGAGAGCATAGCCAGGATTTTTAATAGCCCAGTCATGAAGAATAAAGCCAAGATTCAGCAATACCAATTAAATCGTAGTTTGTACCCTGGTATTTGTCTGAATAAAAAGTATTTTGACTCATCCTAGTTCCCCTTGTGCACCAAAGCTTCCAACTCTATTTTGCTTTGCAGACTTCTGGCATTAGGGAACAAACACTTTTTAATTTGTCACATTTTTTCTCTTGTATTTTGCATATCTTTTTTAGTAGTACAAATCGTACTATAATTTCCAATGGTTGTTTGTAACATGGGAACCTTCTTATTACCTGCCATAACCCATCTTTTCCCATTCCACCCATCCATGTCTGACCCCTAACTGACCTGTTTGCCCAGTTGAATTCACCCTCCCCCTCAATCCTAGTTTAACCACTTGCCAATAGACGCACTCCCGGCAAAGGAGATCCGCGCTGTAGCCGTCATTCGGCTATAGTGCAGATCTGAACACGTTAAATATATCTCCAGCCTGCTCATAAACCTCTGCCCAAGCACAGCAGACCCTCTTCCATTAAGTGCAAGCCATCTTTAGCATATATGTTGTACCCCAATAAAAAGTCAGCCCAGTGCTCTAGAAACCCAAATTCCTCCTCACACCATGTCTTTATCCATGCATTCAGTTCTCTAATCTCCCCCTGTCTTTCCTGTGTTGCACATGGCACAGGCAATATTTCAAAGAATATATTTATACTTTAGGGAAACATTTAGTCCCAATGTCCGTTTGAGGCTTTGTTTCCACTAGTGCGACTTTTCATGCGACTTGGGTCTGAAAAGTCGCATGACAAATAGTACCCCATGATTTCCAATGAGTACCGTTCATATCTTTGCGACTTCAAAGTAGTCCCTGCACTACTTTGGTCCCACTTTGATGCGACTTGAGGTCCATAGACACAGGCATTGCTTCAAATCGCGGTAAAAAGTCGCGGCAAAATCGCGCGACTTTGGGGACGCAATAGTGGAAACATAGCCTAAGTGTCTAAACACATTGAAGACCCCCTTATCCAACTTTTTAAAATTTACTTTTCTTTTTATTTTCTCTGACAACTTAAAAAAGTTGGCTCTGCTGTGATCTTGTTGGAAGAGTCAAGTCACCTGTTTTGGGCTCATGCTGCATTCTGATCCATTTATCACACACAATGATATTCTGAGTGTGTAACGCAGTGGAGTGATGCCTTTTTTCTATTTTGGAAGAAAATCTAAACGTACAAAAACTGTTTGTATAAAGTGTAACTAAAGAGTTAACATTCCTTTTGCAGATGTCAACTCATCTTTACATACAATAGAATACCAAATCCCCCAGTACTGAGTGGCACTAGGCTGCAAAAGGGACCTTTCTAATCTAATTTAAAAGCAGAGGTTTCTTTTGTATTGCACTGTTTCACTTTAATCCAAGGGTCTCCAAACTTTTCAGGTACGAGGGCCACATCATACATTTTATAAATATTTGCGGACTGAAAAAAAATCAACTTAAATGCTAAATTGATGAATAAAGAATAAATAAAGTTTACCTGGATCTTATTTGAAATTGGCATGATATAATTCAGAACTAAAGAGAGAACAAATCCTACCATGGGCAGAACGTCATGTTCCAGTCTGGTCTGCTGTTTACCCGGCAATTGCCCATTCTTGAGATGTAGACTTCCACAGCCAGCAATGTCTGGACCTGGGAAAGTGGTCCCCACACACTAAGATATTTGGTACCTGTGTCACAGGTGGGGCATACTGGATATGGACCTCCAGGTTCAACAACAAACTGGACAGGTTTGTCTCCAGGTAGAGGGATCCTCTATCGCAAAGCAGTGGATGTTTTCATGGCTTTATGGGAATAATGCACAATGAGCTATGCCTATCCCCCCTAAAATTTCTACTTATTTGTCTGCTTTGCAGGTGCAAGGTGGAGGGCACCCTGGTGATCCTCATTACTTTGTATTGACTTGGGCAGATGCTACTTGGGCAATTTTAAAGTATCTAGAGTTTCTGTTTCAAGAACTATCCAGCTTAACAGTTGCTGGTTTTAGCGGCATAGCTGTTGAAGCCTGGTTTCTGAGAGGTGGGGGCCATCTCTGAATGGCATGGTTAAAAAGTTAGATCTTGGCAGGTTGTAGACTTTCCATAATTGAATGTGAAATGCATACCTCATATGGTTTGACTCTCAGGACTTCTACCCCAAGAGATACTTCACGGGACAAATCCTCATCTTCCTACAGCTGGATCTGGACCAGCGTCTAGCTGGCAGCACTATTAAGATACCAGTTTCCGCTTTTCCTGTTGTGTTTAAATGGCCATCAGCCTTCATTTCTTTATTAATTTGTTCCTTGTATGTTTCCCTGTGACTCCACTGGATCTGAGTCTGGTTCTCTCGGAACTTCAAAAACTGCTATTTGAACATATTAGAGACTGCTTTTAGACATCCCGAAGCTGAATGACTGTGTCCCTCAATGGATGAGAAGAAAAATTGTATTTTGTACTTAGAATGAAAACATTTTTTGGAGTCCATTGAGGGACATAGCTTTTACCCTACTCCGTGTTTATGATCATGCTTTTAGAACTACAACAATGGGGCACTATTCCTGATGATACCAACGATGGAGCGCTGTTCTTCCCCCTAATACCAAATGTGGCGATGTTTACTGCCACTGATGGCAGGAAAATTTCCACTCCCGCTGGCCACGGTCCAGCCCCTGTAAAGTCTGAAGAACAATAAACGGTCCCTTTGTTTAGAAAGTTTGGAGGCCCCTGGTTTAAACAATAGACATTTTTTTTTGTGTTTTCTTTTAAGCTCACATGAAATACCAAGGACACTGCATTCTTGGCAAGATAAAACAGGTATTTTCTTTCTTGCTCAATAAGTTTTTAGCCTGAATAAGAAAAAAACAAATGCAGGCACCGCAGCTAAGGATTTGTAAGCAGCAATATATTCGGTTTTTATTTTTGTTTTAAATATGCTTTTAATTTTGATGGCACCCTTTGAAAATTAAGTATAATAGTGAATAGTTATAAATTCTAATCCAAAATCGTTAAACCTTTAGGCATGTCCACCATGTGTGTAAAACCATACCTGCTTTGCTGCATCTCCATAGCACAAATTCATATCACTGGATCTCAGTTAATGCTTTTTAATCGTAATGCAACTCATATTAATTTCGAATGGCACCGCAGCGCGCACACAGAGTAGCTTCCAACACCCCTGCAATACACTGCACAAAAACGCCATAAGTTGTGACAGCGTGCTTGGTTCAGAAGGCTGCAGATGCAGTCTTTCTTGCATTTAGGTGGGCTGCCAGTCCATTTAAAATTAAAAGGATGTCTTAAAGTAGTGCGCTTTAGTGCGAAAGGGTCCTCAAACTTACTTAAGATCTCCCAAAATTCCTATTTTGTTCTGGTTCAATAAAAGTTGAACCACCCACCCACTGGTTGATGTTTGGTGAGATCTTCAATATGTTAGATTAATATATTAACTATATATATTATCTGTAGCTTGTCATTGATAACCTGCCAGAGTAAAAAAATAGCAATTCTACAGTAAGATGCTAGCTAAATTTAAGGTAATGCAGCCAGTCTTACAGTCTACAACAGAGCAGCATAAAGTGACAATGAACTATTTAGCTCAATGTAATTTTCATGCACTGAACACCAAAAGGCACTAAAAGGACAGTATGACAGGTGAGTACTCCCTGTTATCTCGGTTTACAGTGCCTAAAGAATTTTTTTATTATTTAAAAAAAATAAAATAATGGGGGTTTTTCATCAAAATAATGCAAACGTTTTCCACACTTATTTTTGCACAGGTAAGTTAGAGTTTTGATTCACTTTTTTTTTTTCACTTAAGCAAATTCTGTAGCTTTTAAATCTGAACGTCAGGCGAGCAGATAAATATACAGATTAAATACATACAAAAGCTGTTTTACCTACCAAAGTATTTGTATTTTATTCTTTTTCTGAGGTTTTACACACCTATACCACACTGTCTGACAGGGTAGGGGACCTGATCATCCTCTGCTGCTGTTTCACTTTCACTTACAGGACCCCTCCCTGCCCTGCAACTGGACAGTGGAAGGAGAAGCAGGAAACCAATGAGCTCATCTCTGCCCTCTCTTCTTATCAGCTTGCTTCTTGTACTGCACCACACCTGATTGTCTTCTTGTGTTGCTTCTCTGTCCCCATCTTTGACCTGTGCTGTGTATACTGTGCAGTAAAGTGTAAGAGGCTGATATCAAGGTAAACTTGGGTATTGGCACTGCTTGTATGTTAAAAAAAATATATATATATACATTTAACAATGTATTGATTACAGAGCTGCATTTTCATATCTTTTATGTCTGCCTGGAGTGAGGTGTTTAAAGTGGGGGAAAAAAACATATCATTCTACAGTTAACTAAGGCTATGGTTTTAATTTATTCCTGTAGGTTTTATTTTAATTATTATTAAAATGTAAGTTTCAGTAATACACAATTACTGCATAATTATTAATATAAAAAATAATGGTATCCCGTAAAATTTTTGTAAATTGTTTTTTATGATTTACCAAGTTTGGTGTTCAGGTTCATTTCTTTGTGCTCTGCCTGCTCAGATGTTCAGTAAACCGATCACAATAAAGAATTTTTTTTTTATAATTGTCAGCACCTTGTGGGGCATTAAAGCTGAATTCCAGGCAGATATAAAAGATGCAAATTAATGCAGTCCTTTAATCAGTTATGCTTTATTAAATATATATTTTTAAATGCAGGAAGTGTAAGTACTTGAATTTGATCAGGTATCAGCCTCTTGCAGTTCCTTTACCCACTTAAGGATCGGAAGGATTTGCCCCCTTAACGACCAGGCCATTTTTTGCGATACGGCACTGCGTCGCTTTAACTGACAATTGTGCAGTCGTGCCATGCTGTACCCAAACAAAATTTGTCTTTTTTTTTACCCACAAATAGAGCTTTCTTTTGGTGGTATTTGATCACCTCTGCGGTTTTTATTTTTTGCGCCATAAACAAAAAAGAGCGACAATTTAAAAAAAAAAAAAAAAAAGCAATATTTTTTACTTTTTGCTATAATAAATATCCCCCAAATAAATTTTTAAAATGTCTTCCTCAGTTTAGGCCGGTAAAAAAAATGGCAATAAGCGTGTATTGATTGGTTTGCGCAAAAGTTATAGCGTCTACAAATTAGGGAATAGATTTATGGCATTTTTATATATATATATAATTTTTTTTTACTAGTATTGGTGGTGATCTGCAATTTTTAGCGCGACTACGACATTCTGGCTGACTGATCAGACACTTTTGACACTTTTTTGTGACCATTGACATTTATACAGCTATCAGAGCTAAAAATAGCCACTGATTACTGTGTAAATGTCACTGGCAGTAAGGGGTTAACACTAGGGGGCGATCAAGGGGTTAACTGTGTTACCTAGGGAGTGTTTCTAACTGGGGGGAATGGGAGTGACTGGGGGAGATGACAGATCGTTGTTCCTAGCTATTAGGAACTCACGATCTGCATCTCCTCACACAACAGGGATTTGTGTGTTTACACACGTGTCCCTGTTCTGCCTCTCGTTCCCGCGTGGCCGGCGGTCATCGCGACCGCTGGTCACGAGCATTGGCATGCCCGCAGTGCAGCTTGTTGATGGCTTTCACCACAATAACAAAAATCTAGCTATCTAGTAATTTTAAAGGCTCCTGTATGCTGGTGATTATGGGGTTGTGCATCTGCCATTTCCCATTTTGGGTTTTGATACATTTAACTTGTAAATATGACCACCTACCAGGTTACAGGAGCTAATGATCCTTCAAAAAACACTGCCATTGTGCGATAATGCTTGTTGTTGTTGTTTTCTACCCAAGGGCCATCTAACTTGCCATCACAAAACAAAACTTCTAACCCTCAAAACAGTATCATAATCCCTAAATTTTCATATAGTAAAGCCTAAAATATTCTGCTTAGCCTGCCTTTTATTTTCATAAACTGTTTTTATCACTGTAGGTCTGAGGCGAGCTGCTAGTACAGATATTTATGGTGTCCTCTTCATATTTCAGGGTGTGCGGACCTCCATCTCCTGGACATGTTGAGTCCCACGGAAAGAAAACGCCAGGGTTATATTCACGAGCTGATTGTGACAGAAGAGAATTATGTGAATGATCTTCAGCTGGTCACAGAGGTGAGCTGGATAGTATAAACTACACCCTTTATACCAGGCCCTCTTACATGTCCTACTGTGGTGACCATTATACCAAAAATACCAATTGAAATGGAACTTTAAACTCTTTGCATAAGCTCAACTCAACATTTACATCTACAAAATATGAGCTCTTATCTTTATGACAACTGCCATATCATGGTAACCACCATCACTTATTTCCATGATGAATGAAAAAGGAGATGGGGGAGCCAAGCATTTCTAAAAGGGACCGTATAGTGCATGGTATATGTTTTTTTTTTATTTAGGACTGCAAAATATAGAATTACAATTTTTACATCCAAAAGCAGTATTAAACCCAAAATATAATATATTGCAGCTTACCTACTGATCATTAGACCGTGTGGCTGCATCAGTTTTCTTTTCTTGTACAAAGAGTTTTATTGAAAATGTATATCAACAAAATGGTACAAAATAGTAACGGATACATCTAGAATTAACAGGTATAAAATTGCCGGTATCCGGCAGGTAATACTGACATTCAAAGATTTAAGCCATGTCTCAGGCCACTCAAAGCCGAGGCCTGGCGACATATTAAGGAGAGTCTTCATCTTGGCTTACTAGCCTAGTGGTAAACTGTAAACAGAGCATTATGTTAGCAAACAGTCTTGAACCTTTAAAGGATGACTTGTGAGATGTTGGTGTAAGACGTAACATTGCATAGGTAACAAAGGAAAAGACAAAAAAAAAAAAAAAAAAACAGAAACAAATTCAAGTTAAATTGATTAACCTCAAAAAAGCTAACGTAGCGTTGTATAAAGTATTTTTCTTTCTTCTTTTCCTTCCTTCCCCTTTCTTTCCTCCTTTTCGCTACCTTAAGTATCCATTCTCTGTAGATTTAAGCCCAAGGGCCTAAATAAATCAGTTTTCTTTTCTTTGTTTTTTTTCCCCTGTTTTCACCTGGTGAACTGCTCAGTAAAACACCACTCATATTAGAGTGCATCCACTCTCTATGAAGGAGCACAGGGCCAGCAGCATTGTCAGTCTGGAGTGGGGGAGTGTTATATGTACTAGAAGATAACTACACTAACTAATTGAATCCAAACTCCAGCTAATACTTTATAAGCAGTTACAGAAAACATTTTCCTTTTGGGATAAAGGCTTTACATATTGTAAATAAATAAAACTGGTCATTGTAAGCAACAATGCTAGTCTTAAATGGTTTGTCTCATGTCTGTAAGTGATGCATTCTGCTGGAGGGCTTGTTCTTTTGAAAAATAACAGACTTACTGGTTGGATCACCAGATGAATATAGAAGAAAGAAAGCCTAAAAGAAAAAAAAATGAATGCAGCCATCACATGTAAAAATTGTGAGCTACAATATAATAAATGTTTGCTTTTGGGTTTAGCACCACTCAATGTCAGGTAAATAGGAAATTATCTAGGCCCCCTTTCATTTGTTTACCTATCTATAGTGCTCTGTTGAATATATTTGGGTTTAGCTCTAAAACTCATTCCTTCTACTAGGGTTGTACCGATACTAGTATCGGTATCGGCACCGATACCGAGCATTTGCCCAAGTACTTGTACTCGGGCAAATGCTCCTGATGCTTCCCCCGCTACCTAGAAAACAGCTGTGGTCGGCGCCTGGGGGAGTTACAAGATTCTCCCCCAGCGGCTTTCAGCGGCTTTAGTGACATACAGCGGTGATCGGTCACCGCTGATTGTCACTGCATCCTCCTCCATGCCCCCTCCTTTCCTCTGTCCCCCTCCGCTGTCCCCCTCTGTTCCGCCGTTCCTCTCTCCTTCTCTGTGCCTCTCCGCTGTCCCCCTCCTTTCCCCTCTCCTTCTCTGTCCCCCTCCGCTCTCCCCCTCCGTTGTGCCGTCCTCCTCCTCCTTCCTTTGTGAATGGATAGAGTCAGCTGACTCTGTCCATTCATATAACTAAAACATTGTAATCTGCTGTGATTACCATGTGTCAGTTTATAAATGGAGAGGAGCCACTGTCTTCTCTCCATTCATTCTCAGTGCAGCTGAGGCTGCAGAGAAAGGGACTGGGGAATCTCCATCCTCTGTCTCTTTCTCTGTCTCAAGGGACTAGATATCAGAGGTCTGTTAAGACCCCTGATATCTTACCAAAGCCCCCCAACAGGGCTGATTAAAAAAAATAACAAAAAAAAAAACACACATTGCAATAAAGAATAAAAAACATATTATTGTAAAAAATAAAAATTGTAAAAAAAAAAAAAAACACACACACATACACCGTTCACCCCCTCCCCCCCCCCCCCCCCCCCAAAAAAAGGAAGCACTGTTTAAAAAAAAAAAAACACTGTCACGTGACATTAAAAAAAAAAGTATCGGTAATCGGTATCGGCGAGTACTTGAAAAAAAGTATCGGTACTTGTACTCGGTCCTAAAAAAGTGGTATCGGGACAACCCTACCTTCTACCATACAATATCAATAAACCATGGTGTTACTCCAGGTCGGTCCATGCTTGCCCACCATAGGCATGTGCTTGTGCAGCTTGTCACTGGCAATCCCTGTTACAGAGAAGATGGATAACTGCACACTGAAATGTACCAAAGGGGCTTTTTTTTTGATCCATACAATCAAATTCACGAGAATGAGCTGAGATGTGGACATGTTTCCACTTATTTCCTGCCTGCTTCCTGGAACCTTGTAAAATTTCTGAGAGAAAGATAGTCTGAAAGCAAGCAGCTTTTGCTGTGCCTTCTCTGTAGAAAACCCATAATGCTCTGGGAACCGTGTCATAGGTGCACCCCTTATTAAAGTTTGGCGTACATTCGTATTCAGCCCCCCTGAGTCAATACTTTGTAAAACCACCTTTCGCTGCAATTACAGCTGCAAGTCTATTTGGGTATGTCTCTACCAGCTTTGCACATCTAGAGAGTGAAACTTTTGCCCATTCTTCTTTGCAAAATAGCTCAAGCTTTGTCAGATTGGATGGAGAGCGTCTGTGGAGAGCAATTTTCAAGTCTTGCCACAGATTCTCAATTGAATTTAGGTCTGGATTTTGACCAGGTCATTCTAACACATGAATCTGCTTTGCTCTAAACCCTTCTATTGTAGCTCTGGCTGTATATTTAGGGTTGTTCTGCTGGAAGGTGAACCTCCGCCCAAGTCTCAAGTCTTTTGCAGACTCTAACAGGTTTTCTTTTAGGATTGCCCTGTATTTGGCTCCATCCATCTTCCCATCAACTCTAACCAGCTTCCCTATCCCTGCTGAAGAAAAGTATCCCCACAACATGATGCTGCCACCACCATGTTTCATGGTGGGGATGGTGTGTTCAGGGTGATGTGCAGTGTTAGTTTTCTGCCACACATAGCGTTTTGCTTTTAGGCCAAAAAGTTCAATTTTAGTCTTATCTGACCAGAACACCTTCTTCCACATGTTTCCTGTGTCCCCCACATGGCTTCTTGCAAACAGGACTTCTTAAGGCTTTCTTTCAACAGTGGCTTTCTTCTTGCCACTCTTCCATAAAGCCCAGATTTGTGGAGTGCATGACTAATTGTCCTGTGGACAGATTATCCCACCTGAGCTGTGGATCTCTGCAGCTCCTCCAGAGTTACCATGGGTCTCTTGGCTACTTCTCTGATTAATGCTCTCCGTCTCCTTGCCTGTCCTGTCAGTTTAGGTAAACGGCCATGGCTTGGTAGGTTTGTAGTTGTGCCATACTCTTTCCATTTTCGGATGATGGATTGAACAGTGCTCCGTCAGATGTTCAAAGCTTGGGATATTTTTTTTTATAACTTAACCCTGCTTTAAACTTCTCTACAACTTTATCCCTGACCTGTCTGGTGTGTTCCTTGTCCTTCATGATGCCGTTTGTTCACTAAGGTTGTCTAACAAACCTCTGAGGGCTCCACAGAACAGCTGTCTGACATTAAATTACACACAGGTGGACGCTATTTACTAACTAGGCGACTTCTGAAAGCAATTGGTTCAACTAGATTTTAGCTAGTGGTTTTAGAGTAAAGGGGGCCGAATACAAATGCACGCCACACTTTTCAGATATTTTTATTTGTAAAAATGTTTGAAAACCATTTATCATTTTCCTTTCACTTAACAATTATGTTCGACTTTGTGTTGGTCTATCGCATAAAATCCCAATAAAATACATTTACGTTTTTGGTTGTAACATGCCAAAATGTGGAAAATTTTCAAGGTGTATGAATACTATTTCAAGACACTGTATATCAAGGAAAGGTCAGAAACCATTAAATTAATGCTTTCTCTGGGTAAATGGCACGAAGGCCCGACAGCCAGGCACTTAGCCTTTTTTTTTTATAAAACCATAAACAATGGGGGCATTAATATTTCTCTCTTGACAGGTTTCCTTGTTCTAAGGTTGGAAGCAATAATTGTTATACACACAAACTAATCACTGATATTGGGTGGGTCTGCATTTCAGACATTCCATAAGCCATTGCTGGAATCAGAACTCTTAACCGAGAAGGAGGTGGCAATGATATTTGTCAACTGGAAGGAGCTGATCATGTGCAATATTAAACTGCTCAAGTAAGTAGTGTTTTATAGCTTTTAACAGTCTGGTAATCCTTATAAATAGATTTTGTTAAGTTTATCTTAAGACCCCATTCACACTTGTGCGACTTGTCATGCGATTTTGGACCCCAAAGTCACATTACAAATCACGATTCATGTTTCCCCATTGATAACTGTTCATATCTGTGCAAATTCCTGCACTACTTGGGTCCGATTATCATGTGACTTGAGGTCCGTAGACTTCAATGTAAATCCTCTAAAGTCGCATGAAAGTTGCACCTCCATGATACAGATGCAATTTGGGTGCAACTTGTGAATGCTGGCAATGACCCCACCCCACCCTACCCCACCCCACCCCACCCTACCCCTCCCCACCCTACCCCTCCCTACCCCACCCTACCCCACCCTACCCCACCACACCCCACCCCACCCCACCCTACCCCACCCCACCCCACCCCACCCTACCCCACCCCACCCCACCCCACCCCACCCCACCCCACCCTAATGCATACCAGGCCCTTCGGATCTGGTATGCATCTTAAGGTGAACCCAAGGCCAAAATGAAAAAAAAATGTAGACCCTTATCCGAGCATGCAGCCCAGCAGGTAAGGAAAGGGGGGGGGATGAGCTAGTGCCCCCCCCCCCGCTCCTGAACCATATTTGGCCACATGCCCTCAACATGGGGGTACTTTTAAGCCCCAAAGCACATTGTCCCCATGTTGTTTGGGACAAGGGCCTCTTCCCCACAACCCTGCTTGGTGGTTGTGGGGATCTGCGGGCTTATTGGAATCTGGAAGCACCCTTTAACAAGGGGGCCCCCAGATCCCCCCCCCCCTATGTGAATGAGTATGGAGTATAGTTACATAGTTGGGTTGAAAAAAGACACAAGTCCATCCAGTTCAACCTTAAAAGAGTACATACACTTACCCATTTATCAAAAACAATACTAATAACCACGCTCCCTGCAACCTCTTTTCATCTCGTGTAGTGCAATCAGGCATAGCCTACATGAGGGTGAAAAATGCTTCTCTGAATTCATGAGCTGTGAAGCATCATTGTCATCACATCTCAGAAAGCTGCATTAGGTGGACTTCAGTATTAAGCTCAACAGGTATTTGTGGGATTGCAGGGGGCTATTAGAAAACTCTATGTGCAAATAACCTTCCAATCCAGTGCTGCAGCACATATTTTTAAGAGGCCAAAGTTGTACTTTTTCATTTAACTGCCAATTTTTATACCAAGGGCTTTGCGAGTTCGCAAAAAGATGTCTGGTGAAAAGATGCCTGTTAAGATGATCGGTGACATCTTGACAGCTCAGTTACCGCACATGCAACCATACATCCGCTTCTGTAGCTGTCAACTAAATGGTGCTGCACTCATCCAACAGAAAACCGATGAAGTGCCAGAGTTTAAGGAGTTTGTCAAGGTAAGAACATTGGGATGACCATCTCAGAGTGTTTATCATAAGATGACAGGCTTCCCCTATTCTTGTATATTATGTTTTCAAAGGTTACATTTTAGAAAATGTTTTTGGTATATCAGTGAGGCTAAAGAGCCTTTTAACTCCTATATGAAAAGTTTTCTAAAGAAGATGTGTCCTTGCTGACAACTATTTATGGTGCTAAAAGCCCCCACAGACATAAGCTGAATATTTCCCAAAAGGAATGGGAACTGTTTTAGACTGAGTTAAAGTATAACTTGAGTTTTTGATAGATTTCCCCCATTATGGAGATTCACCCTCCTGTGTTTTATCCTAATTATGTTTATCATAAAGTTTGAAAGTAGAAAAAAATCCCATATTTTGGGTTGTAATCAGAACAGGAATAGAGGGGAAATTTTCCAACTAGTTGTGATTTCCTCACTTTGGATGGATTTCCTTTCACTTCTGGTTTTGACTATGGGACAAGAAAGTAAAGAGAAATCTTCCTAATGGGACATGGGATGGAGAGAAAAACAAATGTAAAGGGTTATAACCCTTTGTTCTGCTAAATTTACAAAAAGTTTTGCCTTCAGTTCGCTTTAACAACCTCCCACCAGTCTTGTTTAAGCGGAGTTCCACCCAAAAGTGGAGCTTCCGCTCATTTGTCTCCCCCCCCCCCTCCGGTGCCACATTTGGCACCTTTCGGGGGGAGTGGATACCTGTCCCCACTTCCGGGAGCCGTATCCTGTCCCCGCTTCCGGGAGACCAGGCCGCGGCGCATTACGTCAGCAGCTCGGCTCCCTGCACCTTCCCTCACCGCTAGGCCAGTAGGAGAGGGCAGCGGTTCCTCTCGCATGCACAGTAGGGACCCGGCGTGAAGCCGTAATGCTTCACTACAGGGCACCCTCACCGGCAATGGCGGCGGCAGCACCCGACAGCTGATGGAAACATCAGCTGCAGTGCCAACATCGCTGGCATCGCAATCCAGGACAGGTAAGTGTCCTATTATTAAGAGTCAGCAGCTGCAGTATGTGTGGGGTGGGCGGACCTCCACTTTAAGGGGAGAAGTAATCAGACATGTTACAAAAAAAACAACTTGTTTGATCTTTGTTTTCTCTCTGATAAGCTGGCATTGAAGGAGTCTTAACATTTATGTCAAAAAACATACACTGTACATCTCTGCAATACTTGCCCATTTCCCTGTCTTTTATCACTTAAAAGTCCCTGCAAGTACAGGAATATACCTGTTCATCTACCAGAAATGTAATCTGCTACTAATTTCTTCTTGTGGAATTACATCACAAGGCATTTTTTGGACTGAAATTGCAAGCCATAATGTCAGCCATACCCATTTTTAAAACACCACTGCATATGGACGAATTGTTCTGTAGTGCAAGAAGAGAACTGTGAGGGTCCTTCAGATAACAGGAATTGAGCACAGTACAGCTCGGCGTTCTGTGCACACTGACACAATCGATTGAAATGGCATTTTTTTGAACAAATATAACAAAACTCTTCCAATGTTTTTTTTAACAAACCAAAAGGGAGAAAATAAGAGACGATCAATGTTGGGGTTTAAATGTACAGCCCTGGCCAAAATGAGAATGACACAAATATACATTTTTACAAAGTCTGCTGCTTCAGCGTTCTTAGATCTTTTTGTCAGATGTTACTATGGTATACTAAAGTATAAGTGTCAAAGGATTTTACATTAAGTTTATGCAAAGAGTCAATATTTGCAGCGTTGACCCTTCTTTTTCAAGACCTCTGCAATTCACCCTGGCATGCTGTCAATCAACTTCTGGGCCAAATCCTGACTGATGGCCGCCCATTCCTGCATAATCAATGCTTGGAATTTGTCAGAATTTGTGGCTGGTTTTTTGTTCACCTGCCTCTTGAGGATTGACCACAAGTTCTCAATCGGATTAAGGTCTGGGGAGTTTCCTGGCCATGGACCCAAAAAAAAAAAATTGGGATCCCTTTTGCCTTGTGGCAAGGTGCTCCATCATGCTGGAAAAGGCATTGTTCCTCACCAAACTGTTTTTGGATGGTTGGGAAAAGTTGCTCTCTAAGGATGTTTTTGTACCATTCTTTATTCTTGGCTGTGTTCTTAGGCAAAATTGCGAATGAGCCCACTACCTTGGCTGAGAAGCAACCCCACACATGAATGGTCTCAGGATGCTTTACTGTTGGCGTGACACAGGACTAATGGTAGCGCTCACCTTTTCTTCCGGACAAGGTTTCTTCCAGAAGCCCCAAACAATCAGGGGATTTATCTGAGAAAATGACTTTACCCCAGTCCTCAGCAGTCCAATCCCTGTACCTTTTGCAGAATGTCAGTCTGTCCCTGTTGTTGTTTTTTCCTGGAGAGAAGTGGCTTCTTTGCTGCCATTCTTGACACCCAGAAAGCCTCCATAAGGCTTTGTCTCACTGTGTGTGCAGATGTACTCAGACATGCCTGCTGCCATTCCTGAGCAAGCTCTACACTGGTGATGCCCCGATCCCCTTAGCTGAATCAACTGTAGGAGACGGTCCTGGCACTTGCTGGATTTTCTTGAGCGTCCTGAAGCCTTCTTCATGAATGCAGTGGAAATGTTTTTATTGGGATTAAGTTCATTTTCATGGAAGAGGAACTTTGCAATTGATTTAATCACTCTTCATAACATTCTGGAGTACATGTAAATTGTCATAAAAACTGTGGCAGCGGATTTTGTGAAAATTAATATCTTGTGTCATTCACAAAACTTTTGGCCACAACTGTACTTTAAATATGCCTCTTCTTGACCCTCTCCAAATGTCAAATTCTGGACCTGGATCATGCCTACACTTTGAACCACCAGCTATGGCTGTGGTGGTCTTACATGTCCTATGTCTAATGTAGGTAAAAAAGGGCTTCATCCCCAAGTAATGTAGAGAAAGATTCAGTAAAAGAATGGGCCTAATGCCTAATTCGTGAGTTACAGAATATGGAGGTAATTACGCTTACCACATTTACCACGTTTATCTGATTTATCTGTCCTTTTTTTTTTTTTGTTTTGTTTTTTTTTGTTTTTTATGTGTCTATAGATTTGTTGACATGTATGTAAAATAATTACAGCTTTATTAACCGAAAATACAATTTGACACATTTTAAAAAGTTATGCATGGGTGGTATTCTTGTCTTTTGCACAAATGCTGATACATTTTTCACATATTTTCACATATTTTCTTGTCCCTACAGAGGTTAGCTATGGACCCTCGTTGTAAAGGAATGCCTCTGTCCAGCTTCATTCTTAAACCTATGCAAAGAGTAACTAGATACCCTCTTATCATTAAAAATGTAAGTAACCAGCTTCATAATGTAAGATCCCACCTTTAAAATCCAACTTCGGACATAATTTTGCTTTTTAGTATTGGATACAATGAGAAAAGGTTGTACCTGTTGATGAGGTTTGCTGTTCTGATTGTGGTCAAGTTTTTTCCTATACATGCTGGAAGGCCTTATTTATAAATGGCATCAATGTCATGTAGGCGCTGCCCTAAATCTACACCTGCTGAGAAGACCAACTCAGATTTCCTAGCTGTAAAAATCCATGAAAGCATGATTTATGTTATCCGTATATATGGAAGACAACCGAGAAATGAATAGTAGAAACACGCTTCATCACCAAAAGTTTTTTTTTTGAAGAAGATTAATTCTTAAAGTGGTGTTCCGGCCGAAATGATACTTTTTAAATAAAAATACCCCTATAATACACAAGCTTAATGTATTCTAGTAAAGTTAGTCTGTAAACTAAGGTCTGTTTTGTTAGTTTATAGCAGTAGTTTGTTATTTTATAAACTTACAACAGGCCGTGGCCATCTTAAGTGTGGGCATTTGAAGCCAGACTGTATTTCTTCCTGGATCTCATCCTTGCAGATCTTGCACATGCTCAGTGCAGCACAAGCAGTGTAATAGGTTTCAGGTCAGGTTTCCATAGCAACGGTAGTTTCAGAGGAAGTTGCCGCCCCTTCCCAGAAGGCATTGCAAACAGGAAATGATGCGATGGGCCGCGGCCAGGGAGGAGGAAGTGAAAAATGAATACAGCAGATATACAGTAGGTGCTGAGAAAAAAAATAAAAAAATATCCAATTTGTTTACAGTGCACAGTTTAGTGAGGGATGCTGAAGAGTTGTAAAAGTGGGTGGAACTCCACTTTAACTCCTCCAAAAATATGAATGTATACAAAATATCTCTAGTCTTAATATTTAAAAAAAGGCTTTCTCTGATCACATAACCAATGTCATGTGGCAATTGCTGACAAGGTTCATTGTGGGTGGTGCATCTGTGGTTTGCAGTACAGTTTGGGGCTAAACAGGACTTCATAATGACATCACCTCCAGAAGTGTAAGAAGAATTGGCAGCTGAGAGAATTGTGCTATAGTAAGGCAGTGATGTGGAGAATATTGTAACCTTCGAGGTTACTAACATGCAAGTACCTCTACTTCTTTTATTGTCACATGAAGACTGACTACTTTTTTTTTTTCAAAACCAGATTTATATTTAAAATCTGAAGCCTGGTTGTCTAACACAGATTAATTAGCCTGATTTAAAGTGACTTCCGTCCTATTTTAATTTAGAAAATGTAACCTTATCATATAATTCCCGATTAGGAGCAGCAGAGCATTTCTGCGAAGTGACCATGAGTGCCTAGGTACACTTGTCCTTCCAGCTTCACTGAAGCCCATCCGGACTTTGATATTGTATTGTTTCTGATCACTTATTGAGTGTTACTGCTGGTTAAGTGTAAGAGGTTGGGTAGCTGCCCAGTGATATCTAGCAGCTCCACTAATGATGGCTGCTTTACAGTGGCATAAAATGGATGTAAAAAGTTGGCCTTAAAGTGGAAGTTTAAAAGAGGAGGTCCAGCCCAAAAAAAATAATGTAAAAGTCAGCAGCTACAAATACTGTAGCTCCTGGCTTTCAATATTAAGGCACTTACCTGTCCAGGGAGCCCACGATGTTGACACCGCAGCCGATCTTCGGATAGACTCCCAAGTGCTGCCGCCATTCCTTGTAAGGGAACCAGGCAGTGAAGCCTTTAAGCTTCAATCCTGGTTCCCTACTGCGCATGCGCTAAGCGAACTGCGCTTTCTAATTTGCCCAGCGGCAGGGTAGAAGGGGGACCGAACTTCTGGAAGATTGGGCTGCGGCCCGTCTCCCGGTAGTGGGGAAGGGGACCTATCATAAATGGGCCCCCCCCCTTCCCCCCTGAAAGGTGCCAAATGTGACACCGGAGGGGGGAGGAAGCATAGTTCAACTTTTGGGTGGAACTCTGCTTTAAGCAGAAACTAACTAACGCTAATCTTACTCTGTGCCATATTCTAAGGCTGATCTATCTAGCCCTGTAAAGCAAATGTCTCTGTACTTACCTCTGGTCCCACGCTGAGCTTTCGGCGGGGACCTCACTGTGCGTGTGCAGGAGAGGTAGCCAACAACGGAAGCTTTATAGTAGCTATGGGTGACATCCCTTCCCAAGCATTTCCCAGCCTTTGTCAGTTCTCTCCTGCACACAGCATCCACCTCTGGAAACTAGACCGGATGGGCTGTAGAACAGGTAAGTATAGCGGTCTTTGCTTTACAGGGCTAGATAGAGTAGAATAAAGTTAGTTAGTTTTTGCCTAATCTTCCACTTTAAAATTGGATCGCACCACTATGTTTTTTTGTTATATTTTTTACACTCAAGACCAGGGTAGGATGTCTGCAATATGCTACAGTAAATGGAGCACCTTATACTATAACACTAACACCCTCATTGGGTACCTGACAGAAGTATTGTACATGGGCTACTTTTGTTTCCAACCAATACTAAGATGCTCCCTTTTTTCCTATTGGTTTGTATCTATATACTGTGGCTTGGTTACTTCTATCTATTTTACTGGGAATGCTATCTGTATTTGTTATGACTGTGCTCTTTGCACTTAATTTTGGAAAAGTGTAAAGCTTTATTCTTTAAAAAAAAATTGACCTAGACAGAAAAGCAGCCACATAATGCCTACCAGAAGTATAACTGACTTGTCTGACAAAGCTTGAATGATATATATAAGATCTGGATACTCTTAAAGTGGACTGCTTCAAACGTATCCAGATCTAATATTTGCAATGTTGACTTATCTTCACTGATGCACAACAATTCAATGACATATAAATCTGTTATAATCTCCAGATTATAGAAAATACACCTGAAAATCACCCAGATCACAGTCATCTGAAACAAGCACTGGAGAAAGCAGAGGAGCTGTGCTCTCAAGTTAACGAAGGTGTCCGCGAAAAGGAGAACTCCGACCGACTTGAGTGGATACAGGCACATGTGCAATGTGAAGGCTTGTCTGAGGTTCGTCTCTAGAGGGAGCTGCTGAGCTCACACTTCTCACTAGACCAGTGGTTCTCAACCTGGGGTCGGGACCCCCTCGGGGGTCGAATGATGATTTTGCAGGGGCCACCAAATGCTGGGCCATTCCTGAAGCCCGCACCGCTCTCCCAGCCTTTTCGCAGCCGCCCATTCAGTTCACGGCATGGCTGGGGGGCGGAGAATGGAGGTCAGCTGACTGGTGAGGAATGTGAAGTGGGAGGGGCTGGAGGAGACCCTATCTCCTGATTTCGGCATAGATGTCACTGCTGTGAGACCACAAAGTCGGAGACACAGTGAGTAACACTACCTGTGATCATAGTTGCCATTAAAAGTCCGCACTACATTTCTCGGATGAGCAGATGACCTTGATCAAGAAAACTAAGTTGGCGGATCAGAACTCCCCCCGGCACTGCCACTGATCCCACCCCCCCACAAGGACTGCCACTGATCCCCATCCCCCCACCAGCGCTGCTACTCATCCCATCTCTCTGCCAGCACTGCCAATAATCCCTTTCCCCCCATCCCCCCACCAAGGAGTTATGCCCCGTACACACGATCGGAAATTCCCCCAGCAAAAGTCCGATGTGAGCTTTTGGTCGGAAATTCTGACCGTGTGTATGCTCCATCTGACTTTTGCTGGCGGAATTCCCGCCAGCAAAAGATTGAGAGCAGGTTCTCTATTTTCGATCAGAAATTCCGATCGTCTGTACAAATTCCGATCGTCTGTACGAATTCCGACGCGCAAAATTCCTAGGCATGCTCGGAAACAATTCGACGCATGCTCGGAAGCATTGAACTTCATTTTCTCGGCTCGTCGTAGTGTTATACATCACCGCGTTCTTGACGGTCAAAAGTTCAGAGAACTTTTGTGTGACCATGTGTATGCAAGCCAAGCTTGAGCGGAATTCCATTGGAAGAACCATCCAAGTTTTTTACGACAGAAAATCCGCTCGTGTGTACGGGGCATAAGAGAAGGAATAAAAATAAAGGATACATGGAAGGGAGAGGAAAAGAGGGGAAGAACAAAGAAAAAGGGAGAGAAAGAATAAGAGAAATAACAAGAAAGACAGCTAGAGAGATGGATGGGGGAAAAAAAACAGGAAATTACAATAGAGAGAGATAAAAGGCAAAGAAAGGAGAACAAAGAGAGTGGTACATCCTAAAATGTACCATAAGGGGTCTTATTACTGTAGGAGTGGAAGGGACTCGGGGAGCACTAAATGTCTGTGGGTTAGGGGTGCAAATTACTTGTCTTGCCTTGCGTGCTGACAACCCACGCTACGAAAAGTCCTCGCAACTTGAGAAATGTTATCAAGGGGTCACAGCACTGGTGAGGTTGAGAACCACTGCACTAGACAGTTAAAGGGGTGCTCTAGAAGATATGTGGCCGTAGTAGATCATAGCTTTTAGTTCTAAACCTTGAAAATAAAGCTCATCCTCCATATTTGCAAAAGGTGACCCTAAAGTGGCATCAGTCAGGACAGATGCAGCATTTTTTTAGAGCAGCCACATGTTATCTTCTCCCCCCTATTGCAAGGAAAGTAGGCAAAATTATTATACCTTGGTTATATCTGTTTTGTTTTAGCTGATTTCGAAAGCATCGCAATTTACATTAGACAAGAAATCTTGAACATGTTAAGCTAAGTGCTCAAGATAAACTTCTAGCATTCTAACACCAGATCTTTGAATAGACCTGTCAGATGAGAATGTCCCCTGTGGCTTGTTAACCCAACCTAGTAGCGTATAAACCCGTCGGCAAAGGGGAAGTTGGTGTGTGTTTGTATGTATGTATGTGTGTGTGTGTGTGTGTGTGTGTGTGTGTGTGTGTATATATATATATATATGTATTTATGTGTGTGTGTGTATAGATAGATAGATAGATAGATAGATAGATAGATAGATAGATAGATATTGCAAGGGCCCTGCTTTTTTCCCCACATACATTATTAGCTTCTATCATATCCATAGCTTACATTTTTTTTTTTTTTGCTAATCCTATGCAGAGATTATGCTGATAAAAGTTTAGATATATGGAACCAACAAGTTTCAGCAGATGTTTCATTTCAATATGATCAGAAAAAGTGTTGCAAGTCCCTAAAAATTCTATTAAAAATATTAAAAAACAATATATAGTAAACATATATAATAATAAAATCAGTGCAAAATAACTTCTAGTTCAAGTCCCAAATTGAACATGTGAAGTTCCTGAGCAAAACCAACCTTACTTATTCTTGTGAAAATGGTGATGTGCCCATAAACGCACTGCATGCAGTCCACTTCGAAGTGCCCACGAATACTTGAACTCCTTACCAGAAATGTGGGATCTCAATATTATAAGAGATCCAAAGCGCCTGGCTGTCATGCAGCTCTGTCTCCACAGGTACTCCAGTGCCTCAGTAAATAACATCACAGCTCCTATGAAGGAGAAAGAGACCAATCCCATAGTGCAGTATTCAAAACATCACCGCATTTGTTATAAAGATACCACTCACATGAACTATGTAGAGATCAGCATGTATAGCGAAACTACCACTGCCAATCCACTGGCGTGCGTGATGACTTCATGTCCCCGTCCAACATGTTTTATTGCTAAATTGACATCCCTAGGTGAGGAGGACTGTACATGTAGCATGGTGGAAAAGGTGGAGTTAGCCTTTAATGTTTATGTTGCCTTTCAAATGTAGCCACTGTGAGGAGTCTCTTCAATTTAGAAGACCACGGTCATAGCTATGACTTTAAGAACTGAAAAATTTGGATTTACTAAGGTAATTTAATATATTTTGTTTGGCAAAACCAATTGCTCTGCATGGTTTACAGGCGGTTAAAAAGGTGGCAAAAGGAGTAGAACTTTAGCAGCCATTTTTCCTGTAGTCACTCATCAGAGGAATGTATACCATGATTTTAGAGAGGAGGGCTCAACTGTGCATATGGAAGATGCTTGCAGCTATAAGATAAGGGTAGGACATGTATGTGGGACGTTTATCGAGGTACTTAAATTTCTGCCTAAAGTTTGATTCAATATGCCATCACAATTTTATTCCTGTCATTAGAAAGGAAGGAGGTCCTGTCCTCGCCCAGCTTTGCTGGTATCTGTAGCATGATGGTAGGATCCAGGTCTTCCCTCTTCCCCTGTGTGGTCTTACCTTCTCCTGTGATGGGTGGATCTTACCCTACTGGGCAGGCCATTTCTTCCCATAAGGAATGTTCTTTGCACTGCCTACATGCACTGTGTTCTTTAACAGGACTATAGTATAGGTCTGTTATGGCTTCCATGTTACTAGAAAGAGAGGATAGTGTGGTACCTAAACTATTCCAAAATGATACGTTTCCTTCAGCTTCTAACTTGAATCTTTTCTGTGTTTTTCACTTTTAGCAATTAGTTTTTAATTCTGTGACGAACTGTTTGGGCCCGCGGAAGTTTTTGCATAGTGGAAAACTATACAAAGCAAAGAGCAACAAGGAATTATACAGTTTTCTTTTCAATGACTTCCTGCTGCTGACCCAAATCATCAAGCCGCTTGGATCATCCGGCACTGACAAAGTCTTCAGCCCTAAATCCAATCTCCAGTACAAGATGTACAAAACAGTGAGTGAATATCTCATGTGTAGGTGTGGGAGTATATGTTCTGTGTGTGTATTACTGTTAGGAAAGAATTGTTAGTTCCACCACTGAATTATGGGTAGATGTCAACGACTTTGTAAAGTGCTGCACAATACACCCAGCCACTATTAGGTACACCTGTTCAATTGCTTAGTAACACAAATTGCTAATCAGCCAATCAAATGGCAGCAACTCAATGCATTGAGGCATCTAGATGTGGTGAAGATGACTTGCTGACGTTCAAACCGAGCATCAGAATGGGGAAGAAAGGGGATTTAAGTGCCTTAGAACGTGGCTTGGTTGTTGGTGCCAGACGGGTTCGTCTGAGTATTTCAAGAACTGCTGATCTACTGGGATTTTCATGCACAACCATCTCTCGGGTTTACAGAGAATGGCCCTGAAAAAGAGAAAATATCCAGCGAGCGGAAGTTGTGTGGACGAAAATGCCTTGATGTTGGAGGAGAATGGGAAGACTGGTTCGAGGTGACTGGCAACAGTAGCTCAAATAACCACTTCTTACAACCAAGGTATGCAGAATACCATCTCTGAACACACAACACATCAAACCTTGAAGCAGATGGGCTACAGCAGGAGAAGACCACACTAGGCGCCACTCCTGTCAGCTGAGAACAGGAAACTGAGGCTACAATTCGCACAGGCTCACCAAAATTGGACAATAGAAGATTGGAAAAATGGTGCCTGGTCTGATCAGTCTCGATTTTAGCTGCAACATTCAAATGGTAGGATCAGAATTTGGAGTAAACAACATGAAAGCATGGATCCATCCTGCCTTGTACCAACGGTTCAGGCTGGTGGTGTGATGGTGTGGGGGATACTTTCTTGGCACACTTTGGGCCCCTTAGTACCAATTGAGCATTGATTGAAACGCCACGAGTATTGTTGCCGACCATATCCATTCCTTTATGACTACAGTATTACCCATCTTCTGATGGCTCCTTCCAGCAGGATAATGCACCATGTCACAAAGTTCAAATCATCTCCAACTAGTTTCTTGAACATGACAATGAGGTCGCTGTACTCCAATGGCCTCCACAGTCACCAGATCTGCATCATGGATGTGCAGCCAACAAATCTGCAGCAACTGCGTGATGCGATCATGTGCATATGGACCAAAATCTCTGAGGAATGTTTTCAACACCTTGTTGAACTTATGCCACGAAAAATTAATAAAGTGGCCGGTGAGTGTATGTCCACGGTATAGGTGGCTAAATAAGCGGCATTGACACTGTCTGTCCCAGAGCAATTGGAATGGGAGGGAGTAGGGAGGTGTCATGACTCCGATTTTGCCTAGTACAGAAATAGGCCTTCATTGTTATAACAGTGCAGCCTTTTCTCTTGGTTTACTTTAGTTTATTTTTTAATAGTTACTTGCATTCGCTCCCTCTCAGTCAGTAGTGTTAGCCTGAATGTCAGAATATAAGGCCACCCTGAATCTAGCCTGAGTGCAGTGCTGATAACAAATACTTGAGTTACAGTCCTGTAACAAGGTGATGTGAGGATTACAGGACATACAGTGGATAAAGTCTGCACACCCCTGTTAAAATGTCAGGTTTCTGTGATGTAAAAAAATGAGACAAAGATAAATCATTTCAGAACTTTTTCCAACTTTAATGTGGCCTATAAACTATACAAGTCAGTTGAACAACAAACTGAAATCTTTTAGGTGGAGGGAAGTAAAAATAAAAAACTAAAATAAAATGGTTACATAAGTGTGCTCACCCTTAATACTTTGTTGAAGCACCTTTTGATTTTTACAGCACTCAGTCTTTTTGGGTATGAGTCTATCAGCATGGCACATCTTGACTTGGCAATATTTGCCCACTCTTCTTTGCAAAAACACTCCAAATCTGTCAGATTGTGAGGGCATCTCCTATGCATAGCCCCCTTCAGATCACCCCACAGATTTTCAATGGGATTCAAGTCTGGGCTCTGGCTGGGCCATTCCAAAACTTTAATCTTCTTCTGGTGAAGCCATTCCCTTAATGGTTTGGATGTATGCTTTGGGTCGTTGTCATGCTGAAAGACGAAGTTCCTCTACATGTTCAGCTTTATAGCAGAAGCCTGAAGGTTTTGTGCCAACATTGACTTAAATTTGGAACTGTTCATAATTCCCTCTACCTTGACTAAGGCCCCTGTTCCAGCTGAAGAAAAACAGCCCAAAAGCATGATGCTGCCACCACCATGCTTCACGGTGGGTATGGTGTTGTTTTGGTGATGTGCAGTGTTGCTTTTGCACCAAACATATCTTTTAGAATTATGGCCAAAGAGTTCAACCTTGGTATCATCAGACCAGAACACATTTTCCCACATGCTTTTGGGAGACTTCAGATGTCTTTTTGCAAAATTTAGCCGGGCTTGGGTGTTTTTCTTGGTAAGAAAAGGCTTTTGTCTTGCCAATCTACCCCATAGCCCAGACATATGAAGAATACGGGAGATTGTTGTCACCACACAGCCCGTACTTGCCAGATATTCCTGCAGCTCCTTCAATGTAGCTGTAGGCCTCTTGGCAGCCTCCCTGACCAGTTTTCTTCTCATCTTTTCATCAATTTTGGAGGGTCATCCTGTTCTTGGTAATGTCACTGTTGTGTCATATTTTCTCCACTTGATGATGACTGTCTTCACTGTCTTCCATTGTATATCTAATGCCTTGGAAATACTTTTGTACCCTTCTTATGACTGATACCTTTTTAACAATGAGATCCCTCTGATGCTTTGGAAGCTCTCTGCGGACCATGGCTTTTGCTGTAGGATGCGACTAAGAAAATGTCAGGAAAGACCTATTAGAACAGCTGAACTTTATTTGGGGTTAATCGGAGGCACTTTAAAAGATGGCAGGTGTGTACTGACTCCTATTTAACATGAGTTTGAATGTGATTGCTTAATTCTGAAAACCGCTACATCCCCAGTTATAAGAGGGTACACTTTATGCAACCACATTATTTTAGTTTCTTATTTTTACTTCCCCCACCTAAAAGATTTCAGTTTGTTTTTCAACTGAGTTGTACAGTTTTTATAGGTCACATTAAAGGTGGAAAAAAGTTCTGAAATGATTTATCTTTGTCTTTTATGTCTCATTCTTTTACATCACAGAAACCTGACATTTTAATAGGGGCGTGTAGACTTTTTATATCCACTGTACCTCCAAAGTCATTGTTTAAGTTTTATAATCCTCCAGCAACCTGCACAGGGTGTCCGCTATCACACAGAATCTGGTGTAGCTGTGCATAGTAACCAATCAGCTTCTATCTTCAGCTTGTTCAATTAAGCTTTGACAATAAAACCTAGAAGCTGATTGGTCACTGTTCATGGCTTCATCCGATGTGCACTTGCTTTAGTAAATCCCCCCCATGTTACCAAAAATGCAGCAGTTACAATTTTGGATCTGGTGTGGTGCATTTGGCTGTCCATTCAAATGAGTAGACTGCATTAGGACTGCAGTAACTTCTAGCACAGTGGTGGCTGGTGGTACATTTTTGGGGGGAGGGGCGGCAAACAATGCAGCCGCAGCCACCCCCAAAGCAAACCCCCCCACCCTCGGTGCGGTCCGGTATGTCGGGTAAGCCTGGCCCTTGCCCTATCTATGGAGCGGGCAGCGCTACCCTCAGAGCGACGGGCCGTGCGCCTCCTCCTAGGCCAATTGGAACGCTTCTCCTTTCAGTCAATTGGGAAAGGGGTCCCAGATCCACTCCCTGATTGGTCGGGAGGAGAATCAGTGTAACAATAGCGAATATTCATTCTGTTGTGTATTGTCACACAAATAGGCTATGCTGTGGGCGCAGTGCACACCCCTTTTTGAAACCTATTTGAGCCTCTGGCTCTAATCACGTGCTTAAAAAAAAAAAAAAAAAACCCTATTGGAATCCATGCGTCCGGCACCCTGGATGCATGGCTGGGGGGGCAGCGCCACTGCGCCCCTAATGGACGGGCCGCCACTAGCATAATGCTTGTATGCACTACAACTGATCGGCCTGGTGTGGACGAGCCTGTATTGTTCTCAAAAAGCCATGAACCTCATCTGTGCCATCACAGAGCAAGAATTTATTATATTTCTCTGTGTTCCCATATTTTAAACAATTTAGGTATGGTATTGGTTAGTTTTGCAGTCAGTTTTTCATTCATCATCATGAAAGAAATGCTTTATGTCTGCAAATTGAATAGTAGCTGTTTTTCATTAGTTAGAAATGAATTGTTTAGTTGCTGTTGTTCTATATTTGAGCAGTTTATTTTGATATATATTACCATCAGATTTTTATTGAGTAGTGCTTTCCTAGGTATTTTGCGCAAGGGTTGTTCAAGAATTGTATGTGTATCGTTTGATATCCAGCGTCTTTCAGCTGTTTGACAAGTCCACCAAACATGCAGGATTTAATATCAGTATGCCTTCTCTCTGCAGCCCATATTCCTGAATGAAGTGTTGGTGAAACTGCCCACAGACCCATCAGGGGATGAGCCCATATTCCACATCTCTCACATTGATCGGGTGTACACGCTACGGGCTGAGAGCATCAATGAGAGGTAAGGATACTTCTGCACTTTGAAGTTCCTAATCTTTACAGACACTTCTATGTAAGTGTCTGCGTGTATGGTCACATGTTCTTGGGGAACCCTGAAGCTCAGGTAGCTCTAATAAGTGAACAACTGGGCTTGACCTCATCCCCTCCAACATCCTCTGTCAGTCCGTGAAGCTGTCCATAATAATGATTAACCAATAATGTAGCAAGGGAGGGGGCAGGGCCAAGTGTGACTTTGGGATGTTATTTTGAGGGGGGGGGGGGGGTAAAAAGAACTAGTTATGATTGAACTTGTGCAGACATGTGAATATTTCATAATTCATGCATTTCCCAGTTCTCTCATTTTTTTTTTTTTTGTGGGCCTGTTAGCATTTGTTTTTTTGTGTTGCCCACCCCTCGGTTAGACAGCTGTTGGACATCCCAAAGGTAAAAGTGATTCTAAAACTAAAACATTTTTACCTTAATGCATTCCTTGCATTAGGGTAAAAAATGCTTAGGTGTCAGCGTCACACCCAGGCAGCTTTCCATGGAGGCATTGGACAGAGAGGAGGGGCACTGGTGGGGGACCCAAAAAGAGGAGGTTCGCGGCCGCTCGGTGCAATTCCATTGCAAAGTGCAGGTACGTATAGACATGTTTGTTGGTTTTTCTTGTTTTTCTTTTGTTTTTTGTTTTTTTATTATTTACCTTTACAATCACTTTAAAGTCTTCCTGTGACCCTCAGTCAACGAAAAAGAAAATAGGATCTTTGTATTCTCCGTAAAATCATTTTCTTGGAGTCTATCTAAGGGCACAAGTCCCGCCTCTGTGTTTATGATCATACTCTTGGTGCTGCTTTGCTACAGTTTTTTTTTTTTTTCGTTTGCCACTGTTCAATTCTCCTGTAGGCAGCAGTAAACCCAGAGGTTAAAGACTTCCTGTGTCAGTAGACTCCAAGAAAATGATTCTATGCTGAATACAAAAATCTCATTCTTGTTATTAACCCTTTCATGACTAAGCCTATTTTTGAAATTTGGTGTTTACAAGTTAAAATCCATATTTTTTGCTAGAAAATTACTTGGAACCCCCAAACATTATATATATTTTTTTAGCAGAGAATCTAGAGAATAAAATGGTGATTGTTGCAATATTTTTTTATCACACGGTATTTGTGCAGAGGTGTTTTAAACGCAAATTTTTGGAAAAGGGACACTTTCATGAATTTTAAAAAATCCAAACAGTAGAGTTACCCCAATTTTTTTGTATAATGTGAAAGATGATGTTACGCCGAGTAAATAGATACCAAACATGTCACCCTTTATAATTGCACGCACTCGTGGGATGGCGACAAACTACGGTACCTATGAATTTCCATAGACGACGCTTTAAAAAAATTTTACGGTTACCAGGTTAGAGTTACAGAGGAGGTCTAGGGCTAGAATTATTGCTCTCGCTCTGACGATCGCGGCGATACCTCACATGTGTGATTTGAACACCGTTTACATATGCGGGCGCGACTTCCGTATGCGCTTTCTTCGCTGCGCGAGCTCGCGGGGACAGGGGCACTTTAAAAAAATATATATTTTTTTTTTTTAATTTTTTTTTTACTTTATAAATTGTGTTTTAAAATTTTTTAACACAAAAAAACATCCCTTTAAAACATCCCTTGTGACAGTAATAGGTGGTGACAGGTACTCTTTATGGAGAGATCGGGGGTCTAAAAGACCCCCCATCCCTCCTTTACACTTCAAAGTATTCAGATCGCCGAAAACGGCGATTCTGAATACTGTGTACTTTTTTAAATTCGGCGCCATTGGCAGCCGAGTAAACGGGAAGTGACGTCATGACGTCGCTTCCGCGTTTACAACAAGAAGGCTGGAACGAAGCCGCTCATAGCTTTGTTCCAGCCCACCCCCAGCCACCGAAAGTACCCGATTGGACACCGGGCTTCCCGATCGCACAGGAGGCCCGGTAACAGCGGCGGGAGGGGGAGGGATGTCCCCTCCCACTCCTCCGGTATAACAACCGAGCGGCTTTTAGCCGCAGCGGTTGTTATACACGGGCAGCCGGTCGCCCGCTGTAAACAACGGTAACGGTATAACCCCGGAAAGCCGAGTATGCATATGTGCGTACGGTCGGCGGGAAGGGGTTAAAGCCCAGCTCTTGGCAAAAAAAAAAAAAGCTGTGCACGCACTGAACGCTCACCCGATCCTCTGCTCCTCCAGCAAACGGCACTCCCCCATGATCCAGCGGTAGACTGTTCCTGACCTCCTCACATCCAGAGCAGGTCTGTAGGCATGATGATGTCAAGAACAGTCCACCGCACAAGATCCCTAGACCACGGGGGGGGGGGGGTGGGGGGTGGGCAGGAGCCACAGGAACCGGTCTTGAGCTGGGAGGATTAGGTAAGTATCTCTCTATTCTCCAAAAACAAGCAGTTGAACCGTGCCCCACTGCATATGAAAACTTTTTTTTTTTTTTTGCCTGGATTTGGGCTTTAATCTCCCATCTTGCCTGAGTCTATAATATACATTTTTTGAATTGACTTTTTAATGAAATATTGTACATTTAAATGTGTTAATTTTTGTTGTTTTTTAATGGAAATTTTTCATTTCCCATCACTATCTGTCTTGGTGGCAGTGGTCACCAGGACAAACAGAGAACATAAATCTCCCCAACAGGCAAAATAAAAACTCAGCAGGGATTTCAACTTAAGCAAGCCATACATGGATCAGTATTTGGCTGGTTCCGCAGGGACTAGGCAAATTTCTATCCATGTATGGGCACCCTGGTTGAACACAAGTCGATCTTTTAATAGACTTGTGTACATCCAGCCTGTCAGGTTTTTCCCGGACGATCAGTGCTGCCGGTTATAGCTGGCAACACTTATCATTGCGTTCTGCCGCCATGGAAGGCTCCCCGCTGGCAGAACACCCCCATCAACCCTTTGTTGTGTGACTGTGTTGATGGGGAAATCAAGCAATTTTCTTTCTTTCCGTGATTGAAAGGAATTGTCCCTGTTTAAAAAGTGGATAATAAACAAACTAGACAATGATTGGTCCTCCTTTATACTAGAGCTGCACGATTCTGGCTAAAATGAGAATCACGATTTTTTTTGCTTAGAGGATAGATCACGATTCTCTTGCGATTCTCGCGGCGTAACAGCATCTTTCACATTAAAACAAAAAAAAAATTGTGCTAACTTTACTGTTTCGTTATTTTTTTATTTATTGAAGTGTATTTTTTCCCAAAAAATTGCATTTGAAAGTCCGCTGGGCAAATACAGTGTGACATAAAATATTGCAGCAATTGCCATTTTATTCCCTAGGGTCTCTGCTAATATATAATGTTTGGGGGTTCCAAGTAATTTTTTTTAACAAAAAATATTGATTTTAACCTAATAAAGAAGTGTCAGAAAAAGATTTAGACTTTAAGTGGTTAAACTTCCTTCATTTACACTTTAAAACTTGGCAGACTGCCTGGGTTATTTGTTTACACAGAGAAGTTTATCCCTTTGATCTAAGAAGGAAGAGTTAGTTACAATGTTTCAAGTTCCAAACTTGGCAGACTGCCTGGATGCTTTCTTTTGACAGCTGAGTGAGCAGATAAGTCTCTCCACTTGTTTATATGAAAGAATCAGCAAACTCAGCAGGACAGATCGTCAGAGGGAGTGAATCTAGACCACGATTTTTTAACGATTAATTGTGCAGCTCTACTTTATACTGAGTTCCCTTGCCTATTTATATCTGTTATATCGTTCTAGTAAATATGCAATATGTAATAAATGTAAGATGCCTTGTATGCCTGTATAGACGGCTAGTGTCTCAGTAAGAATGAATTTTATGTGTTTTTTTTTTGCAGGACAGCATGGGTGCAGAAGATCAAAGCTGCATCAGAGTTGTACATTGAGACTGAGAAAAAGAAAAGGGAGAAGGCATATCTAGGTAACAAGCTTAATCATTACACTCATCTGACGACAGCACAACCCTGGCCTGCAGCCAAGTACAGGGTTAAAACACATGTATATAGGAACTGTACAGGTACTCGATAAAAAAACCTTTGAAGCAATGCATGTTTTCATGGTTTTTACTGCAGTGCTAGGTGACTGCAAAATATAAGGAGGGTAACTACGCTGTTTAGAATGTGCTATACCATTGTCTCACTTTGTCTCTTCGGTCAGCTAGTGAACATCACCCTTCCAAAGTAACTGCCTCTCCCATCTGCCATCTTTTAATGCTGACATTCTCACTACAAGATAAACTAAATCAATTGATGGGTTTCAGCTTATGCAAGCATATAAATATTCAGGCTTAAATGCTTATAATTGTGCAGATCTACCTATGAATGATTTCAATTTGCCGTTTATTTAACTTTGCTTTCTGTGTGTGACCCTCTGACTCTACAGAGGTGTCAGAAGTCACCTGATGTGTGCGTTGCTCTCCTGTGGACTATCTGACCTCACACATTATTTTCCGGCTCCTGATTGTGCGGTGTGTTAGAACAGGCGTTTCACAGGACAGCAACTGTTAGGCTTCAGGTGACCTCTGATACTCAAGCAGATCTTGCTCAACCCAGTCATGTCTGATTGCTTTAGAGTGGTTCTAAAGTCAGAAGATTTTTTATCTTAGTGAATTCTATTTGCAGCATCCCCCTTAATATTTACCTGAGCCCCATCCCGATCCAGTGATGTTGCACAAGAGTCTCGGCTGTCCAGGACTCTCCCTCCTCATTGGCTGAGACAGCAGTGGGGCGCCATTGCCTCCCGCTGCTGTCAATCAAATTGGGTGAGCCAATGAGGAGAGAGGGGGGTGGAGTTGAGCCTCGGATCCGTGTCTGGACACACAGAGCAATGACTCGGCTCGGGTGCCCCCATAGCAAGCTGCAGGAGTATGGTTGCCACCTCATCCCTTTAAATCCGAACACACATGAATTACACAGGTTCTGTGGCTGATTAAGATGGTAATTAAACTCACTTGATGCCCTATCTGCATTTAATTAGCCTCAGAACCTGTGTAATTCAAAGGTGTTCGGGTTTAAAGGGATGAGGTGGCAACTCTATGCAGGAGGGAGGGACCCGAGAAGAGGAGGATCTGGGCTGCTCTGTGCAAAAACATTGCACAGAGCAGTAATGACCTGTTTGTTATTTTTAAACACAAACAAAAAACGAGACTTTAGTATCACTTTAATGTAAATTTTCAGTTGGTGTGTGGCAATAATTTTACACGAGGATTTTAGAGAGATATTCCAGTTTGGATGTAAAATAAACTGGAAACCAGGTTTTGAAGGGATTCATAAGTGATGTAGGGTATAAATATGGGGTTGAGTTTTACAGCTGCAAATAGATACACCCTGACCCCTCCAAGTAACTTATTCATAAAACTGTGCAGAAAAGTGCTGCTGGTGTGTTCAGCAGCTATATTAAAACATGTCTACCAGGAGCGCCTTCAACTTAATTGTAGGCAAACAACTGAATGCACAGATAACATACATATACAAAAGCTGTTTTAGTTGCCAAAGGATTTATAGAGAATTGTGTAAAGTTTATCTCTCAATTGCCACATCCGTAATGTATATCCATAGAAACACAACCAAAAAATTATGGACTTTACTGGCAATGAAAGGGATCACAAATAATTCATAAAAAAAGATATTTATCTACAACCATATCAAAGTCCCAACCTCCTGTTCTTGTTTTATTTCTAATATCGTACAACCATATTAAAACAGCTTATATCATAAGCTGGAGTAGCAATTAAAAACAATACACAGATGATTTCATAGTGAATACAACTGCAGACTCACTATCACCAATATAAACTGCTTGCTGACCAGCGCACGACGATGTATGTCGGCACAATGGCACGGCTGGGCAAATGGGCGTACCTGTACGTCCCCTTTAAGACGTGGCTTAGTGGACACGCGCACCCACCGCATACTCCGTGAGCATGCCCGCGGGTCCCGCGGACTCGATGTCCTGCGATAGTGACACAGAGCGACAGAACAGGGAGATGTAAACAAGGCATTTCCCTGTTCTGACTAGCAACATGACAGAGATCTACTGCTCCCTGTCATCAGGAGCAGTAATCTCTGTAATGTTGTAGTGAGCGCACCCCCCCCTCAGTTAGAATCACTCCCTAGGGAACACACTTAACCCCTTGATCGCCCCCTAGTGTTTAACCCCCTCCCTGCCAGTGTCATTTACACAGTAATCAGTGCATTTTTATAGCACTGATCGCTGTATAAATGTCACTGGTCCCAAAATAGTGTCAAAAGTGTCCGATGTCGCAGTCATGATAAAAATCGCAGATCGCCGTCATTACTAAAAAAAAAAAAATAATAATTAAAATGCCATAAATTTATCCCCTATTTTGTGGATGTTATAACTTTTGCGCAAACCAATCAAAATAAGCTTATTGCCATTTTTTTTCACCAAAGATATGTAGAAGAATACATATCGGCCTAAACTGAGAAAGAAATTCTTTTTTTTTTATATATATTTTCTGGGGATATTTATTATAGCAAAAAGTAAAAAATATTCCTTTTTTTTTTTTCAAAATTGTCGGTCTTTTTTTTGTTTGTCTATAGCGCAAAAAATAAAAAATGCAGAGGTGATGAAATACCACCAAAAGAAAGCTCTATTTGTGGGGGAAAAAAAAGGACGTCAATTTTGTTTGGGTGCAACTTCGCACGATTGCGCAATTGTCAGTTAAAGCGCCGCAGTGCCGTATCGCAAAAAGTGCTCTGGTCAGGAAGGGGGTAAATTCTTCCGGGGCTGAATCGGTTAAATTACTGTAAATATACTTGAGTTGGTTCATTAAATGTATAGCTGTATTTTGAAATGGTGAGTCCTCATGGGTCAACGCATTTCTTTTGTTTAGCTTTCTCAGGACGCATGACAATTTAGCAGCAATTAGAAACCATATATATAGATTCAATACAAAAAATACTGCAGAAGATAATCATTTACAAATTGTATCCCATAATAATCATTTACAAATTGTATTGCACCTCGTTCATGAGTATTTAGGTAGCGTAAGGGGCTGGGGCGGGCACCGGAGCAAAAAGAAGTCGTCAGGTGGACAGCAGGCGGCAGAAAAAACTGCCCTAATGATGTAACAATATCAGTGTAAGGAGTTTCTAGGGAAATTAACAGGTAGCATACCATAGGCCAAACGTGTTTACCTACCAAGAGGAGAAGTGGTGACGCTTGTGGAAGAAATTGCAAGCATCAATCCATAATCAATACATTTAGCACATTCATCACTATATGATGTAGAAATATATAGCCATCTAAATAAAAAATACAGTGTATGTAGATATAAAGAATGTCACTGCACTGAAAGACTGTACTCAAACCAATTTTTTTGGTTTTTTTTCTATGGATATAAAGTCCTGAGATTCCTACAGTCATTCCACATAGCTCAGCCTGGCCTGGCCTGACAGTGAAGAAGACCTGATCATTCAGTTAAAGGTCTTCTCCCCACCCCCGCCCTGTGATTGGACAGTAGTTATAACAGCAAACTAATGAGCTCATCTCTCTGTCGCTCTGCTCTCTTTTCCAATTAGCATGTTCCATGCACTGCAGCTCACCTTATCAGTTCCCTGTGCTGCTTTTCCATCCCCTCTCTGAGCACTGCTGTACAGAGGGTACGGTAAACTGCAGAAGGCAGATACCAAGTCAAATTCCAGTACTTGCAATGCTTGCTTTTAATTATAAAACACAATACATTATTTATGAATAATTACAGAGCTGCTCTCAATTGTGTCTATTATATCTGCCTGGAGCTTTAAAGGAGACCTATGACAATGGAAATATGTATTAACCAAGTGTAGGATGTGACAGCTGACAGCACAGGATGCATTGGTAATGTATAACTGGCCCAATTACCTGGGTTAAACACACTCTGGGGGTACCTTAGCTGGCAGATTCTAAAAATTGGCTTGATGTTTTTGTTTTATTTTTATTAGCAATGCTGGATGATATTGGTGTAAAAAAAAAAAAAAAAAAATCTTGGCGTCAAAATGCCACAACCTTAGCTGGCTTTGGTTAGTACTGGAGACCTCATTTTGAAAGCCAAAGATACAGTATGTAGCTGCACCTTCCTGTGTCTGCAGTTACATGTATCATTAGGTTATGCAGAACAGTTATAGCTTCACATTTAGACATTGGAAGCTGCATATCATGCTGATTGTTCTTTTTCTTTCTAGTGCGTTCTCAGAGAGCCACTGGGATTGGGCGGCTGATGGTGAACATTGTAGAAGGTATCGAATTAAAGCCATGCAGGTCACATGGTGAGTACTTGCCGCTGTGAAGGTTTGCGAGGGAATGGCTTTGATCAGAGGATTTAGAAATGAAAAAATATGTTCTGGTTGCTTGCTCTGTGTAGTTGAGGCAATGGTATTGCACAGAGTGGTCCCTTACCTTCTCTACCGGAGACCGCCCCCGCCGACGCTGTCCCCTCCTCTTTCCTGCGGGTGTCTCCTCCGCAAACCTTGTGTTGAGGAGGCACGTATGGGCGTGCTTCTAAGCTGAGCTATGTGTATCCACAGACGCAGACACACACAGCGTGGGGAGGCCGTGCCCCCGCCCCCTCCTCCTAACAGAAATTTACTGACAACAGCAGGGGCCTATGGCTCCCACTGCTCTCAGGGTCCCCTGTGAGACTAAGGAGAGCGAGCTGGTGTGCTGCAGATGACACAGAACTGCATAAGTGGAGTAGTAAGGTGTAAGTGTTAAGGGATGGGGGCGTGAATAGTTAGTGGGGTGTTTTTTACCTAATGCAGGGAATACTTTAGATCCAGGAAACAACAAACAAATCCTCAGTACAAGTAGTGATCTCACATAAGGCTCCTAATGGAATGCATTAGGAAGTCTCTTTACCAGATTGTCCAATCCATGCAAGTGATCATAAAACGCTTTATTAAAGTTCAGGAATGAAGTAAAATTCCACAAAGTATGACACCAAAGGTCACTGGGATATCCAATTGCACAGTTAATGAAATTAGATTAGATATAATAGTTGTTTATTTGAACTGCACACAGAAACTGTGCTAAAAAATTATTTTGGGACTTTTAAAGTTGTTTTTCACTTAGCAATACATGAGTATTTTTCCTTTTATTTTTATTCCTATGTTGGATCATTTTTTTTAGAATTATTCATTTTATGAGTGATGCAAAAACTTTTTTGAACTATAGTATGTTAGCACTTTATAAGGTTCATAGCACTGAATTTCATACGTGAATTTTGTCTATTAGCATGTTGGCACTTTGTTTATATATGAAATGTGATGGATTTTATATAAGTTTATTTATTTATGAATGTATTACACTGTATTAACTTGAATTAAGAATATAAGTAAATAGTAATTTATTAGTAAATAATAGGACGTTAGCTCTTTATTTGTTTGCAGAGATGTGATCCATTCACCAGGTTTATTAGTTTCATGTATTAATTAGACTTTACATAGAAATATTGGTTGCTCACAGCGCTGTCATCTTGCAGACATATAATTTAGGTTGGGTTAATCCCAATAGTGTAGCAGCAGTGTAATATTTTATATAAAGATCTTGGCATGGTTCCATCTCATTGAAGAGTCTAATTAGCCCTCCTAGTTGTTATCTTGTGACTACAGAACAATTAGTCTTTATATCAGGGGTGCCCAACCAGCAATCTGCAGGTCGCATGCGGTCCAAGAGAGTTCAGCATGCGGCCCCAGATATGTCCTGGAGGGATTGCCGCACAAGCATAGAAGCCACAGCGGCCGGCAGGGACAACTTAGGCTCAGGCGTGTATAGAGGTAAACCGGGGATGCTGTTTTTTGTTCTTTTTTTGTAATCGCATCGGCAGCAGTGAATACAGGGACTCCCGATAGCGCCAGGCAAGCAAATGCTGCATGGCAGTATCTAGGGGGGTGCTGGGGTGGGCTACACCTCCCCCGGGGCCACCGCCCACTTCCTCCCCACGCAGCATGGAGGTTGTGGGGAGGGGGGCGCAATTCACCCCAGCACCCCCCTACATACAGTCAAGCGGCTGTGTGTTGCCCTCTTTTACTTTTATAATAAAAAACTTACTTTTACAATAAAAATAAAAACAATTTTACTCAGATAGGTACATTTTATTTATATCTCAGTGGTTGTTAACTTGTGATCTTCCCGACCTTTTCTCCTCATTGGCTATCCTTATTGTTAGTGTATTTTTATATGTGGCCCAAGACAATTCTGCTTCTTCCAATGTAGCTCAGGGAGGTCAAGTTGGATACCCCTGCTTTATAGAGTACAATAGAGAAATTGTTTGAGTAAATTAGCAAAAGACAACTGGGCAGGGCTGACACCACTCAGTGCACAAAAAAAAAAAATGCATGTTGTCATCTCACAACAAGAATTAGGAGCCAAGTGCATTTCTGGCAGACCAACTGGTATTTTTCAGTAAATGCAGAGACTTAAAATAGATAGAATATGCATAAAAAGCACTGTGTTACTGTTAGCGCTATGTAAATCCTGTATAATAATAAAAATAATATTGACATATTCTCTTCGGCCACTACCAAAATCTGATATATCAGTGTTGGGCAGGGAAACCCTGTAAGAACATAAAAAATGTTCCTGTATACAGTAGACTGTAATTTGTATCTTATATTTATACTGGTATGTATTATTCTGTCCAGGTAAGAGTAATCCATACTGTGAGATTACGATGGGCTCCCAGTGCCACATCACCAAGACCATCCAGGACACTTTGAACCCCAAGTGGAATTCCAACTGCCAATTCTTCATTAAGGATCTGGAGCAGGATGTTCTCTGTATCACCGTCTTTGAAAGGGATCAGTTTTCTCCGGACGGTCAGTACTGACAGTAGTGTGATGACACTGTATAGTATATAAGAATATATTCCTATTGAGATGCATCACATTGTACTCTGATAAATGGCTGGGCACAAATTTACATTCTGCTTGTAGGGTTCATAGATCCATCAAAGATGTTTTTGGGTGGGAAGGGGTCACTTCAGGTCCTGTTCAAGTAGGACTGAGCACAGCCAGATGCACCTTCTGGTCGTTGGCTCCATCTTCACTTCACTTTAGAGGACCAACTATACCCAAACATACAATCAGACTTTCACATTCAGACACAATTATTCAGCAATAGTACCGGTATGTTGTAAAAGTGGTATGCAAACATTTCTCATTTCGCACAACAGATACTTCATTAGCCTGTGCAAGGGAACAAATTAAGGAAAAAATATACCAATCTAGATATGTGATAGCACGCACTGCCTGCTTAGATCCAACCCACATTGCTCCCTAAGGCCCCTTTCACACTTGTGCGACTTGTCCTACGACTTGGGACTGCACAGTCGCATGACAAGTTGTACCCCATGATTTCCAATGAGTACAGTTCTTAACTGTGCGACTTCAAGTCGTACCGACTTCAAAGTAGTCCCTGTACTACTTTGGTCCAACTTTGATGCAAGTTGAAGCGGGATTCCGGCCGTAAAAAAAAATTTAAAAGTCAGTAGCTACAAACACTGAAGCTGCTGACTTTAAATAAGTACTTACCTTTACTGGGTGCCCGCGATGTCGGCCGCCCGAGGCCGACCCGTCCCTCGGCTCTCAGGTCTCGGCACCGCCATCCTAAGTAAGGGAAACAGGCAGTGGAGCCTTGCGGCTTCACTGCCAGTTTCCTACTGCACACGCGTGAGCGGCGCTCTGTGATTGGCCCCGTGGTGTTCTGGGAACACACACAGTTCCCAGAACACCACGGGGCCGCTCACCGAGGAGCAGAACGCGTCGCGGAATAGGAAGAGGCAGATTAGGAAGAGTGCCTAGCAACAAGGGTTTAGGTAAGTTTTAAAAAAAAAAAATTTTTTCAAATGTTTTTTTTTATTCTTTTTAGGATTTTTCATGCAATTTTTTTTTTTTAGGGTGGCCCTCCACTTTAAGGTCCATACTTAGGAATTCCTTGAAATCGCCGCAAAATCGCGCCACTTTCAAGTCGCAGCATCCCTTCGGGACTCCTGTCTAGGAATAAATTTAAGGTCACCCATAATCGAAATAGATTACATCTATCACATGCAGAATAGAAAGCAGTCTCAACATATAAAGTAGTATATGGTATAAGCATAACTTAAAGTGACCTATTGAGGCTGATTTACTAAAACTGGAGAGTGCAAAATCTGGTGCGGCTCTGCATAGAATCCAATCAGCCTTCAGGTTTTAGCCCTGGTTCACACTGATATATTTACTGAGAAGATCAAAAACAAAACACCACACAATTGTACAAAATAATAAAAAAAATAAACAATAAAGCATGCCGTCTCACATGCCCCGTATGATTATTAACATAGAAATTGCAAGAAAGACACATAATAAGCAAATGTCACATATTTCATAGCAACGTTTACAATAATCATAACAATAGAAAATCCTTTATCCCTTTCCAGGATAATAAGTGTTTTCTTAACATAAAAGTATAATATACGTAGCAATCTTTTGGCATGTGAGGAGAGTGTCAGGTCCCTGAAAATTCCCAAAAGGCAGTTTTTGGGGTGCAAAATATTCGTTAAGCTCAATGTGGAGGAAATGAAGAAGCCTGCTTCTACCCATAATCCCTGAACTACCGGGAAGGACCAGAAGCAGTGGAGGAAATAAACCTGGCCACAACCTCTGAAGCATTCTGCTGATTGGCTTAAACCCATCTTATGTAGTCAAGCAGGGGTAAGATGGGAGTAGTGAAAGATTTTAAGCTGTATAATTCTGTCCTTGGTGAGATGACAGAGTGTTTATAGGTGTCACTAAATTCTGTCCAATCTGCATCTGTAAATGGTATATCTAAGGCAGTGGTTCTCAACTCCTGTCCTCAGGGCCCGCTAACAGGGTTTGCAAGATAACTGAAATACAACACAGGTGATATCATTTGCTGCTCGGTGATTGCAGTATTCTAGTCTGCATCTCCTCAGGGTAATACTTAAAATCAGGCCTGTTGGTGGGCCTTGAGGACAGGAGTTGAGAACCACTGATCTAGGGAGACCCATTTAACGTGCGCACTATTAAATCTGGAATTAGAGTCTGTTCAAGGGTAGAGTAGTAGACCGAAACAAGCTTAGTAGGATCTGGCCATCTTAACATCTTTTCTAAAGGAGGCACTTGGATGGGGTTGTCCAAGGACCCAAATTGTGCACATATGGCGAAGTTGATAATAGTAAAATTTATAGTTAGAGGGTAGGTTAAAGTCAAATCATAACTGTTGGGAGGACTTACAGCCTTGTGTGGTATAGAGATAACACAAGTATTTAACACCTCAAGAGACTAGGTTTCCACCATCCACAGAGCTTGGTGTCCTGTAACCACATCCCAATGATTGGTACAAACAGAGAAACACCCTTGACGGGACGGGACTTTAAAGGTGACATGGACACCAAAAGTATAAAAAGTATAAATTTTATTACAAAAAGTATAAAATTACAATATGGTAAAAATGTCTATGCAAAAACACATGGATATGGTATACATATAGTACTATATGATATAAGCAGGTAAAAATGTTGTCTCTGGTGGACCCAGCGTTTCTGGCTTGAATGCCTTTCTTCAGGGGTTTATACAGAGAACAAACAAGGCCAAGGATAAATCCAAGAGAAAAACCGAGCTTAAATTGGTGTTCCGGCTGAAATTATACTTTTTAAATAAAATTACCCCTATAATACACAACCTTAATGTATTCTAGTAAAGTTAATCTGTAAACTAAGGTCTGTTTTGTTAGTTTATAGCAGTAGTTTGTTATTTTATAAACTTACAGCAGGCCGTGGCCATCTTAAGTGTGGGCATCTGAAGCCAGACTGTATTTCTACCTGGATCTCATCCTTGCAGATCTCGCGCATGCTCAGTGCAGCACAAGCAGTGTAATAGGTTTCAGGTCAGGTTTCCATAGCAACGGCAGTGTCAGAGGAAGTTGCCGCCCCCTCCCAGAAGGCATTGCAAACAGGAAATTATGTGATGGGCCACGGCCAGGGAGGAGGAAGTGAAAGATGAATACAGCAGATATACAGTAGGTGCTGAGAAAAAAAATAAAAAAATATCCAATTCGTTTACAGTGCACAGTTTAGTGAGGGATGCTGAAGAGTTGTAAAAGTGGGTGGAACTCCACTTTAACTTACCACCAGCCCGCAAACAACCAAATGACCTGTCTAACAGTATGCGTTAAAAGCAGGGGTTTAGTCTGCACACATTTGCAAATGCATGCGTAAGCCATGACGAGGCTCTCTGGCTTACGCATGCATTTGCAAATAAATCCAAGGGTTTTTCCCTTGGATTTATTCTTGGTCTTGATTGTACCTGTTGTTGCTTCTTACTGCGATAGCCAGCTATAGATAGGAGCAAGTGGTGTCTTTTTTTTGTATCACTGTCGTGTTTTTTGGTCAGGCAACTCACTGACACCTTTGCAGCCATTGTGCTATATGCTGGGTGTTCAGTGTGCCCCTGTACCTTTTAAGAAGGGGTGGCTTCCCTTCAGTCCACCTGCTCTCACCTACCCATCAGAATGCATGTGCCTCCACTGTGGGGACGCTTATAAATTTGTTAGGTACCACAGATACCGGGGTGCCTTGATGAGGCTCTGTGGCTTACGCATGCATTTGCAAATGTGTGCAGACTAAACGCATACTGTTAGGTTATTTTGTTATCTGCGGGCTGGTGGTAAGTTAAGCTTGGTTTTTCCCTTGGATTTATCTTTGGCCTTGTTTGTACCTGTTGTTAGCCTTCCAATGCTTTTTACTGCAATAGCCAGCTATAGATGGGAGCAAGTGCTGTCTTTTTTTGAATCACCATCGTGTTTATACAGAGAAGACTGCAATCGTATATATCAAATCTACCAAAAAAAAATACAGTATTATAGACGACATAAAAAATAGACCATGATTATCGACCTTCATATGTTTACAAAATGTAGAACATCACATACCTATTGGCATTCAGTGACTTCATACATACAAATAAAAGCAAAAAAGCCACAGGGGGTCAATGGGTCCCGTCAAGGGGGTTTAACACCTCGATAGGACCATCTTTGGGAATCGACCAAAGACTACAGTTACGGTTCAGTGCTTGGTGCCTGTGCAGCCATTCCACATGGCGTGAAAGAGTAGTCCTTAGCCATGTGTAATCTTCCACCAACCCAATTACATTTTTTATTTTTTTATTATATACTTGCTCCAGTGGATGGATGGGGTCACAGAGAAGAAAAACGAATCTACGTGTAAGATTTGAACAGGCAAAATACAAGGATACATTAAGTGGATTTAATTTCCTCTACACTAAGCTCTGATATCCATGAGGATTTATTAAGATCATAATATATAGAATCCTTACTACAATAAATTGTTACATGGTATCACTGTTCTTGATGTGATCACTACCAGAAGAGTTATATCAAAATATGAACACTCCAAATACCGTAGAGATTCATAGATAGCATATATTTATTATTACGATATCCTGAAGATTAGAATAAAGTAACGATGGCCTTCTAATACCCTTCTCTTAGATTTCCTTGGACGGACAGAAATACGAGTATCGGACATTAAGAAAGACCAAGGCTCGAAGGGTCCAGTTACCAAGTGTCTGCTGCTGCACGAGGTCCCAACAGGCGAGATTGTCGTCCGGCTGGACTTGCAGCTGTTTGATGAACCATAGGAAGACTTGCACAAGCCGCGTCCTCCTTCCATCCCTCAGCGCCTCGTCTGCAGGGCCCTTCACGATGGTACATCGCCAAACCCGGATCCGACATTGCCGCTTTATCGTCACAGATTTTTAATTGGGATTGCCATTTTCTAAGAAAATGTCTGTGTTTTATATGTGGGACTCCATTTTAGATATTAGCCAGTTGTATTTTTTGCTTTTCTGGGTACAGATGACCTTTGCTGTGATAGGAACATTTAAAACATGTTCTGATTTCCTCTCCCATCACTAACTGTATATAAAGCAGACGGTACATTTAAGAGTTTGGAAAGGAATACTGCAGGGTTCTGGTCCAGCTACCCATGATTCCTTGCTGCTAGAGCATGAGCTATGTCCTGTCAGGCTGGAACTTTTAGTTCTATACCCACTGCAGAATCATGGGAAGTGTGGAAAATGTAGAATATTTGACCAAAATAATTGAGACTAAGTCATGTAATATTCATGGACTCTACACTAAGTTATTGTCTTATAACACTCCTCAGTATCAGTTGTTACATTTCATTATTGGAGTTTTTTTTTTTTTCTAATGGCAATGTAAGAAGAGTTACAAAGTTTTATGCAAAAAAAAGTGTTTTTTAAATGCAGTCCATAAGGAAATTTAGAAGCTACTGTTGTACTGTACTCATGTACATCTATGGAAGATCTCATACCTTGTATGTCGATATGTTCTTAATAAGAACTAGGTTTACTTCTCTTTTAATACTTCTCCACCAATGAGCATCAGAGCTGCCTTGAAAGTCTGAATCTGATTGGTGGTAAAGAAATAGCTCCACTTCCTAGTAAGCACACAATCATCCATATAGCCCTGTATGGTTTACATTTACTTGAAAGTTCCTTACAAGAGATTTTTGCCCTCATTTTCTACCTATTAGCTTGCAAAATTTGATTCAAAGAAATGCTGTAGCTTAAAAGGAAAATTCTATAAAAGCAGTCTGTGAAAGATGACTTACCGCTCAGGCAGTAGGGAATCCTTTCTTAACTCCCCTGATGAACTACAGCCTCTGGCAGTATCTGCAACGTCCAACATGTTTGTTGGCATTGGGAGCCTGATTCCCCCACTATGGTTCCTCCATCTGCCTTGCATGAACTACTCTATCCTGTAGTGATGTAAGGCTGACAGAACCATAGAGGATGGCAGGTGATGCAGGCATGTAGCAGTGTAAGCCACTCAAATTTTTTTCTGAAAGCTGTAGCCCTACAAGTGAGGACTTAAGTATTAAGAGTCTACTTTGCTACACTGCTTATTTTAGAAGTTTTTTTTCAAGCAACAGAGTTGCTTTAAAGTATATCTAAACCAGGGGTCTCAAACTGGCAGCCCTCCAGCTGTTGTGAATCTACAAGTCCCATCATGCCTCTGCCTGTGGGAGTCATGCTTGTAATTGTCAGCCTGGCAATGCTTCAAGGGACTTGTAGTTTCGCAACAGCTGGAGGGCTGCCAGTTTGAGACCCCTGATAAACACAAAAATGTATTATATTGCCCTTTACCAGTCCTTAGATGTGGTGGCTGCATTATTTTCCTTCTTTTTTTTTCAAGCTACCACCATTAATTTTCATCTGGTGATCCTGCCAGCAACACACTTTCTGTCCCCCTGGGGTTAGTTGAGCCTAGGTTCACACTGGTGCGGTGCAGGGAACCTCATGTGAATTTGGAGAGAAATTGCAGGCATTCCTTTTCAAATCACATGCAATTCTTTGCAGTGCGATTTGAGGCCGTTCATTTTGTATGGCTCAAATCGCAAAGCACCCACACAAAAAAGGTGCATGCAACTTTTTTTTGCCACACTAGAATTGGATCGCATGGGTGTTTACACCTATGCATTCTGATTCTGCCAATCGCATTGCATTTGTGAACCATTTTTGGGGTGTCCTTAACATTGACACCCGCGGCGGTTCACATGAACAGAGTACGATTATGATGCAGTGCGGAAAACGCACAGGAATCGCTGCACGTCTTGCACCGCATCAGTGTGAACCATGGCTTACACAAACTGGAAAGTGCAACATCTGGTGCAGCTCTGCATAGAAACCAATCCGTTTCTAACTTCAGCTTGTTCAATTAAGCTTTAACAAACAAAAACTGGAAGCGGATTGGTTCCTATGCAGAGCTGCAACAGAATTTGCACTCTCCAGTTTTAGTAAAGCAACCCCTTCGTGTCTACATGCATTCTTGCATTGTATCTATGGAGGGAGCCATTGCTGTCATACAGGCTGGACCTTTAATATGTCTGCCTTTGTTCACTCCCTATTACATGGTAGTTTGATGGTAGTAGTAGTTTACACAAGACAGATGTTGGTGCTTTTCTTTTCTGCTCAGTAGAAGTGTTGAGGGCACTGCAATTCTGGCATGATCAACAGGTATTTTCTGTACTTGCTGAAAATGTTCTTGGCCCGAAAAATAAAGATGAATCCAACCAAGATAGTTTAAGAAAGATTCTGAGTGGATATCGTTGGGGGGGGGTTTACACAAAATCTGGTGCAGCTGTGCATAGTAACCAATCAGCTTCTAACTTCAGCTTGTTCAGTTAAGCTTTGACAAGAAAAAAGAAAAACCTAGAAGCTGATTGGTGCACAGCTGGGGCTGTGCATAGAAACCAGTTTTAGTAAATCCCTCCCATGTTTTATATGTACAGCCCTCTATTTTATTGTTCGAATCTTTGTGGCACATGGTTCCAACGTTTTCGGCTAGCGCCATACTGGAGCTTTTTATGCCTGTAATCCTTCAGCTGATGGGGGCTTCTCCCAGAAATCTCTGGAAAGGATGAGAAAGAGTTCCCACACTGACAAAGTACAGATTCTCACTCTCTGTCAGGATTTTGTACGATGCCAGGAACCCAGTCATGTTCTGGGTCTTTGACTGAGAAGAAAAGAAACAACGTGGTACCAATCACCTAAAATGTTCAGGACACTAGCAAGGTCAGCCCCTGATTGGTTTCATGTTAGGAGTTTGGAGCTGAGCCCTGAGCAGTGATTTAAATTTGCAAGGTGAAATCCTTCATAGATGTACTTTCTTAGGGAATTTCAGGAATGCCGCGAGTTACTTGACCAACCCCACTCATTCCATGGTAGCAATGTCCAAGGGAGCATCATTGATGGACTGCAGTTAGATGTTTCACCTGTGGTGTTGCTACAGATTGCATACAATTGTCCTAGTTAAAAATGATTTTGCTAAGTTTGGGTCATTGGAATATACCCTGGGCAACAGAAAGATGTGGGAGTGAGTCAGCCAGAACTGCCCCCTCATCCTCCCAAGAAAACAGAGGTCCGAATACAGGTGAGTTGTGTATTTGCTCCACTAGTCTCTTTTTTTTCCTATATGTAAAGACCATAAATACACAAACTGGTGCTACAACCTCCTAAAATAGTATCGCGGCTGTATCACCAGTGCTCAGTCAGAGGCAGCTGACACCTCATCCACAACGGTTAATCCAACAGAAAAAGCTGGCACCACGGTGAATGCTCTGCAATCATAAGCTTTGTTCAGCGGGTAACAAATAACAGCCATAGGATGTTAATGCTTTTCAGCCAAAATTGGTGTTATTCATGACTGATGAGTCATGAATAAGACCATTTTTGGTTGAAATGTGTTGACATCCTACGGCTGTTTGTTATCTGCTGAATAAAGCCTATGACCATAGAGCAGTCACTGTGGTTCCAGCTCTTTCTGTTGGATTGACCAATGTAAAGACCATAACCTCAGGTCCAAGATTCACAATCGTAGAGTGTACAGTAGCTGGGCCTATAAAGCCTTTCTGGCCGAGGAGCAGCACTCCCAGCAGCCAAAATGCCTCCATGATAGGTCACATCATACTTCTTATAAAACATAGGAGTTGATTTCCTGTTGCACATTGTGGTTCAGCCAGGCTTATGGATACAGGCCAAGGCCCATATCACCCAGATACATTTGGATGAAAGAAAGCTTGTTGGTGGACTATTAAGCTTATACAGTAAAAATGGTTTTAGGAACAGTGAGGTAGAAAACTGAACAAACTAGAATATCTCATAGCAACCAATTATGAATCATCTGAGTTGACCTCAGTAAGCTTAAATCTGGTTGCAATGGGTTACTGTAGTATGGACACCCTCACTACTTTCGTGCTGCCTTATTGAACAAACATGCCTGAGTTATTGAGCTACAATGTTCTGTAAACTAACAATTTTTTTGCTATTTTAGTCATTAACCATCTGAAAGTCCTTTTTTTTTTCCATTGTCATATTATCATGTATTGATTCTGTTGATCAGTATGGCTATTGGCCTGTCATCAGCACAGTGATAAGGCTGCCATTTTGTGAGTGTCTTGATAGTGTTGCTAGTTCTTTGACAACACTTTCAGGTCCAGGTACTACCATGACACTGAAAATGTGCTGAGGTCCCTTCAGGAGACATCCCTGGGTGTGAATAGTTAATTGAAAGCAGCAAATTCAGATAAAGGTCTAAGTCAGGGCTCTGCGGCAGAGGACCATGGGAACCCCACGCTGTCTGCTCTTGTTCAAGAGCATTGGCGGCACTTACCGTTGAGACTACTGAATACTGCCGTTAGAGTCTGATAATTAATTTATTGACATTGTATAAGGTACGTGTTTTTTAATATGGTACGTATGCCACTATGGCAATTCCTATAAATGCTTTTTAGCCTCTAGACAATATCATGTCTTTTTTTTTTTATTATTATAGTCCAGAATGGACGCACATCATTGCACAAATTAACATTTCGCTAGAACTCGGTGACCTGCTTCTCTCTAGCTGTTGTCAAGCTTCAAGTCACAGAGGCTGAAGTTTAACGTCACCAAAGGGAAAGGCCCCGGTTGCCAGTCTGTGATATAACTTTTTTTTTTGGGGGGGGGGGGGCTACAGACCACTGTAATATAACTGTATTTTGGAATATTGTAGGGGTTTCAAAGTCTTCAGCGTTTACATTTCATACTTAAATATTTCAGCTTTTATTTATTAGGGAAAGTGTTGAATTTTGCACTCACCATTTTTTGCCATACATTTGGTTATATTGAAGGGAATCCTCTCCAAAAGAAAAGCATGTATTTGTTTGCCATATTAAGGCTTATACCTTTAAAGTATTTGGTTTTTATGTAAAAGTTGCTGTCCTGCTTTCTTGGATAATTTTTACTGATGTGAAAATATTAAGTAGGCCAATGGCGGCCATTTTGTTCAGGTTAGTTTGTATCGGGGTTCTGTAAAGCTGAATTCATCCCCCCCAAAAATGTTTGTTTTAAGTGATTGCTCGCAAGATAATTCACATGCTGAGCTTGAAGATCTCTCCGGGATTTGTGTGGTGAGATACCCAGCAGTTGTGTCTACATTCTGCACCCATTACATGCCAGTGTACCCTTCTATTCATGAAAAATAAGCAAGGAAAAGTACCTGCAGACATGAGAACATTTGCCTGACTGAGCCATCAATGGTCAGATTGGGGAACGTTTGTGTGTCTCTAGGGCACTACACAACCGCAGTAGACATTCCCTGCTGGCATTGCCTTGGTTGAAAGAGTTGATTGGCTGGGTTGGCTTGATACCTACTAGGGTTGTCCCGATACCGATACTAGTATCGGTATCGGCACCGATACCAAGCATTTGCCCAAGTACTTGTACTCGGGCAAATGCTCCCGATGCTTCCCCCGATACCTTGACTGTCAGCGGTGATGGACGTGTGGGGGAGTTACAAGCTTCTCCCCCCGCGGCTTTCAGCTGCTTAGTGACATACAGCGGTGATCGGTGCTTGTAATTCCCCCACACGCGATCACCGCTGACTGTCACCTCCTCCTCCTTAGTCCCCCCCCCGCTGTCCTTCTTCTTTGCTGTGTCCCCCTCCGCTGTCCTCCTCCGTTCCTCTGTCCACCTCCCGCTGTCCTTCTTCTTTGCTCTGTCCCCCTCCGCTGTCCCCATGCGTTCCTCTGTCCCCCCCGCTGTCCTCCTTCTTTGCTCTGTCCCCCCCCCCCCCCGCTGTCCTCCTTCTTTGCTGTGTCCCCCTCCGCTGTCCTCCTCCGTTCCTCTGTCCCCCTCCGCTGTCCCCATCTGTTCCGGCTTTCCGTTGTCCCCCTCTCTCTTCCTCTGTCCCCTCCGTTCTGCTGTCTCTCTCTGCTGTGTGTATGGAGAGAGTCAGCTGACTCTTTCCATTCACATAACTGAAACATTGTAATCTCCTGTGATTACAATGTGTCAGTTTATGAATGGAGAGAAGCTGCTGTGTTCTCTCCATTCATTCTCAGTGCAGCTGACGCTGCAGAGAAAGGGACTGGGGAATCTCTATCCTCAGTCTATTTCTCTGTCTCAAGGGGGAGATATCAGAGGTCTGTTAAGACCCCTGATATCTCACCAAAGCCCCCCAACAGGGCTGATTAAAAAAAAAAAAAAACACACACATAGTGCAATAAAGAATAAAAAAAAAATTGTAAAAAATAATAAATGTAAATGAAAAAAAAAACAAAACAAAAACACACACACAGACACCGTTCACTATACCACCACCCCCGCCCCCCCCCCCCCCTCAAAAAAAAAAAAAAAAAAAAACCTGTCACGTGACATTAAAAAAAAGTATCGGTAATCGGTATCGGCGAGTACTTGAAAAAAAGTATCGGTACTTGTACTCGGTCCTAAAAAAGTGGTATCGGGACAACCCTAATACCTACCCAATGAATTTTAAGAGAGAGGCCAAGGCCAGGGATCACTAGTAAGCATTCCTTCTCTGTCTAAGCATACGTGTTCAGCCAATGTGGACCACAATCTCATTTTAGAGAACAAGAGTCCATATTCTGAAGAGTGACCTGTTGGTTATTATGGCCTTGGGGGAAGAGTGGAGACACAAACGAAAGCAGAAAACTCGCCCCCCGGAATTTTATGACATACCAGGACTAGAAACTAGTTTTAAGAGGAGCTGGGTTATATGGTGTTCTGTCTTTTAGAACCATTTTGACACTTTCAGTGTATTGTCCAGTTAGCTGAACTGCAACTTGTAGACTCCTTGTCTGTCCAGACAACATATCAAGACATTTTATCGCCTATTCTGTGTTGTATGATTTTCATGTTGTTTTGGTGGGGAATAAAGTTTATTAAATCTATTAGTGAAGTATTAAAATGTGTCCATGTTTCATTACTCCATGTCACAGCCCATGGCCTATATTGTGCTTGCTCTGCTTATAACTATTGACCTTTTACAGAAACAGAAGCTTCACCTTCTTCACTATGAACATCCACAACCATGGCCAAGGTTTGTGCATATATAAGACTTTCGATCAGGCCTGTTCCCACTGAGCCAGCATCTTAGCTCAAAAGAAAACAGTTCCCCTCAAGACAGGATCATTATTGTCTACAATCATTTCAGAGGCCATTAAAGAACAACTTCACCCTGATCATCTAGGCTCATGTGAAGGAACAACTACACAGGCAGTAGTATCCTATGCTCTAAAAGTCTCAACCATTAATGATGTAAGGAAACCCTAGGGTTGAGAAAGGTGGTCCAATGACTACAACCAGGCACACAGCCCAATGCCGGTTATGTAACGCCTCTCTACAACAGATCAATATCTGTGCAAGAGACAAGTGGTCTTTGCTGTCTCTACTTCCTGCAATCAGTAATAGATGATGTATGGCCTGAGGTTGAAGAAGGTGTTTTTACAGTGACTGCAGCATTCCATGCCCTGGAATAGAGGTAGGGTGACTAAGTAAGCAGGACTGAGGACGGCTGGGTGACATTATTGCTGTCTATCTAAAATTATTATTTACCTCTTACCTGTTGACCAAGTAATGGGTGCCAGACAGAACAAGGAGAGAAGGAAAGTCTCCCAAATGGTGACACGGAGATGGGAATATACTAAGATTGGAGAAGTTGAACATGGTGACCAATTCGCTTCTAGCTGTAATTTTCAAACCTTAAAGTGGTAGTAAACAAAGTGGGCCCCCTGGTTGTTTAAGCCATATTGTGCTAGTATGCACTGCATACTAGCACATTATGGCAGACATACCTTAAAACAAAGCTCTCCAGTGGCACACTGTCACGGCTGACAGGGCTTCTATCTTCACTCACCTTCCTTCCGGGTTTGCGGGCTTCAGCCATTTGAATGGCAGGGCTGCGATGTCGTCACTCCCACACATGCGCGTGGGAGTCACCGCCACGGTACAGAGCTCTGAAGGGATGGCATGCCATCCAAGTTTAGGAGATATTCACTGTACCTATAGACAAGCCTTATTATAGGCTCACCTGTAGATACAAGTTCAAAAGCGGAGTTTACTACCGCTTTACCTTGAAAAAGCTAAAGTTAGAAGCTGATTGGTTACTATGCACGTTTGCTCCAGTTTTAGTAAATCCCCCCCCCCATGTATTTAAAGCCTGACAGCTATTCTAACCTTTCACAGAAAAATGTGGTAAATTGATTCTAAAGATAAGGTCCTTGGACCCCAAGGGCCAAAAGATAAGCCCGAAGACTAGCAGTGGACCAGTAGGGGGAAGAAGTAAATCATGTGTGTCTATAGAGTATATATACAGTTGTGTTAAAAATAATAGCAGTGTGTTTAAAAAAGTGAGTAAAAGGGCCGGTTGTATCTGGGGTGCACTACGTACCGAGTCCAGGATTCATGGGTGCGCTACGTACAGAGTGCAGGGTTCAGGGGTGCGCTACGTGCAGAGTTCAGGGGTGTGCTGTGTGCAACCCCCAGCTTCTCTCCCCCTTACCTGGCCCAGCTCTAGTACCTCCCTGTGTAGGCGGCTCTGTCTTGCCTTGCCTTACAGGCAGATCGTTCTCTCTCTGGAGATCTGTCCTTATCATGGGAAGCGGGAGTGGAGGGTGAGAGCTGGAGTTGGTGAAATAGTTCCGCCACATTCCGGCTGCAGAACTGGCTGTGAGGGCTACTGGACACGGCTTTTTCAATTATTAATTAAATTACACAGAATCAGTCATGAATGTTAGGGCTGTTGGCTTTCTATTACTCTACTACATCTACTAGCAAATTGTTGGCCATATAGAAGTATAATTTATACCAAAAACAATGATTGATCTGGTTAGTGATGTTGGACTGCTATTATTTTGAACACAACTGTACACTGTATAACATGTCCACTTAGGGACACAGGAAGTCTTAGATCTTTAGATATTACTGCTGCCCACAGAACTGCACACTGGCAATAGACCAGTATGCCCCTCCCACTAATCAGCATGTCTCAGTTTTGCAGTGCTGGGAGTATGATTGTAAAAACAGAGGTATGGGATCTGTGTCCCACAATGGACTCCAAAAAACAGGATTGTTGTGCGCGCCATAAAATCCTATCATCTTGTCTGTTGAGGGAAAACTAGGGACTGCCTGCAGCTTAAATAGCCATCTGAAGGATCTTACACCTAAAGCTGGCACCAGATGAGGTTGCAAGTTTCACTTGGCAAAATTTGGAGACTATGCAAACTGAAGACCAGGTGACAGCCTTGCAAATCTGGGAAAATAATGCAGTGGAAGGTTGTATGATATTCTGCCTATGCCAACTACAGATGGTGGAATGAGAAGCCGTTGCACCTTAAAAGGGAATCGGTCTTCCTAAAAAAAAAAAAAAAAAAACAGTGACTTAGAGATTGACTCCCACAACCCAAACCACATCCAACGTGGGGAAATTTTCTTTTAGTGAACTGATAGGGGGAAAGACGAGCAATGTCCTAATTGAGGTGAAAAGGAGAAACAACCCAGACAAGAAGTCCAGGCCACAACACCACCTTGTCCCTATGCAGAACCAGAAAAGGTTCCACACAGGATAGAACAGCCATTTCAGACACTCATTTGGCAAGAAGCACAACCTTGATAGATATTGTAATTTCTGAAGCTTAGAGAGGGAACGAAATTTAGATCTGGAAACTAATGGGGGCAGCCAAATGGGATAACCCCCTGTACATACAGCAGTGAGGGGAAAAAAACCCAGACTGAGGGAGATTGACAGTTATTTTGTGTTTCTTCCATTTGCGAATAATCGCACCAACTGTTGTCACCCTCTCGCCAAGCTGCTTGGCGATGGTCTTGTTGCCCGTTCCAGCCTTGTGTAGTAGGTCTACAATCTTGACCCTGACATCCTTGGACAGCTGTTTGGTCTTGGCCATTGTGGAGAGATTGGAATCTGATTGAATGATTTCTTCTGTGGACAGATGTCTTTTATATAGGTAACAAGCTGAGATTAGGAGCACTCGCTTATTACCTGTATAGAAGACACCTGGGAGCCAGAAATCTTGCGGATTGATAGGGGATTAAATACTTATTTCACTCATTAAAATGCAAATCAATTTATAACCTTTTTGAAATGTGTTTTTCTGGATATTTTTTGTTATTCTGTCTCTCACTAAACCTACCATTAAAATTATAGACTGATTATTTCTTTGTCAGTGGGCAAATGTACAAATTCAGCAGGGGATCAAATACTTTTTTTCTCTCACTGTAAGTATGAGTTCAACTCTCACTGAACAGAATAAATTGGGCAGAAACCTAACCCTTGCTAGTGCTGAGAGCCAGCAATGTATTCCTTCCATTGACAATGACAGATCTTGGGAGAATTAGACTTCCTAGTTTTAAACCTTGTAGGAAATCATAAACTCCGCTTTGTCCCTGTTCTTCATAACCGGAGCTTCAACTGCCATACCTTTAAAATCAGAAACCATGAAGCAGGATGGGAAAAAAAAAAAATCAGTCCTTGGATCAGAATATCCTGAGGGCCTGGTTTTAGCAGGTCAGCGTGCCAGATATGGACTAGTACGGTGCACTGGCAATCACCAGAATGTCCTCTACCTCAATCCTGCAAAGCAGATGCAGAAGTAGTTTCAGGGGGAAAAGATACTGAGCAGGGAGTACTGATCCAATGAAGCCACCAAATCAACCACTGCTTCTCCTAAAGGATCCCTGTACCGGCAGACAAACATGTCCAGTTTGTGGTTGAACCTGGATGTCCACATCTGGCATCCCCCATCTGTGACACGGGGCTTGAATAGCCTCCTGGTGTAGGGACCACTTCTGGGGCCAGGTGCTGCTGGCTGAGGATGTCTGCCTGCTAATCACATCTGAAAGGGCTGGGACATGTAGTTCTGCCAAGGAAAAGATCCAGTCTACCTATCTTACTGCAGTATGGGAGGGGGGGTGGAAGGAGCAGCAAAGTAAAAAGGGATATAACAGCTATTGCCACCAGTCCAGAGCTGACTCTGTCCCTTTAGCTTATGCAAATCAAACGCGTTTTACACAGGGGTTCATATGAACTGACATGAGACACATGCGGGAAATGAGACCGGAGGATTCAAGCAAACCAATAGCCCTGAAGTTTAACATTAGTCCACAAGCGAAGGATTAACCTCACAAGCAGCTCAATCGCTTTTAAAGGATTTTAACCAGGCAGACATAGTTTGACAAAATAAGGTCACAGACAAAATCAAATGAAGGGCAAGGCCTGCCCAGGAAATAAATAAAAAAAAAGTTCTAGGAAGGTAGAAATGATATGTGCCCCTAAGGTGGGACACTGCTGGATCCACAGTGGGGATAGACCCCTTCTGCATAAAATCCTCACTAATAAATATTAAGGGGTGGGGGGCTTCAAACAACTAATGAGGAAATTTCCAGTCTCTAAAGAAAGATAGTTGAAAAAGTAGGTGCAAAGAGTTAAGGCCCGTACACACGATCGGACATTCCAACGGGAAATGTTCGATGTCAGGCTGTTGGCGGTAAATCCGACCGTGTGTACGCTCCATCGGACAATTGTTGTCGGACTTTCTGACAACAAATGTTGGCTAGCAGGCTTTCAAATTTTCCGCGGACTAATGTCTGTTGTCGGATTTTCCAATCGTGTGTACACAAGTCTGTCAGACAAAAGTCCAAAGTACAAACACGCAAACTCGGTAGCAGAAGCGCTCGGTCTTGTAAACTAGCGTTTGTAATGGAGAATTAACATTCGTGACGTGGCAAGTTATGAAATCTCGAAATGCAGCGCACAATTCTCTTCTTCATTAATGGGATAATAATGAAGCTGCTTTGCTGGTGACTGTTATGCCACGTACACACAGTCTGACTTTACGGCAGACTTTGCCCGGCGGACTTTTCAACGGACTTTACGACGGACTTTCTGAATGAAATCCACCAAAGTCCGTCGAATTCGTACGTGATGAAGTACGACCGGACTAAAACAAGGAAGTTCATAGCCAGTAGCCAGTAGCTGCCCTAGCGTGGCTTTTTGTCCGTCGAACTAGCATACAGACGAGCGGACTTTTCGACCGGACTCGATTTCAACGGATTGATTTAAAACATGTTTCAAATCTAAGTCCGTCCAACTTTTGAGAAAACAAAGTCCGCTGGATCCCACACACGATCGAATTGTCTGACGAAATCCAGTCCGCCGGGCAAAGTCTGCCGTAAAGTCCGCTCGTGTGTACGCGGCATTAGGCTCTGAAGAAGAAGGTGCTACCTTCGAAACGCGTCAGCAAGCAGCGGTCTGCACGTCTTCTCCATAGGATCTGGAGACTGCCACTAGTGGATACATCGCCACTAGCTAAAGATCATTTAAAGCGTGATTTTCATCTACCCTTGTGAGTAGTAGTTTTTACGTGTTCTTTTAAATAAACTTGTTTAAGGATAATGCACAAGGCCGGAGCACCCTCTATCTTTTGTTTTTTGTTTGCTTTGCTGGTGATACTGATGGATTTATTGCAGACACATTTTCAAAGGTTTTTTTTTTCTAGTGATGTCAAGAATAATATTATTATGTTTTATTTTATTTGGGCAAGTTACCACAACACCATTATCCTGTAGTTTTTAAGATCAAAGATACAAATATGTTGGTGTCCCTTGTCAATTTTACATTATATTTTTTTTAATGAAACTGCCTACTCCCAAACTGTCATTTGTAAAACACAAAGCCAAGTATTATTCTCCACACTATTTTTATTGTGCATTAAAAAAATAAAATTATACATGCTATCTGCCAATAGAACTTAACCAAAAAAATGCATTCTATGCATCCAAAAATATAGGAAATATACCAAATCAAATCATTATTATTCAACCAAAAAAATAATGTCAAAGCAATAACTCCAAGGCCAATAATAAATAACACGTTATCTCCTCCGATTACGCAACAAGGCTGGTTGACGAACAGCCGTTCAGAAAGGAACTGTAAAGCGAGAACTGAAAAGCGCTAAATGAAAAACAGGAAAAGAAAAGCGCGAATCAACACTCACCAAACTTCTACTAACCTGAAATTAGCAGAAGGAGCCCAAAGGGTGGCGCTAAACAGCTGAAGCACCACGTAGTACGTCACTACGTGCGTAATTGTTGGCCAACAATTGTGTGGCCGTATGTATGCAAGACAAGTTTTGGCCAACGCCCTTCGGACAAAAGTCCACGGTTTTGTTGGCCAACAATCCGATCATGTGTACGAGGCTTAAGTCTTTGCAACCTTAAGTGTTTTAGGCAACCCAAGACTTGAAAGGGCACTGATAAAAGCAACAGGTTGATTCCCGTGTTTTAAAGTGGTGTGCACTGCATTAATAAGAGCAGAAGCTGTCTCTTGTAGTTTGGGAGTAATAATAATAGACTGACTCCTCAGGGGCAAGCTCATTAGTCAAGAACTGACCAATTAATAGGATTCTAAGGGAGTTTAGAGGCAGAGATTTAAGGTATAAAGACAAAAACCTTGGGCTCCATAAGAAGGTGAATGACTCGACAGGCATACAATGCCACAATGAATTGTGGGTGTAGCCAAGACTGCGTTAACAATAGCCGGGGTAAAAAAGGGAGCAACACAAATAGTTCAGTAGGTCAGTGTTAAGTAGTGCAGAAAGTTCAGGGCTCGGGAGTAAGTAATGCAGATCAGGGGTAAGATCAGGAGTAAGTAACTTACAGAGATTGACCCTGGTGTGGTATATATGCCATGTCCGGCGACTGCCTTCTGTTCCCCGGTCACCATCAGCATTATCCCTGGAAGTGAGGAATCATAGTGCATTGCAGTGCACAAGCTCCAAATCAAGTCACACTGTGCAAATGCCAATCCAAAATAGCAATGCTATGCTTCACTGACACTTGCACAGTGTAACTTGAGTTGATGCTTGCATGCTACAATGGTACTACTACGGTGCCCATCTCTTGGGGACACCTGTTTACTGGTGACAGACTCCCACCCCGCATGTACACAAGGCACCCGTAATCTTAACATTAGGACCTTCAGTCTTTTTTTTTTTTTTTTTTTAGCACACTTATTTGATCTCTGCATATTTACAGAGTTGCTATTTAACCACTTAAGGACCGTTAGGACTTACCCCCTTAATGACCAGGCCATTTTTTGCGATACGGCACTGCATCACTTTAACTGACAATTGCACGGTCATGTGACGTTGTACCCAAAACAAAATTAATGTCCTTTTTTTCCCACAAATAGAGCTTTTTTTTGGTGGTATTTGATCACGTTTGCGGTTTTTATTTTTTGCACTATAAACAAAAAAATGCCGACAATTTTGAAAAAAAAAAAAAACTTGCTATAAATATCCAAAAAAGTAAAAAAAAAACAAATTTCTTCATCAGTTTAGGCCAATATGTATTCATCTAGATATTTTGGAATAAAAAAATCATAATAAGCATATATTTATTGGTTTGCGCAAAAGTTATAGAGTCTACAAAATAGGGGATAGATTTATGGCATTTTTATTATTTTATTTTTTACTAGTAATGGCGGCGATCTGCAATTTTTAGCTGGACTTTTACATTGCGGCGGACAGATTGGACACTTTTTTGGGACCAGTGACATTTTTAGTGATCAGAGCTAAAAAAAAAATAGCCACTGATTACTCTATAAATGACATTGGCAGGGAAGGGGTTAACACTAGGGGGCGATCAAGGGGTTAAGTGTGTCCTAGGGGGGTGTCTAACTGGGGGGGGGGGAGTGGACTGACTGGGAGTAGAGAGAGATTACTGTTCCTGATCACTAGGCACAGACGATCACACTGTACTCCCCTGACAGAGCAGGGATCTGCTTTGTTTACAAAAGAATATATGTGGTGGGCAGTCCTTAAATGGTTATACAGGGCACTTATACACCTTCCTGCCCAGGCCAATTTTCAGCTTTCTGCGCTGTCGCTGTTTAAATGACAATTGCCTGATCATGCTACACTGTACCCAAACAGGATTTTTATCATTTTGTTCCCACAAATAGAGCTTTATTTTGGTGGTATTTGATCACCTCTGCGGTTTTTATTTTTTGCTAAACAAGTAAAAAAAGACCGAAAATTTTGAAAAAAACATACGTTTTGCATTTGTTTCTGTTATAAAATTTAGTAAATAAGTATGTTATCTCCTTCACTGATGGTCACTGATAAGGCGGCATTGATAAGGTGGCACCAATGAGCGGGCACTGATGGGTGGCATTAATAGGCGGCACTCATGGGTAACACTGATAGGCAACACTGATGGGCACTGAAAGGCTGTAAAGATGGGTACTTATGGGTAGCACTGATAGGGGCACTGATAGGTATTGATAGGTGTCACGAATAGGCATCCCTGGTGGCACTGGCAGGCATTGTGAGTGGGCACTGATTGGCAGCTGCCTGGGCATTGATCGGCTGCTGCCTTGGCACAGATTTGCATTTTCCTGGTGGTCTGGGGGGGGGGGGGCATATCTGGTGGTCCAGTGTGGATGGCCTTTACCGAGATCGGTGTATCGGTGTGTCAGACTGACACACCGCACCACCGAACGCCGGGATGCGTTTCCCTACGGGCGCGCAGCAGCTGTTATCCTGCAGGACGTCATATGATGCCCAGTCAGGATAACTGAACCACCGACCGTCCATCATTCTGCTATAGGCCGGATGGGAAGTGGTTAAAGTAAAAGTTGTAATTTTGGGGAAAAAAATAAAGTTAAAGTGTGTTTAGGCCGAAATTATACTTTTTAAATAAAAATACCCCTATAATACATAAGCTTAATGTATTCTAGTAAAGTTAGTCTGTAAACTAAGGTCTGTTTTGTTAGTTTATAGCAGTAGTTTGTTATTTTATAAACTTGCACAGGCCATGGCCATCTTAAGTGTTGGCATCTGAAGCCAGACTGTATTTCTTCCTGGATCTCATCCTTGCATATCTCGCACATGCTCAGTACAGCACAAGCAGTGTAATAGGTTTCAGGTCAGGTTTCCATAGCAGCGGCAGTGTCAGAGGAATTTGCCGCCCCTTCCCAGAAGGCATTGCAAACAGGAAATGATGCGATGGGCCGCGGCCAGGGAGGAGGAAGTGAAAAATGAATACAGCAGATATACAGTAGGAGCTGAGGAAAAAAAAATTAAAAATATCCAATTCGTTTACAGTGCACAGTATAGTGAGGGATGCTGAAGAGTTGTAAAAGTGAGTGGAACTCCACTTTAATGTGTATTTTTACAGTGAAGAACTAGAAACACAGTATTTGTGCCTGACCCTGATGTTAATGTATATGTAAAGTGCTGCGTAAATTGACAGCGCTGTATAAGCACCTGGAAAAAAAACCCAGCAGTGAACTTCCTGGTATGGGGGTATACCTAGGCAATCCAGTCCCTACAGACACACAGTTGTGTATCTGCAGTGCGAGATCTAAAACACTGCTGCTTCTGACTGCTAGTCTTAAGGCTGGTACACACAGGCAGAATATTGGCCGGTTTAACAGAAATCGACTGACATTAAGCCAGTTTGTACAGCAGCCTTACAGGCTTTTGTTGAACGAGCATGCTGGAAAATCATTGGCTGCAAGCATGAATCTGCCGTTCCACCACATCCTAAAGGTGCTCTATTGGATTGAGATCTGGTGACTGTGGAGGTCATTGGAGTACAGGGACCTCATTGTCCCAGTGGTGAGATGATTTGAGCTTTGTGACATGGTGCATTATCCTGCTGGAAGGAGCCATCAGAAGATGGGTACACTGTAGTCATAAAAGGGATGGACATGGTCAGCCGTGGAGTTTAAACTATGCTCAATTGGTACTAAGGGGCCCAACCGTTGATACAAGACAGGATGGATCCATGCTTTCCTGTTTACACTAAATTCTGACCCTACCATCTGAAAGTGTGCAGCTGAAATCGAGACTCTTCAGACCAGGCAACATTTTTAATCTTCTGTTGTCCAATTTTGGTGAGCCTGTGAATTGTAGCCTCAGTTTCCTGTTTTGATCGGACGGGAGTGGCACCCGGTGTGGTCGTCTGCTGCTGTAGCCCATCTGCTTCAAGGTTCAATGTGTTGTGCATTCAGAGATGGTATTTTGCATACCTTGGTAGTAACGAGTGGTTGAGGGGAGGGTCCAGAGGTAGAGATAGTCAGCGCGGAACATATTCCAGAGGGTAGTATTGGGGGTATTAGTGGTAAGGTTGACCAAAGCACATAAAAACAAGGTAAGTATAGTTGCAATCTCGGAACACCCAATAAGAGGATAATATGCGACCGGTCTAAACTATGTGGCATGTTCACCAATGCCAGGAGCCTGGCGGACAAGATGGGTGAACTAGAGATACTGTTGTATGAGGAGGATTTTGATTTTGTGGGAATTTCAGAGACCTGGTTCAACAGCTCTCATGATTGGCTGGCAAACATTCGAGGGTATACCCTTTATCGCAAGGATAGAGAGGGTAAAAAAAGGGGGAGGGGTATGCCTATATATCAAGAATAATGTACAAGTGAATGTGATAGCTGACATCCCTAAGGGAGCTAGGGAGGAGGTGGGTAGAGCTCCAAAAGGGATGAAGCTAAGGGGAAAATAATACTGGGAGTGTGCTATAGGACCCCTAACCTGAGGGAGGAAGGGGAGACGGATCACAATTTGGATTAGCAGCAAGGATGGGTGTTATCATAATGGGGGATTTTAATTATCCAGACCTAGACTGGGCGGACGGAACCGCGCATTCATCTAAGGCTCGCCAGTTCCTAAATGTCTTGCAGGACAATTTTATGGGTCAAATGGTAGACGCACCAACTAGAAATAAAGCATTACTGGATCTACTGATTATCAACAATACAGACCTGATCACGGATGTGGAAATACGGGGCGATTTAGGTAACAGCGATCAAAGGTCAATTGGCTTCAGTATAAATCACACAAATAGGAAACATAAGGGGAATACAAAGACACTGAATTTCAAAAGAGCCAACTTCCCCAAACCTTGCTAAAAGGCATAAATTGGGATAAAATCTTAGGAATAAAGAACACGGAGGAGAGATGGGTTTGCTTTAAGAGCATATTAAATAAGGGCATTAGCCAATGCATCCCACTGGGTAATAAATTTAAAAGAGCGAACAAAAGTCCTGGATGGCTTAACTCCAATGTAAAAATGCATATCAAAGAAAGGAGAAGGCCTTCAAAAAATACAAGGTTGAGGGATCATCATTAGCATTTAGACTTTATAAAGAATGCAACAAGAAATGTAAGGGTGCAATAAGAACGGCTAAGATAGAACATGAAAGACACATAACGGAGGAGAGCAAAAAAAAAAAAGTCCCAAGAAATTCTTTAAGTATGTAAACAGCATAAAAGGGAGGACAGGCCATATTGGCCCCATAAAGAATGAGGAAGGATATCTGGTTACAAAGAATGGGAAGATGGAGAAGGTATTGAATTTATTCTTCTCCTCAGTCTTCACAAGGGAATCGGGGGGCTTCAGTAACCAAAACTGCAGTGTTTATCCTCATGACACATCATAAGAAGCACCTCCATGGTTAACAGAGGACAGAATTAAAATTAGACTTGGGAAACTTAACATTAATAAATCACTGGGACCAGATGGCTTGCACCCGAGTGTACTTAGGGAACTCAGTCAAGTAATTGCCAGACCATTGTTCCTAATTTTTTACTGACAGTCGACTGATTGGAATGGTACCAGCTGATTGGAGAAAAGCCAATGTAGCACCAATATTTAAAAAGGGCCCAAAATACATCCCTGGGAATTACAGACCAGTTAGCCTAACATCAATTGTATGCAAGCTCTTAGAGGGGATGATAAGGGACGATATATAAGATTTTAGTTAGGAGAACGGTATCATTAGCAGTAATCAGCATGGATTCATGAAGAATCGTTCTTGCCAAGCCAATCTATTAACCTTCTATGAGGAGGTGAGTTGCCATCTAGATAAAGGAAGGCCTGTAGACGTGGTGTATCTGGATTTTGCAAAAGCATTTGACACAGTTCCCCATAAACGTTTACTGTACAAAATAAGGTCTGTTGGCATGGACCATAGGGTGAGTACATGGATTGAAAACTGGCTACAAGGGCGAGTTCAGAGGGTGGTGATAAATGGGGAGTACTCGGAATGGTCAGGGGTGGGTAGTGGGGTCCCCCAGGGTTCTGTTGGGACTAATCCTGTTTAATTTGTTCATAAACGACCTGGAGGATGGAGTAAACAGTATTGTCCTCAAATACAGAGATTGAACTAAGCTAAGCAGGGTAAAAACTTCTCCGCAGGATGTGGAAACCTTGCAAAAAGATCTGAACAAATGAATGGGGTGGGCAACTACATGACAAATGAGGTTCAATGTAGAAAAATGTAAAATAATGCATTTGGGTGGCAAAAATATGAATACACCGAGGGGAGAACCTCTGGGTGAAACTAGAATGGAAAAGGACCTGGGGGTCCTAGTAAATAATAGGCTCAGCAATGGCATGCAATGCCAAGCTGCTGCTAACAAAGCAAACAGAATATTGGCATGCATTAAAAAGGGGATTAATTCCAGAGATAAAACGATAATTCTCCCGCTCTACAAGACTCTGGTCCGGCCACACCTAGAGTATGCTGTCCAGTTCTGGGCACCAGTCCTTAGGAAGCATGTACTGGAAATGGAGCGAGTACAAAGAAGGGCAACAAAGCTAATAAAGGGTCTGGAGGATATTAGTTATGAGGAAAGGTTGCGAGCACTGAACTTATTCTACCTGGAGAAGAGACGCTTGAGAGGGGATATGATTTCAATATACAAATACCGTACTGGTGACCCTACAATAGGGGTGAAACTTTTTTGCAGAAGGAACAAGACTCGTGGCCACTTATTAAAATTAGAAGAAAAGAGCTTTAACCTTAAAACTACATAGAGTGCTTACTGTAAGAGCGGCAAGCATGTGGAATTCCCTTCCATAGGCGGTGGTCTCAGCAGGGAACATCAATAGTTTCAAGAAACTATTAGATAAGCACCTGAACGACTGCAACATACAGGGATATACAATGTAATACTGACATATAATCACTCACATAGGTTGGACTTGATGGAGGTGTGTCTTTTTTCAACCTCACCTACTATGTAACTAAGTAACATCACTTAGTATGTACAGCGACCCATCCCTTCCCCCCTCACTCAGCCCGCTGGGTTAAATGAAACAAACTTCCCCTGTGTACCTAGCTTTGGATTTGGAGTGAACTTCCGTGATGCCACTACTGTGCTGCTCACTGTTCCCTTTGCTAGAGACTAACAAAAGAAAGCAAAGCTCTGCCTCTCCTAAGTTGGCTACCTCCTCAGAGACAGTGCAGTACAAGGCAGGTACGTTCACAATGGAAAAATCAGCTGCTGAGAGACCAGAGGTAATGGGTTGACTAGTCCTATGTCCCCTCCATGCTTTTTTAGTCAAAGTTTCTACAGTTCTGCTTTTGAAAAAAAAAGTACCTATTGCTTTTCAGTCATAAAACACCAGACCCAGGGGACGAAAAGGAGGTGGTGTCAGACTTCTCTTCCCACAAAGCACCTTCCAGGTTCTCCCCACACCTTCTCTTTCCCCCTGCTCTTTAGAAGCGCACTGCATTCGTCTTTTCTCTCCAGCTTGTCTGAGGGTCGCAGTCATTTATCAGCCTCCTGGATCAGTGTCACGCTTTCTGAATGACTTCTCTACATGGTTACCCTACTTTCTCTCCTCTGAAGTACCTGCCATCATCCTAGGTGACTAACATTCCAATCAATGTTAATACTGCAACCACTTCTCAACCTAACCTCCTCTTTTAACCTAACACAATGGACACAAACCACCACTCACACCAACAGCAATACTCTCAACCTCTTATTCTCCCATCGCTGCACTCCCTGCAATCTCTCGAACACCCCCTTCCCTCTCTCTGATCACAACCTTATCTGTTTTACACTCTCCTTGTCTCCTACCTCCCATGCTGCCAATCCACAAGCCACTACCCGCAGAAACCTTTGCAACCTCAACCCTTCCCTTCTTTATTCTGTTACTGATGGCCTTTACGACATAAATCTCACTCCTGTCCTGCCCAGACCTAACCACTTCCATCTACAACACGCTGTCATCCTCCCTAGATGTAATTGCTCCTCTTTCTATACCCAGAACCAGGCCCCAATTGCCACAACCCTGGCATACAGACGACACCAGAAGTCTCAAGAGGCGTAGGCGTGCTCTTGAGCGAGCATGGCGTAAATCTAAATCCCTGCAAGACTTTACCCTCTACAAATCTGCCCTTCTCAAATACAACTCCTGCCTCCACACTGCTAAACAAACCTATTACAACACTCTCATCCAAACCTCGTCAACTCTTTTCTACCCTTAATTCCTTAAACCCCCACCCACCAACTTGCTTACTGCTCAACAGATTACCAACCATTTCAAAAGCAAAAATCGACACCATTCACAAGGAGATATCCAGCATTCAACTACCTCCCCTACCTAACACATCAGGTCCAACACCACACTCAATACTTCCTCCTTCTGCCCAGTTACCACTGATGAAGTTGATAAACTCCTCTCCATGGCCCACCTCACCACCTGTCCTCTCACAATTACTGCGACCACCTTCCCACTCTATCCTAAACTCCCTAACCCACATCTTCAATCTCTCACTCTCCTCCGGCACCTTTTCTTCCCTGCTCAAAACCCTCACTAGACACCACCTGTTTGAATAACTTAAGACCTATCTCCCTACTCCCATTTGCCTCCAAGCACATCGAACGCCTTGTCCATGACCGAATGAGTCGCTACCTCACGGACAACAACCTTCTCAACCCCCTACAGTTAGGCTTCCGTTCACAACTTTCTACTGAAACTGCCCTACTAAAACTCACCAATGACCTACTGAGGGCTAAAACCAATGGCCATTACTCCATACTCATACTCTTCGACCTCTCTGCTGCCTTCGAAACAGTTGACCACCTGCTCCTCCTCAGCAAACTACACTTCCTTGGCCTCTGTGATTCTGCTTTATCCCGGTTCTCCTCCTACCCATATCAGCGCACTTTCAGTGTCACTTACAACTCTATCTCCTCTACTCTTCCTCTCTCTGTTGGGATACCCCAAGGCTCTGTCCTTGGGCCCCTCCTATTCTCGCTCTATACCTCTTCCCTGGGCCAGCTGATAACCTCCCATGGCTTCCAATACCACCTCTACGCCAATGACACCCAGATCTATCCACTCCTCAAAGATCTCAAACTTACTGAATGACATCTCGGTATGGGTGTCACACCACTTTCTCAAACTCAATCTTTCTAAAACTGAGCTTGTAATATTTCCTCCTTCCCGGTCCCCCCCCCCCCCCCCCATGACTTTACCATTAAGATCAACAGCACAACCATTGGTCCCTCCACACATGCCAGAGTGCTGGGTGTAATCCTTGACTCTGACCTCTCCTTCAGCCCCCACACCCAATCACTGGCTAAATCCTGCCTCCTTAACCTCCGCAACATCTCCAGAATTCGACCCTTCCTGACTAATGACACCACAAAGCAACTTATTCACTCCTTGATTATTTCCCTCCTTGACTACTGAAACTCTCTCCTTAATGGCCTACCCTTATGCAGGCTATCCCCCATTCAGTCTATTATGAATGCTGCTGCTATACTAATACACCTCACTAACCGATCCGTGGCTGCTGCTCCTCTCTGCCAATCCCTTCACTGGCTTCCCCTACTCCACTGTATAAAGTTCAAAATGCTAACCACAACATACAAGGCCATCCACAACATCGCCCCGATCTACATCACCAACCTCATCTGCAGATATCACCCAAATCATCCCCTCCGCTCCTCCTGCTCTTTAGCTCCCTTGTTACCTCCTCACATGCCCGTCTACAGGACTTCTCCAGAGCCTCTCCCATCCTCTGGAATTCCCTGCCCCGGTATATCCGATCAGCCCCTAACCTGTCCACCTTTAGGAGATCCCTGAAAACTCATTTATTCAGGGAAGCCTAACCCACATCAAATCATGCCCCGCATCTATTACCTTTTGTACCACCACCCCCTCCCTTTAGAATGTAAGCTCTACGAGCAGGGCCCTCCTATCCCTTCTGTATTGTACTGTAATTGTGCTGTCCCCCCTCTACATTGTAAAGCGCTGTGTAAACTGTTGGCGCTAAAAAAATCGTGAGTAATAATAATAAAAACTCAGAGTGGCAGTGATCATTTTGGTAGTTAATGTTAATTTTTTACCTCTAAATAAATCTATACCTTTAACATAAAATACAATTCCCGGCTCTCTTACCAGCCAGCCTGCAACAAAACCAAATTGACCAATAGTTCGGTGTAACTGCAGCTTACACATAGATTTGCAAATGTATGTGGCTAAACCCTTTGTTTTTAATGTGAACTGTTAGACAGGGTCAATTCGGTTTTGTTGCAGGCTGGCAAGTGAACTGGGAATTTGTTTTTGATGTGCATTGCCCTTCCAGGTGCTCCTTGCTGCAAAGGCCAGTTATAGGTTGAGGTGATTGCCACTTGTTTGTACACCTTTAAAATGCTATCATTTGGCAAGCCCAACTGTGTAGTAAATGGCCTATGTGAACATTAAATAGTATTTAAAAATAAATAAATAAACCAGATTCCCAGTAGAGGACAACACAGACACCAGCAAGTAAAAACCATGTAAAAGGAGGCATATTTACACAGCACTCAGTAAAAGGATTTATTCAGCTACTGGCAATCAATATATTTAGAGAAGTGGATCGCTCAGACAGTATCTCTCATGATCTTGGTCAGTTTCTGGATCTTGGTTCTGGTAGACATGTCGATGTATTTGTCCCCAATGCTGACAAGCATTCCTCCCAGGATAGTGGGGTCCGTCTGCAGAAAAAAAAAAAAAAGACAGATGTCAGAACAGTCCACATAGACATGTTCAATGAAGCTTCTATGGCTCTGTAAATTTAAATAATATGTTAGCCTACATAGCCATACATTGGAGTCTCTGGTCATTCCATTAGGATTGACCAAACCAGCAAAAAAAAGGTTTTCCTCCCAGTGTGCACCCATTTCTTTGCTTTAGATTGTTCACAATGACAATTGTGGGTCAGGGGAAGGTAGAGCAAGGCTCCCAATGATCTTTACCACAGCAGGAAAAGACAACACGATTGGGAACTACGATAAGCATCAAATCAGAAGGATTGAACAGCAGATTTTGATTCACCCATAACATAACAAAAAAAACAAAACAAAACAAAAAACAAAACAAAAAACAAAAACAAAACAAAACCAAAAACACACACCCCATAAAATAAAAAAATAAATAAAAATAAAAATGATTAAAAACACCACGCCAACAGTCAAAATTAGTAGACCTAAAATTTTGTGTTGAAAAGCTTTTGCTTGGATCAAAGTTGTTAGATAAAAAGAAAGGCCCAGTGATTTTCAGATTGTTGGGCTGACCTCCTGCCTCTTTGTCCATACATGGTCATATGTGACAGCTAAATCATCATAACATGCAGCTCAGAAAGCAGTAATCCTAACAAAGCACAGATCCATAAAGCAAGACGTTCCTGGCATATTATCTACATTACAGTACAGCTGTCAGGAGAGATATGGAGGCAGCCATCGGTGACCCCCTCCCCCCCTTCTAAAGTCATAAGCTACCTTGCTGTAAAGCTGACCCTCTTGTGCTAACATTATATTTTGGCTACCTGGAACAAGTATACGGAAAAGTAGTTCCTGACTTTCCTAATCAGCAAACTTGTTCCAGGCCAATAACTCAGAGTATTACAGCCAACAAGACTGCATAGCAAGCAGATGAAGACACAGTCACTATGCCCATTCGGGATGGATGATATCAGTGACCCTCTCCACGTAAAAGTACGCTTGTCTTGGCAATTGGTCACTCATGCCCATGAACTTATGTAGGGGAAGTCACATGCTCTCCTATACTTGGAAGCCCCTCTCTGTTACCCCAATGCAATGAGATGCAATGGAACAGCAGATCAGTAATTAGACCATTGTGGGGGGGAGGTTGAAGGAAGTTGGGCTAACAGAAGGCACCGTTATGTTGTCCTAAACTAACATTTTCAAAAGGGAGATCAGAATTGCAATCTCGATTTCTCTCATGACAGATTTATTTTAAAGCACATCTGTTGATGTGACAAAACACTGTCCAGAAACAAAATTTACAAGCCAGATGTTTCAGGTGATTTCGATTACCCTGCTGCAGTATTATGGTCAATATATCCCATGGATCAGACGTACATAGTATCTGCTGGCAAGGTTGGTTTGAAATGCAGGCATTAACCAGATGAAGTACTTTACACCGGCTGGGGTCATAACACACCTCTAATGAGCATACAATCACATAACACACAGATTCCTACCTTGGTCTCCAATTTTAAAGATTCTCCTTTAGCAAGGAAGCTATTCAAGGCAGTCTTCAATTCTGTCAAACTTGCTTCATCCAGAGGCTGAGAAGAGGAAAATATGCTATGGGTTAATAAACTTGGCACTGGTTTAAATATATTAAATAGCTATAAAGTGCTCCAGGATATGCAGAACTACAACTTCCAGGATGGCTTTCTGCCTTTAAATTAAAAAATGTACCTACTTTTATAAAGTGACAGATTTAAAGAAGATTGCAGGCCCTGTTACTTACTGAAGAAGTAGTGACTGAGCACAGCACCTCTCCTCGATGTGCACTCATGATCTTGCCAAAGGCGTTGATCACATCGGAAGTTTTATTAAGACGACCGTTCTCAGCAAGCAGATCTACAAAGAGCAGACAAAGTTCATGAGGAGACACAGAACTACAGTCATTACTATTGTAGAATAGATGAGACCCAACCCCCCCCCCCCCCGCCCTCTCTTTAAAACGAAGGAGTAACTGAAAGCATTATATACACATTGTAAGCAAGTTGTGCATTCGTGGCCAAAGGTCTTGAGAAGGACACAAATATTTTTCACAAAGTCTGCTGCTTCAGTATTTTTTGTCAGATGTTACTATGGTATACCTCAGCTATATAACAGCTGTCATTGCGAAGAGGCTTCAGTCAGCGGGAGCCTCCCATGGAGGCAGGAGTTTTTTCCATTTTTTTTTCTTCCCTCGGGTCGGACGCTGCGATCGAAATGAATGAACGTCGCGGGACATGTTTTTTTTTTATTAAGGACTTGTCCTTAATCGTCTGTCATTTTTACCATTCTGATACTTTTTGGTGAATGAGTAGGGGTACAATGTACCCGATACTCATTCGCATAAGGGGGGGGGGGGGGAATCTGGGGGCTTCCAGATTCCAATAAGCCCGCCCACCCCACAACCACCGGGCAAGGATTGTGGGGACGAGGCCTTTGTCCCCATCAACATGGGGACAAGGTGTTTTTGGGGGGACTCCAAACCACCCCGCCCCCCCCATGTTGAGAGCATGTGGCCCGGTATGGTTCAGGAGGAGGGGGGCTCTCCCTCCCCCCCCCACTTTTACTGCAGCCTGCCAGGTTGCGTGCTTAGATAAGGGTCTTGTATGAATTTTGGGGGGACCCCTACGCCTTTTTAGTGCAGGGTTCCCCTTAAAAACCATACTAGACCTGAAGGGCCTGGTATGGATTTTGGGGGGGAAACCCAAATCCATTTTTTTTTCCCAAAATTTGGCGCAGGGTTCCTCTTAATATCCATACCAGACCTGAAGGGCCTGGTATGGATTTTGGGGGGCCGTCCCTTTTTTTGTTTTTATTTTGGTGCGGGGTTCCCCTTAATATTCATAGCAGACCTAATGATTGTCATCTATGTTGCCGAGACCCGACAATTCATTACAGCTGCGAGCAGTTTTGAATGACTTTTTTCCTTTAGAAATGTCATTTTGCGCCTACCTCCTCTCCTTCTCTGGTACATTTTGTTGGAAGGCCATATTTGACTCTATTGAACTAATGACTTTTAATCCTGTTCTGTAATCCACTGTGAACTGGGTATACCGAAAGGTGTTTATACTGCAACCATACATCCTGACTAATTCTATGCAACTTCACTATATTACACATTGTAACAACTACTATATGCTTTTCTGTTTTGTACCATACTTGTTTTTTTCTTCAATAAACTGAAATTTTTTGACCGTGAAAGAAATGTAATTTTGCTGTGGTATTGTTCTAAACACGGGAAAAATGTGCCACTTTACAGGCATACTATAGACACCCCCCAGGTACAATATTTAAAGGAATATTTCATTTTTATTGTTTCACTTTAAGCATTATTAAAATCACTGCTCCTGAAAAAATGGCCCTTTTTGAAACTTTTTTTTTGCATTGATACATGTCCCCTGGGGCAGGACCCGGGTCCCCAAACACTTTTTATGACAATAACTTGCATATAAGCCATTAAAATGAACACTTTTGGTTTTTCATGTTAGTGTTCTATAGACTTTAACGGGGTTCCGCGGCTATATATATATATATATATATATATATATATATATATATATATATATATATATATATATATATATATATATATATATATATATATATATATATATATACACACACATATATCAGTAAAGTTAGCCTAATTTTTTTGTATATTGTGAAAGATTATGTTAAGCCAAATAAATAAACATGTTACGGTTTAAAATTGCACACACTCATGGAATGGCGAAAAAACCTCCACAGGCGACGCTTTAAAAAAGTTTAACGGTTACCAGTTTAGAGTTAGGGAGGAGATCTTTTGCAAGAATTTTTGCTCTTGCTCCAACAATAACTCACATGTGCGATTTGATCACAGTTTACATTTATGGGAGCGACTTACGCATGTCTTTTCTTTGGTGTGCGTGCGCTTTAAATTATCATCCCCCCCGCAATTTGTTTTGTTTTACGCTGTCCCTTTAAAAAAAAAAAAAAAAAATCTGATTACTTTTATTGCTGTCACAAAGAATGTAAACATCCCTTGTGACAGTAATAGACAGTGACAGGTACTGTTTATGAAAGGATCTGGGGTCTAAAAAGACCCCAAATCACTCCTTTGCACTTAGAGGAAGTAAACCATGATGGGTTTTACTTCCTCTTTTGCTCCCTGCAAATCGCATACTAGCCCATTTTGTGACACTTACCTGCAAACGAATCCATCGCTGTCCCCTGTGCAGTCTGCATCCATCTTCGCCCCTTCCTTCCGGGGGCAGCGGACTCCGGCTCTGTGACCGGCCAGAGCCGCGTGACGCCACTTGGCGCACTACAAGTGAAATATCTCCTAAACGGCGCACGTTTAGGAGAGATTTCCACTACCTATAGGTAAGCCTTATATTGTAGGCTTACTTATAGATAAAAAGTCAGAAGGGAGGGTTTACAACCACTTTAAAAAAAAAAATATTCAAAAACGCCAAAATCTGCATTTTTGAATACTAGTGATTTTTTTTTTTTTTTTTTTTTTTAGGTAGCCGAGTACACCGGAAGTGACGTCACTTCCGGGTTACTACATCAGAGATCCGATTGAAGCCGACTCCGGCTTTGTGCGGGTCTTCGGCAAGCTGGCGGGTGTGCCCGCTGGGCGCTCGGGACTCCCAGTGGAAGGGGGTTTGGGACCCACCACTAACACACACACACACACACACACACGGTACCAGGGTGAAGCCTGCAGCTATCGCCCCAGGACAACTACTTCCTCAAAACGACATACAGATAAGTCGTTTTGCGGGAAGTGGTTAAATATTTATAGCAGGGTGCTCTTGCCTCTGTGTTAACACAGGGAAGTGAGGATTCTCTAATATTAAAGTGCAGGGACCAACAGCAAAACCCAACACAAATGCTGGGAAGACACACAAACTTGGCACACATAGATTAAATGAGAACAGAACCCAGAGACCATACATTATCATTACCACCGAGCACCATCCCCTCCTTTACTACATCACTACTATGGAATCCTGGTCACAAAGGCAAAGCTCATGCGACACACAGACCCACAAAGACCAAATGTGAGCAAAGAAGAATGGAGAGGTCAGCCTGAACCCCATGGCAGGAGATGAACATCAACACTTACTGAAAAAGTTGGCGGTGACAGGGGTAAACTTTTCCTTTGTTACGAGACTGGCAATAGTCTTCTGTTTCAGTGAGCGCTTCACATGGGGGTTAGTAATGATGACGGACAGTTTTGGTTCTTTAACAAGTGTCTGCAAGATAAAATACATTGTATGGAAATTGCTGCGCTGACAAATTGTAACTTACAGATTTCAGTACACTGTTAACAGTGGACCCTTAAACCAATCATTTGATCGGTGTAAGGTCATACCATGCATTATTCCTATGACAGCACAGATCACAGAGTGGGTGGAGACAAGTATAGGAAATTGTGTTCAGAAGACAAAATTGCAGAAGATTTTAATTTTTTCTTTACTGGCGATTTCTCTTCACTTGCTGTTCATGTCACCAGAACAAAGCGAGGGATAACCTTTAAAAAGGATAAGTTCACCTTTTGGAACATGTAACGTGTCATCGTTTGCAAATAAGTAATAAAAAGCACATTTTTACCTGCAAAAAGAAATGCATCTTTTTGTCTTTTTAAAAGGTGAACTTATCTTTAAAAAAAAAAACTTTCCCAAGTTTATATTGCTGTCTGTGTACCCACTGAGCAGACTTGCCCTCATCTTTTTCTACAAGTGTCACTAAGATAGGAAGCAATGGGCAATGTACTGACATCCTAAATTTCCCCCTACTCAATCCAGGAAAAAAAAAAAAGGGAAGACAAAAAAAAAAAAAAAAAAAAAAAAAAAAAAGGAAAATTAGACACATTTCCACACACTTTTCATCCAAATATCCTTTAAGTATAAACTAAAAGCTAAATATATATTTTTTATTGTTGGAGTGAAGAGGGATTAGAGCACCTGTCGGGTTTTATTGCTGTCTATGTCCCCGTTAGGAAGATTCACTTTCTACAATAAAGGTGAACAGGACAAATAGAATGGGTGAAAATAAAAATCATAAGTTTTGGGTTAACACCAGAACAGTAATAGGAGGGAAAAATCTTCCAGTGAGAAGATGACTAGTTTTGGCAACACCCCAGGGTTCCCTCACTTTGAAGGGATTTCTCCTCACTTCCTGCCTTTGTCTATGTGACAGGAAGTGAAGTGAAATCTCCCAAATAGATCAGATGGCAGTTAAAAGAAAAACCCCACACAACTGAAAGGGGTTGTATGTAACCCTCCCTTACTCTATCCCAAAATGAAAAAATTATGCCTAAGGGAATAGCAGCAATATTTGCCAAAACACATCAAGTGGCACCATTAGGTTTTTTTTGGGGGATGTGGACATGTAACGCTACTTAAAGACTGTGAATATGATTCCATTAGAGAGCCATGATCCTACAAGTATGGCCCGGAGCCATCAGTGTAACTACTGGTCATGTGATCTCAAATAGTGAAACCGCTAAAAAAACAAAAACAAAAAAAAAAAACAAAAAAAACACCTGCAGTTCTTTTATATAGTCTATTCCATATACCCCTTCACATTGTGCTGGGTTTCATGACAGGCTATTGAGTAACAAATTATCTAGGCCTCTTAACTGCTTCAGCCCCAGAAGATTTTACACCCTTCCTGACCAGAGCACTTTTTGCGATTCGGCACTGCGTCGCTTTAACTGACAATTGCACGGTCGTGTGACATTGTACCCAAACAAAATTGACGTCTTTTTCCCCACAAATAGAGCTTTCTTTTGGTGGTATTTGATCATCTCTGTGTTTTTATTTTTTGCACTATAAACAAAAAAAGAAGAAGAGCAACCATTTTGGAAAAAATAAATAAATAAAATCGCAATAAGCGTATATTGATTGGTTTGCACAAAAGTTATAGTGTCTACAAAATAGGGGATAGTTTTATGGCATTTTTATTATTACATTTTTTTTTCTTTACTAGTAATGGCGGCGATCTGCGATTTTTATAGGGATTGCGACATTATGGCGGACACATCAGACAATTTTGACACATTTTTGGGACCAATGGCATTAATACAGCGATCAGTGCTATAAAAATGCATTGATTACTGTAAAAATGTCACTGGCAGTAAAGGGGTTAACACTAGGGGGCGATCAAGGGGTTGTGTTCCCTGTTTGTGTTTCTAACTGAAGGGGGGGGGGGGGAAGGGGCGGAAGGGGACTGTGTAGGGGGAAGAGATAGATCGCTGTTCATACTCTGTATAAACAGACGATCTGTCACTTCTCCCCTCAGATCCCGATCCTCTGTGTGTCAGCGGCGATCGCGGGAGCCCGGCGGTGATCGTGACCGCCGGGCATCGGCTCAGGGGGGCAGGTGCCCCTAGTAACATAACGTCGCTTTAGCCAGCCGTGCCATTCTGCCGCAGTAAAACTGCGGTGGCTGGTTGGCAAGTGGTTAAAGTCTGTTTGGCTATACTTTTGACCCAAGACGGGTTTATGTGGTATCTATGTTGAATATTCTAGGCCTAATCTTATGGTGGTTTCCTAGGTACCCTTTCTGAATTTGTACGTGGATGGTTAGGTCTGTATCTTGTGTATTTCTAGGTTTTTCTGCTTATTGGAATTGTGAAAAAACTTTCTATAAATAAAGAAGCCACAAAAAAAAAAAAAAATGAAACACTAATCTCTATTTAGTTCCCTGTCTGCCACCTTCTGCTTACCAATACTCGGGTCAGATCCTTCTCCACCTGATCCAGCTTCTTCTCCTTGGAAGCAGCAGAGTAGAGAGCGGTGGCATAGCGACCTTCCAGGCCATACACCTGGATTGGGGGCTAAAAAAAAAAAAAAAAAAAAAAAAAAACAGTTGAAACATTTCAAATTACAATCATATTGGCACTCTATGCATTCTGCAATTTCTCAGCCACAGACCCAAAGTAAGCACAAGGCAATAGAAATCTGAACTCCAGATCTGCATACTTGTATTGAGGTCTGTGACTCCAAGCAATGAAGTTACACCACTTGCCCTCTGGAAGATTTACCCCCCTTCATGAGCAGGCAATTTTTTTCAATACGGCACTGCTTTACTTTAACTGACAATTGCGTGGTCCTGTAATGCTGCACATAAATGAAATGTATGTCCTTTCTCCCCACAAACAGAGCTTTCTTTTGGTGGTATTTGATCACCCCTGCTTATTTAATTTTTTTTCGATATAAACAAAAAAAATTAAAAATAAAAATCCCAATAAGTGTATATCGATTGGTTTGTGCAAAAGTTATAACGTCTACAAACTATGGCATATATACTAGAATTTTTATACTAGTAATGGCGGCGATCAGGGACTTATAGGGGTACTGCAATATTGCGATGGACAATCGGACAATAACTGACACTTTGCAGGAACCAGTGTTAAAAACATGCACTGTCACTGTATTAATGACACTGGCTGTGAAGTCACTAGGGTGATCAAATGGTTAACTGTGTGCGTAACTGTGTGCTGCTTTTACAAATGGAAGAGATGGATTTTATTCCCTTCTTTGCAGGGACACAAAAGCCATCCATTCCCCCCCTGTCAGAACTGAGATCTGCCTTGTTTACATAGGCAGCACTTCATTCTGAGTCTCTGTCCGACAATCGACGGGTGCCCTCAGACCTCCAGTGCCTGGCGCCCACAAAGTCTGACTCCAAAAGTTGAAAATCACACGACTTTGGAGCAGGCTAGTGTGAACCAAGCCTAAAGCCTCATACACACGATCAGATTGTTGGCAAACAGAGCGTCAGACTTTTGTCAAAGGGGCGTGTGCCAGGATCTTGTCTTGGATACCAACGGCACACAATTGTCAGCCAACAAACACGAACGTAGGGACGTACTAAGTGGAATTTCAGCTCTTGAGCACCACCCTTTGGGCACCTTCTGCTAATGTTGTGCTTGGTGAGCATTGATTGCGAGCATGTGCGTTTGTACTTTGGACTTGTGTGACGGAATTGTGTAGACATGATACGAAAATCTGACAACAGACCGTTGTCCGCCGAAAATTTACTAGCCTGCCATCCAACATTTGTTTGCCAGACAATAACTGTCTGAAAGAGCGTACTAACGGTCAGATTTTAGGCCAACAGTCTGTCATCACACAATCCCCTGCCAACAATTGGATGAGGCTTTAGACTACTTCTGGAAGAGCGAATATTCTAGCACAACCCACCTCTCCCTTCTGCTGGGAGTGTCCAATTACTGTCTGTGCTGGCCCACCTCTTCCGCCCCTCCACTTTCTACCAACCTTTTATTTATCTGCCAGGGGAGGAGTGAAGGGGAATACTTCAGTGACAGCTTCAAGTCTGCTGGGGCTGCAGACATCACACCCAAAATGGTCTTAAATTGGTTGTCTACACAGGTAAATAACATGCATAAAATGTACAATAAATGTGTTGGAGAACAGTCTGGCAAAAATTAGCACATATTAAAGTGGTTGTAAAGGCAGAAGGTTTTTTTTTTTAATCCTAATGCCTTCTACGCATTAAGATAAAAAGCCTTTTGTGTGCAGCAGCACCCCTAATACTTACCTGAGCCCCAGCTCTATCCAGCGATGTCCACGAGTGTCTCAGCCATCCGAGACTCTCCCTCCTGATTGACAGACACAGCAGCGGCACCATTGGCTCTTACTGCTGTCGAGGGAGAGGGAAAGGGAGAGGGAAAGGGAGAGGGAGAGGGAGAGGGAAAGGGAGAGGGAAAGGGAAAGGGAGAGGGAGAGGGAGAGGGAAAGGGAGAGGGAAAGGGAGAGGGAAAGGGAGAGGGAAAGGGAGAGGGAAAGGGAGAGGGAAAGGGAGAGGGAAAGGGAGAGGGAAAGGGAGAGGGAAAGGGAGAGGGAAAGGGAGAGGGAAAGGGAGAGGGAAAGGGAGAGGGAATGGAAAGGGAGAGGGAAAGAACAAGGCGGCAGCCCCGTTTCTGAATGGACACAGTAAGCTGTGACTCGGTTCGGAGTGCCCCCATAGCAAGCTGCTTGCTGTGGGGGCACTCAACAGGAGAGAGGGGCCAGAATCAAAGAAGAGGGACCCAAGAAGAGGAGGATCCGGGCTGCTCTGTGCAAATTCAAAGCAACAGAGCAGGCAAGTATAAAGTATAACATGTTTTTTTTTTTTTTTTTCCCCTATAAAAATAAACGAGACTTAACAATCACTTTAAGTTACACTTACCCTAACCAGCCTGCCAACTGGTCTGGTCACACTAGTGCTGAAGGCGCGCACCTACAAAATAATTCCAATAGTTAATACAGTTGAAAAAAAAAATTCTAAAGAAAAATTAAAGGACTTCATCATAAGCTGAGATCCACAGCAAAACTAAGTTATATTTTTCTCAAAAACTGCTAAAAAGATTTAAAAAAAGTCCATCATACCTACAGAACCAGTTTGCATCAGGCCTGCCCATCTATGGGGGTGTAATCTGTGAGCAGCCCACTAACCAAGCGGAAGGTCACTACCTTCACCCACTTTCAGTTAAATTGCTTAAAGTGGGGTTCCACCCAAAAAAAACAAAAATACCTGAAAAATTCTAAAAAAAACAAACAAAAAAACATTTGGATATTTTTTTTTTTACTTACCTCTAAATGCCTGTTGCTAGGTGGTCCCTTGTAGTTTGCCTCTTCCTTTGCCTGGGCTGGTGACATCACTTCCCCCTCGGCACAGGTCCCAGGTGATTGAGCAGCCAATCACGGCGCCGCTCACGCATGCGCAGTGGGTGCCAGGCTATCTATGAAGCCACAGCCCGGCGCCCACAGTTGAAATGCCGGTTCCCGAGGAGCGGAGGGGGGGGTGGGGGGTGGGGGGGGTGGCGTGGGGACACACGAGCGGGGCTTCGATCCCCCGCATCGCTGGACCCAGGGACAGGTAAGTGTCCAATTAAAAGTCAGCAGCTGCAGTATTTGTAGCAGCTGACTTTTAATTTTTTTTTTTTTTTAATGGACCCCCTGGGTGGAACTCCTTTTTAAAGAATCTGGGAGAAAGCCACCTCCTGATAATTTTAGTAAAGATGGCAGGGAAGGGACCTGGTGTGCAGAAGTAGATTGGGAGATCACTACAAAACAATGCTGGGTGCGTGAATAACCCAGAAAAAAAAAGTAAGAGGGAATTCTAAATAAAATCCTACAAGGGGGTGAAGTTGCACTTTAACTGTCAACTTAAAGTGTTACTAAACCCAGGACCCTGCATTCACTATATCTGGTCTCCCACAGTACACAGAACATGGAAATTCAATTATTTTAGTAAAAATAAACTGTAAAATACCTTTTCTCATCAGCAGTATATAGCAGTCTTGTGACTTCTATCAGTGTCTGGTTAAACCTCGTAAGGACTTTTCATTCTCCCCCGATTGTCCTATGAGGCTGCAAGACCCCTGACCCTCAGGAATGTGCTGATTACACGCACTCTCCCAAGAACCCAAAAAAAAACACAAACACGCACCAAACTGAGCATGTGCAGAGTGCCTCCAAGGCTCTGTACTATCAGCAGATAAATATGGGGCTGTGGAAGAAGGGGAGGATCAGAGCAGACAGGATCAAACAGCCTTTTGACACAATGCAGGGGATTAACCTCTTAGCTTCCACAGGGAGTATAACAAGCATGCTTTACTGCATATACAGACTAAATTTATGGTTGTATGTTTAGTACTGACAGTCTACAGCCCTCCGCTCGGGGGGCTGTGAGAACCGAGCCATCGGCGATGTTTGGTGGCTCGGTTCTCAGTGCAGAGGCGCCGGGGGACCGATGCAGCATCCACCTAGGAAAGTACGAATGGGCAAAAAGAAAAAAAAAATACTTCTTTTAAAGCAGAAGTATGGGCTTTTAAAAAAAAAACATCCATTCATACTCACCTTCATGCAGCCGCTGCATCCCAACAGATATGAATGGAACTGCCTGCATGCAGATACATGGAACACCTGACCATGAAACAAAGATGGCCCTCTGCATGAATGTACTGATAGGTATACCGGTGTGAGTGAAGCCATCAGTTTAAAAGTGAGGATGAGAGGCACCATGGCAATCCTGAATGATCGAAGTCACATCTGGTCTATGGAGCTCACTGGCTCTGGTTAGGCCGCTTCCTCAGCCCAGGGTCCTCCAAATCACACACCCTGGATAGAGGCCACAAGGATTCTCTCGTGTGTGCAGCAGTCTGTAAAAAGTGATTACTAGTAAACTGCTTTTCAGATTGCAGGTTTAGAGACTTGGGATGGCGGTCCGGTGTTGGCTCATCTTTGCAGAAAAAAAATGTAAAAGGTGAACTAACCCTTTAAAGACTGTATTTAAAGTGGCACCCCAATGGTAGTAGAGTCCATGATGGAGTCATTGACCTCACATCAGCAGAATATAAAACAGTATCAGGCAACACTTCCCCTTCATCTGGGCTTTAGAAAGATATGATCTGCAGACATTCAGACTCTATGGGGGAGATTTACTAAAAACGGCTGCAATCAGAGACTGTTGCACACTGAAGGGTGTTTTTTTTTTATCTTAACCCCTTGGCGCTGGCCATACGCAAATATGCGGCCTCTCGGCGCCTGGTCCTTAGCACTGAGGGGCCGCATATTTGTGCAAATTGCTGCCAATACACCTGAGTGCAGGAGCCACACCAGCCCGCCTAATACTTACCTGAGCCCCATCTCTCTCCAGCGATGTCCACAAGTTCCTGGGTCATCCGGGACTCTCCTCCTGATTAGCTGAGACACAGCAGCGGCGCCATTGGCTCTCACTGCTGTCAATCAAAGTCAGTTAGCCAATCAGGAGAGGGAGGCCAAACTGGGGCTCTGTGTCTGAATGAAAACAGGGAGATGTGACTCGGTTTAGGTGCCCCCCCATTGCAAGCTGCTTGCTGTGGTGGCAGTGAACAGGAGGGAGGGGCCAGGATCACCGACGAGGGACCCGAGAAGAGGAGGATCTGGGCTGCTCTGTGGAAAGCCAATGCACAGAGCAGGCAAGTATAACATTTTTTTCCCCATCTTAAAACAACAAACAAGCTGAGACTTTACCATCACTTTAAGCTTTGGCAATAAAGCTGATTGGTTTCTGTGCAGAAGTCCACCTGATTTTGCACGCTCCAATTTTAGTAAATAAACCCCTATGGGACTTACCAACAGGAGTTAAAAGAAGTATGGATTTGGGGGGTCCCCCCCCCCCATAATAATTACCTCGGTGGATGCAGCATGGGTCAGATTCTGCATCTGCACTGAGAGCTGAGCGATCGAACATCACCGATGGCTCGGTTCTCATAGCTCCCTGAGCAGAGAGCTGCTGACTGTCAATCAGCATCTCTCTTCTCTGCTCCTCAACGCTCATGGGAGTGTGGAGCTGTAGAGGGGCGGGGAGCGGGCGCCTCAGGCTCTCAGTGGCTGAGACGGGTGTCAGTCCAGGCACCTGGCAGATCCAGACTGTCAGGATGACGCGGTGCCTGGACTGATTCCTGTGAAGTCAGCAGAGAGCGGACTTCAAACCACTCTCTGCTGAAAATGGGTCACAGGAGTGCAAAACGAACTGCACGCCTGTGACCCAGAGAAGCCCAGCCAGGACTTCTCCTTTAAGACATTACACAGGACCAGACACCAGCATCTCAACAATCTACTGTTGGCGATTCCTGTAGAGTCCAAATATCCCACGATCACACCATTCCAGGGGGGTAGGGGGCGAAAAAACATCAGCTGTTTTATCCTAAGTTATGAAGTCAATTAATCCATCATGGCGGACTCTACCACCTCTGGTGTGACACTTCTTCCCATACACTCTCTACTCTCAGCCTCCACCCCTGGAGTGGGACTTGGAGTATTCCGGCTGGCAGGGAGGAGGGGGTGTTAAAGCGGGAGTCCGGCGGCCAATCTTTTTTTTTTAGGTCATTGAGACACTTTGCTAACCCCAAAATAATACTCACAGTTTGGGTGTAATATTTCCGCCTCTGTCTGTTTTCGTACTGAAGAAGAACTTAAAAAAAATGTGATGCTGGCTGTTTCCATCTTGCTTGTGGGCATGTGAAGCTCACAAGCATTGATTTCTGGGATGCGGTGAATGCTGTTCATACGCATGATCATTGTTCCCGCACTGCATCTTGGGAAGCCTGACACTAAGCTCCCAGGAGACAGTGACGGGGAAAGGCAATAAACACGCCTACTCCCATGGGAGGAGAGACAGGAAGTGCCACAATAAAGTACAATATAAAAAAGGTAATTACAGCGATGAAAATTTTTTTCGTGCGGCATTTGGACATCTATGCAATTATCTGAAGGGGGTAAGATTAAAGCGGGGTTCCACCCAAATTTTGAACAATATCTGTATGTATTCTCTTCCTTGCCTAGATGCTGACATGCCTTTTAAAAAAATTTAAATCGCCGTAATTACCTTTTATTTTTCTATTTTTTTCTATACTTCTTTGCACTTCCTGGTTCTCCTCCGGTGGGAGTAGGCGTGTTTCTAGCCTCTCCCAGACTCCTGGGAGCTAGTCTCAGGCTTCCCAGGATGCCACTGAGCATGTGCGGGAACGAGCGGTGAATGCTGGGAGCACAGCATTCACCACATCCAGGAAATAAATGCTTGTGGGCTTCAAATGCCCACAATGAAGATGGAAACCGCCTGCAGTGAATAATATAAGTTATTCTTTCCGACGAAATCTGACACAGGCGGACATATTACACACAATATGTGAGTATGTAATGCTGAGAAGAAAAGTTTGTAAATGAACTCAAAAAAAAAAAAATTGATAGATAGGTGGACCCCCCGCTTTAAGTTAAAAATTTGAGTGGAACCCCGCTTTAACGGGCCTGTAAACCCTTCGTGTTTTTTCACCTTAACGCATTAAGGTGAAAAAACTTCTGACACTTACCTGCCTCCCCATTTATTTACCTGAGCCCTTCATTCCCTTTGGCGGAGATGTGCTTTGCCTCTCTGTCCGGCGGGGGGGGGGGGTTCTCGGCTCTTGATTGGATTGATAGCAGCACAGCCATTGGCTCCCGCTGCTGTCACTCAAACCCAATGATGCGGGCGCCAGAGGGGCGGGGCCGAGTCCAGCATTCTGTGTCTATGGACGCCAAACGCTGGACTTGGGAGCGCGACCGTGATATAACCCTCCCCCTGGGAGAGCGCTTCTCCTAGGGGGGTTTACCGATGCAGGGGGGGGGCCTACGAGAGCTGCCGGGGGACCCCAGAAGACGAGGATCGGGGGCCACTCTGTGCACAGTGGAGACAAGTATGATATGTTTGTTATTAATAAAAAACACGAAGGTTTACAATCACTTTAAGCCTAAATAGAGGCGGATGGGCCGGTGACCATACAGGACTCTCCCTCCATGGATGACGATACGATGACCTCAGGACGACCCTCAGGGTGACCCGGAACAAGCAGCAAGGTAAGTCCACATTCGGACTGCAGATTAATAAGCATGGAAGCCAGCGGATCAGTATGACAGCCATAGGAGGAGGAGGAGGAGGAGGTCAGTAATGGCGGCCTCCATGTCAGACTCAGCTCAGGGTTGGGTGAAAGGAAAGCAAAAATGTTAGGTCGTTGCCAACAGCAACCAATCTGGTTATATTACAGAAAACTCTGGTTGCTATTGGTAACACATCCACGTGCTGTCCTTCCCCTCTCCCAGCTCAGGGTCTCCCCGACCTCTGTAATCTTCCTTCACTGTCAGTCCATACAGGGAGCTCCCCCTCCATCCATCCAGGGCACATGTCACAGACACCCTCCACCCGCTCACCGCCCGGCCCCCCTTCTCCTCCTGCCGCTCTCTTACCTTCAAGGAGATCCTGCCAGCCGCTGCCATCTTCTCCTCCGGTCGCTGCTGTAGGTCACACCGCCGCCTCCTCCCACCGCTCAGGTCACGTCGTACGTCCGGCGAACGTAAGAAGAACGCAAAAGACGTGCTCAGGGCCGCAATGCCTGCCGGGGAATATAGTGCGGAGCGCTGAGCTGCTCACCGCGCATGTGCGCCCTCTGTAGGCGGCTCTGGAAGTAATTGTAATCGCTCTAATGTAGAATCAGTGTACTGTGTGTATAGGAAACACGTTGTAATGCGATTGCCTCATATATACATGTCATATAGATGATTATGGGCCATGTAGGGATGTGCATGTGAGGCACAGGTCTCCATTTCTGAAGAGAAACGTATTATACAGAGTGTCAGCGAATAGAGGGAGGGGCGGGGGAGAAATCCCCTGCAGGAGCTGTCACAGGGACGCTGTCAGGAGAGCCTGACTTATTCCAGCAGCAATGTGTGGGATTTTAATTGGGGGGGGGCACAGTATAATGTTAGGGGGGTCAGGGCCCCTCTGCCTCCCCACCTAGTGATGTCAATCAACATTCTCCCTCCTCCCTTGTATCCCTCTTTTGGGTCTGATGGACATAGGTGTACGCAGAGGGGTGGCAGGTGTGGCAGGTTTAGGAGCGGCGCTCCTTCACCGCTCCAAAGATGCTGCTAGCAGGACTTTTTTTAGCATCCTGCCAGCCCAACTCTCCAGTGTGAAAGCCCTCTGCGCTTTCACATTGGAGAGACAGCAGCGGCTGTTTCAGGGAGCTTTGCAGGCGCTATTTTAAGCGCTGCAGCACCTGCAAAGCGCCCCAGTGTGAAAGGGGTCTTATAATTGGCCAGCACCAAAAATATTTTTTTATGTTAGTTGCATTAATGCTAATTAATTTGTAGGTCTAACCTTTTCAGGTATTTACATTGTATTGTACAAAAAATTGGCAACCACACCAACCTATAACTAGGCTTTGCAATAAGGTACACATGGAAGAGCAACACACATCACAAACAAAATATTTCCAAGCACACTTACCAGCCTGCCTGCAAAACAACCAAATTGACCCTGAAATAAATTAACTTTTTGATTATATTCTAATTTTATGAGATACACTTTCTTGATTACAGGTTCATCTCTGGTTAAAACCTTTTTTTTTTTCTTTTTGTTATATATCAATAAAGTTGAATAAAAAATTATTATTTTTTTAAAGTGTAAAAAATATATTTAAATGAAATAAAATAAAAATAAATTGTTTCTCAGACGTGCACAATTATTAAATCGACTTATTGGGTATCTATTTACTCATCGTAACCTAGTTTTTTATATTTTATAAAAAAAAAAAAAAATAGGTATTATATGGTGTTTGTGTGCACTAAAATGCATTTAAGTGTATTTTTCCCTGAAAATTTGCATTTAATAAAATATAAAATATGGCAACAACCACCATTTAAATCTCCAAATCTCTATTTTCAGAAAATATATCATGTTTGGGTATTATAAGCCATTTTATTGCTAAAAACATGATTATTTTAGCAAGTGTGTGAGAAATATCAAAATTGTCCCTGGCAGTGAAGGGTTTACAAATTTACAATTTTTTTTGTCAGTTAGAAAAAAATAAAAAAAATGATTAAATCTTGACTTTTTGGGCATCTATTTATTCATCTTAACCTCATGTTTTATATTTTATAAAAATAAAATAGGTATTACACGATGTTTGTGTGCACTAAAATGCATTCAATTGTATTTTTTCCTTGAAAATCTGCATTTAATAAACAGATGCGTGAATATCGTGTGACATAAAATCTGGCAACAACCACCATTTAATTCTCCAGGGTCGCTGCTTTCAGAAAATATATCATGTTTGGCTATTATAAGCCATTTTTCTAGCTAAAAAATATGTTCATTTTAACAAGTGTGTGAGAAATGTCAAAATTGTCCTGGGCAGCGAAGGGTTAACATGTTTACAAATTTGAATTCTTTGTCAGTTAGAAAAAGGTCATGTGACATGCCCATATATGGCCATGTCACATGTGACATGCCCATATATGGGCATGTCACATGTGACTTAATAAAAAAAAAAATTAAATCTTGACTTTTTGGGCATCTATTTATTCATCTTAACCTCATGCTTTATGTTTTATAAAAATAAAATCGGTATTACACGATGTTTGTGTGCACTAAAATGCATTCAAGTGTATTTTTCCTTGAAAATCTGCATTTAATAAACAGATGCGTGAATATCGTGTGACATAAAATCTGGCAACAACCACCATTTAATTCTCCAGGGTCGCTGCTTTCAGAAAATATATCATGTTTGGCTATTATAAGCCATTTTTCTAGCTAAAAAATATGTTCATTTTAACAAGTGTGTGAGAAATGTCAAAATTGTCCTGGGCAGCGAAGGGTTAACATGTTTACAAATTTGAATTCTTTGTCAGTTAGAAAAAGGTCATGTGACATGCCCATATATGGGCATGTCACATGTGACTTGATGATGTCACAGTGGGAGAGTCCTGACATAAGGAGCTCTGGCAGGAGCTGGGCTCACTCTCAGAATTTCTCTTGTGTAGAAAGGACGTGAGTTCTGTTGCTCTGAGACACGTTGCTTATTATTTTATAATAGTGCGTTTTCATAGCGAGAGAAGTGCGATAAAGTCAGCGGATCTTCTGTTTATCATCAAAGGAGACCCAATTATGCAATCAAAAATGGTTGCAACCTTAACAGCGGAAAACCAGCCCCCCGCACAGCCCAAAGCCCTTCGTAGGAGGGTGTGTAAGGCTATCAGGCGGGGGTTCAGGGCAGTTCTAAACACTGTCTGCATTCACCTAAAACCCAGACAGAGACACGCAGAAGGTATGTAGGATTTCATTCAATTATAATGTAATAAAATGGAGAGAATTCTATACTGGATACATTTTTATTATTCACATATAATCTCAGCTCACTCCTTCAACTGGCAGTTGGGCAGCAGGAGACATGAATCAGGTGTGTGGGAGGAATGCCTAGATCTCATTGGCTGCCTGATGTAACTGACAAACACTTGTGTCCCATCACCAGTTTTAATTATAAATGCAAAAGCAAAGTAATTATTCCCATCATCATTCTGCTAATTAATAATTATCCCAGTATTCTATATTTGGTTTTATTACATTAGTTATACAGAAGAGTTCTGTCACATAACCTTGGATTGCTTCTAACTGACAAATTTCAAATAAAAAAAAAAAAACGACTGTCTTCATGTACACTGCTGCTGGTAAACGGACGTTTAGAATCAGTTGGGCGTTTTTTTCAGCTGCCTGAACTCTGCTCTGTTATCTTATCAGTACATGTACAGGGGGGGGGGCATTTATAGTCCTTTCTAAGCAGTTGAGTTTTGAAGCATTTTGGAAAGCAAAAAAAAAAAATGCGATGTTCAGAGCTATTTGAAACGCCAAATGCCTGTAACAGCTTGTAATTGCGGTAACTTGCGTTTTGCTGTGATTCGTTTACAGATGTTTGCGCAGCAAAGGGGACTTTTTTTTAAATGTCGGTTACTATCGGTCAAGGTTTTAAAACATCCCATGTACATTAGGGGCCAATTCACACCATAGAAACGCAGTCTGGATGAGTTCCAGGGGCTTTTCTGCATGCATGTTTTTGATGCAGTCCAGTGCATTATTTCTCCCTTTTTATACTTAAACCTAACCCTTTCACGACTAAGCCTATTTTTGACATTTGGTGTTTACAAGTTAAAATCCGTATTTTTTGCTAGAAAATTACTTAGAGCCCCCAAACATTATATATCTATTTTTTAGCAGAGAATCTAGAGAATAAAATGGTGATTGTTGCGATATTTTATATCACACTGTATTTGTGCAGCTGTGTTTTAAACGCAACTTTTTGAGAAAAGGGACACTTTCATGAATTTAAAAAAATTAAACAGTCAAGTTAGCCCAATTTTTTTGTATAATGTGAAAGATGATGTTACGCCGAGTAAATAGATACCAAACATGTCACACTTTATAATTGCACACACTCGTAGAATGGCGACAAACTATGGTACCTAAAAATCTCCATAGGCGACGCTTTAAATTTTTTTTACGGTTACCAGGTTAGAGTTACAGAGGAGGTCTAGTGCTAGAATTATTGCTCTTGCTCTGGCGATGATACCTCACGTGTAATTTGAACACTGTTTACATATGCGGGCGCGACTTCCGTATGCGTTTACTTCGCTGCGTGAGCTCGCGGGGATGGGGTCACTTTAAAAATTTTAATTTTTTTTTCTTATTTATTTTATATTAATAAATTGTGTTTTAAAAAAAAATATTTTTTTGATCACTTTTATTGCTGTCACAAGGACTGTAAACATCCCTTGTGACAGTAATAGGTGGTGACAGGTAATCTTTATGGAGGGATCGGGGGTCTAAAAGACCCCCGATCCCTCCTTTGCACTTCAAAGTATTCAGATCACCGTTTTCGGTGGCAGTTTTGAGTGGCAGGCAACAAGCATTTTTATACGAAGGCCAAGAGTCATCCTTGTGTCCCTGTCATGTCAAGTTTATTCTTTGTCTCTGCCTCAAGTTTTGAACTTTTCTCTCTATAATTTGATGTTGTACAAAGAAATATATATGAAATGTAGTTGAAGGTGCTAAATCTAAATTCCTCTCTTTTTTCTTTTTTTTTTAAAGATGTTTGCAATATTTACTGCAGACAAGGCTCACACGGCAGGCCTGTCGATCATCACATTGAGACGCCGCCAAAAAGTGACATTCAAATTGAGACTCCACCAGAGTGCGACCGTGACATGGCCACTCCACCAGAGGGCGACGTAGACGTGGCCACTCCACCAGAGGGCGACGTAGACGTGGCCACTCCACCAGAGGGCGACGTAGACGTGGCCACTCCACCAGAGGGCGACCGTGACGTGGCCACTCCACCAGAGGGCGACCGTGACGTGGCCACTCCACCAGAGGGCGACCGTGACGTGGCCACTCCACCAGAGGGCGACGTAGACGTGGCCACTCCACCAGAGGGCGACGTAGACGTGGCCACTCCACCAGAGGGCGACGTAGACGTGGCCACTCCACCAGAGGGCGACGTAGACGTGGCCACTCCACCAGAGGGCGACGTAGACGTAGCCACTCCACCAGAGGGCAACGTAGACGTGGCCACTCCACCAGAGGGCGACGTAGACGTGGCCACTCCACCAGAGGGCGACCGTGACGTGGCCACTCCACCAGAGGGCGACGTAGACGTGGCCACTCCACCAGAGGGCGACCGTGACGTGGCCACTCCACCAGAGGGCGACCGTGACGTGGCCACTCCACCAGAGGGCGACTGTGACATGGCCACTCCACCAGAATGCGACCCAGAAATGGCCACTCCACCAGAGTGCGACCCAGAAATGGCCACTCCACCAGAGTGCGACTTCCACACAGAGAATCCACCAGCATGCAACGTTCAAGTTGATACTCCACCAAAATTCCAGGGGAATGTCTCCAGTGAAGATGGGGGCAAGGTTACAAGAAAAGATAGGCAGATATTAGTGGTAGGGGATTCAGTTATTGGAAGGATACAGAGGGCGATCTGTCACAAAGACCGGTATCTCCGAACAGTATGTTGTTTACCGGGCGCTCGGGTTCGGAACATTGTAGATTGCATGGACAGATTGTTGGATGGGGCTGGAGTGGACCCAGCTGTCATGGTATATATCGGTACCAATGACAAAGTTCGAGAAAGATGGAGCGCCCTACAAAATGATTTTAGGGACTTAGGAGCTATATTGAAGAAAAGGACCCCCAAGGCAATATTTTCAGAAATACTGCCTGTACCTCGAGCCACACCAGAGAGGCAGCAGGAGCTTATGGTACTTAACAAATGGCTAAGGAACTGGTGCAGGGAGGAGGGGTTTGGGTTCATGGAGAACTGGACTCACTTTTCTGTAAATTACCGTCTCTATAGCAGGGATGGACTGCACTTAAATGAGCAGGGTGCCGCTCTATTGGCAGAGAAGATGACCAAAAAGCTGGAAGAAATTCTGGTTGATGCTCCACCAGAATGTGAAGCCCACATTGAGAACCCACCAGAATGTGACTCTAACGCTGAGACTAACCCAGAATGTGCCGTTCAAGATGAGACTCCACCAAAATGCCAGAGGAACATTGGGAACATCTCCTCCAGTGAAGATGGGCGCAAAGTTACAGCAAAGAACAGGAAGATACTGGTGGCAGGGGACTCAATAATTAGAGGGACAGAGAGGGAAATCTGTCACAAAGACTATTGTTACCGTACAGTATGCTGTTTACCGGGTGCTTGCGTTCAGGACATTGCACATCTAATGGACAAATTGTTGGATGAGGCTGGGGAGAACCCTGCTGTCATGATACACATTGGAACTAACGACAAAGTTAGAGGAAGATGGGGCGCCCTAAAAAATGATTTCAGGGACTTAGGGGCTATATTGAAGAAAAGGACCTCCAAGGCAGTATTTTCAGAAATACTGCCTGTACCTCGAGCCACACCAGAGAGGCAGCAGGAGCTTAGGGAGCTTAACATGTGGCTAAGGAACTATTGCAGGGAGGAGGGATTTGGCTTCATGGCGAACTGGGCTGACTTTTCAGTCGGTTACCATCTTTATAGCATTGATGGATTGCACCTGAATAGGAGGGGTGCAGCTTTTTTGGGAATGAAGATGGCCAAAACGTTAGAAGAAATTTTAAACTAGGAGATGAGGAGGAGGGATCAGAAGATGATTTGCTACTGAACATGAGGGAGAAGATCTTCAAGTCAAGCCATCATCACCGGAGTCCACTACGTCATCACTCTCTTGAAAGATTCTCATCAGCTCCTTTCTTCAAGAGAGCAATACCACCAGCTATCTTTACCAACAAGAGTGCCACATTATCTCTTCTGCATATTTCAAGTTTTCTGTGTGGGGATAGTGTTAGAAGACTCAGTGGAAAGTCTGAGGAACCCTCCCATGGACCAGGTACGGCTGTACCAACACAGGTTACTACACTGGTGGCGACTGCCACTCCAGTAACCAGAGGGGATTTCCATCAGCCCTCTATTTCCCTTTCTGCAGCTTCTGAATCACTATCAATATAGTTGGACAAACAAGACAATTGGCTGTTCCTAGAAGACTCAACAAAAAGTCTAAGGAACCCTCCCAGGGACCAGACTGCTGTACCAATACGGGTTCCTACACTGGTGGTGTCTGCCACTCCAGCAACCGAAGAGTCTTCCCATCAGCCCTCCCAGGAACCCAGTACCTCTGTACCAACACAGGTCCCCACACTGGTGGCGCCTGCCTATCCAGTAAACAGATGGTCTTCCCATCAGCCCTCCAAGGACAAGGTACAGCTGTACCAACACAGGTCCCCACACTGGTGGCAGCTGCCACTTCAGTAAACAGAGGATCTTACCATCAGCCCTCCCAGGGACCAGGTGCGGCTCGAAGAAACATCCATGACCTTTTGGCATCTGCCATCTCAGCTATCTTGAGGAAATGGTAATCGGCCCTCCCAGGGACCAGGTACGACTGTACCAAGACAGATCTCTGCACCAACGCTTCTACTGAGATCACCTATTTCCAATTTTTCAGCCACATTTTTTACACCTACTTTATATTTTTTACTTGTTCCCATTCACATAGCATAACTTTAAGAACATTGTAAAAATTGCTGATCACAATTAAAGCCGGAACCGCATGGGAAAAAAAAAAAAATCATGGCCTCCCAAAATCCAGACCCCCTCCTAAGCACACATCCTGACAGGCCAGGAAAGGGGGGGAGGGGGGTGAGCATACACCGCGCCCTCCTCTCCTCGCCCATACCAGGCCACATGACCTCAAAATAAAGAGGTGCCTTGTCAGGGGGGAGGGGGGTCCCCCTTTGCAAGGTCCACTTCCCATGTTGAGTGCACGTGGCCTGGTATGGCTCAGGAGTGGAGGGGGTGTACGCTCATCCCCCCCTTTCCTGACCTGGCGGGCTGCATGCTTGGCTGGGGTTCTGGTATAAGATTTGTAGGAGCCATGTTTTGTTTGTAATTTTTCACCCATGATTACCTCTTTAAAGTTGAGCAGCAAACTTTACTATTTTTATTAAGTTTTATTCTGTGAATGAGAACATGTAACAGATATAAAGTAGGTATTATCCCAATATGGCTTCAAAAGTAGAAATACCTTTTAGGTGAGCGTCAAAGACGTAGCGCTGGTGCCCCATTCAAGTGGTCACCATTCAGACGCCCATAAAAACAGCAGAGGCTGGGCACAGTAGGTGGAGCTACTAGTGGTAGCAGCTCCACTGACAATCATAGACAATGATGATGGACTATCAGGGCATCCTTGTTGCCCAATCCACCATACTTGGAATGCCCTCTCTACCATCTATGAAGAGCCAGGCTTCCACATTCAAGTGAGTTGTCCTGTCCCTGCCCTTCTACATTTCAGGTTACACCCATGGCTAGCTCATGCCCTCTTATATAAGACAGACCAGAGGACATGTATTTGTCCCATTCCACACGAAGGACATCACCAATATTGGAGAAGTGACCACTGAGGCCTACAACAGCTGAAGGACTCTTTAGCTCTAGGTCACTCTACAAAAAGGATCTGCAGCTCTAGGTCACTCTACAAAATGGATCTGCATCTCTAGGTCACTTAAAGCGGAGTTCCGCTAAATTTTTTTTTTAACAGTCAGCAGCTACAAATACTGCAGCTGCTGACTTTTAAAATATGAACACTTACCTGTCCAGGGCGCCCGCGATGTCGGCAAGGGAATCAGGAAGTGAAGCCTTGTTATACAGGTATCTGCACCCCCCTCCCCCCTGAAAGGTGCCAAATGTGACACCGGAGGGGGGGGGGGTTCCGAAAAGCGGAGGTTTCATTTTTGTGTGAACCCCTGCCTTAAGAATATCATAACCCAAGGGGAAATATGGACGGCTCAATGGGTAGGGTGGATGGAATGAGAACCATTCAGAGTCCCTCCCTACAGGACAGAATATGAAAGATTCATAACACTACAATATGGACCTGTATCTCCAGTTCCTTTAGGAAATTTAAAGCCGAATGAGGAAGAGGATGAAAAGTGGAACTTCCTTTTATAGGTGAAGTTCTGCTTTAAGATTGGGCAGCACAGAGGCTTAGTAGTTAGTACTTCTGCCTTGCAGCACTGGGGTGTTTGGTTCATATCCTGACCAGGACACTGTCTGCATGGAGTCTGCATGTTCTCCCTGTGTTTGCGTGGGTTTCCTCCGGGTACTCCGGTTTCCTCCCACACTCCAAAGACATGCTACCTCGCGTTGGTGGTGCAGTGGTAAGCATAGCTGCTTTCCAAGCAGCTGACCCAGGTTCGATTCCTGGCCAACGCAATCTCACAAGATGGCTGCCTCACCTGGTAAGTGTTACCCCCCCCTTCTCATAATAGCTGTATATACAAATCAGTGGCGTCACTGGGGGGGGCAGAGGGGGCATGGCCCCCCAACATTATACTGTGCCCCCCTATGTGCCCCCCCAACTAAAAAAATGGAACTACAGAAGCAAATACTTTTGCGCACAGGTGTATAGGCTAGACGATCTCAAGGTTTCAAAAGGGACAGTGAATTTCAGCCTTGCTGCTCTCCAGGATGGGATTATCCTAGTAGTAAATAATAGGAAAGAAAAAGAGAGCGCACCGGTCTAGTGCATTATCCTTAGGAAAATGATTTATTAAAAACAAGATTAAAAACCACTCACAAAGCCGGAAGGCTCTGAAGAAGAAGGGACACCTTCGAAACGCGTTAGCCAGCGGCGGTTCGTGCGTCCTCCTCCTAGGACCTGGAGACTGCTACCAGCGGATTTTTCACTTTGTGACTGCTTACAGTGCGATTATTTCTTTCTACCTTTGTAAGTAGTTTTTAATCTTGTTTTTATTAAATCATTTTCCTAAGGATGATGCACTAGGCCGGTGCGCTCTCTTTTTCTTTCTTATAATTTACTAAAAAAATGGACACTGGGAATGCAGGGGACTGGTATGGACTGAGCCACTGTGTTGCTGCCTCCGCCTCCGCCTCCACCTCCTGAATCTACTCCCGGCCACTGGTTGCTATAACCGCCTCGCGTCTAGCAACCAGTGACGTTAGAGCCGGCACTGATGTCTCTCTCTCTCCCCTCCTTCCTCTCCCGCACTGAATGATACACAGCCGATCCGCTCCCCCCCCCCTTCTCTCTCCTGTGTGTGTACCATGGGAAGTGTGAGCTCCTTAGCTTCACACTTGACTTTCCTGGAGCTCACACAGGAGAGGGGAGGGGGAGAAGGAGCGGATTGTCTGTGTATCATTCAGTGCGGGAGAGGAAGGAGGGGAGAGAGAGACATCAATGCCGGTGTCTTGTCGAATACAGTCCCCTATCATATAGTGTCCGCCCTGTACTGCGCAGGCGCAGTACGGAGGACAAACGAGACGCCGAAAGTCCCTGAAGTTTAACAGCTGATCATCAGCTGTACACGGCGCCTGCGCTTTTATTCTTACCCTATTTCCAGGTTCATTCCCTACTATCCAAGTGGACATAGAGTTAGAATAAATAATTGCCGCGCGCAGCGAGGCCGTGCCCGAAGCGTGGCGAGCGAAGCGAGCCTGCGAGGGGCCCTCTTACAAAGCCATCGCTAAGAAGTGCCCAAGCGCCGTGTACAGCTGATGGTCAGCTGATCAACTTCGGACACTTTCGGCATCACCTTCTGCTCCGTACTGCGCAAGCGCTGCGCCTGCGCAGTACGGGGCGGACACTATCTGATAGGAGGACAGTTCTAGTCAGAACACCGGCTCTCGGGCTCTTAGCTGCTCCATGCAGGGACAAACTGCCCCCACCCCAGAGCATCAGTCAGTTTCAAAGCAGCCAGGCTAGTGTAGCCTATCAGCTGCAGGAGCCGAACTGCAGACACTGGATACCAGCTCAAAATACATTTGTCCCCGATCTGCCTGCATTGTAAAGCAGGTCGGTTCTTGAGAGGTCCCGTATGATGTCGGGAGGGAGGAAGGCACTTATGTGAGCTTAAGCTACCTATTGGCTGGGAAAGCAGCAGGGGGCAGTGCTTCTGCCTCCTCAGCCAATGGGTACACACAGTGCATTGTCCTTCCCTGCAAATTCATCCCGCGGGCTTCCAGAAGCTGCAGAAATTCCTGCAATGATCAAGGTGAGAGAGGAGAAAAGTTACTTTCACTTTCTCCTGATACATCAACATCTTTCACCCCCAGCTTTACTTTCCTTCCCTCTGTGTACTACATGGCTCCACATTCTCCTGATAAGACTATGCAGTATGCAGTGATCAGACCGATCTTCATCCCCCTCCCCTTTTCCACTTCACTATCTGCTGTTACTTTCTGCTCTCCACTCCCATAAATCTGCACTGAACACATCCTGCAGCCTCCAGTCTCAGATTTGGGCATTTCAAACTAGGAGTCCACACACTGACTGTGTGCGTGACATCCATTCATTCCCAGCTTACTTCCAACTCTTCTGCAGCCTCATACATTCTTTACAATCCTTAAATATATTTTTTTCTTTCAGCCAGCAGGCTAGTATAGTACTAGAGTAAGACTCAGACTGCGGATGTTGCTACAATATACTGCTGTTACTACTTTTGACAAGAATAGTAAAAGTATACCGTGCAAACACTATCTGCAGCCATGAAAGATACAGCCACAGCACCTGTGATCATCATTATAATGCTGATGATTACACTGTACTTCATGTGACTGTACTGTATATAGGCTGTACAGTGTGATCATCAGCATGATAATGATGATCACAGGTGGTGTGGCTGTATCTTTCATGGCTGCAGACAGTGTTTGCACCGTATACTTTTACTCCGGGCTTTTTTTCAGCTAAAATTTGGCACTCCCGAAATCTGGACTCTGTACGTAGCACACCCAGGACTCTGTATGTAGCACACCACGGACCCTGTACTCTGCACGTAGCACACCACGAACCCTGTACTCTGCAAGTAGCACACCCTGAACTCAGTACTCTGCAAGTAGCACACCCTGAACTCAGTACTCTGCACGTAGCACACCCTGAACTCAGTACTCTGCATGTAGCACACCCTGAACTCAGTACTCTGCACGTAGCACACCCTGAACTCAGTACTCTGCACGTAGCACACCCTGAACTCAGTACTCTGCACGTAGCACTCCCTGAACTCAGTACTCTGCATGTAGCACACCCTGAACTCAGTACTCTGCACGTAGCACACCCTGGACCCTGTACTCTGCACGTAGCACACCCTGGACCCTGTACTCTGCACGTAGCACACCCTGGACCCTGTACTCTGCACCTAGCACACCCTGGGTATGGGTATGGATATAGAATTGCATTTTATAGTTGGCCCCCCTACTTTTGTCCCTGTCCCCCCATATGCCCCCTCTAAATATGAAAGCTGGAGACGCCACTGTATACAATGTTCCCTCTACAGTACTGTGCAAAGGTTTTAGCCAGGTGTGAACAAATGCTGTAACCAAAGGGACCATGTGATCCCTTCCTGGCTATGTACTGGTCGGAGATCACTATGAACCTACCATAGAGGCCATGTGATCCTTTCCTGTCTATGTCCTGGTCGGAGATCACTATGAACTTATCATAGGGGCCATGTGATTCCTTCCTGGCTATGTCCTGGTCGGAGATCACTATGAACTTATCATAGGGGCCATGTGATTCCTTCCTGGCTATGTCCTGGTTGTAGATTAATATGAACCTACTATAGGGGCCATGTGGTCCCTGCATGGTTATGTCCTGGTCCACGATCACTATAAACCTATGATGGGAACCTTGTGATTCCCTTCCTGGCTATGTGGGGGGATCCATAGTAGAGAAGGATTTGGAGGTTGTTGTAGATCATAAGCTTAATACATTGCATTGAAAAAGTATTCACACCCCATTCAATTTCCACATTTTTTCATGTTACAATCAAAAACATAAATGCATTTTATTGGGATTTTATGTGTTAGACTTCTCATCTGCCCCAGCACTGTACCTCCTGCACATCTGTCCCACCTCTGTTCCCCTGCTCATCTGCCCCACTACTGCAGCCCCCTGTTCATCTGTCCCACTAATTTACCTCCTTTCTCTTTTGCCCTTTCACTGTTCCCCCCTGTACATCTGCCCCACCTCTGTACCCCCTGCTCATCTGCCCCACCACTGTAACCCCCTTTCTCATCTGCCCCAACACTGTACCTTTTGCACATCTGTTCCACCTCTGTTCCCCCTGCTCTTCTGCTCCACTACTGTAACCCCCTGCTCATCTGTCCCACCAATGCACCTCCTTTCATATTTGCCCCACCGCTGTACCCCCCTGCTCTTCTGTCCTACCGCTGAAGCCCCTTCTCATCTGTCTCAACACTGAACCCCCCCTGCTCAACATTCCCACCACTGTAACCCTCTCAACCACTTGCCGACCGCCTAACGACGATATACGTCAACAGAATGGCACGGGCAGGCATGTGATTGCCTTACCGTGGGCGGGGGGTCCGATCGGACCCCCCCCCCGGTGCCAGCGGCGGTCGGCTTGTGACTGGAAGCGTTCAGAGATGAGGGGGAGGCCATCCAATCGTGGCCCCCCCCCTCGCGATCGCTCCCAGCCAATGACAATCATCCCCTGCCTCTGTGTAGTACACAGAGGTGGAGGATGTGATGTCATCTCTCCTCGGCTCTGCAGTTTCCGTTCGGCGCGAGGAGAGAAGACTGAAATGTAAATGCACAAACACAACAGAACACAGTAGAACATGCCAGGCTCACTTTACACCCCCCAATTCCCCCACCTCTGTACCCCCTGCTCATCTGCCCCACCACTGTAACCCCCTTTCTCATCTGCCCCAACACTGTGATTCAGCCAGCTGATCAGAGACCAGAGTGGCTCCAAACATCTCTATGGCCTAAGAAACCGGAAGCTATGAGCATTTTATGACTTAGATTTTGCCGGATGTAAATAGCGCCATTGGGAAATTGGGGAAGCATTTTATCACACTGATCTTGGTGTGGTCAGATGCTTTGAGGGCAGAGGAGAAATCTAGGGTCTAATAGACCCCAATTTTTTCAAAAAAGAATATCTGTCATTACCTATTGCTATCATAGGGGATATTTACATTCCCTGAGATACCAATAAAAATGATTAAAAAAAAAAAAAAAAAAAAAATGAAAAGAACAGTTTAAAAATAAGATAAAAAAGCTAAAAAATAATAAAGAAAAAAAAAAAAAAAGTACACCTCTGCCCCCCCTGCTCTCACGCTAAGGCGAACGCAAGCGTCGGTCTGGCGTCAAATGTAAACAGCAATTGCACCATGCATGTGAGGTATCACCGCGAAGGTCAGACCGAGGGCAGTAATTTTAGCAGTAGACCTCCTCTGTAAATCTAAAGTGGTAACCTGTAAAGGCTTTTAAAAATGTATTAATTTTGTTGCCACTGCACGTTTGTGCGCAATTTTAAAGCATGTCATGTTTGGTATCCATGTACTCGGCCTAAGATCATCTTTTTTATTTCATCAAACATTTGGGCAATATAGTGTGTTTTAGTGCATTAAAATTTAAAAAGGTGTTTTTTCCCCAAAAAATGCGTTTGAAAAATCGCTGCGCAAATACTGTGTGAAAAAAAAAAAAAATGAAACACCCACCATTTTAATCTGTAGGGCATTTGCTTTAAAAAAAATATATAATGTTTGGGGGTTCAAAGTAATTTTCTTGCAAAAAAAAATAATTTTTTCATGTAATCAAAAAGTGTCAGAAAGAGCTTTGTCTTCAAGTGGTTAGAAGAGTGGGTGATGTGTGACATAAGCTTCTAAATGTTGTGCATAAAATGCCAGGACAGTTCAAACCCCCCCCAAATAACCCCATTTTGGAAAGTAGACACCCCAAGCTATTTGCTGAGAGGCATGTCGAGTCCATGGAATATTTTATATTGTGACACAAGTTGCGGGAAAGAGACAATTTTTTTTTTTTTTTTGCACAAAGTTGTCACTAAATGATATATTGCTCAAACATGCCATGGGAATATGTGAAATTACACCACAAAATACATTCTGTTGCTTCTCCTGAGTATGGGGACTTTTTGGAAGCCTAGCTGCGCACGGGTCTCCGAAAACCAAGCACCGCCTTCAGGCTTTCTAAGGGCGTAAATTTTTGATTTCACTCTTCACTGCCTATCACAGTTTCGGAGGCCATGGAATGACCAGGTGGCAAAATCCCCACCCCCCAAATGACCCCATTTTGGAAAGTAGACACCCCAAGCTATTTGCTAAGTGGTATAGTGAGTATTTTGCAGACCTCACTTTTTGTCACAAAGTTTTGAAAATTGAAAAGAGAAAAAAAAATGTTTTTTTCTTGTCTTTCTTCATTTTCAAAAACAAATGAGATGAGAGCTGCAAAATACTCACCATGCCTCTCAGCAAATAGCTTGGGGTGTCTACTTTCCAAAATGGGGTCATTTGGGGGGGGTTTGTGCCACCTGGGCATTCCATGGCCTCCAAAACTGTGATAGGCAGTGAAGAGTGAAATCAAAAATTTACACCCTTAAAAATCCTGAAGGCGGTGATTGGTTTTCGGGGCCCCGTACGCGGCTAGGCTCCTAAAAAGTCCCACACATGTGGTATCCCCATACTCAGGAGAAGCAGCTAAATGTATTTTGGGGTGCAATTCCACATATGCCCATGGCCTGTGTGAGCAATATATCATTTAGTGACAACTTTGTGCAAAAAAAAAAAAAAAATTGTCACTTTCCTGCAACTTGTGTCAAAATATAAAATAATCAATGGACTCAACATGCCTCAAAGCAAATAGCTTGGGGTGTCTACTTTCCAAAATGGGGTCATTTGGGGGGGTTTTATGCCATCTGGGCATTTTATGGCCTTCAAAACTGTGATAGGTAGTGAGGAGTAAAATCAAAAATTTACGCCCTTAGAAATCCTGAAGGCAGCGATTGGTTTTCGGGGCCCCGTACGCGGCTAGGCTCCCAAAAAGTCCCACACATGTGGTATCCCCATACTCAGGAGAAGCAGCTAAATGTATTTTGGGGTGCAATTCCACATATACCCATGGTCTGTGTGAGCAATATATCATTTAGTGGCAACTTTTTGTATTTTTTTTTTTTTTTTGTCATTATTCAATCACTTGGGACAAAAAAAAAAATGAATATTCAATGGGCTCAACATGCCTCTCAGAAATTTCCTTGGAGTGTCTACTTTCCAAAATGGGGTCATTTGTGGGGGTTTTGTACTGCCCTGCCATTTTAGCACCTCAAGAAACGACATAGGCAGTCATAAATTAAAGGCTGTGTAAATTCCAGAAAATGTACCCTAGTTTGTAGGCGCTATAACTTTTGCGCAAATCAAAAAAAATACGCTTATTGACATTTTTTTTACCAAAGACATGTGGCCGAATACATTTTGGCCTAAATGTATGACTAAAATTGAGTTTATTGGATTTTTTTTAGAACAAAAAATAGAAAATATAATTTTTTTTCAAAATTTTCGGTCTTTTTCCGTGTATAGCGCAAAAAATAAAAACCGGCAGAGGTGATCAAATACCGTCAAAAGAAAGCTCTATTTGTGGAAAGAAAAAGGACGCAAATTTCGTTTGGGTACAGCATTGCATGACCGCGCAATTAGCAGGTAAAGCGACGCAGTGCCAAATTGTAAAAAGTGCTCTGGTCAGGAAGGGGGCAAATCCTTCCGGGGCTGAAGTGGTTAACATCTGTCCCACCACTGTACCCCCTTGCTCTTCTGTCCCATCACTGAACCCCCTTCTCATTCCTCCCACCACTATACCCCCTTGCTCTTCTGTCCCACCACTGTAACACCCCTGCTCATCTGCCCCATCAATGTACCCCTTTTCTCATCTGCCCCACCACTGTACCTCCCTGTACATCTGCTCCGCCGCCGTATCCCCATCCCCTTCTATCTCACTACTGAATCACCTTCTCATCTGGCCCAACTGCTCATTTGCCTCACCACAGTAACCAGCTTTCTCATCTGCCCCATCAATATACCTCCTGCATATCTGTCTCAACTCTGTACCCCCTGCTCTCCTGCCCCACCACTGTAACCCCCTGCTCATCTGTCCCACCAATACACCTCTTTTCACATCTGCCTCACTGCTCTACCCTCCTCCTTTTCTGTCCCACCACTGTAACCCTCTTCTCATCTGTCCCACCGCTGTACCCTCCTGCTCATTTTCCCCACCGCTGTACCCTCTTCTCATCTAAGATATTCGTGATATGCAGAGTGGTGAAAGGAACCAGAGATGAGACACATCTACCTGTCCTGGCACACTCATCCTGCTGATCCAACTCTCGCATCCAGCCCACATGCTTGTATGGGATGTATGTATGGGATGTATGGGATGCATATGCCGCAGAAAAAGTTGGGTGTGATTTTCAGAGTCTGTGTGCTGTATGACGGAGCTGTGTAAATATCAGGACTGGATGGACAATCACCAATCCATAGATTGGGGGGTCAGTAACCTGTAGATCTTGGACAGGTGATTGGTTGTATAGTTGTGTAGAGAGGTAGGGGAGGGGTTGTGTACAGAGGTGGGGGTGGTGTTCTGTAGCATGCTATTGGGGGACTTTCTCTCAGGTCATATAATAGAGAATTCCCCTTCAGGACACAACATCCGGGGACTCCTCCCCCTCCTGGGCCCGGATGAGACATGTGGTAATGCTGAGACTAGTAGTTCATCAGCAGTTTGGTGAGAGGCGTTAGCCCCGCCCACTACACTACCACTGGTCCCGGAAGAAGAGTTCGCTCCTCCTTGCTGAGCCATGATTGGATGTCTGCTCACAGCCCCACCTCCATTCCTCTCCCTTCACTTGCTTGTTTACAACTTAGAGCAGTGTTTCTCAACTCCAGTCCTCAAAGCACCCCAACTAGAGTTGCCACCTCATCCCTTTAAACCCGAACACATAAGAATTACACAGGTTCTGAGGCTAATTAAATGCAGATAAGGCCCCAAGTGAGTTTAATTACCAACTTAATCAGCCACAGAACCTGTGTAATTAATGTGTATTCGGGTTTAAAGGGATGAGGTGGCAACCATAACCCCAACAGGTCATGTTTTCAAGATCTCCCTCGAATGAAAACGGCTGTGGTAATTACTATAGCAGTGAAACTGATCAAATCACCTGTGGAAAATAATGGGAAGCCTGAAAACATGACCTGTTGGGGCGCCTTGAGGACTAGAGTTAAGAAACACTGACTTTGATTCCTGGAAAGGAAGTGATGTCATCATTCTTCCGGCGTCATCTTTGTTGAAGGCAATAGCAGATGTTTCGTCAGATTTGGTGACCCGTCAGAATGTGGAACGGAAGTGATGTTTCGTCGCCGCCCTCTTGCTACACCCCACACTCGGCCACAGTAAACATACAGCGAGAAGGCGGGAAGTGGACATCTTGTTACACCTAACGGAGTTATTTTCTTTAACAGTAAATTCAGCTTATATCGTAAAATACAGTATTTACAATTCTGTCCGACTGTTTAGATGTTGATTTTTGAAAGCACCGGCAAACCTGCTGATCTCACAGGTTTCATAATCCGACAGAACACCGCTGCTTTCAAAAATCAACATCTACACAGTCTGACAGAATTGTAAATACTGTATTTCATGATATAAGCTGAGTTTACTGTTAAAAATAACAGTGGAATGTATAACTCCGTTGGGTGTAACAAGATGTCCGCTTCCCACCTTCTCACTGTATGTTTACTGTGGCCGAGTGTGGGGTGTAGCAAGATGGCGGCCACGGAACAACACTTCCGTTACACATTCTGATGTAACACCGGTCTATCGCCTATACTTCTCACCTCTGCCGGGTTAGCCCCTCCATATCAAAGTTTTTGAAAAAATCTTATGCAGTTTGTTAGATCTTTGTTAGATCAGGTCAGATCAACCATTGTTTGCGTTAGATCTCACACAAAAGAAGCAATATTAACAGTTATTTGCGGGGGGGGGGGGGGAGATAACCCGTCATCAGCCCCCCTTATCAAAAAATTGACCAAACAATTAGCTATTTTGGAAGCTATTTGTTAGATCCGGTAAGATCAAATGGTTTTAACGTTAGATCTCACATCATTTCAGAGATATTCCACATCAAAATAGAGATATTGGGTGGTACATATGGACGGGTTAACCCCTCCTTATTAAATTTTCTGGTCAAAAATCATTCAGGCTAATAGATATTCGTAAGATCAAGTGGTTTTAACGTTAGATCTCACATCATTTCAGAGATATTCCACATCAAAATAGAGATTTTAGGTGGTACATATGGACGGGTTAGCCCCCCCTTATCAAATATTCTGGCCAAAAATCATTCAGGCTAATAGATATTCATTAGATCCAGTAAGATCAAGTAGTTTTAACGTTAGATCTCACATAATTTCATAGATTATACATAAAAAATAGAGATATTAGGTGGTACAGAAGGTACATCCATCTTCAACCGTCTCTGGAACCTTCTTTGCATGGTTCTTCAGCTGGTGCTTGTAGTCTCTCCTCACACCTCCGTTCACCTCCCTGCCTCATGGTGATCTCTCCACAGACCAACAAGCTTAAGTCTTTAGCTAGCCCCCCATTTTTGCAAAGCAGGCTGGGCTTTGTAGTTCCACCCCCTGTAGAAATCAATGGGGCTGTATTGTGGGCCGTGGTCCTCTGCTGCTGCTTGTGTGGCTCCCTCTCCCTACCAATAGGGACACAGGAAGAGGAGAGGGAGGGGGAGAAATCCCCCACAGGGACTGACAGGCGTGCTCCCCCTCAGTGAGTGCCTGTGTCAGTGTCTATTCAGTCCGACAGTCGCTGGCAGGAATGGCGGGAGGTGAGGGAACACGGGTGATAGAGTAGCCCCCGCTACACACTCCCCCCACCAAAGAACCTTTGGTCCACCAAAGGAGGTAAAGAGTCTATGACCTGTTACATGCTTTTGAGATAAACACGGGAAAAAAAAACAGGTTAGTGTGCACAGGAAACCATACAATTTACATCTGCATAAAACCCTGGCAGAGGAACATCCCACCAATTAGCATAGGAGGGGAGGTTGTCCTGGCTACAGGCCACCTTAACTGGAATGGCCCAGCTAGATGTGCCAGGGGGTAAGTGTCAGAAACCAAGAAATCAGGCCGAGACAGAAGTACAGTTAAATCACACTTGTTTAATAAAAAAAAGTAAAAAGTAAAAAGAACAAACGTAGTCAAAACATAGCCAAAGTTCAGTAACCGGAACGGATAGTCAACCAAGCCAGAAGTCAGGGATCAATGTAGTGGAACAGCAAGCAGGATCTAGAGCCAGAAGGGATGTCAGCAAAGCAAGTCTTGAACAGGATCGCAGGAGATTGTTTCTGTGATGTTGACCAAGGCGAAGGCAGAGATCCTCTGGACTGGACGGCTTAAGTAGGCAGGACTGACGAGCAGGATATCATCAACAGCTGAGTAACTGTGGAGAGATAGGAGCTGGCAATTATCCGACTGCTGAGTGGCCAGCTCAGAGAAAGAAGGGCTGAGCCCAGCCCTGACAGCGAGTTGGGATTGTCCACCACCAAATCTGCGGTGGAAGGGTCAGTTTCTTCAAGAGTCCTTTGTGCAATGAGAACAACCTCCTTAGAGCTTTCACCCAAAGTATCATATGTTAGTCTTTTGGGCAGGTGAATAACCCTTTGCTCTCGCTGTTCTTTAGGTTCTGGGGTTACAGGCACACTGGTCTCTTCTTCATCCTGTATTTCAGCTTCCTCAATGAAGGCTGGAAAGTCTTAGGGGTCTGTTGTCAGCAGGGAAGATTGAGGGTCTTCCAACTCTTCAAAAGGTGGACTTTGAGGTACAAAGTCAGGAGCCTCTGGCCCGAGAGTCACCTCAATCACCTTAGGTGGAGAAGCGGGGGGTGGCAGGCCCTGGCATTTGAGATGGCCACAGACAATCTTTATCTTCATCCTCGCTGTTTTCATCTTCAGCAAGGGGTACAGAGTGAGGTCTAATCACAGGCCGGGATCTTTGAGATGCCGTGGGTGTGGACTGTAAATCTGGCTGTGGTGGCACATGAACTGCTTCTGACAGAGGCAACAGATGATTGTGTTGCCAAGTCTTCAGCAAGCCTGTGCTTCCCTCTGGCCGGATTTGATATACTGGGTGTCTGGGCAGATGCTTGCAAACAACATAGGGCTGTGACTTTCAGCAGTTACTTGTGCTTTCCAGGGACACCCAGGTTTCTCAGCAATACCTTGTCATCCGGCTGTAGGTCCCGCACTCGTACCCTGAGGTCAAAGTTTATTTTGTTTCTCTGTCCTCGGGCATATGAGGCAGCTTGAACCTTATCATAGGTGGTTTTCAGACAACTCTGCAGGTGATCCACATACCCTCTGTGGAAAGTTGCTAAGGTATGGTCGAGGGATGTGCCGAAGGCCAAGTCTACTGGCAGCCAGGCCTATGGTCCAAACATCAAACTATAGGGAGAGTAACCTGTGGCATCATTGGCGGTGCTGTTATAAGCATGCACAATAGCCACTATATGCTTGCTCCAGTGCTGCTTTTGTTCTGAACCTAGACTTCTAAGTGTATCCAGGAGGGTTTGGTTAAATCTCTCTGGTTGAGGATCTCCTTGAGGATGATACGGGGTGGTTTTAGACTTCCTGATGCCCAACGGGTCTGAAAGTCCCTCCCTTGATCAGAGTGGATGTGTTGGGACAGACCATAGTGCACAAAGAATTTCTCTGCGAAGATCTTGGCCACCATGGATGCTTGTTGGTCCCTCATGGAAAATGCCTGGGCATACCGAGTGAAATGGTCAGTTACTACCAGGATATTTCCCTGCCCGCTCAGATCAGGCTCCAAGCACAGAATGTCAATGTACACCAGCTCCATTAGTCCTTGACTCTGAAGATGGTCCATTGGGGCAGCTCGGTGAGGCAAAGTCTTCCTTTGGATACATCTGATGCAGGAGTGGCAATAGTCCTCAACTTCAGCCTGCATGCAGGGCCATTAGAACCGGTCCCTCACCAGGAGAATGAATGAATGATTTGTATAGCGCTGCATATGCGAACTGAATCGCCTCAAGGCGCTAGTTCCGTCCTGTGTTGTCCAGCTTCTTAGAAGAGGTAGGTCTTGAGTTTCTTTCTGAAGGCCTGATGGTTTTCTTCCATGCGAATGTGAGCAGGTAGAGCGTTCCATAGCCGTGGTCCTTGGACTGCGAATCTTCGTTCTCCCTTTGTTTTGTAGCGGGTTTTTGGAATAAGGAGGAGGTTTTGGTTAGCTGATCGAAGACTGCGATTGGGTGTGTAGCGCTTTATTTTCTCGCATAGGTATTGTGCATTTGTGAGTGAGGCAGAGGGTCTTGAAAGGGATTCGATTTTTTACAATTAGCCAATGTTAGGTTCCTCAGGGAAGGGGAAAAGTCCTCTTGGGCCCTAGATGGCTATGGTTGTCATGTAGGTGTCAGGGCTGGGCTCAGCCTTTCCTTCTCTGAGCTCCCATTTCTCTCCACAGTTACCCAGCTGTTGTTGATTCTGCTCGTCAGTCCTGCCTACTTAAAGTCGTCCAGCTCTCTTGATCTCTGCCTTCACCATTGTCAACATCACAGAGTCATTCTCCTGCATTCCTGCTGAAGACTTGCTAGGCTGACGTTCCTTCTGGCTCCTGATCCTGCTTGCTGTACTACTACGTTTATCTCTGGCTCTCTGGCATTTGCTTGGCTGACTACCCAATCCGGTTACTCAACTCTGGCTTGTTTTGACTACGCTTACTCTGTTTACCTATTATTAAACTAGTGTGATTTAACTATACTTCTGTCTCGGTCTGATTCATGGTGCCTAATAGTAGGGCAGTTAATACTGTCTTCGTATGTTTTTTAGGTAGGAATAGCTGCCATTTTTCTTCAGAATCGTCAGAGGGGCCATTTCGGTAGACCAACTCTGTGCACCTGAAACCGATCCCACTCTCGGTGCAGCAGATGGGTTGCCTTCGGGGAGTCAGTGAGGAGCAAGTCAGGGTATTGGCTCTTCAAGGCCTTCAATGCCAAGCTACAGGGAGGGTCCTCCAACTGGTCCCTGCGCAGGTCTTTGACAGCTTGGGCAGACCTTCATCCCCGACTTGGGCGACATTGCAATAACATCTGGGGACACCTGATACTCCAACCTCTTCGGTCCTGGATCCTACTCCAAGTTGATGTTCTGCTCCTTGACATAAGGCTCGTACCATTCAGGTGTCAGTGGGGCCTATTCTTCTGGAGGGTCAATGGGGCCTTCTTCACAAAGCATCAGCATCTTATTTCCTGACCCCGGTCGATACTTCAGGCTGAAAATAAACCCTGATAGAGCAGCCAACCATCTGTGACCCGTGGCGTCCAACTTGGTGGTAGTGAGGATGTAGGTGAGAGCATTGTTGTCGGTCTTGATAACAAACTCCGCTCCATACAGGTAATCCCTCAGCTTATCCACCCACTTCAAGGCCAGGAACTCAAGTTTGTGCATGGGATAGTTCTTCTGGGCGGGGGCCAAGTTCCGAGTCACGTAGGCAACAGGCCGTAGATGACAGTCATGCTCTTCATATAGCACCCCACCTAACCCATCTCGACTGGCGTCAAAGTTTAACTCGTATGGCTTGGTTGGATCTGCATAGGCCACGACTGGAGCGGTTGTTAGGCTTCACTTCAGCTGCCTAAAACCTCTTAACACTTCAGAGTCCATTGTTCCTGAATGGACTCTCTGGGTTTTCTGGGCCCTCCAGCTGGTCTGACAGGCTTCGCCAGATCAGGGTCAGCGTCTTAGCGAATCCCTTGACAAATCTTCTGTAATAAGAGCAGAATCCCAGAAATGACCTAAGCTCAGTCACGTTGGTAGGCCTCGGCCAGGAGGTCAGTGGCCACTTCATCAGCAGACACAATGTGACCAAGGTAGTTGATCGAGGGTTGATAAAACTTGCACTTTTCCAGAGACAGCTTCAACCCCTTCACCATGGAGTCTCTTAGGGACCTTCTGCAGAAACACTTCGTGCTCTTCGAGGGTCTTGCTGAAAACGATGACGTCTAAGAACACCAACACCTTGATCAGTTTCAGGTCACCCACGGTCTTCTCCATTAGTCTTTGGAAGGTGGCTGGGGCACCAGACAGGCCTTGATGCATACGGTCAAATCCAAACATCCCTTGCGGGGTAATGAAAATAGTCTTCTCCCAATCCTCAGGGTGCATGGGGATTTGGTAATACCCACTCTTCAAATCCAGCATGCTGAACCACTTCGCTCCTGACAGGCTCTGCAAGGCATCTTCTATCCTTGGGGTGGTATATTGGTCGGGAATGGTCCTTCAGTTCAGCGTCCAGTAATCAAAACCCAGCCTCAGTGACCCATTTTTCTTCCGTACCACCACTATTGGGGAAGCGTATAGACTCTGGGACTCTCAGATGATACCTGCCCTCTTCAACTCTGCCAGTTGTTCATGCAGATCCTCCAAGTCCCCTAAAGGAATCCATCAAACTCTTTCCCTGAACGGCTTATGCACTCGAAGAGATGGATCCGGTATTTGGTACTTTTTGCACACCCCACATCAAATTCACTCTTGGAGAATGCAGCCTGCCATCTCAGGAGCTGAGTCTTGGCCCTTTCTTTCCATTCAGGCAAAAGGGGAGTATTTTTCAGATAGAGCTCCTCCACAGAGATCCCATCCTTTGCTCCCCCCCACCAAATCAGACAGCGGGACTGGGGTGGCCAGATTCACTTGTCCCAGCAACATCTGAGCCGGCATCTTCACTGGCGAGGCTGTTATGTTGCGGACACTAACCAAGATCTTCCCGTGACTTCTTTGCAACCCTTTTGTTGAAACCACCTCAGGAATTATCTCCACTCCCATGTCTTCTCTCAGTCCGTCTTATTCAAGGACAATGAAAGGGCCTGCTTGCTTCCAATTTAGCTTGACAGATGCTCGTAAATAGGCCACTTTACCAGGCTGTAACACCTTCTCACACTGGTCCAAGATCTTTCCCTTCTGTTTTTGTACCAGGTGCTGGTAGGCTAGTCTCATCATGGGGTGCGCACTTGTAGCTGAAGTGCCCGGCTCCAGAACAAGTGGTGTCAACAGCCATCTGACAAGATCAGTATTGGTCCCTATCATGAGAGAACTCTTACTGGCCCCTGGGGGGCAAGGACAGATGACTGCCTGAGTTTCAAAAGTCTCGGCTTTCCCAGCCATGGAGGGATCGAAGGTCAGCTTGACCGGTAGATAGCCATCATAGGGGAAGTTCTGAGTCACAATGCCCCATATCTGCAGCTCTTCCAACTTCTGCAAAGGCAGGTGCTTGAGGTGCCTGTCATAGAAGTCTCTGTAGAGAAGGGTCACTTAAGCTCCAGTATCCAGAAGGGCCTTGGTGTAGACTCCCTTTACTTGGATGGGAACAACAGGAGAAGGTCCCACCAGCTTGTCAGGGAGCGTGGAGGAAGTGGTGGCCCTGGCCTGTTTGGTGGTTTGTATCCGCGCTCCTCTCTGCGAGGTTCTGATTGGGCTTAAGTCTGTGCCAAGTTCTGGGAGTCTGGTGTGCATTGATTCTCCGACACCAGGCAGCATTTGTCAAAAGAAACAGGACACTGGGTTGCTTGGAGGCAACAACGGGGGGCCCTCTGCAAGGGTTTGGACTTTCACTGCTGTCTCTTCGTGTCATTGGTTTTGAGCCAGCTATCGTAGATGGGCACCCAGTTGGCTCCTTCACCAGAGCCCTCCGAAGTTTCCCTCTGGCTTCTGGCACTGTGCTTCAGGCTTCACTGGGCTTGGACACACCTGTGGATTAATGTCCCACATAATTTCAGCATACCTCGGTATGCTCAATGGCACTCCTCACTGGTACACGTGAAAATGCTCATCACCGCCTCGGATATAGACACTAGTATGGATATACGTGCATCGCTACCAAATATCCATAATATTCCTGTAATTATGGATAATCAAACATTAAAATCACTTGATCTTACCGGATATAATGAATATCAATTACCCGGGGTGATTTTTTGGCCAGAAAATTTGATAAGAGGGGGCCAGCCCCCTTTATTAATCACTTAATAAGTCTCTAATTATGTGAGATCTAATCTCACCCTTATGTGCTACCGCCTAATATCTCTAACGTTAAAACCATTTGATCTCACCGGATCTAATGAATATCTATTAGCCTGAATGATTTTTGACCAGAACATTTTATAAGGGGGGGGGCTAACCCGTCCATATGTACCACCTAATATCTCTATTTTGATGTGGAATATCTCTGAAATGATGTGAGATCTAATGTTAAAACCACTTGATCTTACCGGATCTAACAAATAGCTTCCAAAATAGCTAATTGTTTGGTCAATTAATTGATAAGGGGGATAAGGGGGGGCTGATAATGGGTTAGCCCCCCCCCCCCGCAAATAACTTAATATTGCTTCTTCTGTGTGAGATCTAACGCAAACAATGGTTGATCTAACCTGATCTAACAAAGATCTAACAAACTGCATAAGATTTTTTCAAAAATTTTGATATGGGGGGGCTAACCCGGCAGAGGTCACACCTCACCCAGAGTTAGCAGGTAAAAGCAGCCTCAGCTTGATTCATCCAGACCACAACTCCAACATGTTTCATCCCACTCTCAGGGCTTAATCGTGGAGACCATACAGCAGTGGAGATCATATAGCAGTAATACATTGTTTAGCGTTCAGTGCATTGCATGGGATAAAACAGTAAGTCATCCAATATTACACATTAATCCTAAAAGCCCCTTGCCCAATCACTACAGACTTTGAATATTTAAAAAGGAAATTTTAACACAAACAAGAGATACTTCCTTTTCGTTTATTTTGCAAGTGCTGTACATGCCAAAAGTGAATGCTGTGCAAAATTGGCAAACAAAAATATAAATTACATTCATCATTCACACCCCCCATATTTTTACATCACTTGTTTTCTCGCAATTCTTCCAAACAAAAAGGGAACACAGCACAGCCTCTCAGGCTCTCCTGCTCATGCTCCTTAAAGCTGGAAATTCACATCAAAAAGTTAGACGAAACAAAGCAAAAAATTCCTTTAAAACAGGATTAAATATTTAAGTTTCCAAAAACGGAAGATCCATCCACCAGTTTGTGGTGAGCGAAGCAAAGGCTGATCTCTTCATTTTTTTATTCAGTTTTCATGAAGGCACAGCAGCGTAGGGGGGTGCTGTAGGACATCTAGAAGGAAAAATAAACAAACATGAAATTTGAGCTTAAACCATTTTCAAGTTTAAACCACTTCAAGAGGAGGTCCAGCTGAAAAAAAAAAAAAATGTTAAAAGTCAGCAGCTACAAAACACTGTAGATGCTGACTTTTAATAAGCACACTTACCTGTCCAGGGTGTCCGCGATGTCGGCCGCTCGAGGCCGATCCATCCATCGGATCGGGTCCCGGCACCGCCATTCGAACTAAGGGAAACAGGCAGTGGAGCCTTGCGGCTTCACTGCCAGTTTCCTACTGCGCATGTGCAAGTCGTGCGACGCTTTGTGAATGGCCGACAGTGTTCTGGGACACACACAGTTCCAAGAACACAGCGCGCCCCATTCCCCAGAAGACTACGCGAGGAGGAGAAGAATGAAGATCACCGCGGAGTAGGAAGTGGCAGATTACGACGATCTGCCTAGCAACAGCCATTTCTGGCTGTAAAATTTTTTTTTTTTTTCTATTTTTTTTTCTTCCGATTTTTAGGAGCATTTTTATGTAATGTAATTTTTTTTTTTTTTTTTAGGGTGGACCTCCACTTTCAGTACTGGGCACTTATTCACCCCCTTCCTGCCCAGGTCATTTTTTCAGCGTTGTCGCACTTTGAATGACAATTGTGCGGTTATGCAACACTGTACACAAAAGTTTATTTTCTGTCAGTAAATTTTGTAAATAAGTAATTTTTCTCCTTAACTGATGAGGCGGCACTTATGGGCACCAATTAGGTGCCACCAATATGCTGCACTGATAGGTGGCATGGATAGGCAGGCACTGCCTGACACTGATGGGCAGGCACTGCTGGGCTGGGGCTTCCCTGTATTCATGGCACTGATGATCAGTGCCCCGATAACCTACCCAGATCTCCTCTGTGGGGAGCAGATTCATGGCACTTCCATATTTACACGTGACCAGCTATGACACAGCCGATCACATGGTGAAAGAGCCGTGGCTTTTTAGAGATGTACATTTATTCTTCTGCATATTTTCGGAAATAAAAATAGAAAAAAATATATAAATAAATAAATCGCAATAAGTGTATATTGATTGGTTTGCGCAAAAGTTATAGTGTCTACAAACTAGGGGATAGATTTATGGTATTTTTATTATAATTCTTTTTTTTTTTTTACTAGTAATGGCAGTGATCTGCAATTTTTAGCGGTACTGCGACATCGCGCAGACAGATTTGACGCTTTTGACACATTTTTGGGTCCATTTATACACCGATCAGTGCTATAAAAATGCACTGATTACTATATAAATGTCACTGTCAGGGAAGGGGTTAACACTAGGGGGCGATTCAAGGGGCTAAATGTGTTCCCACTGTGGGGGGATGGGACTAACTTGGGGAGGAGAGCAATCGTTATTCCTATATACTAGGAACCAAAGATCAGTCTCCTCACCCCTGACAGAATGTGGATTTGTGCGTTTCCAAATCCCCGTTCTCCCTCTGTCAGGAGCGATCACGGGTGCCCGGTGGACATATATACAGTGGTTAAATTAGAGATAGAGATAGATAGATAGATAGATAGATAGATAGATAGATAGATAGCTATATCTATCTATCTATCTATCTATCTATCTATATCACAGCCCATTCCCTCCTTCCTCCATGCCCACTAACCAGCCAACAAAATGGGGGCGGGATATTACATCTAAATTGAAGTAGGCTTCACCTCCCTGTTATTCTTAGACGCAGGCTGGAGGGATGTGACCGCCTGAGATTGTCAGAAATCTGCTAGCACCGTGTTATTGCCACAAATGATAAAGATAGAAAGAAAAAAATATAAATATATATATAATTTTCCTGTTCTGGAAAATTGGTTTGTACATTTTAGGGGGCAGCTGGTTTCATCAATGCCTGCATTTTATATATTTAAGAACTTTCAAGGAAGCACCCTCTGTGTTACTATATATTCATAGGACGATTTAAAATAGTTTATTGATATTAATCATAATTATTCTATCCCAAAGGCTTTTGTTTCTAATTTTGAACATGTGACCAGCAGCAGAGGACTAGAAGCTACTCCTGCCACTGTTTCCCTGCAGATAGGCTGGAAAAGAGCTGGGTCATGCAACAGCTGTACTATGGATAAGAAAATAAATAAATAATTGGCTCCTTGTGCTGCTTCTTAATCTCCCAACCTGAGAGAGATTGCAAGAGAGTCTGATACCAAGCCAAATTTAGGTACTGCTTGCATATTAAAAATGCATTTAAGTATTGATGTATTATTTGCTTTGACATAATATGCTTTAAATATGCTTTAAAGTATTTTTTATCTTGATATACGATCATGTAGCAAAAAGGTTGTTACAAAAAAGTGAAGTCTACATGAAAGAGTATCTGCTTTTTTAAACAAATACAAACGTGCACCTCATGTCTGTCTACAAAGCCTTAGGCAAACAAAAACTCAACCACATAATTTTTCTAACCTAACCACACATGATCGCTCCCCATAGGTTAGAAATATAAGGCAACTTACTCCATTTTGTCCTCTAGTTTATGAATAGTCTGCTTGTCCAGGTAACGGCAAAATAAGGAAAGCAAATTGCTTGGCAGAAAGAGCGGCTCCACCATGGAGGATTTGGAAACGTGAGAAAGCTCCTTTGCTACAAGGAACACTGTATCAGTCCTGGGGAGGAATTAAGAGACAAATGTAGGCTCTTACATGCCAAAAAAACTAAATTACAAACCCATTGCATCATGTAAAGACAGCAAGAGGAAAGACAACATATACAGAAATTTATCAGTTCCCAAATTCAAAGAAGTCTTGAAAAAAAAATATCAGCAAGTACCAGATTCAAATTGGTTCAGTGGCCCTGAATAGTTTAGTGTGCCATAGCGATTCATATACTATAGGTGAAACTCCCAACGACTTCCATCATTACTACAGTAATACTAATGCTGTAGAGTTGATTTTTAAAAACTTACTAAAAACCTTTTTTAAAATAACCTGAAAATTCAAGTTAGACTTACTGGCAACTTGTTTTCCAAGAGTCTTTCAGGACAGCACTTGAGAGAGTGACTCCTCCCCTTGCAAACAGGAAACACCTCTTCCACCAAAGTTTAAAAAGGAGGCTCCTTTCCACACATTGTCAGTAGTAGTAGAGAACCTCCGCCCCAAACTGGAACACATAATCGAGATGCGATTTATAATACATACACATATATATATATATATATATATACATATACATACACACACACACAATAGGGCGGGGTGCTGCTGTCCTGAAAGACTCTTGGAAAACAAGTTACCGGTAAGTCCAACTTGAATTTTCCCTAAACGTCTTTCAGGACAGCACTTGAGAGGATAATAGAGACTTACCCCCCCTAGCAAGGGACAACAGCCTGCAGAACCTTCCTGCCAAAAGCCTGATCCCCTGCTGACAGGAGATCCAGTCTGTAATGACAGACAAACGTTAAGTAGCTTGACCACGTAGCCGCCTTACAAATATGATCTGGGGTGGCACCAGCTCTTTCTGCCCATGTAGTGGCCTGGGCTCTCGTTGAATGAGCCCTAATTCCCAGCGGGAAAGATAAACCCATTTGAGAATAGGCTACAGAAATAGCTGTCTTAAGCCATCTAGCCAATGATCCTTTCGATGCTTGTTGGCCTTTTTTGTTTCCAGAAAAAAGAACAAATAATGCATCTGAAGCTCTAAACCCTCCTGTTACTTCTAAATAATGTAATAGGATACGTCTTACGTCCAAATTGTGAAAAACTGACAAAAAAGGCTCTTTTACTGATAGGGCGTGCAGTTCGCTAATCCTTCTTGCTGAAGTAATTGCGACCAGAAAAATAGTTTTCAAAGTTACATTTTTTAGGGATATGGCCTGTAAAGGCTCAAATGGTTCTTTTGCCAGGGCTTGCAGAACCACCGAGAGATCCCAATTTGGGAAATGTCTCACCGGGACCGGTCAAGACCTGGAAAGTGCTTTGAAAAATCTCATGATCAGAGTTTCTGAAGATAAGGATCTCTCCAGATAAACTCCCAAAGCGGCCACCTGCACATAAAGAGTGCTGACCGCAAGATTTTGGTCTGCACCTTTTTGCAAAAATTCCAGCACTGAAACTAGGTCTTTAACCTCCCTATGTTCTGAAAGACAGAATGAAATATAGACTTTCCATACTTTGGCGTAAATATACCTGGTTACCTTTTTCCTACTGGAAAGTAACATAGTCGTTAAATGTTCTGAAAAACCTTTGCTTCTCATTAATTGCTCCTCAGATACCAGGCAGTGAGCTTTAACCTGCCTACATCTGGATGATGCACTGGCCCCTGAATCAACAGATCCTGACTGAGTGGAAGATGCCAACACGGTTTGATTGCCAACTGAAGAATCGTGGAAAACGATATGCCAATATGCCAATATGGAGTAATCAAAATGATCTCTTTCAGTATTTTTCTCAACACTCGTGGGATTAACCGGAATGGAAGAAAAGCATACCCTAGGTGAAAATCTCAGAGATGTGCCAGAGCATTTATCCCCTGACAGCAATTGTCTCTCTGAAGGGAGAAAAACTTCGGGAGCTGCGCGTTTTGTTTTGAAGCAAACAGGTCTACCTGCGGAAGGCTCAAGTACTGGTGATTAATGCAAACACCTCCCTGTTCAGACTCTGATTACTGAACTTTCTGTCGGCTCAGATAATCCGCTACTTCGTTTAATGTGCCTTTCAGATGGACTGTGGATAGAGATAGTAAGTGGTTCTCTGCCCACTCCAGAATCTCTACTGACAGTAAATGAAGAGCCCTGCTCTTTGTGCCTCCCTGTTTGTTCAGGTAGGCTATGGTAGCGGCATTGTCCGACAAAATCTGGACATGGCAACCTATGAGGTTTTGAGAGAAGAAAGCTAATGCTCGGGCAACCGCTTTTAGCCCTCTCCAATTAGAGGATTTTTGGGCCCCGACTTGGGACCATGTTCCCTATGCTAAGGCCTGACCCATGTGGGCCCCCCATCCCTTCAGACTGGCGTCTGTTGTGACTACTTTTCCGTTCGGAAAAGACCAAAGAAGACCTCTTTGCAGTACCACCTGACTCTTCCACCACCAAAGTGAACGTTTGACTCTGGTGGGGATCTTTATTTTCATATCCAAACTCTCTGTCCTGTGGTTCCATGTTCTTAGAAGGAACCTCTGGAGAGCCCTAAAATGCAGCCTTGCCCATTGGATGGCTGGCATTGAAGAGGTTAATGTCCCCAGAGCCGACATAACCTTTCGGACTGAAATCAGTTGATTTGTTTGTAGTGTCGTTATTACCCTTCGAACCTTGATCTTTTTCTCCTCTGGGAGAAAAATCTTTTGCTCCACCGAATTTATCAAGTAACCCAGAGACAGTACTTGCTGAGCTGGAATGAAATTCGATTTTTGAACATTCACTATCCACCCTAGTGACTCCAAATGATTGCGGGCTCTGTTCAGATCCTCCTGCAACTTTTCCCTGGATGGGGCAAAAAAGAGGAGGTCGTCCAGATATGGAATTACCGCAATCCCTCGGAGTCGAAGAGGGGCAAGAGCTTCCGCCATTACTTTCGTAAAAATACGAGCAGCTTACGACAGGCCAAAGGGAAGGGCCCTGAACTGAAGATGTATAATCTCTTTGCCCATATTCACCGCAAACCTCAGGAATCTCTGTGACTGAGGTGCTACAGGAACATGAAGATAAGCATCCCTCAGATCGATTGATGCCATAAAACAATCTTTTGTCAGAATGTTCCTGACTGTGAAAATTGAGTCCATACAAAACTTTTTGTATAGGACTGACTTGTTCAGGGGTTTTAGGTTGAGGATAAGACGGAAGCTTTCGGATGGTTTTCTTATCAGAAATATGTGTAAATAGAATCCCTGACCCTGTCTGGGGATACTGGTATTACTACCCTCTGGTGCCTCAGATCCTTTAAAAGGTTCTTCATGGCCAGAGCCTTTGTTAGATCCCTTGGTTAATTTGTTACAAAGAATCTTTCTGGCGGGCGATCCGAAAACTCTCCTGTTACCTTGGGACAGCATGTCTAAAATATATTGACTTTCTGTCATGCTGGCCCAAAGGGGGAGGAAACTTTGAAGCCTTCCCCCCACTGGTACCCACAAGTCATTGCGTTTTACCGGAGGCTGCAGGAGGATGGACAAGGACATTTCCTTTTCCCTTTCCCGACGCCCAATTTCTCTTTCTCCTGGGGTTTGGTTTGTTCTTGAGTCCTTTGGGAACGAAAAAAACTTTTAACTTGCTGTTTTTTCTTTTTGATAGGGAAAGACTTTTATCAGCTGTTCTATCTAGAACTGCATCTAAGTTAGGACCAAAAAGCAAGTCCCCCAGGAACGGTATCCTACACAGCTTGTTTTTGGATGCCGCGTCCCCCGGCCAAGTTTTCAACCACAGAGCCCTTCTGGCCGAGTTAGCTAGGGCAGCAGATCTAGCTGTCATTTTAATTGATTCCGCTGATGCATCAGGTATAAGTGCAACAGCAGCAGACACAGTCGAGAATGAATCCAAAATTTCTTGTTTCGGTGAGTCTGCTGAGATATGGGCCTTAAGTTGATCTAACCAGAACTCCATATTCCTGGATACCACAGTAGTTGCCATTGCAGGTTTAAGATTTCCCATGCTCTTTTTAGTAGCTGGTCCATCCTCTTATCCATGGGATCTCTTAACACCCCCATATCCTCGAATGCCAAATCTGTTAACCTCGAGACCTGGGAGAATGCGGCATCTAGTTTGGGGCTTTTGTTCCAAACCACCGCTGGAGCTTCATCAAAAGGGAAACGCCTTTTCAAGGCTTTGGGAAAGAGAGGCTCTCTCTGGCTCTGCCCACTCTTTTTTAATAGTCTCAGAAATAACTGAGTGTACTGGGAAATTGCGATTTTTGTGTTCGCTGAGCCCTGCATACATTTTATCATGCAGAGATAACTCCTTTCTTTCCTCTTCCAGACCCAGTGTGGTATAGATTGCTTTTAACAGGCCATCTACCTGTTCTAAAGACAATTTAAAATTTTGAAGGTAAATTTTCTCCTTCCTCCCCCTCATCAGAATCCTCCGATTGAGAGGGGGAATGTCCCTCTGGGGTAGGAGATGCCTCAGTCTCCACCGTTGGGACTTTAAGTGGGCCTTGAGAGGACTGTGAGGTGGTAGGCTGACTCAGGGGTGGGTTTGCTAGCGAAGAGCGAAATGATTGGATAGTCGCATCAAGTTCTTTTTTAACAGATGCAATTAAGTCGCTGCAAGCGGAAGAAGCTTCTTCTTTAACTAGCAAATCAATACAGGCTTGACATAACGTCTTCTTCCATCCTTCAGGTAGTTTGGATTTACATGAAGGGCATTTCCTTTTTGCCACTGGACCAGAGCTCTTGGCCTGCCATAAGACAAAAAGAAGAAACCATCCCAGTGAGACAACCTGTCCTTTTTCCAAGGATGCTCACCACAGGTGCACAGTAAGAACTAAACTGCCTCGTGCCCAGACAGGCCCCTGCCACCGAGGGGGGGAAGATATAGAGAGATAGAGAGAGCCCCACAGTATAAGGAGAACAGTATACAACTGCCCCTTACCTGGGCCTTGCTGGTGCCTGTGCCTGTCCCACTCGCTGCAACCATCGATTCCATCGAGGAGCGCTGGCTGTGTTGTGTGGCTAAAAGAGGTTCCGGACTCCAATAGCGCCAGTGCACCGGAACCGCTAAATAAGCACCAGCCCCGTTCCTCCCCTTTCCCTCTGCGAATTCCGGCGGAAAGGACGCCGTAAAGCCTGTTCCATGGGCGCCGCCCCCTTCCCGGATGCCTCACTTTCAGCGGATGGAGCCCCGCTGCCATCCCCAAGATGGTGGCGGTGAAATAAGCAACAGGCGGCGGGCCGGAGTAAAAAAAATAATAAACGGCCACCGCCTGCCTTACCGCCACCTAGGAGCGGTGCCCACGACAGTCAGACTCACCCTGAGCCCAGATGAAGAGGGAGAGGGAGCCCAGCCAGCAACACCTAACCTCAGCTGTGGAATGGGAGGAACAGCTCTCATGAGGTAAAAAAGCATTTGGTGAAAACACAGGAAACCTAAGCTCCCAGGACAGCACCTGAGAGCCCTGACTTCCCCACGAATTGTTCCCTCCGGAGGAAACACAAAAACTGACAATGTGTGGAAAGGAGCCTCCTTTTAAACTTTGGTGGAAGAGGTGTTTCCTGTTTGCAAGGGGAGGAGTCACTCTCTCAAGTGCTGTCCTGAAAGACGTTTAGGGAAAACATCATTCAGCATAAAATGTATGATTTTCTTGGATAGATGCTGGAGGTTTGAAACTTCAACCAACCTAATCCATATATTTTTTAGCTATCTAAGCAGCGAGAGCTCTGATACACCTGCTATAAGGTGGTCTCGAATTATAAAAAAGGTACAGCTCTCAGCATTACAGTTACCAGGGGATACGAAAAGGCACCAAAGGCATGCCACAGCACAAGAACTGCCCGACAGGCTTACACAGAGACACAGACACCATAGATAATCTTTACCATTTTTCAAAGTCCCCAATGCATGGCTCCATTGGTGTATCAGAAGACAATAGGCTCTCTCCATGGCTCAGTAACGCATACAACAGGGAGATTCCAAACTAGAGAGACAAGCAAAAACAAACATTTCCATAGCTGCGAGAGAATTTCACATCGATAATCTATAAAATCAAGGCTGATTCAGTGCAAGCTAACTAAAAAAAAAAAAAAAACTCAATACAGAAAAACGACGATCATTTAAAATTAATGTAAAAGGCAAACTTTTTGTTTTAGAAAAAGTGAGAAAGGCTTGGAAACTTTTTGTATTGCCATCCATGTCCCTACAGTAGAGATGCACCACTATTTGTCCCAGGGACCATTCTCAACAAAACAAAAAATGAGGAAGTTCTAAATTTTATACAGTTGACAAATAAGCAACAGGTAGGGGAAAATCTTGCAATGGGGACATCATCTTAGACATTTGTCACTAGAGTAAAATTTCTTCCCTGCCGCTCCATCCCACCCACTCTTTCCCCCTCACTTTTTGTATCAGAAGCAACAGACAGTCAATTTCTGCAGCAGGAACACAGAAAACATACAAGGGTTTTAACTTTATTTCCCCTCCCTCAAAAAACAAACAGAAAAAAAAAAATACACCCTTTGAGAGATTTGTGTCATTTTCTAATCTCTCATCCTACAAAAATCCAGGTATGTTGAGATACCTGCTACACAGCATATCCCACTTGTTAGTTAATTAGTGGATTCAAATCACATTTGTAAAGTGGACAATTGTTTATAAAGTATATAGCCATTTACTAATCCAGTGTGTTCTGGGTGTTTCCAGTCAAGTGCAGGGAGCACAAATTGTTATGGAACCACTCATGTACGAGGGTGGGGGAGGAATCATTTTTATTCTGATCAAAGAGATGATCTAAACACCTCTTTAAAAAAAAAAAAAAAAAAAGTCAAAACCAAAAGTAGGACAGAATTAAAAACTTTTTTGCTGTGTATATTTTGGTGCTATTGAGGCAATTTCCCTTTATTTCCGGTACTTTAGACATACCAGGAATTGAGGAAATCTTAATTTCTGTCCCAGGGAAAAAAAAAAGACAGACAGACTGTTAAAAAGCCTAACAGGACCCCTGACCAAAAAAAAAAAAGTTGGCTTCAGATACTTATGTGTATATTTGAACCCCCCCCCCCCCCCAAAAAAAAAATTACCAAAAAAACAAACATATCACCACCTCTCTGGAAAGCATGCACAATTCCCCAAGTTTTATCCCTACATTTAAAGTATGCTGCAAAAACAGAAAAAATACCTGGTAATCTGCCAGAAGTCCAGTGCAATTCTAACTGTACAGTGACCGCACACTGCTTTTGCTGCACCAAAATCCCAAGCAATGTCAGCCCTGCCTGTGGGACTACAGAAAGATTTTGGTGCAGCAAAAGCACTGGCCCTGCAAGAATTTTGGAATCCTGGTGATGATATCACAGGGAATAAGGGAAGGGGAAAAAAAAGAATGCTGGGATATGCTCTACAGGTCAGAGGTAGATTTGGATTAGTCAGGGATCACGAATGATTCATGTTCACTTTTTACACAGTCCAAATGGCTAGCCGAGAGAAGATGGCGTCACATTTTCACATTAAGCCTTTACGGTTTGAGCTATACAATATATAAAACACAAGTATGGGACTTTGAGTGAGGCAGGCTGTAACACAATGTAGAAGTACATCCATTACGAGGGTAAAAAAGATGCACCAGTGTCGCTCAGATTGAACTTTTAATGGGATGTAAGTTTGTGGATCAGACCATCTAAATATTTTTTCTACACAACTTTCTCATAACATGGGTTCTTATTTAGACCATTTTATATTTTTTACAAACACTCTAGCATCCGCTCCTGATGAGTCGGATTATCGACGAAGCGCATCAAGCTTCAAAGGATGCAGTCCCCATTTTTTTTATAATTGGTCATACTGACACCTTATTTCTGTACAACATATTTTATCATATTCATGTATTTGTAAATTTGCTCCAAATGTTTTATACTATGGTCTTATTTATGTACTATTTTTCAAGTTTAGTTTCCTTGACACTCATGTTTTGCATGCTTTGAGCATATACCCTTCATGCACATTGCTATGCATCTTTTTTACACTTGTTAATAAATGGATATACTTCTACATTTTGCTAAAGGCTGCCTCACTTAAAGTCCCATACTTTTATTTTATGTATCCAGATTAGGGATGGAGGCAATCCCCCCTTTTGCACCTCATTTAAAGTCCCAGTGTGTATATATATATATATATATATATATATATATATATATATATATATATATATATATATATATATATATATATATATATATATATATATATATATATATATATATATATATATATATATATATATATATATATATATATAGTTGCAGTAATTGAAGCATGTGCAAAAGATGATTGCCAGAGAAATACTCAAATACCTGGTTCTGGAATGCCAATCTAAGTGGCAAATCTGGGCTCTCTGGCAAAGGCGTAGTAAGTTCTTGGATTACTCGGATCAACTCAGTAAATGGTAGTTCATTAACTATAGATGTCAGAGGTCCGTAGAGAACTGGAAGGGACTACAAAAACAGAAAGAATTAAATCAAAATGACAATAACCATTCCAGCAATAAACACTTGTAAAGCGTTTATGGAGGTAGAGTTTCCCTTTAAGAGGGGCAACACCTTAGAAGTGGAGTGGTCATGTAATTTTCCCTTTATATAGTGGCAGGGGTTTGTGTCAGGGAAGGGTGACAGAAAGGAGAAGGGTTGAGGGGCTCTAGTGTACTCTCCCCTTTGGGAAACTTAGCCTGTAGTTTTTGGTAACCAAGTTTTGGATTGTAATTGGGTAGGAGTACCAACTTGCGCACCCACTGTTTTGAAAGATGTATTGGTCCATGAGAATGAGGTGTTCAATGAAACCATCATTTGGAATGGTTACTACATCTTAAGGCCTGTATGCCTATACTGAAAAATAAAATAAACTACTTGTGTAACGATAGTCTTCTGTAAAATGTCCTACTGAGGGTGAAATGTTAAGTTCAGCCATTGCCCGGGTAAAGAGTTGTGTGCTTACTGCAAGCCTGGTCAGCTCTTATTGGGTGGTGGAGGGAAAGGAGTCCCCCTCCCTGATGGTGAGAGAAATCTTGTGCATCATATGGCCTGAGCCCTGTCCCATAGGCCCTGCGACCCTGGAATGCTTTGCGTGCCATTTAAGCTCACTGAAACGAGGTATGGATCCCAAGCATCCACCGCTGGGAGTGCCGGCATAGGCAATCAATGGCAGTTACTCCCTGAAGACACACATCCCTGTAGTCCCTATACAGGGTGTATGAATGGCAACCATAGGCCTTGGGTGGTCAGTTGGGCTTCTGAAGCTTCTATTCAAACCAGGTGTCAACTATAGGCCTATGTGTGAGTACTCCAGGCATTAAGGAGTTAATGTCTGCAATGACCAGGAGGATGCGGATGAGAGGTCTAAGACCGACATTGATGCAGTTTATGGTTTGGACTGAATATGTGCGATATAATATGAGAGCGGGACCCTGTATATCAAGGTGGTACTCAGCTGCATGTCGGTCATGTGGAACAAAGTTTGGGACCTGCCTTACATGGGCGGGGGGGGGGGGGGGGGGGGGCAGGACTGAAACCCTTTCCCTGGGCAACTTGTCCTTTTTCAGCAGATGACCGCCAGTAACGGCCACAAACTAGGTTCCACATACTAATTAAATCTTTATACACGTCTTTTTTAGCATCTAGTTGTATTTACTTTATGCAACTACCTCATAAAAAAGGTACCCAAAGAATACTGCACAAAATTTAAGTTTGATCAGCATATCTATGGACATTTTGCTTGAATTATTATCCTTGGCCTACATGGCACCTTGTAACTAGGGTAAGTTCCCAGCAGAGCCATTCAAGTCCCTGTTTGGGATAGCATTCCTCTTATCTGTACACAAAAGTGGATAATGGGGAGCAATCACATGACTTCTATTGGAAAAGAAAACTTGTACTTTTTTCCCATAATGCCCATTTTTGGTACTTGTGCAGACAGCATCATAGTATTAATGCTATTACACCCCTTAAGACCACAAGCAGCCAAACCCACCATTTTTACCTTTTCAGTGGTGTCATTCTTTATGAGGTAGGACAAATGCTGTACAACAGTCAAAAGGATTTCCACTGTCTGTTCGCTGTGGAGGAACTGTAGGAGCCGAGCGACCAACTTCTTGCCCTTCCCAACTTGCAGAATTTGCAGAAACTCATCCTCTGACTCACTATAGAAAATTAAGTTGATTAAATTGTGTGATATGTGAGCGCTGAAAAAAGGCTTACCTATACTACACTTAGTAGTAATTACTGAAATACATTTTTAGGACCCCCTAAATGAAAATTACACTTTTCCAGATGGGAACTATAACTCATGCAATACTTTAGCTGACAATATATCTAAAGTATTTGCAGGCGATTTTCACTCAATGTAATTCACCATTACTGTAAATCTGAGGGGGGGGGGGGGGTTACTACATCAAGAGTATGTCTAGTAGAGCAGCTGTCCTGTGCATGGCAGTGATCTAAGGATGGCACACAGTTGGAAAGACTAGAGGAAATGTCCTTACTGAACAGAAGAGAGGTGGTGGTGGCTTCAGGCTGTGCAGCTTAGGTGCCATAATAGCAGAGAGCATTGCAAGAGTGTATAATGTAGTGCTACTTCCGTTTAGGAAACATCTACAGAAAAAAGTCCACAAGCAGGTTGAAGAACTAGGGAGGCCTCAATGGTTAGTGTCCATAGAGGTAAATTAATGGTTTAAAAAATTGTGACCACAAACTCCATCCAGTTACACCCCCCCCCTTTCAGAAACACTTATCATTAGTCGCGACATCAGATGTACCGTGTGCCCTTCTCTACACGTTTCGCTGTCAACAGCGTCATCAGGAAGCCCGCTGGCAGCAAATCAGAGGCGGGGACACGGTACATCTGACGTCACGTCCAGTGATGGCGTTTCTGGGACAGTGGAATGCACACTAGTCCGCCATCTTGTTGGAGAGGAAAACGGCAGTTCCGAGGTAGAGCATACACTGCTGGAATCTGCTGGTGCCTGCTTAGGCTCCCATACATGTAAGTAAGAGATACATTTTTATCCTTTGCCAAGTTTTATGGAACAGGTTGCACTATGATTTTGAACTTGGCATTTTTGTTTTTATCCGGAGGGACAGTGAAGGTGACAAGCTAGTTGGCTACACTGCCAATTTGTTTGGATATCCATTGAAGCGTTGTTAGACCCACTTAAAACTTGGGTCTAGGAATCTGGAGAGTTCTGTCTGAAAGGGGTTTCTGGTGTGTGTCATGACATGGATACATAAAAAAAAAAAAAAACATGCAAAATCATAATACACAGTGAGAATCAAGACAAGATGAGTTTGCCTCGGAGAAAAGAAAAAAAAAAGTTGATTGATCGGTCCCCCATAGGCGGGAAAATTAGTATGCAAACTCTGTTTAGTGTGAAGACAGATCATAGGTTTACCTGGATTTAAACAGGGAACAGAAAATCTACTCTAATTGGGATGGTTTTCTGGTTTGTAAGACTAAGACCCAACTAAGACTAAAACCCAACCCAAAAGGACAAACCCTTTATCCAGGTGCAAAACTTAATAGATATTCATTGTCTACCCTCAATGCTCCAAGGATGAAGCTATAAGTTTAGTGAAATCCAGTGTTGACTTGGTTGTTGCTGAAAACTGTTAATTACACACCAAATAAAATCGAGAGAGAGAGAGTATTAATTCATAAACTGAAGTTTTTCACATATTAAACCACAAATATAATTTCAGAAGACATCATCAAAGTACATGAGATATTCCTAATCACATATTGTAAAAGAACTTGGCACAAATTATGTGGGGGGAAAGGGTGGGTTTGTTTTGTCCCATGAAAACATGACAGTCACAGTATATTTACTAAAGGTCTCAATTTCTTATAAACCATCAAAGTACACGATATGGGGACTTCAAAGAGAATGAAGGTGGGCAATCACCAGATCGCCATAATATAAAACATTAAAACACAGTTCATAATACCAGATTCAATTATAGGACAAACAGAATTCCAATCATGTAACTGCAATGACCACTATTGGGCAGATGAGAAATGGACAGTTACCGCCCAATTTTGGAACCAACCATGAAATAGTAAAAATGAGGGGGGGGGGGGGGCACCAATTCAAACAATGGTACTCCACCCTATAAAACCGACACATTCTTCTCAGGACGGAACCACACACACCCTTTGCTGATACACTTCCTAGACGATTGAAAAGGCTGTTGCCGTTGACCACTCATTGTTGGACTTTACTGCTGGAACTAACCATTTATACTTAAATACTTTGAAGATCTTCCCTTTCGAAGCAGTGGTGAGATACAGACTAAAATATCCTGACTAACCTTTTTGCTCCCAAAATTATAGGGATTATATTTAATTGCTTGTATTTTGATACTCTTATTGACAGTGTGCCGGGCAATTTGCTAAAGTTTTCCTACATAGTCTGTCTGTTATATGTTGAAATTGTGTATGGGTATATTAAGTAGAGATCTGTATTGCAGCTAAATTGGCTATTGTTGGTTGAAAATGGTTTATGGTCCACCCCACTCTCCTCCGGCTGCGGAGTGTAAGAAATGGTTAGACTTGTGCACAACGGAAAATTGTATTTGTTTCGGTTCGTTGTCATTTGTAAAATACATAATTTGGTTCTGTTATATTCGTTCTTTTACGTTAATACGTTTTCAGATAATTCATTATTTCTGTAGAGTATCGAAATTCGTTATACTGAATCTCAAATTATGTTGAATTCATTTGTTATATGCGCTATAATTTCGTTCGCATTCGTTGAGATTCAATATTTAAGTATGTATATATATTCGTGAAAATGATTCGTAGTTTGGAAAGTCGTTTGTTTATTGAATCTTTTAACACACACAATGACAATATCTCTTCTCCTCTGCTCAAATACAATACAACACCCTTCTCACTCCGTTCTCAGGAATGCACTTTGCCAGTAATCCAACCTCCAGCACAAAATTAATCAGCTGATTGGACTGTAAGATTTGCTTTGAGTTGACCTTTTGTTTCATTAGATCTTTAAGGAATTACCGAATCATGTCGAGTTCATTCGTTATATCCGCTATAATTTCTTTTTCATATTAGTTGAAATTCGTTATTTTTCTATTCGGACATTAGAATGCATCCGAATGTCCGAAAGACGCAAAATTCAGGCCGAATTTCGATTAGTTGCGAAACGAATTGCACAAGCCTAGAAATTGCCTTAGAAGTGTTCAGGGTTCTTATTAACTTTTGAAAGCAAGCACGGTTGATCAACCTTTCATAGTTGGTTGTAGCGGTTCCGGGTTTTGTCTTTGAAATTTAAACGCAATAACCTTCCTATTGTTTCGATGTCTTTGATTGTGTATGTGAAATATTAATCACCAGTAATTCGTTTTTTATGCAATTGTATAATTGTACATGTATTTTAATAAATTATAATTAATTTAATTGGGAGATATTTATACATTGGTAAGAAGTCACCATAGATTTTCTTGTGAAAAAAAAAAAAGAAATCACCAAAGATTAAAGAACTCAGGAAATTGTTGTGGTATACTATTGAGTGTCTGAACAAAAATTCATATTGTTATAAGTCATAAGTTATTTATAAATTGCCGTAATCGGCTGGAGGCACAGTGTAGCAACTATATTTATAATTCTTTCAAATATTTATTGAAGTTTTTTTTTTTTTTTACAAGAAAATTTATTGAAGTTTAAACTATATTTAGAATTCAGGCACTACCCATTTATAGTTTACAATTCACCAAGCCCCTCATTTTAAATTTAGTTAAATAATCCCCATATTTATCAACATTAATTTAGTACCACACATTCACAACATGTGGACACAAGGAGCACCGGTTTGATGCAGCATTTGCATGAAGGGTGTGGTGCACATTGCATAGGACATTTGAGTACACAAATTTTGGACACCGATGGACCTTTAAAAACAAAAGTGGCGATATCAGATTGCCAATTAATTATAGGATGGTTTCACAAATTTTGAGGTTTGTATGATGTTTTCGGACAAAGTGAACACCTAGCGCTCATTCATTTTGGCTTATGAAACTTACCAAGTTAAGACAGCAGGACATGAACACCACATGTATTTAACCAAACATGCAAGTTTATTAAGTAGTGTTTTCCCCCCTCTTCTACATGTTTGGAAAGAGCAGCACACAGTTATGGTCATGTACTCTGGGATTTGAAGCATACATTAAGCACAGTCCATTTCAGGAGCAAGGGAGGGTGGCTATGTTCATACATAGTGGGACCATGGAGAACAAAACGTAGCCACCCTCTAACAGAAAGCTGGATCCCAGAAGAAAAACAATTCAATTTGGAGATTTCAAGGAGGCTGAGACCAACTGAGTTTTAAACAAGAGCTTGGTATCACTTTTAAGGCATTCTTACAATCCCCTGTAATTGTTAAACTAGAAAACCAGACCAGAAGATTTAAAAATATGCCCAACTGTCAAGCCCAAATTTACCATAAAAAAGGACTTTAATCAAAACTTTTATTTTTAGTAAATATATGAAAAGTAAAAAAAAAAAAAAAAAAAAAAAAAAAGTAATAAAAAGTTAACTAGAAAGGCAAAACTTTTTTTCAGTTCTGGAGATAGGGGAGAGTAATAAGAATACCTGTCAGATTTTTTTTGCTGTCTGAGCCCTGGTTATGGAGATTCATCCTCTCTATTTGTCCTGGTTACTATTAAAAGTAAAAGTAAATTCTATATTTTGGGCTGTACCCAGAAAGGCAACAGAAGAGAATTTTTCCAATAGGAACACTAAATTTGGTGACCCAGGGGTCCCCAAGAAATTCCTTTTATTTGCAGGGATTTCCTCTCACTTCCGGTTTTAGTTATGGGACAGGAAGTGAAAGTAAAATTCTCCAATGGGGAAAGGAGGAAAAGAATAAACCTTATAACCCTCCCTTATGCTATCAAAAAACAAACACACACACCCCACACAGAAAATTATATTATACTTACCTCAATTTTCTTTTCCTTATGCCTATCCATGGCAGCATACTGAAGCTACCACATGTATGCTGTCATAAAGGCACCAGGAAAAAAAGTTTTGCCTTTAGTTCTACTTTAAATCTGAATGACCAAATGACTCAGTGTGGTTCTATTGGTCCCTCTACTTTTACCTAAGCAAGCAAATCACTAAAAAGAAATGTACAGCTTTTTTTCTTAAAAAAAAAAAAAAAAATATGTTCCAAAAAGTTATGCTTTTACACAAGATAATCTATTTGTCAAAACAATGCCTTGGAATACCAAGACTGGATCATCTGCCTGACTAGGAGCAAAAAAGTCCACTCGGCCTACATAAAAAGGCAACTTAAAAGTGGGTTCATAAGACAAATTGTCCAAAGCAAATTTATACTCTCATAAAACACTGTATAAAAATAATAACTGTGCAAAAATACAGTAATATTGCACTTTGAAAAAGAAAGATGGGAAATCCCACTCACTCTTCACAGCTGCACACTCCAATCTTCAGCGCTTCATAGATGCTTTGAACTTTGTAGCTCTGTTTTTGTTGGTAGCGGATGTGTTGGTCTTCAGGCATATGATGCATTTTTCTCTCCGTCTCTTCCACCTCCAGCAATTTAACGAAGAGCTAAAACCCAGACAAAAAGGACCTATCAGACATATATGCATAGGCTATGCAAGGGAGAGACTGGTGCCATGAAAGTCAGCTAAAGCATCATTTTATGATTGCAGGTGAACAGTCATCAAAAAAGCCAATGCATTTTGGCCATCAGGCCTTAATCATGGCTAACAAATAAGCGACACAAAGCAGCTTAAATAGCGTAGGCTAAATCATGTCAACCCCAAGGGCCACATGACTCAAAAAAGGGGTGGTGACAAATATCAAAACCAAAAAAAAAGCACTATAAAACAATACAATAGTACATAAAGGTTTATAAAAACACGGATCATAAAAATTAAAAAAAAAAAAGGAACAGCAATATATGCATAGTCTGCCAACAATGCAAACACAATACATCTTCTGGGTAGCATAGGAGCTTTTAAGAAGACCATAATGAATGGCCATTTCAATCTCATGGGAAAAAAACAAAAAACAAAAAAAAGGGGACCACACACAAAAATATGTTTCTGCCAAAGCTAACCTTCAAAAGGCTTGGAAAGAAACAAAAAGGGGTGACAGAAAAGAGACCAAGGGGTTCATAGAGTCTGCCCCCTTTTTTTTTTTTTTTTTTTTTTTAATAATTTTGTGAGTTTTTTACTCTGTTTTGTGTTTGTTTGTTCCAAAGATGTCTGAATCCACTTACGGTACCGTTAACTGACTCACTACTTCTGCTGGAAGTCTATTCCAAACATTGACTACTCTTGCTGCTCTGCATGCTGATTTAATAGCTCATATATAAAGTCATGACAACAATCATGCACATTAGGAGCAGACTTCATTTGCTGCATGTCAGTGATCAAAAACTATTGAGTCAAGGTGATGGTAGTTCTAGAACTACAAGCCGTAGTCGGCTGTCGGGTACTTGTAGTTCATTCATTCACAAAAGTCAGAGTTAATGAAAAACAAAAAACATTTAATAAAATAAAAAAAACCACTAGTGGCTGCAGTAGGGGGAACATGTTACATGTTCCACCCTAAAGACGGATCGAACATGCAACATGTTCCCAGAAGGTGAACATATCCTTTAAAGTGGTTGTAAACCCTTACATATACCAAGTAAAAGAAGAAAAACCAGGCGAAGTGTAGACCGTATAACAATTTATAGCAGGACACAAAGAATGAAAAACTCAAATGAAGGTAGTTTAAAGGAGGCACATCCCTAAAAGCGGTCTCTGCCCTTACTATACCATCCAGGTGGCCAGAACAGTCTCACGAGTGGTGGAGACAGCTGCAGCATGAGCTAATGAAGCCCCTATGCCTCCAGACGTTTCCGGTGTGACGTCCTGTTAATGTGCCTGCTTTAAACTACCTTCATGCTGGTTTTCTCTTCTTTAGCATGTCTTGGAGGTTGCTTCTACTCCCCCTTACAAAGTCAGCCCTGAATCTGTGAACTTCACTGTTGTGCTTCAAGAAGCAATATATAACATTTGGAACGTTTTTACTAGTGGTGGAATGTATGTATGTATGTATGTATGTATGTATGTATGTATGTATGTATGTATGTATGTATGTATGTATGTATGTATGTATGTATGTATGTATGTATGTATGTATGTATGTATATATATATATATATATATATATATATATATATATATATATATATATATATATATATATATATATATATATATATATATATATATATATATACACACACACACACATATACATATATATATATACACACACACACAGTAATGTCAGATTAGAGCCTTATTATAGACTCCCGCGAAAAAGCAGGAGGATTTATTTCTCAGGCCTGAGGTTTACAACAACATTAGGAATCAGTGTTCAAAAAAAAAAATTCAGACATCCAAGCAATTCTGATAGTAATATGGCCCATACAAGTCTACAGGGGGTCCTACATGACGGCCCAGCTACCCAGCTACCAAGGATGCACCCGTGCATGTTACAGACTACCCCAAAAAAAATCCAAAATATTTTGCTCCTACTTATTTCAACAAGGGCACAGTTTCCTATTAAGCTAGATATATTAACGAATTGTTGCCGAATATATTATAAAGAAACTGCAGATAGCAATTCATACTGTGGTTTGAAAAGTGAACTTTAAGAAGGGTTCTATTTTTTTAATGAGAAATGCCTAGTTTACCTGTGATTGTGCATGGTTGGTGAGAATATACATTTAGGTTTTACCCATGAAAGAAATTTATAAGCTTGACCTGCCAACTCGTTATCTTAGAGATTTTCACTTTAGCCACAAGTGGGAGCAAACGCTTCCATTCAAATCACTTAACCCATTTTTACCCATTTACCCTCTTTACCCATTTTAATTAGCTGGGATGATGCAATTGCTGTGCATAAAGTCATTCACCTCAGCACCAAAAGCAAGCTGACAAAGTACACCGAGGCTGTGCAGGCTCATTTTTTTTATTTTTTAAAATTTAGGACAGAACACATTTAAATAAGGCATTTGGAAATAGGCCCCTGTAATGAAACCTGCACTCATGGAGAAGCTGCTATGCAGAGTGGCAGATGGTGCCAGGAAACATAGGAGCATATTTACTCCCATTGTCCTCCCGTGATGTGGCTTTACTCCTACTGGCCAAATTCTGGCCCACAGTGTTAAAGACAAAGAACTGGCCCTTTAACTGCTTGAGAATTTGGACTGTCCTAAAAACATCAACGTTTTTAGGAAGCATCACTTATGTTCCAGCTCCTCCTGCTACTAACAGCTGTCAAAAAAGAAAGCCAATAATTGATGTGTATTGCACAACAGTAGTGGCTGTCAAACAGCTGCTCCGGGATAAAATGACACTTGCAGTAAGTCTGCAAGTGTGATTGAACAAACACAATGGATCAATGTATTGTGCAACTAAATTTACCATTTTATTTATATATAGATCAAAAGCTGTGACCTTTGGTTTTTTTTTAAAGAATAGTAGTCATATTTAACCCCCCTTAGTTAACCCTTATCAGCCCTAATTAACTCTTGTCTCCCCTTAGCTATTTTTCTTACTTACCACAAATTCTCTTAAGTGTTTATGCTTGAAAAAAAGTGCTGTATAGCAAAAAAGTACATCTTTTGGTCTATAGATTCTATTTTTTTTGTAAAACAAATTAGCCATACAAGTCTAGTCAGCCACACCCCCCCGCCCCCCCTCAAAAAAATATAAAGACAACATTGTCGCCAAACAAGAGTTCTGGCTCATTTTAAATTAGCTATCAGATTTTAGGACTATTGGAAGCGTGTAGGTGGTTTGCTGAATGCTTTTTATGCAAGATCAGCTTTAATTGTTGAGATAGGATCCAGCCAATAATGCCTGGTACAGAAACCAAAAATAAAAATAATGCGCCAACCGGAGAGCAAAGCAGCCAACACCACAATCAGACAAATTGTAAGGAAGATATAAAATTAAAATAAGTGTGGCGCTAAAAAAATGTCCTTTATTGGGCAAAGCCAAACAGAATGGTGTCTGGAGGGCGATATGCACAACAAAGAATATTAATGAAAATAAGTCCTGTAAGGACTGTTGGTTGACACCAATAAAACAGATAAATAATCCAAACCGCAAGGTAAATGGGTAAGATATATGGGTGAATCATATAAAAAGTATGGTGACACCTGAAGTGAACCAGTAAACAAACTAATACATGTGCATATAATCAAAAAAGAAGACAATGTAGGAAGAACCACAAATCCTAAAAATAGGGAGGAGTAGTTCTATACATAAGAACTAAAAAATGTGAGGGTTGTGCACGTCACATAAGTGTGATGCACACAAAATAAAATTGATTGTGTAGAGAGAAACAATAACTAAAAATACTAGGCTGCTAATACAACAAAAAGTCCATCCGGAACTCATATATAAATAAAATTGGTGACTCGAAATCCAAATAATGCAATAGAAAGCGATCAGCAGCTGCCAAGATCAGTGTGGGAGGACCAATGGATTAAAGGATGGCATCCACGAATTGCGGTAATAAGCATCTGTGTGAAAGGTGTAGGCATAAATACCCTTACCAGAGATGGTGGACTCCCAGTCAGCCACTTGAGAGTCAAACGAGCTTGTATTGGAGTAGGGAGAATGGCTCCTGGTTCCCAGCGGCTGAAGATGATGGAGAAATGGCAACATTCACCGACTCAATCACTCTGATCTCACCGACCTGTCACTTCGAGGATATAAGTGGTAGGTGCTTGTAGTAGATCCAGCTTCCATAGACAGGATATCAATCCTCTGAGCATTGGTCCTCCCACACTGATCTTGGCAGCTGCTGATCGCTTTCTATTGCATTATTTGGACTTCGAGTCACCAATTTTATTTATATATGAGTTCCGGATGGACTTTTTGTTGTATTAGCAGCCTAGTATTTTTAGTTATTGTTTCTCTCTACACAATCAATTTTATTTTGTGTGCATCACACTTATGTGACGTGCACAACCCTCACATTTTTTAGTTCTTATGTATAGAACTACTCCTCCCTATTTTTAGGATTTGTGGTTCTTCCTACATTGTCTTCTTTTTTGATTATATGCACATGTATTAGTTTGTTTACTGGTTCACTTCAGGTGTCACCATACTTTTTATATGATTCACCCATATATCTTACCCATTTACCTTGCGGTTCGGATTATTTATCTGTTTTATTGGTGTCAACCAACAGTCCTTACAGGACTTATTTTAATTAATAATGCCTGGTACACAAGATAAGATTATTGGACGAATGATTGTCCTTTTTTTTATTTTTTTCATGCTAGTCTCATTAAAAAATGAAGAGGTTACCAACGTTACAAATATTCTGGTACGCCAGAATAAAAATTCTGGAGGAGGTGTAATAAGTGTTAGTGTATTTTTATTGTATTTTCAAATCACAACTGTACTGATTAAATGAAAATCATATGATCTGGTATCATGAGAAATTTTCATGCTTGTCCCATTGCATAATATCACATGAACTGTTGAAATGGTCTCTCAAAAACTGTACCAACAATCAGATTATTGTACAATCGATTCTAAAAGCAGTATTTTTCAAACAATTTTCTGATCGTGCAAATAGGGTGTGTATTGTTTTTAAGTAGTCAGCAGACTCCTCTGCTTTGCATATAATGAGCCCAAAAAACAGGGTTTTAAGATAGGAACATATGTTGAAAAGATTAGCAAAAAAAATAATATATATATATATATATATATATATATATACACACATACATACACACACACACCTTCCTACATTCTGCTGCACAGAACACAAATGTACAGACTTAAACCATACAGTATAGTCAGCATTTTAAACATAAAAATAAGAATCATTGACTAACCTTTTCAATGTGTTTAAGCACCCTGAGCCTCTGGTAAGCAAGAGCTTTCATATCCTGAAAGAAGAAAAAAAAAAAATATTATATATCTCAAAAAGATAAATACAAAAGTCATGTGCATATTAACGGCCAGTGTACACAAGTATTCAGATGCATGGGATGAGTTTTCCATGCATTCACACTGATCAAGTATTTTAAAGTCCTAAATTAAAGTGCATCATTCTAAACCCAAGAACAAACCTTTATGATTGACACGTTATTAACCGACCGCTGTCCAGCTTACGCATATTAAATGTCCTGCTCAGCAATCACATATACCAAGATCATGGCTGCCGGTGATTGGCTTTCCAGCAAAAAGATTTGAGCGGCTTTACATCCACCCGGTCACTTTTACTTTGAAGAGGTCCCACTGTTCCTGGGCTCTATCATTCCACCTGGGAAAGCCAGAGAGACTGCTGTAAGCAGTCGGGTCAGCTGCATACAGAGAAGGAGGAACATATGTTGCACCCCCCCCATGTCTGATGAATAAAGCTGGAAACCATGAGGATTTCATCACTTACAGTTTCAGTGATGTGTCTGCCTGCCTGGTACAACCACAATCTATTTGATCAAATGCTTTGAAGAGCAGGGGAAGCATTGCAGGATCTAATAGGCCCCTGTCTCAAAGAGTAACAGTCTCTGCCCAAGGGGCTAGATTGCTGACTGTTATAGACAAGGGGCTTTTCACACACCGCTAGAAATAAAGTATTAGAGAAAATGCAGTGGGAAAAAAATAAAAATAAAAAAACGCAACCCTGTCCCCGTGTTTGCAGGAAATTGCAAGCGCACACGGCACGCATACGTAAACGGCGATTGCAAAACATGTGCAGTATTGCCACGAGGGCAATAATTCTAGTGCCACACTACAAAGGCTTTTAAAACTTCACCTATGGACAATTTTAGGTACCACAGTTTATCGTCATTTTACAGACATGCTCAAATTTTAAAAATCACGACATGTCTTGAATCTATTTACTCGAATCAACATTTTTTATTTTCCCCCAAAAATGGGCGTTTTATTATTCCTCTGTGCATAAGTATTTTTCCTAAAAATTTGTTGCATTTGATAAAACGGCTGAACAAATAATTTGTGCCAAAAAAAAAAAAAATTGCAACACGACCATTGTATTCTCCAGGGTCTCAGCTTTCAGAAAATATAAAATGTTTGGGGGTGTCATGTTATTTTCCAGCAAAAAAATGCTGATTTTCAATGTATGTGAAAACTGTAGGCAAACCTCTATATAAAATCACCCTTAAAGACCTTGTTGCCAGACTAGTCCTTTCAAACAATCTTGCCATAATGTGCATTTAATGTATTTTATACATGTCATTTACCTGTTAAAGCCTCCCTTGCGCAGACATCCAAAACCTTAAGACTGCTGCAGGGTGCCACCATCGAGGGGGCTAATAGAGTGAATGCTACACATGTATGGCTAAAAGCAAACAAGCAGCAGTAAAAAACACAACCACTATATGTCTGCCCTCAACCCTAAACCTATGGAAAATACATAGAATTAAACTAAATTAAAATAAATAAATAATAATAAAAAACATTTTGTAAGGATTCTGGAGCAGTGCAACAGAACATTAGTAAAAAAAAAAAAAACAAAAAAAAAAAACAACGAGTAGATCGTATTCAGAATAGCACAGATAACAGCTCATTTTTGCCTACTTTTACAAAGGACGTCAGTAAAAACATTTCAAACAAATCTAATACTTGCCTCATCTGGCATTACATGGGAAATGGCATCTATAGCTCTCCTGGGGCTATAGCAGGTTGAAACTGCCACCTGTCCAAGAGACCCTTCGAAGTGAACCACTAAAGTAAAAAAAATTAAAAGCCATGGATAAACTTTCAAATGTACAATCAAAATCTTTTAGCTGTCTTTTTTTCAGACACTTGTAACCCCCCCCCCAAAAAAAAGGGAATATATTGTGCCCTATATTGGCCATAAACTCATCAACATTATACTGGGTCAGCAGCAGGGACCAGCCGAATTGTGATTGGTGTGTGGCTGCCCTAGCTTGAAGCCATTTGATCAACTTTTGTCAAAGGGGCACATTGGAAATCTTTCCTAAGGCTCGATTCACATCTATGCATGTTGCTTTTGAGCGTTTTTGGAGTCTTTTTTGTGATGCTTGCCACGTTTTTTGAGCAGTGTTTTTGCGGCGTTTTTTCCACGTTTTGCGTTTTTTTTTTTCACAGTTTTTTTTTAGACTGTATACTGTATACAAACAAAAACGCAGCAAAAACGCCGCACTTGCATTTTTGATGCTGGTCCATTGAATTTTATTACATGCAAAACGCTGCATTTTGCGCTGTTTTATAGCGCTGTTTTACCGCGGTATTCGGCCGCTAGCGGTGCGGTTTTTAACCCCCCGCTGGCGGCCGAAAAAGGGTTAAAACCACTCGTATAGCGCGGCTGTAGTCACGGTATAGCCTCGCTGTCCCATTGATTTCAATGGGCAGGAGCGGTGAATACACCGCTCCTTCACCGCTCCAAAGATGCGGCTTGCAGGAGTTTTTTTCTTCTCCTGCCAGCGCACCGCTTCAGTGTGAAAGCCCTCTGGGCTTTCACACTGAACAAACAGCAGCGGCTGTTTTGGGTCGGTTTGCAGGCGGTATTTTTAGCGCATTAACGCCTGCAAACCGCCCCATTGTGAAAGGGGTCAAAAAGGCATTGATGTGAACATGTTCCATAGGAACCCATGTTAAAAAATTCCCATGCATTTCTGCAAAATGCATCAAAATACCCGCTAGTGTGAATGGACCCTTAAACAGTGGATGCAGCCAATCAGCTGCAGTTGCTGATCAGCAGCTGGTGCCGCTTTCAGAATTCAATGTCAGAGTGGGGATTCAGCCATCCACCTGGTTTATGTGGAATAAAGAATCTTCTGTATGAAAAAGTGTGTGGTCAAGCTTTACTCAGATTTTAGTCAGATTTGGTAGCTACATTACTCTTCTTTTTGAAAAGAGATGAGATTTTAGTTCAGTACATACAGGATACAAGGACACTGGAATTGTGGCTGGTCAACAGGGATGTGTGTGCGTACAGAAAAATTTTAGCCCCAAAAAAAAAAAAAAAAAAAAAAAAAAAAAAAAACACAACACACACACACACACACACACACCTAAAACAGCCATTACTTGTAAGGACTGGTACAATTGACTAGATTAGATTGATTCTTGAGTCAAGATATGGTCTAAGGAAGGGGTCTCCAAACTATGGCCCTCCAGTTCAGAAACTACAATTCCCACCATGCCTAGTCATGTCTGAATGTCAGAGTTTTACAATGCCTCATGGAACGTGTAGTTCTGCAACAGGTGGAGGGCCGTAGTTTATAAACAGCAGTCAGGTCTTACAAATACATTTTTGTAAACATTTGTTGCTCTTGAGCAGTGGTGGTGGTGGTGGGGGGGATCTACTGCACTTTCTTTTGGTTAAGGTTTTGCAGCAGTGGATGTACAGCATTTCTTAGTACTGGTTTTATTATAGGGACAACAGTGGACCAAGACTTTTTAATATACAATATGTTATTGATCCGCTAAATTAGGAAAAATTAGGAACAACTCATCAGCCACTTCCTATAACAGAAGTGCCTGAACAATGACCTTAATGGCAGGATCACCATGGTATTTTAACGAAGGCTGCAGACTTAAAAATATTTAAAAAACTAAAGCTATCGACAACTCTTAAAGTTATTAACAAAATTAATCATATCATAGTTGCCTCCACTGTGCAGTTTGTTTTGCACAGTGTGGCCCCAAACCTAGTCTTCTGGGGTGCTCGCGGCTCCTCCTCGCATCGTATAACCCCCCTGGGGTTATCTTGCGGTCGCACTCCCAAGTCCAGCATTTGCGTGCATAGACACAGAATGCCAGACTCAGCCCGCCCCTTGCCTCATTGGATTTGATAGACCACAGTGGTAGCCAGTGGTTGCGCTGCTATCAAACTATCCAATCAAGAGAACCCCAGGCAGAAAAGGTGAGCGCCTCTCTGCCGAGGGAACAAACAGGCTCAGGTGAGTAAAACAGGGGTGCTGGGCAGCATCAGGATGCATTAAGGTGAAAAAAACAAGAGGGTTTACAACCCATTTAAGTCTCCCATTTAAGAAAACAAATAAAATTAGACATGCTATCTGCCAATAGAACTTAACCAAAAAGTGCATTTTATGCATTCAAAAATATACCAAATCAAATCATTTTTCAACCAAAAAAAAAAAGCCTCATGCATGTGTCCTGCTTCTTAACCATTTCACATCCACGCTATGGCCGAATGACAATAACAGCGCAGACCTGAATTCCCGGGAGGCCGTCATATGACGGCCTCCCCTGTGCACACGCCCTGCAGGGCACGTGCCGAGATCACCGAGTCACTGAGACTGGGGTGATCACCGATCCAAGTAAGGGGCCGGTCCCGGCCCCTTACCATGTGATCAGCTGTCAGCCAATGACAGCTGATCACATGATGTAACAAAAGATCGGTAATTGTTTTTTTTTTTTATGACCGCGCATTTGTCATTCAAAGTGCGTCAGCGCTGAAAGCTGAAAATTGGTCTGGATAGGAGGGGGGTTCAAGTGCCCAGTAAGCAAGTGGTTAATATAGGGGGTCACCAATGGCAAGAGTTGGTGAAAGCAGGGGTCCGTCATCCGAGATAATTCCAAAAATCATCTGGATTATTCTCCTGGAGCTGCTGCAGCAAAGGCATATGACATAATTGGTCACAATAAACAAAGCAAGCAATTTTTGGGCCAAGAACACCTCCTCCTCCTGTTCCTGGACTGGACTTGGGTCAAACCAATAACTCCAAGGCCAATAATAGACACGTTATCTCCTCCGATTCCGCAACATGCCTGGTTGATGAACGGCCGTTTAGAAACAAACTGATAAGCTTGAAATGAAAAGCGTGAATCACTCAAACTTCTACCAACACAAAATTAGCAGAACGAGCCCAAAGGGTGGCGCTAAAGAGCTGAAAAACAACATAGTATGTCACTACATTCGTGTTTGTTGGCCGACAATTCCTGTTTGTATGCAAGACAAAATCCAGGCACACACCTTCGGACAAAAGTCTGAGGACTTGTCTGCGGAGAATCCGATTGAGAGACACTTGCTGGAAGGCATCACCTACAGAGACTGATCTGGAGAGGGATCCTTTACTTCCTCACTGAAGAAGTCGCACCAAAACTGGTGAGCGGGCAGAAGGGAAACCACAAGTGTGCATAGATTGTACGTCAGTGCCAGGGCCAACACCAGGAGTAGAGGAGGCTTACCGGAGAAAATTGACCTGAAATGGCATATGCCAGACAAGTCAAAAAAGCATAATAACCACTGGTTCTGGGAAATGCGTCTTGTCAGATGTCATCAACAGATGGTGGAAAGAAAAAGGGGGGGGGGTCCGCACGGCTTCCTCTCCCATAGGTAATCCAGCATAAGCCAAACGTGTAGTTTCATATGCCATGCAAGGAGCAAACAAAACTCACATAGGGTAATAACGTTTTAAAACACTAGTTTATTAAAATAATAAAAAACAAACTCGCATTTGGAAGAACGAAACAGAGCTCAAATAGCAAATAGCGGCGATCGTGAGGGGTCCACCCGACATGTTTCAGCTAAGGAGCCGTCATCTGGGGTTCCTTAGCTGAAACATGTCAGGGGGACCCCTCACGATCGCCGCTATTTGCTATTTGAGCTCTGTTTCGTTCTTCCAAATGCGAGTTTGTTTTTTATTATTTTAATAAACTAGTGTTTTAAAACGTTATTACGCTATGTGAGTTTTGTTTGCTCCTTGCATGGCATATGAAACTACACGTTTGGCTTATGCTGGATTACCTATGGGAGAGGAAGCCGTGCGGACCCCCCTCCCTTTTTCTTTCCACCATCTGTTGATGACATCTGACAAGACGCATTTCCCAGAACTAGTGGTTATTATGCTTTTTTAACTTGGCTGGCGTACGCCATTTCAGGTCAATTTTCTCCGGTAAGCCTCCTCTACTCCTAGTGTTGGCCCTGGCACTGACGTACAATCTATGCACACTTGTGGTTTCCCTTCTGCCGGCTCACCAGTTTTGGTGCGACTTCTGCTCACTCACCAGATTTGGTGCGACTAAAATTCTGTGATTACCATCTGGCCATGCATCACCCCCTTTGAACTCTGATGTTTTCTTCACTATTTTTCTACACATTTTTTATGGACTTTTAAAGTTTTATTATGTTTGGTGTCTGGCTCATGGAACCAGCACGGGTTTCTACTAATCACTGGCACATCTGATGATTAAGCATGATTGTGTATTTACTTTATATGTGATCAACACTGATTAATTATTTGACACTATCCATTTTATGATACATTTTTTGGTAGTATTCACTATTTTTATATGTCTTTATTGTAACACACACGGCCGTGGATGTGATATATAGCGCCACACTTTTGTTTTTTTTCTGCCTTGAGTCTATAGGTGTGTTGGCTGCTTTTCACTTTATTTCTAAACGTAGCGCTGTACTTAAATTTTATTTTTACTTCCTCACTGAAGAATGTCGCATGGAGCCTGTTGGGCAGACAGCTGTCCTTGGGCTTGGAGTAAGACTTTGCTTATGTATCCCAGGTGTGCATGTGCTGAGGGATCCAAGTGCCAGAGGTTGCTTTAAGGAAGGGGTCTCAAACTGGCAGCCCTCCAGCTGTTGCAGAACTACACGTCCCACGAGGCATTGCAAGGCTGACCGTTACAAGCATGACTCTCACAGGCATGATGGGACTTGTAGTTCCACAACAGCTGGAGGGCCGCCAGTTTAGGACCCCTGCTTTAAGGACTGGGACTGCTTGCATAAAGTTTCAGATTAGCTGGCCAATCCCTCCTACAAGGGGATTTTGTCTAAACTTTGTCTAAACTTTCTACTCCTGCTAATTCCCCTTGACGTTTTTGGAGTATCCTGCACCCTAGCCCACTTTTGATTGCTGCAACAAAATTACAAAAGCATCCCCAATAATGAGGCAGTGTTGTCGGTGCTAATGGAACTGTGACAGGCTCTGAACTACGGTAGCAAGAAAACAAGCAAAACCAGAGTTCTCACAGCAGCCCCTTAGGGGGGAGGGGCGGGGCAAGTGGCACACAAAGTTAGACAAGTTTATAAGTATCATACCAGATTCATAGGTCTCCGCTTTCTGGATATACGGAGTAACAAGTTTAGGGGGTTCCTTCTTTTTGCGTTCACCCAAAAACTCTTCCTCGGCCAACCGCCGCTCTAGTCTCTCGTAGTAGGTCTGCATATGAAAAAAAAGTTCCAAGATTTTAACCACAGCTCTTTGCCATGTGGGCATTTATGAGGAGACCATAGCAGGTCACAGAATTTTTTTTTATTAAAGTAGATCTAAACCCCAAAAAATGTTCTAAATAAAAATTGTAGTTAATCAGTCCTTGGATGTAATGGCTGAATTCACTTTAAAAAAGGATAAGTTTACCTTTTAACAAAAAATAAATGCACTTTTTTTGCAGGTAAAAAAAAAAAAAAAAAAAAAAAAAAGAAAAATGCATTTACCATTTTGTTTTAGGAGCCTGGACAGCATTGCACCAGCGAACACCAAATCGCTAATGCCATGTAGGTTTCCTGCAGACTGTCAGCGTAAGCTACAGGGGTGTTGCTGGGTGGGAAAAAGACCAGGTGCTTCAGCCCGAAGGTAATCTTGATAACCCCTCCCACATTTTGAAGCAAGTCCAGCTCAAGCCTGGCTGGGCTGTAGCCTATTCCAGTGTTGTCCGGTGAGCCTCAGTGACAGAACACGAGTCTGGGCTGAGGGGTCACTTGAGCTGGCTGTGGAGTGTGGTAAACATGTGCAATATTTTTAGTTCGAAATTCGTTTAACAAATTTAAACAAATTCGTTAATTCGGAAATCCAAAAAAAATGAAAATCCTAAAATTCAAAAAGAACGGAAATCAGAAAAGAACACAAAATTTAAAAAAATTAAAAAACCCAAAAACCTGAAATAACTAATAAAAGACTTAACTATTAGTAACTATTAAATTATGGGTATTGGAATTTCCTTTCAAACTTGGCTTTTAGTGAACGTAACGAATACGAATTTATCCAAAGTCACGAATTACCATAACGAATTACATATCTAAACGAATGGAATGTAACAAATTAACCTCTTGCTTACTGGGCACTTAAACCTTCCTCCTGCACCAGACCAATTGTTAGCGCTGTCACACTTTAAATGACAATTAAACTATGATTAAACTATGACAGGCCGCTCAAGCACGGGAGGACATCAATGGACGCCCTCCTGGCAAATAAGTCCGTGCTGTAGCTGTCTTTCGACTATAGCGCGTACGGCAAGTGGTTAATAAATCGTAATAAAAATGTATTACAGGCATACCCCACTTTTAAGTATAGAATGGGGTTTATTTACTAAAGCTGGAAAGTGCAAAATCAGGCTCACTTCTGCATAGAAACCAATGAGCTTCCAAGTTTTATTACCAAAGCTTAATTGAACAATCTGGGGTTAGAAGCTCATTGGTTTCTATGCAGAAGTGAGCCTGATATTGCACTTTCTAGCTTTAGTAAATAAATCCCATTGTGTACTTAAAAGTGGGGTATGCCTGTAATTAGTTTCATTCCATTTGTTTAGATGCGGCATTCTTTATGTCGGATAATTCATAACTTCAAATAAATTTGTATTCGTTACATTAACCAACAGCCAAATTTGAAAGGAAATTCCAATACCTATAATTTAAATAGTTAGCCATTTATTATTTTGAATTTTTGGATTATCCTTAATTTTCTAATTCCGAAAAAAACCCCGAATGAAACGAAAACAAAATAATTTTTCGGCAGTGCACATGTCTAGTGTGTGCTTCTACAGACTGTTGCTGTGCTGTGTAACCTGCACCCCCCCAAATAAATTATTCATTTCGTTTATGCCATTCTAGTTATGGGAACTGCCTGGTGAGTGAGCGGTGATATGTGCAAACTGCATACTATAGCCCCAGGCCCTGACTGGGAATAAAAACCAGCCCGGGAAATAATTTCATACCAGACCAACAGCAGAACGTAATTTTCTTGTTCATAAAAAAAGGGAAAACCATGCATTTTAAAAAGCACAGTTGAAGGGTGTATTATACTGGCCAGTGCCCATCAGCACAGCCTCCCCAGTGCATGGGGAGAGGGGGGCCACTGGTTTACACAGAGCAGAGCATGGATCTCCCACTTAACCAGCACGGCTGCAATGTCACACTAAGTCCCGCCTACTGGACCAGCTCCTATGATGAACGTCATACATCCCAGCGTTAGACCAATGTGATGTGACAGCCATCATAGGAGCCGGGAATTCGCATGACTATCCTGCTATGCCAGTCCCTGCCTGTACAGCCACGGGTTCTCGGCCAACCCCAGGCCTTGGGACTCGGGCTAATAATTGTCGATCAGCAATACAAGCCTCAAGGTTTTTTTGGGGGCCCGCTCAGGGCTTTAGCCCAGGTCAGCGCCCCGCCCTCCCGACTTCACTGGTAAGCTGTCTGCCCATACATCATAAGGGCAACCAGTTTTACACTGACCGTTAGAATCAATGAACTACCACAGCACTCAACAGCACCATAGTAGTTCACTGAGAACAAACCGAAACGGCAAAGGTTGTCGGTACTTGTTGGTCGTTGACTCTTAGGGATCTGTGAATCAATGATGCAGCTGTTTGGCCAGTGCCCCGCACTGTTCTCTTTGAATTGTGGTAGTGAGTACGGGGAGAAGATCCCCAGCTTACGACCACAAGAAGTGGGGGGATTGGTTGGAGAAGGGGTCAGGTACTGAACATGCTAATCCCCAAATTTGGGTGTAACAAGTTTAGGATGGCGAATTTACCCTTTAATTTCTCAGTTTTTCCTCTCCATGGATTTTCACCCGATCCATTGTCCCTTCCTGATCTAGGGTGACCATGCCTTTTCACTGCACTGTTACCTATAGATTATCAGCCGCAGCCTGCGCTGCAGAACGCCTCCCCCTCACGATTACATAACTGAACGCTGAAGTATCTGTTGACTACACAGGATGTCACAAGGATACTGGATTCCTAGCAAGATCACCAGGCATTTTTCCCATACTCGAGCCTAGGTTCACACTACTGCGATGCGATATACTGCGAATTTGATCCCTTTTTGGTCCTGTGTGAGGTGCGAATTTACTGCAATTTTACCATGAATTTCAGGAGGCAGACAGTGAACAATCCGGGGAGATGTCAACTGTGTGCTGCAAGTTTACTGCAAGTTCAATTGAAGCCTATGAAGATAAAATTTGCACTGCACCATAGGAATTTGCATCTCACCTGCAGTCAATACGCACAGGGCCCTTTTTTTTTCTTGCACCAAATTCGCAATGCATACAGTAGATGTGAACAAAAGCCATGGAATACTATGCTTTTTACATGACCTGCGAATCTGTGTTCCTAAATGCATCAAACCCGCAGTAAATTCGCAACAGTGTGAAGGTACTTTTTTCCCCCCAATGATACCACATCTAAACTTTTTTTTATTTAAATTTCCTTAACTCCATCCTTACCTTGAGTCTTACATTTGTACAGGCTCCTCTCTCCTGAAATTGCTTACTCTGATTTCACTAAACACTGAGCTTTTTACAGTTGCATTAAAAGCAGAAGCAAATCAAAACAGAAGCCACCTTATTTTTCGTGGATGGAGGACGTTCATCATCTAGCACTTTCTTCCTCAGCCCGTCTGTCCCTTTCATTCATTGGATTTCAGTTCTTTAATCCCCCATTAACAGCTGATCATTTTGTTGTGCAATCCACAAAACACAACAACGGGCAAGATAAAGAAACACATTCTCAATGGGCTCGTTCATACCTGAATAACGTTTTGCTTGTAGTTTGAATCAAAAGTACGTGAACTTCTTTAGGGCAGAATTACACATTCTGGCACCACAGACTTGAGGAGCGCCTGAAAAATACATGTTAAACAGATTTTTCAGGCAGCCCCATGAAAGTCTCTGGTGCCAAAAAAAGTGACTCTACTCCTGTACTAGAAGTCGTATGAACTGTAAAACCGTGTTAACAATTCATGTATAAAACATGCAAAAAAAAAAAAGGGCCTCTAAAATCTGGCTATGCTCACTTAAGGTGTGAATAGTTAATTATGGAGGCTCAGCATCAAGTGTGTCGGCAGGGCCAGCTCTGATACCCAACTTGAAAAAGCAGCTCACGGAGTCAAAGACCGTTTATTTCTATTGGTTTTTCAGTTGTATAAATCAAGAAACACCATTGCTTGCAGAGCACAGATGTTAGCACTAGCAGTATTGCTTTACACAGGCAGTGGCACAGTAGGTTACCAAATAATTTCAATACTGCAGGAGATTTAACATGTTAAACATTGTTTGGCAGGTGCTTACTCACTAACGTTAACATTTTTAATTTTACAGAAACCCGCACACTCAAAAGCTATAACCATATGATATTTGTAGTTGACTGTAGCAGATGGGCAAATCTAGAATTCCGAGCAGTTTTGCCATACAAGACGTTGGCAAGGGACACAACTCCCTGCTGGCCACTCTGAAATAACAATTCTGTTTAAATTGGCTTTTAACCTCCCATCGCCTTCACTGTACCTGGTAGTAATAGTCATCTAGATGTGGGTTTTCACTTTGTAGCTGGATCATTTGCAGCTTGATCACCCATTCCTTCTCCTTCTGAGACATTATATTCGCATAAGGATCAGGTCTACTATCCCACTGCTTACGGCTGGAGCTGTGAAAAAAACAAAAAAACAGAACAGCTAGAGACTTCTCTGAGCAGATCAAGTTTGCATGGTCTATAGTGGGCCTAGAGTTTCTCCTGTTGGACAAATTATCAACATTTGCCTGTGAAGCAACAGCATTGAATGTTGATAAGCTATAGGTTGGATGTGTTATGAGGAGTAAAGAAACATAATCTAATCAAGTATCCTCCAGTCCGGACATTCTTTTGGGAAATTATGCTCGAGAAGAGATTCTGCTTGCGGAGAAGTATGGGGAATGGAATGTGTTTGAATTAATCAGGTTCTAGTCACCCTGGTCTTGGGGTCCCCAACCTTAAATCGATTCAGTGTCACGTAGTTGGTCTTGGGGCATGAGCTTCCCCCATCAAACAAGTACAGAAGATTTGAAAATTAAGGCACATGGCTTTGGGCATCCTTAAATGGAGTCATTACCAATGTCCTGAGAATTAAGGAGTTAAAGCTCAGTAAAAGTCCAACCCTTTAACATGATGCTCAAAGGGTAGCCTGGTAAATCCTTCATTGCCAAACTGGGAAACCAAAAAAATCCTACACATCACTTAAAAGATAATTCACAATTTTGTTACAGTACTGTGGACTATCGCCCTATCAAATAATTTCAGAGAACCAAGAAAGAATGTATTGGGTTCAAAACTTTGACAGCATGTTAAGCATCCTTGCTATTTTTCCTAGTAATGGGTATCGACAAAGAGTAATAGGCAGGAGCATATTTACACTTCATGCTGCAGTGGAGTCCGTCTTTGACCCCCTTGTTCAGCAGTGTGCGTTGGCCCCTCGATTCCTTTTTCCACAATCCCCAGGACTCCTGTACACACCCATGGGCTATAAACTCCACTGTTAGCTGCCTTGAGAGACAGCACATGATGGGACAACAGTGACTGGGATTTATCATTTGTAATCATGTGGGGGAATCCTCTGTTCTCACCATGCGGGAAGCTACAAGCATGCAGTTTCATCTTAAGCCCCAGTCACTGTGGTGGGCACACATCCCTGGGAATCCAAACCAGACTCCTACCTCCCGTCTGTGGAGCCTCCATGGAGATCCATGGTAGGCCACCTGGGCAAACAGGTATGGGCAATTTCCTTGTGAGAGGTGTTACCTGGTACCTCCTCCCCTGTACAAGAAGTAATTGTTTGCACTAGACTTGGACCCCTTTCACATAGGCATTTTTCAGGCACTAAAGGCCTAAAGGCCTAAAAATAGAGCCTGAAAATGCCTCCCCTGCAGGACCATAGTGAAAGCCCGAGTGCTTTCACACTGGTGCGGCGCGCTTGCAGGACCTTAGAAAAGGTCCTGCAAGCATCTTTGGGGTGTATATACACTCCACTGCCCCTGCCCATTGAAATCACTAGGCAGCGGTGCTTTTAACCCTTTTTCGGCTGCTAGTGGGGGTTAAAAGCACCCTGCTAGCGGCCGAAAAGTGCAGCTAAAATAACGGTAAATTGCCGCTAAAAGTAGCTTTACCGTCAACCCCTGCACCGCCCCAGTGTGAAAGAAGCCTTAACTGTACTGTTTACTACTAGTGCTCTTTTTATTCTCTGTTCTTGTAGATCACAGGTGTCAAACACAAGGCCTGCAGGCCGAATCCGGCCCTCCAGGCCATTTTATGTGGCCCTCGCACCTCTCCTGCTGCAGGAGAGCTCCAGCCCTCCTCTGGTCCTCCTCCAGACCTTTATTTTATAAATAATTTTCTAATAAATTTGGTAGTCATTTTTATGTCACATTGTATTTGTGCAGCAATTTTTCAAACATGCTTTTTTTTGGAAACTGGTTTCATCAATTAAAATTGCGCACACTTGTGGAAGGACACCAAACTTCAGTACTTAAAAATCTCCACAGGCGGCGCTTTAAATTTTTTTATTTACAGGTTACAGGATTTCCATTTCTCCCGATAATACTTCCTGTCCTATTCTGGAATTTTGTTTTCTGCATTAGTTGGACTGTTTCACAGTTTTACCTTTTGTTTTAAATTCTCCTGAACCCTTTTTTGTTTATGTGTTTATTACTGTTATATTCCTGGCTTCAGAGCACAAGGAGACAGGTTTTATTTTTTCTACAATCTATGCCATTAATAGGGACAGCGTTTGTAAATATTTTTCCTAAAAGAGGAGTATAATTAGTAGAACTGCAATTGCCTACATAATGAGAATCGAATACGTAACTTGTGAATATATAACATGTATGTATGTATGTATGTATGTATGTATGTATGTATGTATGTATGTATCTGGCTCTGATACTAACCAGTGCCTCACAAGCCACTGATCTCACCGCACGTCCCCGATTTGAACACTTATAAAAAAAAATAAAAAAATAAAAAAGTGTGAAAAGGGACCAAGGGGGATTAACAAATTCATGTATTTTCAGGAAATTCTACAGTGATGTCACATCAGATCTAAAATTTGAAACTGGGTCATGAGACATGACAATGACCCAAAAAACATTGGAGGTCAACAGAAAGTTTCAATGAAAGATGCCCATCTTGTAGAAGAGCCAATAAAGATACAACAATGTAAAAATAAAACCCACAAAATTTTGACATGAAAATCATTGAAAATCATGTCAGATCAGACTAAACAAATGCAGTGTTTTTTGGGGTCCAAGGAAATCACCTCGATGATTCCCAGCTGGGTATTTAATACTCCAGTCACTGGGCTCAAGAAACATTCAGTGGTGAATCATTTTAAAATACCAGTATCCAATGGTCATAAGTGCATGATAGCATTTTCTCTGAACTCTATTATAGGAGTACTGTATATTGAAACCTCTGCTTTAAACAATTTTCGAACATAAAACAAAAAACAACTTCAAAGTGAAACTGAACTCAAAAGTGAAGATTTGCTATGATAGAGAAAATCTAGATGTGTTCATTTGAAATATTTGGTGATGTCACTGCTGCGCTGCTCATGGTTTTTCATGCTAGAGACTAACATGAAGAAGCAAAAAGGCCAACCAAAAAATAAATAAAAATAAATAAAAGTATGATAAAAGGAGTAATGGGAAAAGATAAAATTGTTCAATGTCCTTTGCCCTCTGCCTACCTTTTTTGGCCTCCCAGAGTTTTATTTGTAGGCAGGTGCAGTCTGCTTCCTCCGCTGCAGGTGGCGCTCTTTCACAGCAACACTGCAGATGGGGAGGAAGTCAAGAGGAACAGAATTCCTCTAGAGTCGTTGGGGCAGCCATCAGGTTGGATGCTGGCCACCCATGTGACTCTGATGGCCATCTTAGGTGTGGACCCTGGGTTTGGTGTGCGTAATGCAAGTGGATAGAGTAGGGATAGGTAGCCTGTATTTTAGGGACTGTACTAGTGGTAGGGAAAGCGTAGGCTTTGCAACCTCTCTGGATATCTGCCTACTTGGGCACAAGACGGCCAGGCTGCATTCTTCCCCTCTCTACAGATGCTGTCAGTTTGGCTGAAACCCGCTTCCTACACGCTGTTGGAACTGTGCGAGAGTATTCCCAGCTGGTCTGCCTTTCACTGGGTGTTTATGAACTAGCTTTGCATTATTTCAATACAATTTAGTTAATCGCACTGGGACTGTGTGCGTTATTGCCACAGCACCACTCCGCACCCCACCTATATATTCCTCCAATTTCTTCAATATAGCACAAGAACCCAACTTTACAAAGCAATCTTGTCACACTGTATTAGCACCATGATCAGTCTTACCTTTGAGGGCGTTGTCGTTGACTAAGGATTCTGCGATGTTGTGGATGCAGCTGCGTTACATGTCCAGGAACCCTAAGGTATAATAACTACAATTAAAATGTACTTCTTGACCAACATTGCTAAACACAGTCAAATGAAGTAGCACTACTCAGAAAATTTTACACATACCGGTGGCTAATGGACAGAATTGTGTAAGGATAATAAAATAAGGGGTTGTTTAGGCCATTTAAAGGCTTGACACATTTTGCGGATGAAGTTCCACTTCAGAAGTAAGTGCAGAATGCGGATCTACAAAAAAAAAAAAATTTCAAATGACGCAAAGATAAGGGGGAAAGAAAGCCAAACCCCCTAAAACGACTTGCATATAAGCTCCAAAATTGGTCATAGGATGCTGAAAACTGTTGAGGAAGGCTGGGAAACGTCCTTACCAAGAGCTGTGGGGACGTGGATCTGTGGGCAGCCAAGGCGGAAAACAGCAAACTCGAGGGAGGAGGGAAAATTGGTATCCATAGTGAGATGCATGAGGGTGCCTGGGAACAGCGCCAGTTGTCTATGTATTTGAGTAATTTGGAAAAGAATTTGTAGATACGCATTCTGCACTTGCTTATGAAAAAGTGGAGCTTCATCCACGAAACGTGTCAAGCCTTTAAATTCAGTTTTTTATTCAATCATGCATTTACATTTCCAATCTATAAAATTCATGTACTGTGTGTAATATTGACATTTTTATTGTTAATTATGCATATCAGCTTGTCATATGTATTGTACCATTTTTTTTACATTTTATAAATAAACCCATGTATTATGCATTCATTTATTATTGTGCATCACACATCTCATTCAAAGTCGCAAACCCCCCCCCCCCCCCTTTTATTCTTAGGATTATGCAAGTAGGCAAAAAAAAAAGAAAGTTTTACCAATGTTCTAATGCTCATTTGTAGTCTACTAAACATACAGGTACCCAAGTGGTACAGGGAACCACAAAGCTATACGAAACAATGGTCTCGCCTACTGGCCAGACAGTGTGGTAATAATTTGGCTGGTTGCAAAAATCAGGTCAACTGTACAACAAGCATTTAAAAAGTGAATTGAGCTGAGACATGCTAACCTTCTAGGTTTATTTCTCACCCTCAGCGGGGCTGCTGAAAAGATGCCAAGGTCTCCCTTACCGGTACAGAGGCTACCTGCCCCAGTTCCAAGCACAATGACACACAGGCTTGGTCTAAGGCAGTGGTTCTCAACTCCTGTACTCAGGACCCACTAACAGGCCAGATTTTAAGTATTACCCTGGTGAGATGCAGACTAGAATACTGCAATCACTGAGCAGCAAATGATATCACCTGTGATATATTTCAGTGATCTTGCAAACCTGGCCTGTTAATGGGTCCTGCGGACAGGAGTTGAGAACCACTGGTCTAAGGCAGTGTTTCTCAAATCCAGTCCTCAAGGCGCCCCAACAGGTCATGTTTTCAGGCTCTCCATTATTTTGCACAGGTGATTTGATAAGTTTCACTGCCTTAGTAATTACCACAGCCCGTTTCATCTGAGGGAAATCCTGAACACATGACCTGTTGGGGCGTCTTGTGGACTGGAGCTGAAAAACCCTGGTCTAAGGGATGTCTTTTTGCCGGCTTTTTTTTTTTTTTTTTGCAGAGAAATTGAAAAGGAAAGAAAAAAAAAAAGGGCAAGATATTCCAAAATAAAAAAAAAAAAAAAAAAAAAAAAAAAATCTAGGACGGCAAACTTCTAATCCTTTATCAGCAGGCTTACAAGAGTTCCATGCTCATATCTTACATCGTCCCAGGAGCTGTCTGCCAACCAGCTTCCACACGCACGACACTTCAGTGAAGGAGACAAATACCCTTCTCCAGACCAGGACTACCAAAGCAAAGTATTCCAACAAATGCCTTTAGCAATCTACTCCAAGCCCTCAATGCAACTTTTCTCTCACACTAGCTGCCTTCCAGCCAGGGCAGCAGCCCCATGAAAAGTGGAACTCCTAATACTGCCCAGGTCTTCCAAACAATTTGTCACCTCCCCAGCCACCTTCTGGACACCCCCTTCCAGGGATTTACTGAGGTGTGATAAATATTCATAACTGAATGATTGACCCTCTGTACTAAATTTTCTAGAAGCTTCTTCCAGAAACAGGCGGGAGCAATCACCCAGCTTAGGAAACCATGAAAAGGGAATAAATATTTATATATTTTCTTTATTGACTACAGTAGATCCCATAACCAAAAATGTTGAAATGATGGCCCCTCCTACATCTAGAAACCCACATAAGTCTAGCATTAATACTTTGTCGCTGCCTTTTGCCACAACGTCTAAATCTGTAACATAGCTAAAGATTTGCTACTATCTGGATACTTAGAAAGGATTGAAAACTTACTTAAACCTCTGGAGTGTGTTGCCTAGGGGGCTAAAGAATGGAGACATGCTGGGACTTGGAGACATTGGACCAAACTGCATCCTGACCATCTTTGGGGTCATTGGTCTCAGAGGGGTGCTGATGTTGGGAGACATTGGCCTGAAGGGAGTCTGGGACATAAAACCTGGAGACTAAAGAAAAAAAAAAAAAAAAAAAAAGTCCACAAAACCAAAAATTGTATTAATTTCCTTTACATCTGCCATCATACACAATCACTGCACAGGCATTGGTATCTTAGTGCAAGACCTCTCTTGCTCACCATGTGAGGTCACCACTACTACCAATGCACCATATCGTGTGACCCATCTGCTCCAGAAGAGCTTAAAAAGGATACCAGCTATACACAATGTACTAGTAGTCTGTCTGTCTTCACATCTGAGTCAGTGACCAGAAGAGGTGTGTGCAGCCTATTGCATTAGGGTGTGCACCCCAAAGCACATATATACAGTATCTCACAAAAGTGAGTAGACCCCTCACATTTTTGTAAATATTTTATTATATCTTTTCATGTGACAAAAAAAAAAAAAAAAAGACACTTTGCTACAAAGTAAAGTAGAGAGTGTACAGCTTATATAAAGTCCCCTCAAAATAACACAGCCATTAATGTCTAAACCGCTGGCAACAAAAGTGAGTATACCCCTAAGTGAAGATGTCCAAATTGGGCCCAAATTATCCATTTTCCCTCCCCAGTGTGAATGGGAAGCAGGTGTGTTAAATTTGGTGTTGTTATCACCCTCTCATACTGGTCACTGGAAGTTCAACATGGCACCTCATGGCAAAGAACTCTGAGGATATGAAGAAAAAAAAAAAAAATTATTGTTGCTCTACATAAAAATGGTCTAGGCTATAAGAAGATTGCCAAGACCCTGAAACTGAGCTACAGCATGGTGGCCAAGACCATACAGCGGTTTAACAGGACAGATTCCACTCAGAACAGGCCTTGCCATGGTCGACCAAAGAAGTTAAGTGCACATGCTCAGAGTCATATCCAGAGGTTGTCTTTGGGAAATAGATGTATGAGTGCTGCCAGCATTGCTGCAGAGGTTAAAGGGGTGGGGGGGTCAGCCTGTCAGTGCTCAGACCATACGCTGCACACTGCATCAAATTGGTCTGCAAGGCTGTCGTCCCAGAAGGAAGACACTTCTTGCACAGGAAAGCCTGCAAACAGTTTGCCGAAGAGAAGCAAACTAAGGACATGGATTACTGGAACCATGTTGTGTGGTCTGATGAGATCAAGATAAACTTATTTGGTTCATATGGTGTCAAGCTTGTGTGGCAGCAATCAGGTGAGGAGTACAAAGACATGTATATCTTGCCTATAGTCAAGCATAGTGGTGGGAGTGTCATGGTCTGGGGCTGTATGAGTACTGCCGCCACTGGGGAGCTACAGTTCATTGAGGGAAACATGAATGCCAACATATACTGTGACATTCTGATGTCCTCCCTGTGGCGACTGGGCCGTAGGGCAGTATTCCAACATAACGACCCCAAACACACCAAGGCGACCACTGCCTTGCTAAAGAAGCTAAAGGTAAAAGGTGATGGACTGGCCAAGCATGTCTCCAGACATAAACCCTATTGAGCATCTGTGGGGCATCCTCAAAACGGAAGGTGGAGGAGCGCAAGGTCTCCAACATCCATCAGCTCTGTGATGTCCTCATGGAGGAGTGGAAGAGGACTCCAGTGGCAACCTGCGAAGCTCTGGTGAACTCCATGCCTAAGAGGGTTAAGGCAGTACTTGAAAATAAAAGGTGACCACACAAAATATTGACACTTTGGGCCCAATTTGGACATTTTCACTTAAGGGTGTACTCACTTTTGTTGCTAGCTGTTTAGACATTAATGATTGTGTTGAGTTATTTTGAGGGGACAGCAAATTTACACTGTTATACAAGCTGTACACCCACCACTTTACATTGTAGCAACTAGCAAGTGTCATTTCTTCAGTATTGTCACATGAAAAAAGATATAATAAAATATTTACAAAAATGCGAGGGTGTACTCATTTTGTGAGATACCGTACAAAATAAAATTAGATCTATATCCAATATAGGGGATTTTTTTTTTTTATGCGTGTAGCGAGGTCTCAGGTCCCCAGAGGCCTAATGGTGACCTCCAGAGTCAGGGACAGCCGACATCTTTCTGTGTAGAGTGGGTTACAAGGCATGGTGGGTGTAATACAAAGTGGATTAATGGGCGCCAGACACTTCTTGAATGCAAAGACATTTATTGTCTCTTGAAAAGAACAGTGGGAGAGAGGGTTGGGGCTAGGACACCCTTAAGTAGATGTTATGTATTTCAATGTTAATTAGCAGACTCCAAGACTTCTATAGGCAGACAGCCATGCAGGGAAAGGCATCCAGTCAAACACCACATCTGCATGAGTAGGAACGCTGTCTCCTATGGCAACAATCTTGAAACAATTTCTAACAAAAAGGTTGTAATGAACTTCTTCCTATTGTAGATCTTTACTCAACTGAGCTTCCAGTCTATCACTTAGACCTGTTGTTCCACTGCCACTGGATCTTGAGCTCTTCAAACCTTCTCACACGGCATCTTCCTCAAGCGTCACCCCCACATCCCTAGCTTGGCACTCAGATACTCCTCAAGAGTCACCCAGCTGGCCTGCTTGGTCCCTGGCTTGGCACACGATGCTCTGCACGGGTCACCTCCACTGCCTGGGTCCCTGGCTGGACGTTTCCCAATTCTTCACCATCCTAGGTTGGTGAGAATATTGAGTAAGAAAATGTGAAACTGCGCTAATAGACCGATATAGATGACGACAATTGACCATCATAGGGTGAAAAAAAAGACCATGTGAATATATGGAGCATACAAGTAATTGCTCATAAAAAATATGCATTCAATACATGTGCAAAAGTGCATAATCATGTGCATCAGTGCAAATTGAGACATATTAAAAGTCCATATAATAAATGCGATGACCACCCAAGTGCTGATGAGTGTTGAAAGCTTGTTGATGATTAAATTTGAAGTGTCAGATCCACCATCACCAAATATAAAAGCTGGCCGCTTACCAGAGACCCATGACCCCCCGCTACAGAGGGTCTGGGTAAACTGTTAAGGAATAATCACTCCGGACCACCATCAAAAACCAGACAGCTCCGCTGTGTTGAAAAGTTGGGGGCCTTGATATCAGATGGATCAGTAGTGGGTCAGCAAACCCTCAGCACGGAAAGCATGGAATTGTTGCAATTTGCAGTGAAGCATGAAGACACCCTTTGTGATAATGGCGTTTCCTGGTTTGGGCCTTTCAACAATTGCAGAAAAAGCACTGCTGCTGGCATCACTCTTGAGACTGCTAGCCGGGATAGGAGGTAGAGTGCAGTTGATTTCACTCCGCATGGGACAGGAGCCAGCACTACAGAGGACTAATCGACTTATATGGCTCTTACTCCCTACAACAGTTCCAACCGTACAAGTAATCCCTCTGCATTGCACTCTGATATTCTGGGATGTTGGGTCAGCAAGCTCAGACCATGATCTACCAGTCACCTGTCCATGAACTACTGGTAGATCGCGATATACTGGTTGCTGACACCCCACTGTAGGTGGATAGTGAAATGGAACTGAAAAAAAAGGGATGCACTTGGTACTTTAGGACGAGCAGCTTAATGGTGCTTCCCCTGTCCCATGCGGAGTGAAATCAACTGCACTCTACCTCCTATCCCGGCTAGCAGTCTCAAGAGTGATGCCAGCAGCAGTGCTTTTTCTGCAATTGTTGAAAGGCCCAAACCAGGAAAAGCCATTATCAAAAAGAGTGTCTTCATGCTTCACTGCAAACTGCAACAATTCCATGCTTTCCGTGCTGAGGGTTTGCTGACCCGCTACTGATCCATCTGATATCAAGGCCCCCAACTTTTCAACACAATGGAGCTGTCTGGTTTTTGATGGTGGTCCGGAGTGATTATTCCTTAACAGCTTACCCAGACCCTCTGTAGCAGGGGGGGGGGGGGTCATGGGTCTCTGGTAAGCGGCCAGCTTTTATATTTGGTGACAGTGGATCTGACACTTCAAATTTAATCATCAACAAACTTTCAACACTCATCAGCACTTGGGTGGTCATCGCATTTATTATATGGACTTTTAATATGTCTCAAAATTTGCACTGATGCACATGATTATGCACTTTTGCACATGTATTGAATGCATTTTTTTTTATGAGCAATTACTTATATGCTCCATATATTCACGTTTTTTTTTGCACCTTATGATGGTCAATTGTCATCTATATCAGTCTATTAGCGCAGTTTCACATTTTCTTACTTGGTTTTATTTATGTTTGTGTTATACATAGGGACTGCAGCTTTATAATTTGTTTATATATTTACCTATGTGCAGTTTTATCTTTTTCCTGGTGAGAATACTGCTCTGGTACTTACTTCAGCTACTCACAGTGGTCCCTGGTAACAAGGTGGATGGTCCTTAAGTGATAAAAGCTTCCCCTCCATCTCCAACCACAGCTGGTTCTACGGCCGGTAGAACCGTTACTTCTGGTTGGACTGCAAGCCACAATCGCAACCCTTCGCTGCTCTCTGGCTTCTAGATAGGCCCTCAGACAGCCTAGCAGCCAGATATCCCTGGGATAGGCATCAGGTCTCTGGCCTAGCAGCCTAGGGCAATACAACACTAGTCCACCCACACAGCCGTCCAGGTGGCACAGAACCGCGATCACCTGACCTCACTCAAATAGACTCTTCCAGCAGGCCAAGGGACCCAAGAAAATCCCTGCCAATTGGCTGAGACACCACACTCATTCCTAATCTGTCCTTGCAATGCCCTTGTCTTATTTAATGCCACCAGATAACCAGCCATCTAGTGACAAAAGAGTGAAGTGCAGCAATTCCAGAATTAGGGTGAAAGCAATTGACCTCTCAATTGGCCAAGACAACTATCTTGGATACATTTAATAGCCACCCTGCCTAAACATCAGGGTGCTACATGTGTATACATAGATTTTTTGCTAAACTGAAATCGTAGAGGGAACGGTCTTTACTAATCATTGTTTCAATGGTGTGTAGGTTCCTAGAAGTGAGACAAAGAACTTGGTTTTCACTTCTACTTTTTTTTTTATTTATATTTTGGAAGAACAACAAAATCTTTATATGCATAATTATATATATTTTTGTGTATGGTTCTGCTTTGTGCAGGACACACAGACCCCCTTTTTGTTTTAATATTATGAAATATATGTTACATATATTTATTTTTTCTATTATCTTTCAGTTTCCTTCCTTTTTGGCTCTATTCACGTTCAAGTGGGAACAGCTGATTGAAGTTATCGCACTTCACCGCCTCTTTAGCTACACAGAGACGATGGAGCTCCAAAAAGAGACGATGGAGCTCCAAAAAGAGACGATGGAGCTCCAAAAAGAGACGATGGAGCTCCAAAAAGAGACGATGGAGCTCCAAAAAGAGACGATGGAGCTCCAAAAAGAGACGATGGAGCTCCAAAAAGAGACGATGGAGCTCCAAAAAGAGACGATGGAGCTCCAAAAAGAGACGATGGAGCTCCAAAAAGAGACGATGGAGCTCCAAAAAGAGACGATGGAGCTCCAAAAAGCGACGATGGAGCTCCAAAAAGCGACGATGGAGCTCCAAAAAGCGACGATGGAGCTCCAAAAAGCGACGATGGAGCTCCAAAAAGAGACGATGGAGCTCCAAAAAGAGACGATGGAGCTCCAAAAAGAGACGATGGAGCTCCAAAAAGAGACGATGGAGCTCCAAAAAGAGACGATGGAGCTCCAAAAAGAGACGATGGAGCTCCAAAAAGAGACGATGGAGCTCCAAAAAGAGACGATGGAGCTCCAAAAAGAGACGATGGAGCTCCAAAAAGAGACGATGGAGCTCCAAAAGGAGACGATGGAGCTCCAAAAGGAGACGATGGAGCTCCAAAAGGAGACGATGGAGCTCCAAAAGGAGACGATGGAGCTCCAAAAAGAGACGATGGAGCTCCAAAAAGACGATGGAGCTCCAAAAAGAGACGATGGAGCTCCAAAAAGAGACGATGGAGCTCCAAAAAGAGACGATGGAGCTCCAAAAAGAGACGATGGAGCTCCAAAAAGAGACAAGAGCCAAGAGACAAGAGACAAGAGCCAAGAGCCAAGAGCCAAGAGCCAAGAGCCAAGAGCCAAGAGCCAAGAGCCAAGAGCCAAGAGACAAGAGCCAAGAGACAAGAGCCAAGAGCCAAGAGCCAAGAGACAAGAGCCAAGAGCCAAGAGCCAAGAGATAAGAGATAAGAGCCAAGAGATAAGAGCCAAGAGATAAGAGCCAAGAGATAAGAGCCAAGAGATAAGAGCCAGGAGATAAGAGCCAGGAGATAAGAGCCAGGAGATAAGAGCCAGGAGATAAGAGCCAGGAGATAAGAGCCAGGAGATAAGAGCCAGGAGATAAGAGCCAGGAGATAAGAGCCAGGAGATAAGAGCCAGGAGATAAAAGCCAGGAGATAAGAGCCAGGAGATAAGAGCCAGGAGATAAGAGCCAGCGTTCAACAGCACCCTGTTAGTTAATTGAGAACAACAAGCTGACAGCCACAAAGGGGGGAGGGGGGGTCAGTACTTGTAGTCTCCCATTCACATAACACTGCATGAATGAACTGTGGCCAGTGGGAGAAAGCAAGGCTTGGTGATCAGTGGGAGTAAAAAAGTTACATGGTGCTTGTGGGCAGGAAGAGGAGGAATAGAGCCCCATCATTGTGAGAAAGTGGACAGCACTCAATTAGTGATAGTGGGATACATTATGCCCCAGCATTGGTGTTAGTGGGAGGAATTATGCCCCATCTTTGGTGTCAGAGGGAGCATAGTCTATTTTATCAGTGGGAGAAATAGTGCGCCAATGGCCTGTTAAAAGCAAAGGGTCATCTCGATCTGTAAATTTGATGCTAGATCAGTGTAACCAAAGTTGTAAAGATTAACCTGATCCAGGGTATCTCAATGAGCAAAGAACAGTTCACACATTACCAAGCAAAGTATAAGCCACATAACCTACCTGATTGGGGGTGAATGGTGGAACCGCTCTTCTTGGAGATGTGAATGGAAAAGGTGGGCGCATGCTGCGGGGCACCAGTGGAGACTGCTGGAACCAAGTCTAGTAAGTTTACTCAGAAAATAGGATTGCTAAACCAACAATCGTATTATACAAACAGTTAGCGAAATATATTAAATATAAGTAAAGTATGTATGGTCAAGAATACAGTAAATCTAATTATTGCAGGTTTCTCTGCAACGCGCTACACGTGCAGTCTTCATACTGGTGTTGAATTCCAGGAGCCTTGCACTGAAAGATACCAGTGCCAACCACTAGACTTCCTTGCTATGGATGTAAACTTTAGCCCTAAATTCCACAACAGATTTGGGTTAGAAGGGAGTGTTGTGTTAAACCATTGGCTTTTTTGGAAGTAGAAGACCACATCCCCAATTCCAACAGTCTAAAATAGTAAAGAGGGACACCTAGCATACAGTATGTAGACAAAGGACATGCCCTTACCACAGACCACAAAGATCTAATAAGCAGAAAAAAAAAAAAACGGGGAGGATTGGCTGAACCACACAAGTGCTTTTTTAACCACCTTCATTTTATTAGCTTTTCAAGGAAACAAATACAGTAAGAGAGGTTCGATAAAACAAAGTGCAGCATAACACTTGATAGCAACATACCTTTTGTATAGATATGTCCCAAAAAGAGGTTTAACAGACTGCATGAGGGACAGAGGGATTTGGTTTCAAAAGAGTAACAGTCCCTCCAAATGAGGGACTCTTGGGAGCTATGACTACATCTAGGTACGTGTGTAGTTTAGCCCTAGTAGTTACTCAATATTGAACCTTAAAGACCAAGACTGGGATGCCATTAAAGTTCATGTGCGTGTTAAAGGCAGGTGCTCCAATACTTTTGGTAATCTAGTGTATGCCAATATGAAAGCAGTAAGAACGTCCTTATCAGACCAAAGAGTAAGGGCCTTTTGATATCTGAACATTTTTGGTGCGGCGTTTGAAAAAGCTCTACTTGCTGCTCCTTTGACACCATTTCACGGAAATGTGTCATTATAGTGTGCAATGTTAATGCATGCAGGGCCGGACTTTCCATTGGGCTTGACAGGGCTCAAGCCCATGGGCCCCGGCCAATAGGGCGCCCCGCCCGTTCTGAGAGCCGAAAGCCGGCTCTGTATCTCGGCAGCGCAATTTTTAAACTGAAAAGCTGCAATGACAAAGCAGCAATGACACTAGAGCAAGGCTACACTGACAAGTCTGCAATGACACCGATAAGGCTGCATTGATGGGCATTTAAATGCAAGTTTTTTCCCTTAAAGGAGGAGTTCCACCCGAGGTCCAGTCAAAAAAAAAAAAAAAAATGAAAAGTCAGCAGCTACAAATACTGCAGCTGCTGACTTTTAATTGGACACTTACCTGTTCTAGGGTCCAGCGATGCGGGGGATCAAAGCCCCGCTCGTCTCCCCCTCAGTCCAGCGGCGCCAGCATTGCAACTGTGGCTTCACAGCCTGGCACCCACTGCGCATGTGCGAGCGGTGCCACGCGCCGTGATTGGCCGCTCGGTCACCTGGGACCTGTAATGGGTCCCAGATGATTGACAGGAGGGAGGGAGCAGAGCTGAGCTCTTCCTGTGCCGAGGGGAAAGTGATGTCACCAGCCCAGGCACTGGAAGAGGCAGACTACGTTGGACCCCCTAGCAACAGGCATTTAGAGGTAAAAAAAAAATTATATATATATATATATATATATATCTATATATACACATATACACACACAAATGTTTTTTTGTATTTTTAGGATTTTTCATGTAGTTTTTTTTGGTGGAACCCCACTTTAAACTTCCCTCCTAAACTTGGGGTGCGTGTTATACGCTGATAAATATGATAATTATAATTTTATCCATTTTTATTGCTTTTATTAATCGTGGACCCAGGACTAATACCAGTACAGTATCCCCCACTTATACGCTTGTATATTATCTACTTTTGTGAGTAGCCATTTGGCTGTTTTGTCTTGTTAAATTAAACAGAAGTTCTTTAATACTGCACTGAGTCTGGCGTACCTTGTCCTTTTCTATTTCCGTTTTATAGAGCTGTGCATATGTATAGAAGGTAGGGCCCGAAAATGACTCAAGCCCAGGGGCGCCCACCAACCCAAGTCCTGTCCTGAATGCATGTAAAACACATCTAAAGTGAACAGCATCCACAGTATACCTAAAACTGCACAAAATGTATCCAGTAGTAGTAGATATGTACACAGCCCAAGCAATTTCAGATGCAATCAGATCTTAACAAAAGAGTGGAGCTTAGGGTATAGTGCAATAATATTTCAAAATCTTTTACCTGCCTAGGAAACCGCTGTTGAAATGGCTTGGGGGACAATCTACCCATCTCTGGACCCTTCAGCCTCTGTGCACACATGTACCTACGATGCATGGGCGAGCCCAGGAATTCCAGGTTGGCTGGTGGCAAATATGGTGCCTTGTCCATTACTCTCAGGATAGCCTTATCCTATGTGGCACAAAACAACTTTTGTTAAAAAATTTTATAACCAAAACCTACCAGGAGAGAAACATGAAGGCTGCCATTTCTGAACTCTCGTCTGAAAATGTATGCAGATAATTACAACTCCTCTGCTTTTCCTGATCTACATTGTTTTAGTAGAAAGGTCAATGAATCTACACAATAGCTGTGCAGTTGGCATTTTCAGAAAGAAGAAGAAGTGTGCAATTAAAGCCTCTGCATTTTGATCAGGACAGGTTTGCTGTAGTGATGCATGTGAAAAACTTGCAAAAAAATAAATAATAGACAGACTATTTTCATCAGTCTAAAAATCGTCCAGGAGTTAATGTAGCAAACTACTGTATACTGAAGAAGCATAATAATTGGCAAAATAATTGCATCTGCTGTAGTACAGAATAGGTAATATTCAGTCTGTTATTATGGTAGTGTTTCGTTCCACACTTTAAACCTGATTAATGATTTAGTAAAATGAATAGTTAAAAAAAATAAAAAAATATATGTGTGGCAATTAACACCTTTACTGCCCCTCTTCTTTGTATACTAGTGCACTTAAATACTTGGGATGCGATGCTGGATGTAAATCTTCTCCTACCCATACCAAACAATTTTTAAATACTATTTAATTGAAAGAAAATGGAAGTAAATTTACAGAAAGAAAAAAATAGGCATTACATTTTAAAAATAGAAATGGGATTGAAAATGTTAAGTACTTAAAAGTTCACCTGGTCTTAGTTCTTGCGCAGAGTCCAGTTGGCTCAGATCAAGTCTGATTCACCGGCCCCTTCAAATTACTCCACATACTAGCATAGTTTTGATGGAAATTGTGAGCCATCAGCTGCCAAATGCAACAGCCTTTTGGGGACCCACAAGAAAACAGGGGTGGGAGGTAGCAGTGCTGAAGTGTTTGATATATCAGTGGACACATCCTCCCTTCCAGCTTTTGAACTAATATTTCCAGATGACCAGGTTTTACAATCAACCATTATTGAATGCAATGAAGTCACGATTTGATAGATATCAAACATGAGTTTGAGCTTATGTCCATTCTCTTTAGGAGATAAAATGTGCTCAACCTACTTGATGTACATTTAATGGACAGGTATATCTGGTATCAAACTGATTGTTCATTTCGTATAAAAGTGTTAGACAAATTTTATCATATCCACATTTATGAAGTAGCAAAAGAGTTTGAGCACTGGATATATGAAAAGAGAATTTTCAGGTCAAGTAGGGCTAGACTTCAAAAAGTTATAAGACCTTTACAACAGCTATTAGCAGGTACTGGGGTAATAATACAGACATTCTCCTAATGGGTTTTACAACATCCATTTAAGCACTTACAAACCCCGACCAAACACACACCTGACTCTTCCAGCCACACATTTGAGGTGCATGTGGGACGCCTCCCCCCCAGTGTCTGTATTCTGACAGTGGAGAGACTTCCCTGCCATCAGAATACGCTGAGTAGCACTGCAGTCTATACCCTGCAGCGCTGATCGAGCGGCTAAAAGTGATGGTGGTTGAACACAAGCTGATCAGTACATGGACTTCTGTACAACCACAGTGACCATACATGAAGCTAAACTCAGCTAGTCACTGCTGTACCAGCTGAATTTTAATCCATGTATAGCAAGCGTGAATGAAAAAGCATTTGAGTCATACAGACCTTATAAGAACTGTTAATTTAACTTAATCTAAGCAAGGTGTTTTTTTTTTCTTGCCGGGGTTTATATGAAAGTATCAACTCTCCACCTGGCCTTATGGATGCAAGATTTAAATAACATTATGCACCACCACTGCCGCATAATGGTGACCAGGATCTGAAGTGCTGAGTCTAGATGTGCTAACAGCCAGAGTCACCTGGGTGCAGAGCAGAGTGGACCAATTGCGGTGTGTGACTGGATGGTGAGCTGCAATATCACTGGGACTGGTGAGCAGCTGCTGTGGGGGATTTACTATCTGCTACTAGAGAGAGACTGAGCCCTTTAGGAACTGACCATACAGCCATCTAGTAGCCTTATTGCTGCTTGCAGGCTTGACTATTCTCACGTGCACCAATGGTACAGAAAGCAGAGAACCCAAATTACCAAGCTGTTTCTATGGGGGTATGCTACATTTCTAAGGCACAAAAAAATATTAAGTGCAGTAAAGCACTTTGTATTTAAGACAGTTGGGAGATGTTCCAGAAAGTACTAAAAGTAGAAGTAAACCAACTAAAAAAAGATTCAAATACAACTCCATATCTGGACACCTTAGGACCATTTCTTCTGCATAGATCTCCAGAGAGTTAAATTAGAATGGAAATACTCCATAGGACAGAGCCTGCTTCACGGTCTAATGTGTAATACACACACTTAAACTTATCCAGGGATAGATATAGATATATATATGGAAAAAAAATGGTGGGCCTTGAGGTTTTCCTGTAGTTTGGCACTGATAAACACAAACAAAAGCCTTCAAATTCTGGCATGTCAAAAGCTCAATGATCCAGAGCAAGTTATACCTCTAGTATTTGTCCAGCAGGTGTCAATGTTACTTTAGGGGAGCCTAGCCAAGAACTTGAATCCATTGTGGTCTGGAAGAAAAATTACATTTAAAGTACGGTACATCTGTTACATAGACAATTACAACTTTATAATACTGTATATTACCATCAGCATCGTTCAAAATGGTCAGTTAAAGTGGAACTAAACAGTTTGAGCACTACAAACTAAAAAGGCCAATTCATTTTTTAACATTCAAAAGCAAACTCACCCATTCATGTCTCCAAGAAACATACTCATCTAACATTCCCACCAGCAGCCATCTTTAGTAAGAGTAAAAGTTTCAGGTAGCATTTACTTCCTGGGATCTTTATGCCCTTAGCCAGTTTAAACACACTATACCGTTTTATTAATAAAACTGTATATATTATCATCTATCTATCTATATATATCTATCTCGGTGGAGCTGCTGGGTTAAAGCGGGCTGTTACCGTCACCTTCGTTACCTCTATTTCACCAGAACCGGGTCTAGGGTCTCGTTGAGTTTAATCCCAGACAATGTAGGCTCCGGACACTTAAGTATCTTTTCCAATGCTTTAATAAACGTAAATTGAAGGAAGTAGCAGCAAAAAGGTCGAAGGAGAGTTGCAGGAAAGTTCAAATACCTTTTCTTGGTGTAGTATTAGGAATTGAGAGCTTGTAGATGAATGTACTCTCTTTATAGTTGAATCTTTGCCCGCCTGGATAGGTTTCTCTCACTAACCTAGCAGCCAGTATGCAGCACGAACAAAAGTCTCTACCACAGACTTGATTGGAAAAAAACCCGTATGATCCTCTGCCACAGGATGTAATGCTTTACGATGGATAGCAAACACAGCACTAGAACCTTTAAGCCGACCCGGCAGTACTATGCGGTAAGATTACTTTAGGATACGTCCTCTAACCGAATAACCAGGCCCCTCTCCAGACCAGCACTCTGCATGATCCTTCCACGACAGGTCCTCCCCTGGGATCTTCAGTTGTCCAGCTTCTTCCCATAGGACAGACAGCCCAGGACCATTCCTCTCCCGCTGTGGTAGGCCCCAGACAGGCTTCTGGGCCCACCCACACGCTGCAGCGACGTGGGCCTCCCAGTCAGAGGACCATGCGGTAGTACTCCTAGCACATACCTGTCGGCCAGGAGGGCCGGAACGAAAACGAACCCTAAAACATGGCGTCTGTCCCATAAATACCCTCTCCCAGAATGCAACTCGGAGGACCACCTCCACCGAGTTATCTCCGGGACAGAGGAGCACTCATACGCTTCAGTGTGTTGCCTTTCCAACACTGACCCATAGTGACGACACCCACAGGCACAGTGTGAAACTACATGCAACTCAGCCAAGCTGGAACAGAGGCAAATCTGACTATGTATAAAACAGATAACCCACTAAATTTAACTATAAAGCAGTAGATTAAAAATCTACCAGCGCTATACATACAAATTCTAGCAGCATAAGGATTAAAAATAGCTTATGTTGATAGAGTTCAGAACAGCTTTAAGCCAGGAGAAAGCCACCCTATGTAAATCTCATCTTACACTACAGTATAAAAGTGGTAAAGCCTAAAGTTGGCTATACACCCCCATAGATCTCTTGTTTAATCTGTGAGCTGAATGACATGAGAGCTAACAGATTCCTCATCCACAATAAACAGCACAAATGGACGAATCGCCCACAATATTCTAGGAGCAGGCAGCACTAGATGTCAAAATACCAGAATGCCTGCACCTGGTTGGATGCAGGCACTGTTGAACCAACAATTTTCCACTCTGTTCCTTAGTTTTCTCAATCAAAAAATGTAGAGTGAATGTTGCCAGCAGGGCCACCCACTGATCAAATCTTTGCAATTCATGAGGAACTGGACGAAATTCACTCCGTGTATAACTGACTTTAATTACACCTGTTATGTGACCCAACAATGAACCTCTTCCAGGTTGAATGATGCCCAAAGTCATTCAACCTACTTCCATTGAGCCAGGTAAAGCGAGGGTGCCATGTAACGACCAAGTTTCCTCAGTGTTTGAACACATCCACTGCTATAGGAAGAAGATTTGTTTCTTCATGTGGCACAATCAATGTATTGGGGATTTTTTTTTGGGGGGGTGGGGGGGTGTTAGGGTATATGCGATATATATATATATATATATATATATTCTCCAGTCTTGGTACATTGGATTCCTCTCAAGCTATTCCTTTATCATTCAATGTTATTAGTGTTAGCAATAACAAATAAAAAACTGAGGAGGGGATGATGTCCAGATTATCTTTACCAGGAAAAGGTCTAAAATATTCCATTTAACTTTACTGTCGTCTCCAGATCTCAACTGTCAGCATATATTTAGTGACAATCATTCTTTCCAACACTCAGTGTGAATTGCTCCCGTTTGAGACAGTCTTGTCCCAACATACACACACAAAAGAAGTTACATTTACCAAATCGTAGTCTGTATCAAACTCTGTCCAGGTAGAGCCAATTCCACTATCAACAACAGCGCTGTCCACACTCTGAAAGACAGAAGAAATTGTAGAGTATTCCCGGTGAAGTTTAGTAACAGAGGCAATTTAAACCGCCAACTGAACCCTCTCTATTGACTATTTTGACATGGGTAGGCTGCATATACAGAAATAACCTGTGGCACCAAAAAGAGCAGCTTATGTCATGTCCTGCAGCCAGGGTTTAAATACCTTGCGCTGGCAGCCATAGGCAGGTGCAGGGGGTGTGCCTGGACACACCCTAATCACCCCTGCTGATATTTTACCAAAGCCCCCGAATGGGGCTCCCAAAAATAAAAAAAATTGTAATAATGCAAAAATAAACTACTGACAGTCCACTGCCCTATATTTCAGTTGGGCTTTAATTTTCTACTAAGAAGTACAATTATTATTTACAAAAATGCCTAATTCTCTTTAAGGGTTTACTATATTCAGAAACATGAGATCCCAACATGGGCTGTTTTGCAAAATGGAGGTACCCATCACAAAAAATTCAGAGCATTAGGAGTTTCCTATAACAACACAGAAGCTCAACTTTAGTTACTGAGCTCTGTAATCAGGATTTTTTTTTTTTAATAAAAAGCAGTTAAACACACAACACACACACACACACACATCAGCATGCAGCTGTGCATGTCAATTTTAAAGACTTGCATACCATTTTCTTTCTACTTACACTGAACGTTTTTCTGCTTCCTGGTTGAGCGAGGCACTAGCGATGTAACCAGGGCCTCACAGATGCATCCTGGGACGGCTACATCACCAGTGCTTCCCCCATATGTCCAGGAGGTAGGCAGAGTTCCAGAAAGTAAGGAGATTCATCCGCCCTTAGTGAAACTGGCCATTCAGGGGGCGGAACAATAAAAGATTATGCAAAGCATAAAAAAGTATTTGTAGATTGCCATTTCTAAACTTTTTTTTTTTTTTTTTTTAGAAAAGTCTTTGTTGTATTTTTTTTTTTCAGATAAGGGTGAAGTTCCTCTTTAGAGCTAGTCAAACATGGTATAGGGGTCTAGAGTGCCCATTTGCTGGCTGAAGACGGGAACATAAATAAATAGTAAGCAATTTTTGATATTTACCCCAATTTTCTCTTTGAAGATATATGCAAACCCACTATACATTACCTTATATTTTTCCCCTGTGAAGTAACCTTTTAAAAAGTGATCGCAGACAGTGGAAGTGTAGACAGTGCAGCATTTATATAGGTCATGGGATGACCCCTCTAGCAGTAAATAGCAGCTTAGAGGTCCCGGCGATCAGACCAATTTGTGGGAACATAAACATGAAAAATTATTTTATAGCAGCATAGTCAGATGTATACAGCAATAATAAACAAATGCTGGAATATGCACATTTTACCTCTAGAGCCGGTTGGCCATGAAAGGCCTTCATCACCGCTGGATCTCCCAAGTCAGAATCATCTATTCTTGTACTTTCTGGTCGGTTCTCCATGTCTACAGAAAGTTCAGCTTCTTTCATGGATTCTGTGACAAAATCCACCTCTTGATTTGAGGTCTCCTCAAATTCTACCAGCTCTCGCCGTTTTTCAGAAGGCTCTTTGTCTTCACAAATCAGCTCGGGTTTTTGATTTGCCTTTTTGCTTTGGTTCTCCTCTTTAGCGCCTTCATCTTCAGATTCTTCATGATCTTAAAACAAGTTCATTATTTACACGTCTGCCACCAAGTACTAAGTGATGTTTTGCGAAGGGGTCAAATACTTATTTCACTCATTAAAAAGCAAATCAATTTATTACTTTCTGAAATGCGGTTTTCTGGATATTTTTGTTGTTATTCTTTCACTGTTAAAATAAACCAACCATTAAAGTTCAAATACTTTTTCCCTCACTGTAGTTCTTTAAGCTATTGAAAAATTTGCTTGATGGAACATTGGCTCCTGTACTACTTAGGGTTGCACCAACACCATTTTTTTTTACCAACGAGTACCGATACGGTCGGTCAAGTAATCGGCGATACAGAAAACAGATTCATTTTGTACAGTTTCAAATCGCACTGCAAATAATTGCATGCGACTTAGGAATGCCGTGCGCTTCCTACCCGAATCACATGCACTTTTCCGCACAGCTCGTGTGAATCCAGGCTGAAATCACTATGACAAGCCTGGGTTCACACTGGACCATTGCGGGAAATTGCGTGCGATTCCGGTAGGAATCGCACAGCATTCCGGTTAAAATCGCACGCAATTCTTTGCAGAGCGATTTGAGCCAAATCATTTTGTATGGTCTCAAAGTGCATCGCAGAGGTATCAGTTTCGGATATCGAAGCATTTTCGCAAGTACTCGTGAAAATACTTTATCGATACAGGTAGCGGTATCAGTGCAATCCCAGTACTACTGCTTAAGGGGTCCAAGAAATGGAACTGCTGGCAAGATTAATCCAATAAGTTATTAAAGAAGCTACACAGTAGTCTTAAATGCCTTTACTAGAAAGGCAAATGCAAGATTAATGGATGATTTTCCTGTTCTGAAGGTTGTTTTGAGGACTCATCCTTCGGGGTCAGTCCTATATCAACCAGCAAGGAAGCTTACTGTATGTTACATTCAGGTACTGCTTCCCTACTGAAAGCACCAAATGTCCCAAGCATTCAAACTAATAAAATTCCATGTATTATGTCTAATAGGTTTACGTCTTTGATCATCAGTCCCACCTAGTGGCCATAATACAGTATTTTTCCTATTAAAGTATTTCAGGAAAATACTACATTATGTGCAGTAGATGGAAGGGATGATCAATGAAAAAAAAAAAAAAAAAACAAAAAAAAAAAACTATAATGCCCCGTACACACGGTCGGACATTGATCGGACATTCCGACAACAAAATCCTAGGATTTTTTCCGACGGATGTTGGCTCAAACTTGTCTTGCATACACACAGTCACACAAAGTTGTTGGAAAATCTGATCATTCTGGACGCGGTGACGTAAAACACGTACGTCGGGACAGTAGACAATAGCTTTCATCTCTTTATTTATTCTGAGCATGCGCGGCACTTTGTGCGTCAGATTTGTGTACACACGATCGGAAATTCCGACCACGGATTTTGTTGTCGGAAAATTTTATAGCCTGCTCTCAAACTTTGTGCTTCGGAAAATCCGATGGAAAATGTGTGATGGAGCCTACACACGGTCGGAATTTCCGACAACAAGGTCCTATCGCACATTTTCCGTCGGAAAATCCGACCGTGTGTACGGGGCATTAGACAGCATATGGAGACAATTGGTTATGGCTGGGTAAATGCTTGCAACATTTGTTCAGAGAAGTTTATATGTCTAGAACCACAAATGTGCAATGCTTGGAAGGAACTTGATCATCTTGACATTGTTTCACCTGCTTTATAGCCCAGGTCCAGCATTAGAAAGGGGATGAGTCTGGGCCTCAGTGAACTGCTCAAAAGATGAGGAAACGAGACATTGGATCCTGGTCTAATGGAGATGCAATGTCACCGAAAAAATTGGTAAAGCTTAATAAATCCTGTCGGGTGGCCTCTCAGGACACCCTGGGTAGGTAGAGTCCTAAGATAAGGATAGAGCCACACATTTATCCCTTGAGCCTAAAGGCTCATCTCTTAGGTATTAAAAGTAGAAATACTAGTATTCTCTATTATCCATCAACCTGGTTTAGATGCCAAATCTTACCTAATCCAAATGTAACTTCATTGTATAGATCAATTTCGTCATCCTCTTCTGCCATTTCTTCCAGAATAGAGCTTTCTTCTGCCAGATAAAAGTCCTCTGGCAGCTAAGATACACAACAGAAATAAGGATAATGGACATGAACATATTAGGAAATATTCTGAATTATTAGTTTGGTTATTGCATTACAAACAAATTACCCTTATGCCTCTTACACACAATGAGACTATCAGACAAATTATAGTTGTTTTTTTGCATGCTAGTCTCATATCAAAAATGAAAAGGTTACTAAAGTTACGAACATACTTGTATGACAGAAAACAACTTCAGAAATTATGTAATGTGTTGTATTCTCTCTTCCCAAGCATACATGATCTTGCTCTTGATGGGGTTTTTTTGTACTGATCAAATAAAAATCGTATGGTTCTGGCATCGTACAAGAAAAACTTTCGTATTTGTCCCTTCGGATAATTTCGGATGCAGTGTCGTGATCGGCTCTCGAAAGCTGTGTACCAACAATTAGTTTATCACATGATTGCTTTGAAAACTGTATTTTTCGTCCGATTTTCTAATACTGTGTACTAGCCATCAATCTAAAAACAGATAGGTCACCTGGCTTCTGACAATTGGTCACCTCGATTGTTTGATGTGATTACAATGAACCTGATCTGCAAGTGAAGTCCTATTTTGCAAAATTATATACAGACTCACAGTTGCGAGTTTCTGTTCAACACTGAAGACAAATTCACTTACCGCATGGATGAATATATAGTACACTGCTCAAAAAAAATATATAAAAAAGGAACACTTTTCAGTTTCAATGATTTGTATTGAAATTTTACAAGAATACAAGAAATTCCAAAGGTTTGAGAGATTGAACAACGTATCAAATGTCTGTATCACAGTCCAGTAAACGTTTTGGGGAGACTGTTTGACATCACATGACCCAAAGGAACACTTTTTAATCAGAGTCTAGCAGCAAGTCAATTAAACTCCTGGGATATTGATCTGGTCAGTTAAGTAGCAGAGGGGGTTGTTACTCAGTTTCAGCTGCTTTGGTGTTAATGAAATTAACAGGCGCACTAAAATGGGCAACAATGACACGACCTCCAAAACAGGAATGGTTTTAAAAGATGGAGGCCACTGACATTTTTTCCCCTACTCATCTTTTCTGGATGGTTTTTCACTAGTTTTGCATTTGGCTAGGGTCAGTGTTACTACTGGTAGCATGAAGCGATACCTGAACCCTATAGAGGTTGCACAGGTAGTCCAACTCCCCTAGGATGGCACATCAATATGTACCATTGCCAGAAGGTTTGCTGCGTCTCCCAGCACAGTCTCAAGAGCATGGAGAAGATTCCAGGAGACAAACAGTTACTCTAGGAGAGCAGGACAGAGCCATAGAAGGTCCTTAACCCATCAGCAGGAACGGTATCTGCTCCTTTGTGCAAGGAGGAACAGAATGAGCACTGCCAGAGCCCTACAAAATGACCCCCAGCAGGCCACTGGTGTAAAAAGGTCTCTGACAGACTTCATGAGGGTGGCCTGACCGGCCAACGTCCTCTAGTGGGCCCTGTGCTCACTGCCCAGCATTGTGGAGCTTGATTGGCATTTGCCATTGAACACCAGACTTGGCAGGTCCACCATTGGCACTCCGTGCTTTTCACATATGAGAGCAGGTTGACAGACATGAAAGGGTCTGGAGAGGCTGTGGAGAATGTTATGCTGGCTGTAACATCGTCTGTGACTGGTTTGGTGGTGGGTCAGTGATGGTCTAGGGAGGCACAACCATGGAGGGATTCACAGACCTCTAAAGGCTAGACAATGGTACATTGACTGCCATTAGGTATGGGGATGAAATCCTTGCACCCATTGTTAAACCCTACGCTGGTGCAGTGGGTTCTGTGTTTCTCCTGGTGCACGACAATGCCTGGCCTCATGTAGTATCAACGGGTATGTAGCCAGTTCCTGGAAAATGAAGGAATTGATACCATTGAATGGCCCCCATTCTTGCCTGACCTAAATCCAAAAGAACACCTCTGGGACATTATTTTTCGGTCCAACGCCGCCAGGTTGCACCTCAGTCTGTTCAGGAGCTCAGTGATGCCCTGGTCCAGATCTGGGAGGAAGAACCCTAGGACACCATCCTTCGTCTGATTAGGAGCATGCCACGACATTGTCAGGAATGCATACAAGCATGTGGGGGCCATACAAACTATTGAGCACAGGGGCGGCCAGGCCATTTAGAGCGCACAGGCACCGCCCTCTCTCTCCAACCACCCCCTCTATGACTAAGGGATAGATTCATGCCCATTTAGGAGTCTTGCCCCTTTTCGGACACCGCGTGCCTAAATTACAGCTGCAGGGGTGTTTTTTGAAGCACCTGAAGAGCCATAGGCTTCATAAAAGGTGGACTTGGAGCACAGAGCATTGCGCTCCCAGATGAATATTTGCTTTTCTAACACTGAACTGCCTCTCTGCCAATCAGGTAGCGCAGGTCCAATACCCATTACCTGGCTGAAGGTACAGGCGCCCTGATTGGACGCCTAGCAGAACGAGAAGATACGCATGGAGGACACAGCTCGCCGCTGTCACCCGCTGCCTGACCTGCCCCTAAAATGGGGTAGGTGCTGAGCACACAGCGGGCGGGCAGGGGTCACAGTGGCGGCATATAATGGGGTTTTCTTTTCAGTTTGTTCACACCCCCCCCCCCCCCCAAAAAAAGAAAAAAAAATAAATAAATAAATAAAAATTTTAAAACAAGCCGCCACTGACCGAGTATAATTTTGAGTTGCTGCAATGAAATTTCAGCAAAATGGACTAGCCTGCTGCATCATTTTTTCACTTCGATTTTTGGAGGGTCTTTGAATTCAGCTCCCTGTAGGTTGATAATTGTCATTTCCACTAAACTATGTGGCATTCTTTCCTTCCTAACACATTACCCAGTCCATATCAGTATAGCTATTCAGCATGATATTTTTCCCAAATGAGATCTAATGTGTTTTCAAAGTGTTCCTTTAATTTTTTGAGCAGTGTATACAATAGCAGGTCGCAACCAACTTCACTCAATTATAATATTATAGCATCACTAGTTTTAGTGCAGGCTGTATGTAACGACACCCCGAGTATGAAAGGGGTTAAAGTCGTTTAGGACATTTCAAACCCAAACACAAAGGCAGCTACCGAACACTCCAATCAGCCAAACAAGGAACCCATACAAATAATCCACCCCAAAAACGAGACACGTCTCTGTCTTCAGGTTTCAAGCAGGAATCAACTTCTTTTATTATAACACATGGACACAACAGATAAAATAACTCAGAGACTCTTTCCCCCCCACCCTTGGAAAAGAGGGCGGGTTAAACTGTCCAATGACAATGGACACACAGGTCAGGTGTGTTTAACGTCTCATCAGTACACAGTGTTAGAAGGGAGAGCTGTTGGAAGAATCCCCCCTCCCTCCAATGCAATACACATCCTGTGATCCAAGGCAGACAAACATAATAGAACATTGGTTTGCAGGAGGCTTGCATTCAGTCCCCTCCAAAGCCTCTTTTCCGGCTAGGTTTGTCACACTATACCCAAATGTGGCCGCGGCTGCAATGTGAAAGGGCTCTTGGTATATAGGGGAGCTGGAACTAAAAAGGTGAACTTATCCTTTAAGCAGGGAGGCTGATTGACTAAACTTAAATTGCACCCTCTAGTTCAGTGGTTCTCAACCTTTCTAGTGCCGTGACCCCTTGATAAAATTTCCCAAGTGGTGGGGACCCCTAACAGTAAAATTATTTTCGCAGCGTGGGTTGTCAGCACCCAAGGCAATACAAGTAATTTGCGCCTCTAACCCACGGACGTTTAGCGCTCCCCGAGTCCTTTCCACTCGTACAGTATTTGAACCCCCTATGGTACATTGTTAGGATGTATCACTCTCTTGTTCTCCCTTCTTTCCCTTTTATCTCTCTTTATCCTAACTTCTTGTTTTTTTTTCTCCATCCCTCTCTCTAGCTGTCTTTCTTATTGTTTCTCTCCCTTCTTCTTTGTTCCCCCCCCCCCCCCTTTTCCTCTCCCTTCCATGTATTCTCTATTTTTATTCCTTCTCTTACTTCTTGGTGGGGGGGGGGGGGGGATGAGTAGCAATGCTGGGGGAATTTCTGATCAGCTCTTGATCAAGGTCATCTGCTGATCTGAAAACTGTAGTGGGGACTTTTAATGGCAACTATAATCACAGGTAGTGTTACTCACTAGGTTTCCGACTTCATGGTGTCTCGTAGCAGTGACACCCATGCCGAAATCAGGAGATAGGGTCTCCTCCAGCCCCTCCCACTTTACATTCCTCACCAGTCAGCTGACCTCTAGTTTCTGCCCCCCAACCATGCCGTGGACCGAATGGACGACTGCGAAGAGGCCAGGGACAGCCCTGCTGGGCAGCTGCAAAAAGGTTGGGAGAGCGGTGTGTGATTCAGGAACAGATCAGGATTCGGTGACCCCTGGCAAATCCTCATTCGACCCCCAGGTTGAGAACCACTGCTCTAGTTAGTCATTTCAATATTTAAAAAAAAATAAATAAAAACCCACCACACACACACACACACACACTAAATTTCATGCATTGCAACAAAATGAATTTAGAGCAAACACTACAGTAACTGAAAAATACATCCTCGCTGTATATTTCATTTTTAAAGGGGAACTATAAATGTTAAAAGATATACTGTTCACATCAAAGAATGTAACCATACCGGTTTTAATTTTTTTTACCGAAACAAACACCATTATTAAAGTGGATTTTTTTTAAGGCTTGATATTTGTTACACCACTTTAATGATTTGGGAATTTATGCTACTGGCTATTGCACTTAACAAGCCATTGCAGTTCATCCTGTTTTACCAAATAAGCATGTTTTTCCTGCAGCTAAGATCTCTAGTTAATTTACAAAAAAAAAAATAAAAAAAAGTAAGTTTTCCATCCTTCCCTGTCTTCCTTAACACACTTGCATACTTGCATACTTACAATCTGTTCAGAGTTGAGACTCATGGTTTAGGTTTCACCAAGTTGAAATACCCGAGCTGATCTGTGGATGGAGAACATTAGAATTTTAGTCTAGAACAGAACATAGCAGAAAATTAAACGGTCACCCACTGATGCCTACATAATATATGGAGTCTGAGGACTGTATACAGTGTTCTACCCATCTATGTTCTGTTCTACCCATTTTAGATTTACTACTCACCTATACAAAGGATGCTCATTATCCAGAACATAAAGACCAAACGAGAAGGATTTTCACAATTTTTTTTTTTTATAAAAAAAACCTATTTCACATATATAATTAAACACACCCACTAATAGAAAATTACACCATTCAATAAGGAAAAAACAAAAAAACAAAAAAACACCACTTTACACAAATAAAGCCTTAAGACGGTATTAAACACAAAACCAAAAAATGTAATATATTTCAAGCTTACCAGTCAGATGTGGCGGCTGCATTCGTTTTCTTTTTAGGCCTTAAACCCCCCTTTGTTTTCACCTGGTGATCTGACCAGTAACACATCTGTTTTAGAGTGCCCCCAGTCTAGATGAAGGAGCACAGGTGGCACCTTTGGACAGCAGCACTGTCAGTTGGTGGAGGGGGGGGGGGGGGGTGGTAGTGTTTGAAGTCCAACAGAAACCAAACTCCAGCTCACACATTCTCAATTACAGCAGACTAAATTTGACAAAAGGTTTTACATAAATAAAGCTGATCATTTTAACGCACCCCCGCTACTAGTGTTAGATGGCTTGGCTTGTCTCTTTAAAACTGATTCATTTCCCTGGAGGGTTTTTTTTTTCCCCAAAAGAACAAGACTGGATCACTAGATAAAAATAGAAGGCCTAAAAAAGAAACAAAAAGCAGCCATCACATCTAAGCAACATTACGCTACAATATATTAAGTGTTTGCTTTTGGATTTAATACTGATTTTATATACACACAAAATTTTTATCACAGTACGAAGATAAAGTACAGAACTAACCAAAAAAAAACTTATATTTGGAGGGGGGCAACTTCGCAGGCAAACCCAGGTGCTTCCATCCTGAACAGACCCATTAAAAACATTCAATGGAAGAGAATAAAATGGCGGTCATTGCAATACTTTATGTCACACCGTATTTGCGCAGCGGTCTTACAAGCGCACTTTTTTTGGGCAAAAAAAAAAAAAAATACACTGACTTAAAAAAAAAAAATAAATAAAAAAAAAAAATTATATATCATGCTTCAAAATTGCGCCCGCTCATGGAATGGCAACAAACCTTTACCCTTAAAAATCTCCATAGCCTACGTTTAAACATTTCTGCAGGTTACATGTTTAGAGTTAGAGGAGGTCTAGTACTAGAATTATTGCTCTCTTTCCAACGATTGCGGCAATTACTCACATGTGTGGTTTTCATATGCGTTCGCTTCTGCGAGTGAGCTCACTGGGACACTTTTTTTTAGTACACTGTCCTTTTAAAAAAATTGTTTGGGTCAATTTTTTTCCTAATACAATGAATGTAAACATACCTTGTAATAGAAAGAAAGAAAAAAAAAAACAAAACAAAAAAAAAAAAAAACACAACCACACACACACACACACACACACGACAGGACCTCTAAAATATGAGATCTGGGGAAAAAAAAAAAAAAAACAAAAAAACAAAAAAACAAAAAAACAAAAAAAAAAAAAAAAAAAAGGGAAGCGTCTCTCCCGCCCTTGATTAAGTGATCTTGCGGCGAATCTGCCGCTGAGAGCACTTGTATCCAAAGGAGGACTGCCGGTGGTTTTTCAAAATACCAGGGTTATGGCAGCTAGCTGCTGCCAAAACAATGGTATTTAACATTAAAGTAGTGACGTATAACGACGGCGGCTGGTCCTTAAGTTGTTAAATAATTTTAGCATGGAGCCAACTACTCAAAAGATTACGTCATACATTGTATAAGAAAGGATAAAACTCACTTAGACCAGGTTAATATAAAATGACCTCAGATTAAAAAAAAAAAAAAAAAAAAAAAAAAAAGGAAGAGGAAATAAATACATTTATAGAGTCTAAAATCTTATTCTACATATTGAAACTAACCAAACTCTAAAATAATCTAATATCACCTATCCGGCGCTTAGGTAAATTAAAAATTTAAGACAAAGACAAGCTGCAGCTATAATCATAAAACTTATACACAAAAAGCCCCAAAAGTTAATCTATGATGATCTATAAGGTTAAAGCAGCGCTAAACAGTGTTTAAGAAATAATAAACACCCGATTGTGTTAAAACAGCCTATTGGGGGATCAGTCCAAATAAATGAACTCTTGAGTGTGTCTGTTGGGGGGGCTTGACGGATGAATATTAGACACCTTCACCGCACCACGTGATTCCATTCCCCTCAAATTCAACACTCACCAAATTATATAAATGAAAAAGAAGGCGTTTGTGGGTTTGACTGCCCATTGTCATGTGGAAAGGCTGCTTCCAGACACCTGAAGGGTTAATTGAACTCTCTCTGGTGGTCAGCTCGGTCACATGGGGTCCGATTGCTGGCTTTAACTCATAGGAAAAAGAAAAGCTCCTCATAGCGTGAACCTGTTTTAAAATTTATTCCCACAGACTGAACCTTCCTATTACAATGCACTTACAAAAGTATAAATAAAAACCAGCGTTTATAGTAAATTCATATACGCTATACAGCATGAAACGATACTCGCTCACCGATCATAGGATTCCTGTCTGCCTGGATACCCAGGTGGAGATTGTAAACAGGTGACAGATGCAACAAGCTGTGTGGACCCACCTAGACGCGTTTCGTCATTACGTCTGTCTTAATAGGCGTATCACCAGACAGGAATCCTACAAAATCGGCAAGCATCGTTTCATGCTGTACAGCATATATGAATTTAATATAAAATAATGTTTATTTATACTTTTCTAAGTGCATTGTAATGGGGGGGGGTGCATTCTGTGGGAATATATTTTAAAACAGGTTCACGCTATGACGGTCAGTGAAAAACGTAGCGCTAAAAATATAAAACAATAAAACATTGAAAAATATATCAAGTATTTTGTGTAAAAAAAAAAATCTCAAATATAATGAATATAAAAAACAGAACATGTACAGAGTGAGTAGAAACACAGATGAGAAAGTCACAAAGGTGAAACAATCCTATGGTAAACATATATGGAGTCCACCACGAAAAGTTGTTGCTCAAAAGTGGGGTACAAAGGCCTCAGCAGGCATGTAGAGCATCAGGGATAGTGTGTCCTCCACCCGAGATAAGGGGCGTATATAAGGGGTAATTGTACCGTAACCGTGAGGCTGGAACTCAGATGTTAAGCAGCTAGACTGGAAAGCCAAAAACTGATTACAAGATTACATTGTCGAGTCATCAAAAAGTTCATTCTTCACTTCTCTCAAAAGTGGTAGTGGCTAGTTCCTACCCAGTAGAAGGACCCTGGTGACATCACCACCAGTCTGGCTGCTTAACACCTGAGTTCCAGCCTCACAGTTACCTGCACGAATCCCTGGATTCGTTCTTGGAGCTCTTTGGATTCCCTGGATAGTTTTGGAAATCTGCTGATCGAGCTACCCTCGCTTGATTGACTCGTTGTCGTTGACATTTGAGTTCACCATTTCGGGTAAGAGTGTATACCCCTTATCTCAGGTGGAGGACACACTATCCCTGATGCTCTACATGCCCACTGAGGCCTTTGTACCCCACTTCTGAGCAACAACTTTTCATAGTGGACTCCACATATGTTTACCATAGGATTGTTTCACCTTTGCGACTTTCTCGCTTGTGTTTCTAATCACTGTCTACATGTTATGTTTTATATTCATTATATTTGAGATTGTTATTTACACACAATACTTGATATATTGTACAATGTTTATGGTTTTATATTTTTAGTGCTACATTTTTCACTGATCTTTTGTATTGAATTTGTCACATTCTTATGTAGCAGCTGTTCATTTTTCTTCACTAATTAAGTTAGCGCAGTAATATCCCCTATCCACACGCTATGGAGGAGCTTTTCTTTTTCCTATGCTATAAGTTAGAGCCAGCAAGCTGTCCCCATGTTGTGACTGATCTCTCTCTGGTGATCAGCTCTATTAACCATTCAGGTGTCTGGAAGCAGCCTTTACACATGACAACAGCAGTCAAACCCACAAATAATATCGATCTAAATATTTGGTGATTGTTTAATTCCAGAAGAGTGGCATCACGTGGTGCAGTGAATGTGTTCAATATTCATTTGTCAAGCCCCCCAACGGATACGCTCAAGAGTTCGTTTATTTGGACTGATCCCCAATAGGATGTTTTAACACAATCGGGCGTTTCTTATTTTTAAAACACCGTTTAGCGCTGCTTTAGCCTTGTGGATCATCAGATATGAACTTTTAGGGCTTTTTGTTTATATTGGAACTAAGTACCATTAGTATATCAGGGGGGCAATTTCAGGAGGGAGAGCTGTACACAAGTCATATTTATCATCCTCTTCCTTTCTTGAATGAATGATCAGTACCGATTGCTCGTGTTAAATCGTCACTGAAGCAGAGTGACCGGTTTACTTTTCTACAGTTTGTGAAAGAACAGGAAAGCCTTTGAGTGCTTCCAGTTAATCAATCTGTGCAGCTCAGGCTGCAGAGAAAGGGACTGTGGAATCTTTGTCCTCACTCCCTTTTCTCTGCCTCAAAAGTTACACATTGGGGTTTGGGGAAAAAAAAAAAAAAAAAGTTAAAAATGAAGGGCTAGTTTACATGTTTTTTTTTTCTCTGAAGAGCGGTCAGTATTTGGATCACTCTTCAGAGAGCATTTGGCAGGTAGTGAGGAAGCATAATAACCCAAGACTTCATGCATACACAGAGCCAATCCACATACACTACAGTGATAACAGGCTGCATGCGTTTTTCAAAGGGCACATTTCCTAAACGTTTATTTGATAAATATGACAAGTGGAATATTCTTGGGTTATGTGCAACAGCACAGAAACTTAGTTACCTTTGGAACAGCAGGTGACAGCATAATTTACAGGCATGTAGGCAGGTTGTCTATAGAAGTATACATTTTGTTAGCGAATGGCCCAGGCTGGAGTGAAGAGTTGGTGTGTGCTGAGGTTCCCCGGATTTTTGGATCCAGCCTACCCACCGGTGGTATTAATATTGGGGAAGGCTGGGTTTGGAGCTTCTGGCGAGCCACACCAAGTAGAACGTGCTAGAAGTACTGTGGAGGAGGACACCTTGCAGTCTTATTGGAGGCACCGGGGAACCCAGAGATCAACCAAGACTCGGGGGATGCCAGTAATGGACTTGTAAAAAGGTATGCCTGGGCAGCCATATAGGGATAAATAATGGGACTTCTTATGCCAATGTTCAACATGGACTATGATGAGACTTAAGTGATAAATTCGTTAACTCATGTTATACTGTACTTACCTGCTCTGTGTAGTGGTTTTGCACAGAGCAGCCCTGATCCTCCTCTTCTCAGGTCCCTCACCAGTGCTTCCCCCCCAAGCAAGCAGCTTGCCATGGGGGCACCAGAGCCAAGCCATAGGTCCGTGTGTTCGTTCAGACAAGGAACCGTGGTTCGGCCCTACCCCCTCTCTACCTCCTCACTGGCTGACTGACAGCAGTGGGAGCCAATAGCGCCGCTACTGTGTCTCAGCCAATCAGAAGGGAGAGACCCGGACGGCCGAGGCATTCGTTCACATTGCTGGGTCAAGCTGGGATTCAGGTAAGTATTAGGGGGGCTGAAGGCGATAAGGAATCACAGGTAAAAGCAAATTAATTCTGCCCACAATTCCAATGCATGCCATGCGCATTTGGGTGCTGTTTATTCTAAATGGCACCCCAAACAGTGGTATTGTCTCAGTAAAACATGTGCGTACATTTGCGCCTGGCACAGAACCAAAATTTTGCCCCTGAGCTTCCTTGGCACAACAAACCCGCATAGGGCATCCCATTCAAGTGAAAAGGGCTGCCCTATGCACAACACATGGAACATGTGCTAAGGATGCGATTAAAGTTGGGAGCAGGAACCCTCACTTGGGATATGTGAATAGGGCCTTAGAGTAGGGCAGATTTGGGAGAAGACTAAAGGAGGTAAGAGACTTTACAATCAAGGTTCGTTGCCCATAGACTTTAATGGATTTGCAGCCAAGTTTCGGGTTTCTTCGATTTTAGGCAAAATTTGGAAAACCCTCCGCAAGCAATTCCAAGCAAATATGCCCACCTTTAACGGTTGACAAGCTAACCTTTCAAAAGTTGGAGAGATTACAACTCTTGCAGCCATTAGTGTCGCCAGAAAACTCTTAATCTAAGATCTGGCCCTTGGGATCATGAAAAGATATGCACTGTAGCTTTACCTAATTGATTAAAAACTTTAAAAAAATTTCCAAAAAAATAAAAATAAATCTGAATTTGAGGGCACCTCCAAATATGCAAATAGCTACCCAAATTTATACATTTCTAATATAAGTCAAAAGATTTCATCAGGTGCTCTAAACAATTCATCATTTTTTGTGCATGTTAGATGAAATATATCACTTAAAAACCAAAATATGAAAAATAAAAAAGCCATCACCTATTTGGATTAACCCAACCAGAGCAGAAGATCAGCATTCTAAAGACTGGCTAAACAGTGTTTTTTTTTTTCATTCACCCAGTGGGCTGCATGTGAAGAAAAAAAAAAAAAAAAAAACCCACTTTCCATTTTCTTTCGATTAAATTATCAACTTCATTTGTATTCAGCCCCCCCTGAGTCAATACTTTGTAGAACCACCTCTTACTACAATTACAGCTGCAAGTCATTTTGGAGATGTCTCTACCAGCTTTGCACATCTAGAGTGAAATGTGTGCCCATTCTTCTTTGCAAAATAGCTCAAGCTCTGCAAGATTGGATGAAGAGCTTCTGAACAGCAACTTTCAAGTCTTGCCACAGATTGTCAATTGAACTTAGATCAAAGCATGTTCATGTGTTAGAATGTACAAGTCCAGACCTAAACCATTTCATTGTAGCTCTGGCTGTATGTTTAGGGTCGTTGTCTTGCTGGAAGGTGAACCTCCACCCCGATCTCAAGTCTTTTGCAGATTCTAACAGGTTTTCTTCTAGGATTGCCCTGTATTTGGCTCCATCCATCTTCCCATCAACTCTGACCAGCTTCCCTGTCCCTGTTGAAGAAAAGCATATCCTCAACATGATGCTGCCACCACCATGATTCACGGTGGGAATGATATGCAGTTTCAGTTCACCACACATCGCTTTGCTTTTAGGTTAAAAAGTAAAATTTTGGTCTCATCTAACCAGAGCACCTTCTTCCACGTTTGCTGTGTCCTCCACATGGCTTCTCGCAAATTGGACTTCTTTTGGCTTTCTTCTTGCCACTCTTGCATAAAAGGCCAGATTTGTCCTGTGCCCTGCTCCTCCAGAGTTACCATGGGCCTCTTGGCTGCTGCTCTGATTAATGCTCTCCTTGCCCAGCCTGTCAGTTTAGGTGGACAGTCATGTCTTGGTAGGTTTGCAGTTGTGCCATACTCTTTCCCATTTTTGGATGATGGATTGAAAAGTGCTAAGTAAGATGTTCAAAGCTTGGGATTTTTTTTATAAGCTAACCCTGCTTTAAACTTCTCCACAACATTATCCCTGACCTGTCTGGTGTGTTCCTTGGCCTTCATGATGCTGTTTGTTCACTAAGGTTCTCACACAAACCCAGGAGGGCTTCACAGAACAGCTGTATTTATACTGACATTAAATTACACACAAGTGGACTCTATTTACTAATCAGGTGACTTCTGAAGGCAATTGGATCCACTAGATTTTAGTTAGGGGTATCAGAGTAAAGACGGCGTAATACAAATGCTCGCCACACATTTCAGATATTTGTAAAAAAAAAAAAAAAAATCTGTTTTATGTGTTGGTCCATCACATAAAATTCCAAAAAAAATACATTTACGTTTTTGGTTGTAACATGTTGTAACATGACAAAAATGTGGAAAATTTTAAGTGATATGAATACTTTTTCAAGGCACCAAGTGTGCATACTCACAAACCTACCTAAGCATTTGTGTAAAGTAAAATATGATCCTGCCTTCAGCTGTTCCTCCCATTTTCTGTGTACTCACTGCAGCCTCAGATTATGTAGACCAGCTGTTGACATCTACCGAGCATTCTCCAGTTTCTGTTGCCTTCTTAACTCATCATTTTTCTTAGCTTTGCAGTCCACACAACTATTGTCACATATGCTGGTGTATACACAGTGGTAAATTACATCTCCCCCCCATGTCCTCCTATTGCTAAACACTACGGGGATGGGATATAGTATGCCATTTTCATTGATTACATTCACTAAGAAACTAAAATAAATTTTAAAAATAATCTTAGTTTTAATATAAAATACATATTGCATGTTCAATAACGACTAAGAGCCCATTCACACAGGGACGACTTGTCAGGCGACCTAGTCGCCTGACAAGTCGCCTCCCGTTCTGTACAATGGAACCGTTCTAATCGGAGCGACACAAGTCGCTCCGACTTAGAAAAAGGTTCCTGTACGACTTTGGGGGCAACTTGGGGCGACTTGCATAGACTTCTATACAGAAGTCGTTTTGCAAGTCGCCGCGGAAGTCGTTTGCAGGTCGCCTCGCCTCGTTGCCCCTGTGATCAGCACAGAAACAACTAGGACTGGCCAGACACAGACTACACATACTATAGAGAGCAGAGTAACAGAAGTCCCTCCTAGGATCTTTCCCCGCAGATGCCAAACAGGTAGAGGTTAGGTGACCACACAACAGCCTGCAGAAATAAGGTACTTAGAGGATACAAAAATAAAAAAATAGATGCATACATACGATTTATAGAAATGAATAACAATTAACACTTCTGTTTAGTGTCACCAAGTTAATCATTCTGCTTAGTGTTCACAACCTGTGAATATGATAATTTAAAAAGACCTCTGCAAGCACCTAGTCCAAGGGCTGAACCCAACTTACAGAATTGGGTCTACATTTGTAAAGAAATAAATGTGCAGACAAAAAGTATAAAGTAGAACCCCAGATAAAAAAAAAAAAAATGTTTTGGATGAAGGACAGAACCCCTGTCAGGTTTTTTACTGATGTGTTCACTTTAGTGACTCTTCCCTTCAATTACTGTTGCGCAACTGACAAAGTGAGACATTCATTTCATTTGTTATTAGCATGCTAAATTCCAACAGATATAGATATATAATTTTTTTGTTATAAGATGATATACACGGCCTTTTTTTTTCTTTTTCCAGAGAATAGGTGCAGGGACTCCCCCTTTCTGAGTCACACCCTTGGAGCATCGTTCCGTGGTTCCACTCCCTACCCACCTCCCATCACTGCCCTTTAACCACTTCAGCTTTGGAAGGATTTGCACCCTTCCTGACCAGGCCATTTTTTGTGATACAACACTGCATCGCCTTAACTGACAGTTGCGCAATGTTGTAACCAAACAAAATGTATGACCTTTTTTCCCCACAAATAGAGCTTTCTTTTGGTTGCATTTGATGAACTCTGCACTTTTTTTTGTTTTTGTTTTTTGCGCAAAAAAAATAAAAAAAAAAAAACACAATATTTTGTACTTTTTGCTATAATAAATATCCCCAAATTTTTTTTAAAGAATTTTTTTTTTAACAGTTTAGGCCGATAAATATTCTTCTACATTTTTCTTTTTAACAAAAATGTTGCAATAAGCCTATAGTGATTAGTTTGTTTATAGTGAAAGTTATAGCGTCTACAAAACAGGGGATAGATTTATAGCATTTTTTTTTTCTTTACTAGTAATGGCGGTGATCTGCGATTTTTATCGGAACCACAACATTGCGACAGACACATCGGACACTTTTTTGGGACCATTGACATTTATACAGCGATCAGAGCTAAAAATAGCCACTGATTACTGTACAAATGTCACTGGCAGGGAAGGGGTTAACACTAGGGGGCGATCAAGGGGTTAACTGTGTTCCCTATGTGTGTTTCTAACTGTGGGGGGGAAAGGTGGCTGTCTAGAGGAGAGATCTTTGTTCCTAATTAGTAAGAATACACAATCTCTCTCCTCTCCCCTGACAGAACCAAGATTTGTGCATTTGCACACACAGATCCTGGATCTCGTTCTGTTACGAGCGATCACGGGTGCCCGGCGTTCATTGCGCCCGCTGGGCACGCGCATCGGCTCCGGGGACACGCTGCGGAGCACGCACGCCTTTTTAGTGCATTTTCTGTTTTGCATTAACACACTACAGTCCATTTAACATGGCTTCCTATGGATGTAGTTCACATCTGCATTTTATGGAAAAGGCCAGGGGTTTTTTTTTTCTGTTTTTTTGGTTCCGTAGACTTGAACGGTTTAAAAATATGTAATAAAAAAAAAAGCAAAATGCACCTGCAGTATGCAACCTGCAGCCTGCACAAGTATGAATCAGGCCTTACAGAATACAGAACCAAGTATCATTTTGTGGAGATAAATAGTTCGTATGGAATTTGTTAATTAAAGCAGTAAAATAGATGCCCTGCAGCCAGTAACACACGCCTCCCCCCCGCAACAACGGGCCACCCGAAACACCCCCCCCCCCCAGCAACCATAGACCCCCAACAAAAGATCTCCCCACAGCAAGCATCAAGAGACTCCAGCAGCCAACAATAGAACCCTCCCTCAACAGTAGATCTCTACCAGAAATATCTGACCCTCCAGCAATACAAAACCAACCCCAACCACAATAGGCCCCCTGCAAAAATAGATCTCCCAGCAACAATAGACCCTGCAGCACACCCCAGCACCCCTTTCCCTTTACACACAGTCAGTGCTAACCCTTCCCTCCCTCTGGGCAAAGTGAAATGTTACCCATATTTACTGCACAAAAAATAAAACAAAAACACACACACACACACACACACTAAAATAGTTCAAAGACCAGTGATGTGCAAAAATACAATATCACAACCTACTCAATTCAAATCTGCTTCAAGACAACTAATTGCTTGCCATGAGTGACTGCAGATCACCAAATGCCATCTGCCAAGTTTTACTAATTAGCCACAACAACACACATGGGGGACACAGAATAATAAAAATAAATAAATCATAATAATAATACCATATGAGTAGTCTGACAGATTGCCCAAACGCGATCGAGCACCAAGTAAAAATTAACCCTACTCAGCAAGTCTGCCCGAAGAACAGGTATATGGTTTTTGCTTGACTAGTAGCACCCATCAAAGCCACCATTCACAGGAAAACAAAAACCTTGCTCTACATTGGACAGCATAATAAGCATATCAAATTCTAAACTATAGGGAAAAAAAAAGTGCATGACCCACATCTCATCATACAAATGCATCTACACAATTGCACATGGTTTACCTTCTAGGTGTTAAGCCTTAACATAAGCTCTGGACAAAACTTATAGATTCTGTGAATACCAATTGCTACCTCTCATACAGGTGTTTATTGCCAGACACCTGACCTACTCTGCTTAACCCCATAATAACCAAGAATTTGGTTTTCAGAAAAATCAGTGTTTTTGCTTTCCCATTACCTGCTATGGCTCTAGATATGGTGGTCACCTACCTGACATGCTCATCCCATGGCTTCAAGTTAGTCATTCGGCCAAAATGGGTATGGCCTATCCACCCTTCCTGCACACATGACTTTGCTACAAATCTAATTTTGTTTAATAAATGCTCTCCTGTATGGTTCATTCATGGAAATGTGAACAGTTTCCCAGACCAAGAAATTAAGTTTAAAATAAAATGGTAAATTCTACCAATACCAAAGACAGTGTTCCGTTAGAACTGATAAGTGCAAAGGAAAAAATAAAAATGTTTTTTTTTTTTTTTTTTTTTTTTATATATACAGATACTTTTAATTGGCCAGCGTAAGATGTTGTCATTCCTGCGCATGCACAGGAGGCCATCATCACCGACACTCACTCAATACCTGTGCCACTTACAGCTCCTAAAAGCCTGTGTGTGCATGGACACACAGCATATCATAGAGAGGCATTTTTAGGCTGTAAAAAACAAAAAAAAACAAAACATACGCCAGACACTCCTTAAAGTAGCAGAAAAGACACCCTGTGTGCATGAGGTCTTAAACCCAAAAATTTACTATATTACATTTTACTAAATTTTAGGAGATGGTGGCTGCATTAGTTGTATTTTTTTTAGTCATTACCCCCCCCCCCCCCCCGTTTTCTCCTGGCGATCTGGCCAGTAACACACGCCCTGTATTCGAGTGCCTCCACTCTGGATGAGGGAGCACCTTTGGACAGCAGCATTGTCAGTGTGGGGGAATGGAAGTGTTAAATGTACTAGCAGATTTAGCTACATTAACAAATTAAAGCCAAACACCAGGTCACACTTTGGTTACCGCAACAGTTTTTCTTCGCTTTTGGGATAAAGGTTTTAGGCACATGTGTGGTGCGAATTGAAGCTCCGTTTTCACAGCTTATTGACAAAGTTGATGTTCAGGGTTTCAGGTCAGTTTTCATCCTGTTCACAACTGAATGACATGTGCAATGCAGAAGCATTCCCATAGAAGTCAATGGCCCTGAATTTGCACCCGACCGCACTGCTCAGAAAACTGACCTGACTTATTAAATTCGCACAGAAGCCACACCGTACATATGTGAACAGGCACAATAGAAAGCAATGTTCTTTCACGTTGTGCGAATTAGATGCAATTCAAAACGCTTCTAATTGCATGTGTGTCAACACAGCCTTAGGCAAATAACTAAAATCTGATTATAGGCACCCCTGTCAGAGGGAAATGGTCTCCTTCCTCTAACTGCTACCTCTGGAAGAGAGCTTGTTCTTTTGATAAACCACCAACCTACTAGCCAGATCAACAGGTGAAAATAAAGTTAAAGTCTACATTAAAAAAAAAAAAAAAAAAAAAGCAGCCATCACATCTAAGAATAGGTAGGCTGCAAAATAATAAAGGTTTGCTTTTGGGTTTTATACAGAGGAAAAAAAAAGAAGAAAAGAAGGACTTAAAACTTCCACAACAACTAAGGAACAGTAAGCTGCAATACTATAAACTTTGTTCTGGGTGTAAACAACAATATATATATATATATATATATATATATATATATATATATATATATATATATATATATATATATACATACACACATATACAACACACACACACACACACACACACACACACATTAAAAAAAAAAAAAAAAAAAAAAAGTATTAAAACAGCAGAAAAGATAAGGAAATGGGACTTCGTATGAGGCATGTCACTGAATGGATACCTTATTCATATATCATTCATAGATTTATTACAAATCACGACTGTCAATCTGTGATACAGGACACAATGTACTATGATACACTTGTAGAAATATAAAGTTATTATACAATTAGTGATACAGTTACATAAAACTCATCCATTCATAAAAGTTCAATGAACATAAACAATTGCTCATGGTGACCCAAACTTGTCTGGGCATCAGTTCGATGTATACTCAACACATGGATTATGCCAATCATTAGGAGTAAAATGCTCTGAAATTAAATCAGTAATATCTATAAATATAGGATACCCTTTAAAAGGAGAACAATCTCTCAAAATAAAGGTCTATGACATACAATACAAAATGGCCCAATAGTGACACCCAGCCTATGTCCAAGGAAAGACAGGGGACAGCGATGATGATATATTAACATATAAAAGGTGTTTTCTGGTTACTTGTGATGACAGCACATTATGCTTTACCTTGTTAGAAACAATGTGCAATGGAGCTTAAAAGAACTTACATTCGTGAAATTAACAAAATGAAAAAAAGCAAACCTTAACTGAAATTATTCATATGTTACAGTCATAATAAAACTTCCATACAATTTGAAAACGTGTTTAGATGAGAGGAAGGGGGTTTATAAAAAAAATAAATAAAATATATATATATATATAGATATATAGATAGATAGATAGATAGATAGATATGTGTGTGGCCCTTTCTCAGTGAATTGCTAATCTATATTGTTTTTTGCACGATTTAACCTACCAGCCTCAAACAAGCCAGACATTCAACCAGCCCTTGTTAATCCAGCTCTGTAAATATTGCACTTAAAGGGAATCACCTGTGCGTCCTTAATCTCTGGTCATCTATTAAATGCATTTAAAGGGGCAGCTTAGTAATGAGTTGATAATAAACTGTATTGATAATTATTATCGAACTGTAGCAGCTGTTAATTTTCTTTTCACCGTTTCCATTTCAAGCAAAGCATTGCAAGTAAACAACATAATAAGAGGTTTTATTGGCAAGGGATAAGGACCTCATTAGAATAGCCCACTTGTACGCTAAACAATTTGAAGCACCACACTGCTTATCGGAAAACACTTGGAGAATTATTCGTCAACGTTTTGTAGAATATTGTTTTAGGACAAATCATTTTTTTTATGTTTTCAGATAAAAAAAAGTGAAAATGAAAACACAGCTAACTTCATCTCTAAATATAAACTGACACAAAGAAACTTTAAGGCTGGGTTCACACTAAAACACGCAGCGGCTCATAGCAGGGGTCCGGTGCGTCTCCATTCAACGTTTACGGTCTGATTTCAGCTAGGCGAATTGGATGCGGTGAAACCGCATCCAATTTGCAATAGTGTGAACCCGGCCCAAATATGGAGAGCTTCTATTGCTGACCTTCTTTTAAAAATTCTCCATGCCTGGCTATCATAGACTTCAGTCATTTCAAAATCACTGACTTGAAATGAGCATGATGCAAGTGAAATAAGGAACCTTATTGATCCTTATTTGAACTGTATCTGATTCGCATTACATGTGAACCAGCAGCCTTTTCTTTGGAGCCGCTTCACATATATGCGATGCAGCGGCAGTGCGAATTTGTTGCGAATTGAAAAAGAGTCCTGTGCGTTTTTTGAGCACTGTGGTGTGATTCAGTTTCAAATTTCAGGCTCATTGCCTTCTATGGAAGCACCTCCCCCCCACCCCTTCCAGGCCCTTTCACGCCTGATACGGTTTTTAAGGGGAACCCCACGGCAAAAGAAAAAAACGGTGTGGCCCCCCCAATCCATACCCGACCCTTAGGTCAGGTATGGATTTTGAGGGGAACCCTCATGCCAAAATTTAAAAGAAAAAGGCAGTGGGTCCCCCGCCCCAAATCCATACTAGACCCTTATCCGAGCATGCAGTCTGGCAGACCCTCACTAGTCCCCTATCCTCCTGAACCATATCAGGCCACATGCCCTCAACATGGGGGGTGTTTTGGGGCGGGGGGCCTCTGCCCCCTCCCACCCCAAAACACCTTGTCCCCATGTTGATTGGGACAAGGGCCTCTTCCCCACAACCCTGGCTGGTGGTTGTTGGGGTCTGAGGCAGGGGCTTATCGAAATCTGGTCCCCAGATCCCACCCCCCCTCTGATCAAATTCCTCCTGTCAGTTCTTCAAGCAGACCTGATCGGATGTTCCATGTATCCTTATGGAGTGACATGTGTGTAAACCAGGGGTCTCAAACTGGTGGCCCTCCAGCTATTGCGAAACTACAAGTCCCATCATGCCTCTGCCTGTGGGAGTCATGCTTGTAACTGTCAGCCTTGCAATGCTTCATGGGACCTGTAATTTCGCAACAGCTGGAGGGCCGCCTGTTTGAGACCCCCTGGTGTAAACAAACTTGTGTCCGTTTACATCCACCTACCACCAATCCGATCCTTTTCACTCAAAAAAAACAGAAGGGTATGCATCTGTCTATGCAGATCGGAGGGCAGTCGGGTGTAATTAGACATGTATGCGATGCTTGTCCGTTTGTAGGCAGGTTGCTTACTGTATTCATTTTCATTAAGTTTGTGTGGCTGCCCAGGCTAGGGGGGAGGGGTTAATACTGCGTTGCATTCCCTGCTCACATTCGCAGACTTTTTTGGGGTCCAGTCTCCTGTCCTGTGATATAAAAAAGTCAGAAGTTTGGGTCCCCCGGGTAGAATGCTAAGAACAAGAACCTTGCAGGACCTGCTGCTCATCCATGGAGCACCGGCCTCTTGGAATACACCCAAGCTATGAACTTCTCCAGTCGAGACGTGCCAGTTATGGACTTCACTCATAAGGACTTTACCTGTTCAGCTACGCTGGGGCAGCTGAGTTAGTTAGGGAAAAGGGCGTCTTGTCGTGTTATGTATGCCATGCTGAACTTTTAGTCAAAGTTGTAACTGCACAAAGCCTGGTCAGAAGTTACTCAAGGGGTGCATTTGAAGTCCTAGCGCTTATTAAGGGCTCTACAACAGCACACTAGGGGTACTTGTGAGGGGTCCGGTGTTATGGCTCCTCTCTAGCGGACCATCTCCACCGGTCCCCGGGAGAAGATTAGATCTGTGGCCTGGTCACTAGGTACAGAGAGGCAAGAGTTGAGCATGTATGTGCTCAGCGAGACCCTATTCTGTTACCGGAAGTGAGGTAACAGAGGTACGCTGACTGGTGGAGTGGGCATAGGCTCTACATGTCCATCCTAATTCAACACATACACCTGTTCAAGTGTGTAGGACAAGGGACAGTGGGCTCAATTCACAAAGAGGTTTTTTTCCTCTTTCAAATCTGAGATAAAATAGCTCATAGGGTTTTTCAAAAAATGTTTTGCAATTTACAAAAAAACGCTACAAAAATTAAAGCATGAGTTGTTTCATCAAAATGGGGTAAATTTACTAAGCGATAAATGCGGCATACATTTTTGAGTTAAAATAACTCATGCGGTATTTATCTCAAAAGTAGTCAATTCACTAAAAAGCATGCGTTATTTACCAAATGCGTTAAATATTTATGTTTTGCGATATCACTTATATTTTGCGTTCTTTTTGGCTTTTTCACAGTCTTTCTTTTTACATGCTAATGCCCCGTACACACGGTCGGATTTTCCGATGGAAAATGTCCGATCGGAGCATGTTGTCGGAAATTCCGACCGTGTGTGGGCTCCATCGGACATTTTCCATCGGATTTTCCGACACACAAAGTTGGAGAGCAGGAGATAAAATTTTCCGAAAACAAAATCCGTTGTTGGAAATTCCGATCGTGTGTACACAAATCCGACGGACAAAGTGCCACGCATGCTCAGAATAAATAAAGAGATGAAAGCTATTGGCCACTGCCCCGTTTATAGTCCCGACGTACGTGTTTTACGTCACCGCGTTTAGAACGATCGGATTTTCCGACAACTTTGTGCGACCGTGTGTAGACAAAACAAGTTTGAGCCAACATCCGTCGGAAAAAATCCTAGGATTTTGTTGTCGGAATGTCCGAACAAAGTCCGACCGTGTGTACGCCCTATAACACTGCACCAGAGGAAGAAATAAATGCACACAGAAATACTATAAAAACTGTGAAAACTTTCTAGCATGCTTTCATTTACAGAAAGATCTCCCTCTGGTGAAATGTTACAGTTTATTTTCATTGCTCAGGGCAAAACGTTTCCTATGGAAGAACCAGGGCTCTTTCATAGTTTCCACACTGATACATCGTATACCCAAACTTACTGGCCAGTGCAAAGTTCCCCTTATTGTTATTTTGTAATTTGCTAAAATACAGACTTCCTACTGGCAGGTGATAAATAACGAGTGTTGTTTAGGCTCCGTTCACACCTGAGCGGTCTGAATCGTGGGCAGAATCGCCGCAATTCTGCTCGCGATTCAGAATCTCGGCAAATCGCGGGGCAGTTGTGCGATGCTATTACTTCTTAATAGCACCCCAATCCCGGTGCGATTTTGCCATGATTGTCACACAATAAATCAGCGTGCGCTGCTTGTCGCTCAAAAAGAAGTCACGTTTTTAAGACGCGGGCGGAATCGTGGCGATTCCGACTGCCATTCGGATCGCTCAGGTGTGAATGGAGCCTTAGTGAATTGACTTTAATGAATAATCTTTTGTTTTTTTGGTGGTTTTTTTCGGTATTTACCTCAAATTCCATATTTTACTTTGATGAATTGACTCTTTTATTATCTCATATGATAGTTCTGAAAAATGGGTCACGTGACCTTCATATCGCAAGCGGTAACCTATAGTAAATTAACCTTGTAAGGTATTTATCTCATGAAACCATTCTGTATTTTATCTCATGACTTGATATTCAGTAGGATGGATACAGTGGAGAGGAATTAGAATCCCTGTCAGTTTTTATTGCTAATAAAAAGGTAAATTTGTTTAACCACTTCAATACCAGGCACTTTTGTCCCCTTCCTTTACAATTTTCAGCTTTCAGCACTGTCACACTTTAAGGGTGGGGGTCACACTATTGCCGCATGTGGCTCACAGCAGTGGTCCGGTGCATCCCCGTATACTGTTATATGTCTGATTTCAGCCTGAATTTTTGGGCGAATTCGGACCTGAAACAAACCAAAAGATGCACAGGACCCCTGTGTAAATTAGTACCGGAGCCGCTCCGGGGATGTGTGAACCGGCTCCATAGAGAGCCGGTCACAATCTCCTACCATGCAAATTGGATGCGGTGAGCCCCACATCCAATTCGCCTAGGTGTGACCCCAGTCCGAATGACAATTGCGTGGTCATGCAACACTGTACCCAAATTTTTAGCATTTTGTTCACACAACTAGAGCTTTCTTTTCGTGGCATTAAACCACTTCAATACAGGTCATTTATAAACCTTCCTGCCCAGACCAATTTTCTTTTGGTGGTATTTAATCACTGCTGGGTTTTTTATTTTTTTGCAAAATAAGTGAAAAAAGAGTGAAAATTTTGAAAACAAAAACACCTTTTTTTAGTTTCTATTGTAACATTTTGCAAATAAGTAATTTTTCTTCACAAATTTGGGCCAAAATTTATACTGCTACATATCTTTGGTAAAAATAACCCAAATTAGTGGATATTATTTAGTCTTTTTGAAAGTTATAGAGTCTACAAGCTATGGTGCCAATCATTGAAAATTGATCACACCTGATCACAATTGATGTACTGACGGCCTATCTCATTTCTTGAGATACTAACAAGCTGGGAAAGTACAAATACCCCCAAATGACAACTTTTTAGAAATTAGACAGTCCAAGGTATTTAGTAAGAGGTATGGTGAGTTTTTTGAAGTTGTAATTTTTTCCCACAATTCTTGGGAAAATGAAGAATTATTTTTTTATTTTTTATTTTTTATTTTTACACAAACTTGTCATATGACTCTATTTTGGAAAGCAAACACTCTAACGTATATATTCCATGAGGCATTATGAGTCTTTTGAAAAGTTCATTTTTTTCCATAACTTTTCAGAAAATTTCCAACACATAGCATGTACATAGTAAAAATTACACCCCAAAATACATCCAGGGGCACGGAAGACGCAATTCTTTTGCGAAACGCAGCGTAGGGCTGAGCGGTGTCATCGCGTCACCTCCCTCTGTCGTTGCTACTCCAGCTGGATGGGCTATCTGCGAACATCCGGCCGGTGCCGCAGACTGTCTTTCTTCAGAGGTTTTTTCTTAACTACATGTGAGTTTTTACTATATTTTAATAAATATCATTTGGTTTTACACTATCGGAGCCCTTTGTTTTTTCCCTTTATGATGATAATACTTCGCTGAGGGATGAGCCTCCTTTCCTTGTGGATCCATCTATCTGCATTTAAGTTCTTGATGTCCTAGCACAGCTCCCACCTGATTCCTTGGCGGTTTGAACAGCAGGATTTCATTCAGCCCATTTAGACCCTCTGTAACGGGAGGTCATGGGGTTCTGGTAAGCGGCCAGGCTCTTTATTCATGGTGGTGGACCCATATACCTAGGATTTCACAAACAATTGGATAAACTTTGGATTGTAACATCACCCTTTGGTGTTTATGTGTGTGGACTTTTATTATACTTCTTATTTTAATATATATTGCATTTTTTTTTTCACGTTTACTTTCTGCACCAATGTTCCATATTATATGGTCTATCATACTTGCTTAGGGGGAGGTTGGACCAATTAAACCTCGTACCTATTTTGAGTTTATTGTATGCACATATGGTTTCCTGCACTTTTTGTTTTAAAATATTCAGTCACATATATTGTATTTTGTTTAGATGCGCGAGTCAATACCTGTGTGACGGTAATGCTGATAGTACTGACAGGTCATGGATGGCGGGCCTGGGTGGCGGTACCGGTGGCGGTACCGATGGCGATACTGATGGCGGGCCTGTGTGAAAGATGGGCTGTGTGACAGATCCAGATGGACTGTGATCGATCCAGATGGGCTGTGACAGCACTATGATGACAGGTTTTCTTTATTTATCAGTGGAAATCCCCATTACATTAGTGGTCAGTGTAAATCCCCGTTACATTGGTGGTCCATGTAAATCCCCATTACATTAGTGGTCCATGTAAAGCCCCATTACATTGCTGTCCTGTGTAGAAACTCTTGTTTATATTGGTAATCGGTAAAAAAAATCCAAACTTGCATCTGTGGTCAAATCCTCCCTGACATTCGTTGTCCATGTAGAAACCCCTGTTTAAACTGGTGGTGCATTTAAATCCCCCCTTACATTAATGGCCAGTGTAGAAATCCCCCTTTATTGGCTGTTGATGTAAAATCCCCCATTACATTGGTGATCAGTGTACATTTCCCTTTACATAGATGGTAAGTGCAAAATTGCCCTTAACTGGTGGTCAGTGTAAATCCCCCCTTTACATTGGTGGTCAGTGTTAATCCCTCCTAACATTGGTGGTCTATGTAGAAGTGTCACCTTTTTTTTTAATCAAAACTTTTTTTATTGACAAGAATAATGTGTAACTGGGTTACAGTAAGGGGATAAACATATTTCCCCACAGTTGGATTGTGCACAAAATCAAACATGTACATATGATGCAGTTACCTAGTGTTAGGCACATATAACCTTGTTTTTCTAGAACTTAGAACAAACCAAACTATACTTTAAAATAATAGGAAAAAAAGATAAAATAAAATAAAATAGAATCTTATAAGGAATAAGCTCCTTCCTCCAGTCTTGTCTATGGGCCTTTTTACCACATAAGTTACCATTTGCACAGCGTATGCATTATAGGAGAGGCCTCAAGCTCAGGAGGAGGTCTTATCAACAACATTAGAGTCTATAACCGCAGCAGTCTATCCATTATTAATTGAGGGGGAGCAAGGTTGGGGTTGTCAACCAGTTTTGCCATATAAGGTAAATTTTTTTTGGAGCCTTTCGGTGTCGGTATGCCAACTGTTCCCTAAGGAGGAGGGAATTGACATACGCGATGCACTGGGCCTTTGTAGGCATATTAGTCGCGAGCCAATAACATGCTATAAGTTTCCTGGCCAGGTATAGTAGTCTAGTTACCATTATATAGATGCCTTTTGAATACATTTCAGCATCAACTGATCCCAGGAGACACACCAGAGGTGTGCATGGTATGGGTGTTTGTGCTACAGTGGATACAGTCTGTGTGACCTCTGTCCAATATCTAGCAAGCTTCTGGCAGCGATATATCATGTGTTTAAAGTCCCCCCTGTGAGTGGTACATTTAGGGCATAGGGGGGGATCTCTTCTGCCCCATTCACATAGTGGTATGGGTGTACGATATGACCTATGAAGTATAAACAATTGTGAGAGCTTATGGGATGCCAAGACTGACACCACCGGAATTGATTCTAGGGCCATGTCCCACTGGTCACTGTCTATGTCTCCCACATCCGTGGACTAGTGCATTCTACATTTAAGGAGGGCAGGATTTTGAATTGTGGCTACTAAAGTAGAATAAGCTTGTGATATCAGACCCTTGCATTTGTTAGCTTGTAAGACCTCCTGTATCAGAAAAGATTTAGTGATATTTAGACTGACTGTCCGTGTCTGGGTTTGTAACGCATGCCTGAGTTGGAGGAATTGGTAGAATTGTTTTCGCGTTAGAGAGAATTCCCTACATAAATTTTATAATTATTTGAGTACATTACATCATATAATTGTGTGAAGAACCATATCCCTATTCTTAAAAAAAAGGGAAAATCCCTGTAGTTTGGATAGCTCAGGGCAGTTGGGATTGTTCCAAATGGGAGTAAATGCCATTGGACCTTCTATGGTTAGTGCACGTTTACCTGCCTTCCAAACCTTCTGGAGTAGTATTGCTGTTGGGGAGGACGAAGGGATACCTGGCAGACCCATCTCCAAATGAGAGCCAGCTGTTAATATGTGATTGGTGTGAGACACCAGTTGTATAATAGGGTCATCTGAATCATGTAGATCCCATCCTGCAAGCTGTTGCAGCTGTGATGCTAAGAAGTACATCTTATGCCATGTACACACGAGCGAACTTTCGACGGACTGAACTCTGAAGGACTTTTTCACTGACTTTCGGCGGAGTTCCGATGCACAGACTTGCCTACACACGATCACACCAAAGTCTGACTGATTCGAACTTGATGACGTACGACCGGACTACATTAAGGAAGTTCATAGCCAGTAGCCAATAGCTGCCCTTGCGTCGTTGTTCGTCTGTCAGACTAATATACAGATGAACGTTTTTTTCGACCAGACTCGAGTACATCGGAAAGATTTGAAACATGTTCTATTTCTAAAGTCCGTCTGATTTTTCGACAGCAAAGGTCTGATGAAGCGCACACACGATTGAATTGTCCGGCAGATTCGTTCCGTGGGACCTTTGCTGTCGAAAAGTCTGGTCGTGTGTACACGGCATTAGAATGCGGTAACGCCAGGCCCCCCCCCCCCGTCCTTGTGTTGTTAGGCTGATGTGGGCTCTACTTTTTTTCCAGATTAGGTCACGAAATTGGGAGTCAATCTTCTTGAACCATTTGTTGGGAATCCACATAGGGGAATTGTGGAAGATGTATAGGAGCTGTGGGGCCCAGATCATTTTGATCAGGTTTACCCGCCCTACCACTAATAGTGGGAGCTTACACCATCCCTGACATTTAAGATGTTGTCTTTCCATTAGGGGTGCTAGATTAAGTTTCAAGTATTCAGTAGGGTCCCGTAATATTATTACTCCCAAATATTTAAAAGTGTTAACAATGGTAATTTGGGACGCCTCTGAGGGGAGAGGTGATACTAGTGGATCTAGGGGCATAAGTACGGATTTGGACCAATTAATAGTAAATCTGGAGAAATCACTGAATTTGGTAATGGTTGCCATCAGAGTCCACAGTGAGTCACCGGAGTCCGCCAAATATAGTAAGGCATCATCAGCGTAAAGGAACAACTTGTCCTCCAGCTGGCCCCTGCGGAATCCCACAATGTCCCCATTATTGTGAATTAACATTGCAAGGGGCTCTACTGCTAGTGCAAATAAAAGGGGAGATAGCGGGCAGCCCTGACGAGTACCCCGGTGTAACTGGAAGGGCAGGGAGAGGGAGTTATTAACTCGCATCCTGGCCCGGGGTTCAGAATAAAGTACCTTCACCCAGTTGATAAAAGCATTCCCCAGGCCAAAGCCAGACAGGATTTCCCAGAGATAGGGCCACTCAAAGCTTTCAAAAGCCTTGGCAACGTTCAAGGACATAATGGCCCTACCCCCGGTGTTATCTACTGGAGTTTGGATATTGAGAAAGAGGCTTTGGATGTTGTCTGCCGTAGACTGCATTGGAATGAATCCAGATTGGTCTGTTGGCAAGGACCCTGGCCAGCAGCTTGACATCATTATTAAGCAGCGATATGGGACGGTATGAGTCCAGTATCTGTCTATCCTTGCCTGGCTTGGGAAGGACCACTATAATGGCCTCCTTCATCGAGTCAGGTAGATGTCTTGTAAGGCCCGCAATAGCGGAGTTAGGAGGATCGACCCATACCTGGTGTATACCTCGACAGGCATTCCATCCGATCCAGGAGATTTATGGTTTGATGCATCTACCAATGCCTCAGTCAGTTCCTCTATTGTGATCGGGGAATCTAGTGCTTCTTTTTCGGCTGCGAATACCTGGGCAAAGGCACATTCCCCCGAAAACAGAGCCAAGTCAGAGGGGGTATTGTTAGTTTTAGAGATGTATAAGTCTGCTTAGAATAGCTGAAAAGGAGGTGGAATCCTGCTGCGCCTTAGCGACCATAGCCAGTAAGTGACCTGTATTCTCTCCTTCCTCAAAATAGTTCTGTTGAAGAAAATATCTTTTTTTTTTTTTTTTTAGCTGTTGACAATACCACCTTGTTATATATGGATTAGGCCTCATTCCAGCTATTTTGGTTGGCTGGAGTAGGGTCCCCTACCAGAGCCATCTCTCTACGTTGTAACTCAAAGCGGACCGTGTCCTCCCATTCTCTAGATCTTTTCTTTATACCAGATATCTCCCGTATGAGGAGACCCCGTAAGAATGCTTTTATAGCATCCCATACTACTGGCCCACTAGCAGATTGTTTATTGAACATCAGAAATTCCTTTAGCTTGCCAAAGATGGGGTCTGGGGTGGGGAGTAAGGTTAACCAAAATGGATTAACTCTCTACATCGGTCTGACAGATGGAGCTGCAGTATCCACCCACACCCAAAATGAAGAGTGATCTGAGAGGAGGCGGGGTTCATAGGCCACATGCAGGACATGTGGGAGCAGCATATCATTTCCTATACCCATGTCTATTCTAGAGAGGCCTCCATGAGATGCAGAGTGGCAGGAGTAGCACTGTACATCCTTGTTACGCCCTCTCCAGATGTCCCGCAGACCCAGCTCAGATACTAAAGCGGCAAATGGGGATGTGCGGGCCATCACTCTTTTAGCTCCAGGGCGGGTGGACACCCTGCCCAATTGTGGGTCAATAATGTTTTTGAAGTCCCCCAGAGCCAAAACGGGAGTCCTGGGGTGCAATGCCATAAATTGTGCTAATTTATTCAGGGGATCTGAATTAAAGGGTGGAGGAATATACATTGCTGCAACAATACATCTGAAGCCCCCCAGGCTGCTCAACAGGAACAGAAATTTACCCTCTCTGTCAAACTGCTTCTCCATACAATGAAAAGAGATATTCTTATTAATCAGCACGCTTACGCCCCTAGAAAAAGATGAGTAGGTGGAATGGAATTGTACTGGAAATGTACAAGCTTTAAGCAGGCGGACAGAGTCAGGCTGTTAGTGTGTCTCCTGGAGACACACGACATGTTGTTTCATTCTAGTTAAATGATGAAACATTGCCCCTTGCTTTGTCCCATCACTCAAACCCCTCACCTTCCATGAGAGGAAGAGTAGTCCCTTAACCAGCATTGGCAGACATAGTACATTAAGACAGAATATGGGGGAGTATTGCTGGCTTGTCCTCTGTAGCCCATAATGTAGTATGTCATTATAAACAGCAGTAATAACACATGTTTGGTGCTCCCTCTAGTGTTAAATTGAAGAATAGACAACTGTGGATTTACCCATTTCAGACTAATTTGTAGAAAAAAATGAAAAGAAAAAGAAAAGTAAAACTGTTGAAATAAAAATTGTAAGAGAACAAAAAGAGAAGCAAAACCGTAGTTCCAGGTCAACAGGACGCAAGTAATCATAGGATGCCCCTCAACATGAGGGGGGATAAGTCCGCTCAGGACCAGGTTGCTGGGGGGGCAATAAAGTAGCCCGAGAGGTAAATAGACCAGATAACGAGTGTCAAACTTGATACCTTAATGTATGTCCCAGAACGTGGTAGATTAGCTGTGTAGTGCATAGTGGGACCAATAGATCGTAAGATCAAACAGATGTAACCTGCCCCACTGCACAGCACATATCATGTGCTTTGCACCGATTAAAAGAATTCTTTCTGTTTTCAAGCTGGCGCCACTCCAGATTGCGTTCCTCCCTGTCCAGCCAGTGCATGGTGGAAGTAGGATTGTCAAAAAAATTAGATGATCCATTGGCGAGTACCTTCAATTTTGCTGAGTATAGCATAAAATATTGAACATTTACTGCCCTCAAATGTTTCTTGATATCCAGGAAATTCGCCCTTTGCCTTTGTACTTCCGCCGAAAAATCAAGGAACAGCGAGATTTTTGCATTATCCGCTTTGAGAGAAGGAGCAACCCTGGCTTTAGACAGTATGGTGTCCCTGTCCCTGTAATTGAGCAGACGGAACAGGAAGGGTCTCGGGGGTGCACCCTGTGGTGGCGGGCCTGCTGGGACCCTATGGGCTCTCTCAACCGCGAACATAGATGAAAAAGCATCTTTCCCAAACGTGTCAGCTAACCATGCTTCGATGAACGCCACAGGATTCTTGCCTTCTGCCTTTTCCGGGATGCCCACCGCACGTACGTTGTTTCTGCGGAGGTGGTTCTCCTTGTCCTCCAACCTAGATGCGTTGGCCCCTGCCATGGAGTGAGTGTATTTAACATCCCTCTGTAATGGCTGCCATTCATCCTCCGGTGTGCTAATGCGCCCTTCCACTGCAGACGTGCGTTTATGCAAATTTTGCATATCCTGCCGCACAAATATTTCCATTTTCATGCTTTTCACCTCCCCTGCTAGGTTAGTAATAGAGGAGTTGCAGGTAGTGACTGCAGCCAGGATTTTCCTGAGTGTTGGCTCTGGGTCAGTGTTATCATCATTGCCCTGCATGCTGGGAGACGCCATATTGGATAGCTGTGTGGGGCCGTGAGACAGGGACAACAGAGCAGGTGGATGAGCCAGGTTTGGAGGGGTGTCATCCAGGTCCCTGTTGTCCTCTTCTGGATTGTGTCCGCTATTCCCTGGGGTGGATGGAGTGTCTTTCCTCCTATTGCCGAAAAGGCGCTGGGCTGCTTCCTTGGCAGGGCGGGGCGGGAGGCCGCCATCTTGGGCCGGGGTGTCCGGCGGGGGGGCCTTGTCTGCGCCTGGACATTGTGAAACACACCAATGATACTGGCCCTATACTCAGGGGATTCCGCAGAGTGCAGCGGTGTCTGTCCCGAGGCTGTAGGTCACACGATAGCGGTGCTGTAGCTCGGATTCCTCAGGATGTTCAGCGCAGCTAACCACTGCACGTCCTCTTACATGCCTCGCTCGGCCATGCCCCAGAAGTGTTACCTTACATTGGTGGTCAGTACAAATCTCCTCGACAATGGTTGTCAGTGTAAATTCCCCCTTACTGGAGGTCATTGTATATTTCCCCCATGGAGGTCATTGTAAATGCTCCTATTACATTGGTGTCAGTGTAGAAATCCCTCTTTATATTGGTGGGTGGTATAAAATCCCCCGTTACATGGGGGCCAGTGCAAATTCCCCCTAAAATTGGTGGTCAGTGTAAATCCCCCCTCACATTGGTGGTAATTGTAAATTCCCCATTACATTGGTGGTCAGTGTAGAATCCCCGACTATATACCGGCCAAAGATTCCCAGCTTTGCTCTACATGATTCAGAATTTGCCACAGTGTACTGCCTTTAACTGATTCCATCATCCCACCACTGCTACTGATCCCATCAACCCCCCAGCATTGCCACTGATCACACCCCCCCCCCCAGCATTGCCACTGATACCAGAAATCCCAGGATCCCTGGGAGTTTTCTGTCTATTGATGGGTCCCCTCCTGTCCCCAGTCCATGGTGTGCTGGCAGTGAGGAGATGATGTGCTGTAACCTTTAGCAACCAATCAGTGAGCAGTAATGATGTGCAATAACCTCTTGCAACCAATCATTGAGCGATAAGGATACGCAGTAACCTCTATCAACCAATCAGTGAGCAGTAATAATATGCAGTAACCTCTAGCAACCAATTAGTGAGGGGTAAGAATGTCTAGCAACCTCTAGCAACCAGTCAGTGAGCAGTATTGATGTACAGTAATCTCTAGCAACCAATCAACAAGCAGAAGTCATGTGCTGTAACTCAAATAATCAGTGAGCCACAATGTGTACTGTAATCTCTAACAGCCAGTCAATGAGCAGTAATTATTCACTGTACCCTCAAGCAAACAATCACAATTGCTGCCTGTTCTGATTTATTAAACTGATTTTGAGTCTAGTTGCTATTTATTGTATGTCTCAGAGCAGGTGGAGAGTGAAATTGCATGGAGGGGGGGCAAGAAAATGTTTGCCCAGGGTCCAGTCAATATTAAAGACAGCCCTGGTTGGACCTTGTAGTTTTCTGATTCACAGAACCAGCTGCTGCACATAAAATAGTTATGTCACCACAGGGTGGCACTGTGGATATCAACGGACTTTGTACACCACACAACTATAGATTATTTAAAGGGATTGTAAAATCTAAATGTTTTTTTAACTTAATGCATTCCTTGCATTAAGGTAAAAAATGTTTAGGTGTCAGCATCGCCCCCCTCAGCCCCCCTTTACTTACCTGAGACCTCATTCGATCCAGCGCCGTGCACGTCTGCAGATCTTCTCTCCCCTCACTTCCGGGTCTCACTGCCCTTATTGGGGCACCAGGAGCCATTGGCTGTCAATGAAAGCCAGTGACAAGGAAGCAGGGGCGGGGGCCAGTCCCTGCTGTCTCTGTCAATGGACTCAGCCGAGGGACTCGGGTGCGATCACGCACAAATGCACTAGCCAGAGAGGAGGGGCTAGGAGCACCAGCGGGGGACCCGAAAGGAGGAGGTTCCCGGCCACTCTGTGCGATTCCATTGCACAGAGCAGGTAAGTATAGACCTGTTTGTTATTTATTTTTATTTATTTAATTTACCAATACAACCCCTTTACAAATACTGTTTTTTAATCGACATAAACATTAAAAACACTGTTAACCACTTCAACAGAGGCACTTATACACCTTCCTGCCCAGACCAATTTTCAGCTTTCAGCGCTGTCGCAGTTTGAATGACAATTGCGCGGTCATGCTACACTGTACCCAAACTAAATTTTTATCATTTTGTTCCCAGAAATAGAGCTTTCTTTTGGTGGTATTTGATCACCTCTGCGGTTTTTATTTTTTGCTAAACAAATAAAAAACAACCGAAAGTTTGGAAAAAATAAAAGTTTTTCTTTTGTTTCTGTTAAAAAAATTTGTAAATAAGTAAGTTTTCTCTTTCACTGATGGGCACTGATAAGGCGGCACTGACAGGCACTGATATGGCGGCACCGATGAGGTGGCACCAATGAGCGGGCACTGACGGGCACTGACGATGGGCACTGGTAGGCGGCACTGATGGGCACTGGTAGGTGGCACTGATGGGTGGCACTGATATGCAGCACTGATGGGCATTGATAAGCGGCACTGATGGGCACTCATGGGTGGCACTGGTTGGCACTGATGGGCACTGATAGGCGACACTGATGGGCACTGAAAGGCGGCATTGATGGGCACTGATAGGGTGGCACTAATAGGCGGCACTGATGGGCACTGATAGGCGGCACTGCTGGGCACTGATGGGCACTGATAGGCGGCACTGCTGGGCACTGATACGTGGCACTGATGGGCACTGATACGCGGCACTGATATGAGGCACTGATAGGCATCCCTGGTGGCACTGGCAGTGGTAGGCATTGGAGTGGGCACTGATTGGCAGCTGCCTGGGCACAGATTGGCAGCTGCCTGGGCACATATTGGTATTTCCCTGGGGGTCTATGGGGCATACCTGGTGGTCCAGTGTGGTGGCCATCCTGGTGGTCCTGGGCGGCTTCCCTGGTGGTCCTGGGCGGGATCCGAGGGGGGGCTGTGCTGATAAACAATCAGCACAGACCCCCCTGTCAGGAGACCAGCTGATCGGCTCTCCTCTACTCACATCTGACAGACCCGAGTGAGGAAAAGCCGGCTCTTCCTATTTACATTGTGATCAGCCGTTATTGGACACGGCTGATCATGTGGTACAGAGTGTCTGTCAGAGACTCTTTACCTAGATCGGAGTTGTGGTGTGTCAGACTGACACACCGCAACAACAATCGCCGCGATGTGCGCCCCCCGGGGCGCGCAGCGGCTCAGTATCCTGATCACGTCATATGACGTCCGGTCAGGATATTGAAACCACTTTGCCGCCGTCATTTTGCTATATGGCGGGCGGCAAGTGGTTAAGATATCAAAGTAATGCACATCATAAAAAAATAGCAGGTATAGTACCCATCTCCTAATGGAATCTTGGCTACCTGACTATATGGATAGTCCCACAAAAATATGCCCTAGGGCAAACAATAGTCAGAAAGGGTCACAGCCTGGGATCGGTAGGTCCAGCTCTAGATCCAGCTCAACATGTTTTGAGCGTTATAAATGCTTCTTATGGACCATTCCCAATGATCACATGTTTGGGAAGCCAATCCTCGCCTCCTGGTGTTAGGACCCAGCATCAGACACTTGAAACCAAGGAATCAGAAGTCAGGTGTCATCTGAAAATAAATTATTCTCACTTCCTGGCAGGAACCATCTTGGCAGGGAATCAGCCTACTGTACTGGGCTTATTCAAATCCTGTATCAGGTGCATTTACTTTTTAACACCTTTTTCTGTCACTTTTTAAAAACCTTTTTTTCTATGCTTCCTTCAGCCTACTAATTAAGGGGAGTGGTTAATTGGTCACAGGTGCTTGAGGCCTATATAACTTTCCGTCATTGTGAGCCTGCTCATCTTTGAGCTTGCTGGAACTTAGACCAAGTGGAAATGGACTAAGTGGTGAGTTAAAAAAACAAACTTAGTGGAACTGGACTAAGTGGTGAGTTAAAAAAAACAGAGTTGAAAACAAGAGGTTATAACAGGGATCAAGTACCTGCGTAAGGTGAGTGCGTACCTGTGTATTTGTAAGAGTCCACGGCTTACTACGCATGCACCAATGGCGCGTTGCCGCAAGAGGAAATCCGTGCCAACTGAGCATGCGTCAAAGACGCCTCAGGGCGCCAACCCGTACATGCGCAGAAGACTTGATGGAATGGAGCAGGAAAATGCCCAGGACGTGCACAGGAAGTGACCTCAACCCGATGGAAAAAGGCGGGAAAATATCCAGGAGGCGCACAGGAAGTGACATCAACCTGATGGAAAAAGGCAGGAAAATGCCCAGGAGGCACACAGGAAGTGACCTTAAACTTCCCTATGGAAGCCCAACCCAGACACTGCCAAATTGCTGGATTATCTTCAGTTCCCCCTTGTTCCTGTGCTAGTGTGTGATCTGTCTGAACCTGTTGTGACCTGGAAACCTATTTGACTACTCTTATGCCCCGTACACACGGTCGGATTTTCTGACGGAAAATGTGCGATTGGAGCATGTTGTCGGAAATTCCGACCGTGTGTGGGCTCCATCTGACTTTTTCCATCGGATTTTCCTACACACAAAGTTTGAGAGCAGGCTATAAAATTTTCCGACAACAAAATCCGTTGTCGGAATTTCCGATCGTGTGTACACAAATCCGACGCACAAAGTGCCACGCATGCTCAGAATAAATAAAGAGATTAAAGCTATTGGCTGCTGCCCCATTTATAGTCCCGACGTACGTGTTTTACGTTACCGCGTTCAGAATGATCGGATTTTCCGACAACTTTGTGTGACCGTGTGTATGCAAGACAAGTTTGAGCCAACATCCGTCGGAAAAAACCCTAGGATTTTGTTGTCGGAATGTCCGATCAATGTCCGGCCGTGTGAACGGGGCATAAATTGCTGCTTGCCATTGACCTCGGATTTGTACCTTAACCATTCCACTTCTTTGCCCCTTTTGTACTCAGCTGCCAGATTGGAACCGACCTCGGCTTGGATCTTAAACATTCTTCTTCTGATTAACCCTTTTATACTTCGTTGCCCAACTGGACTTGCCCTCGGCTCGGATCTCGGACTAAGGCTTGCTTGGTGCTCCGCACCCCTGGTACCCCTTCCACTCGGTGTCCACCAAGACTCTGTCTCTATCTCCAGGGGCTTTAAGGACCCGAGGTGCAAGGGAAGCCTCCCCACTACTTCGGTCTCACATCATGTACATGGCCCTCGTGACAGTATTGTAAGTACATGAGTGCTACGAGTGCATGTGGGCTGTATTGAGTATTAGTGTCAGGTAGTACCTGTGCATTATGAGTACCTGAGTGATGTCTGAGTAGTGTGTGTGGATCGTTAGTACTCATGTATTGTGGGTGTGCACGTTGGTGTGCGAGTGCACGTTGGTCAGAGAGTGCTTGTGTATTGTCTTGTTGAGTACCTGTGTATTGTCTTGTTGAGTATTAGTGTCAGGAAGCTAGTTTTTAGGTCATTTGGACAGGGTATAATCCCCAATCCTCATTAAATTAGTAGGTACGATGCCTGGTGGGTGTGGAGATGCGACTCGGTGTACATCTTGTGGCATGTATGCCTTCCTTGATTATCCGATCGAGGGCAAATACTGCTGCACAAAATGTAAGCACATTGTTTCCCTGGAAGCCCAGGTTCTGAATCTGGGGAAGCAACTGTCAGCACTGAGAAGACCCTCCATACTAAAGGAGAGCCAGGAACGTACACGGCAGGTGCCGGCAGGGGCCAGTACAAAGGCGGGTGGAGACAAAGAGATGCAGGCACTAGGAAAGAGTAGATGGGTGACAGTCAGGAAGGGTAGAGGGGGAAGTGCCAGGGAGGCTGATCCAGGGCTGGAGCATCCCGATAAGTACGCTCCATTGAGTGACATTGGTGAAACCAGTCAGGGACCAGCACTGCTGGAGCTGAGGGACTCTCCTAGCTGCCAGGGGAAGAACTCCTCCAGTGAGAGTGGGGGGGGAAGCGAAGGGAAAGGAAAGACAGATTCTGGTGGTAGGGGACTCAATTCTTAGAAGGACAGAAAGGGCAAAGACCTGAAACGCCAAACTGTATGTTGTCTACCGGGCGCTTGGGTTCAGCACATCACGGATCTGGTGGACAGATTACTGGGAGGGGCTGGGAAAGACCCAGCTGTCATGGTGCACGTTGGCACCAATGACAAAATCAGAGGCAGATGGAGTGTCCTAAAGAACGATTTTAGGGACTTGGGAGCTAAATTGAGGAAAAGGGCCTCCAAGGTAGTATTCTCAGTAATACTACCGGTACATCGAGCCACACCAGAAAGGCAGCGGGAGATTAGGGAAGTAAACAAATGGCTGAGGAGCTGGTGTAGTAAGGAGGGGTTTGGGTTTCTGGAGAACTGGGCCAACTCCTCAGTCGATCACCAGTACTATAGAAGGGACGGACTGCACCTAAATGAGGAGGGTGCAGATCAGCTGGGAGTAAAGATGGGCAAAAAGTTATAGGGGTTTTTAAACTACGTGATGGGGGGAGGGCCCAGAGGTAGAGATAGTCAGCGCAGAACATATTCCGGTTGTAGTATTGGGGGCATTAGTGATAGGTTGACTGAACCACATAAACCCAAGCTAAGTATAGTAACAAGTCCTAGTTGCAATCTCGGAACACTAAATAAGAGGATAGTATGTGACCGGTCAAAATTACGTGGCATGTTTACCAATGCCAGGAGCCTGGCGGACAAGATAGGTGAACTAGAGATACTGTTGTACGAAGAGGATTTGGATTTTGTAGGAATTTCAGAGACCCGGTTCAACAGCTCTCATGATTGGCTGGCAACCATTCAAGGGTATACCCTTTATCGCAGGGATAGAGAGGGTAAAAAAAGGGGAAGGGGTATGCCTATATATCAAGAATAATGTACAAGTGAATGTGAGAGATGACATCACTAAGGGAGCTAGGCAGGAGGTGGAATCCTTATGGGTAGAGCTCCAAAGGAATTAAGCTAAGGGCAAAATAATATTGGGAGTATGATATAGGCCCCCTAACCTGAGGGAGGAAGGGGAGACGGATCTCCTATCACAAGTTGGATTAGCAGCAAGGATGGAAAGTGTTATCATAATGGGGGATTTTTATTATCCAGACATAGACTGGGCGGAGGGAACCACACATTCGTCTAAGGCTCGCCAGTTTCTAAATGTTTTGCAGGACAATTTCAATGTTCAGATGGTAGACGCACCAACTAGAAATAAACTGGATCTACTGATTACCAACAATACAGACCTGATCACGGATGTGGAAATACGGGGCAATTTAGGAAACAGCGATCACAGGTCAATTGGCTTCAGTATAAATCACACAAATAGGAAATATAAGGGTAATACAAAGACACTGAATTTCAAAAGAGCCAACTTCCCTAAACTATGAACCTTGCTAGAAGGCATGAATTGGGATAAAATCTTAAGAACAAAGAACACAGAGGAGAGATGGGTTTGCTGTAAGAGCATATTAAATAAGGGCATTAGCCAATGCATCTCATTGGGTAATAACTTTAAAAGAGCGAACAAAAGTCCTGGATGGCTTAATTCCAAAGTAAAACTGCATATAAATGCAAAGGAGAAGGCCTTAAAAAAATACAAGGTGGAGGGATCATCATCAGCATTCAGATTTTATAAAGAATGCAGAATGCAAAGAAATGTAAGGGTGCAATTAGGGCGGCTAGGATAGAATACGAAAGACACATAGCGGAGGAGAGCAAAAAAAAAACCCCAAGAAATTCTTTAAGTATGTAAACAGTAAAAAAGGGAGGACAGACCATATTGGCCCCATAAAGAATGAGGAAGGACATCTGGTTACAAAGGATGGGGAGATGGCGAAGGTATTGATGTTATTCTTCTCCTCAGTCTTCACGAGAGAATCGGGGGGCTTCAGTAACCAAAACTGCAGTGTTTATCCTCATGACACATCACAAGAAGCACCTCAATGGTTAACAAAGGACAGAATTAGAATTAGACTTGGTAAACTTAACATAAATAAATCACTGGGACCAGATGGCTTGCATCTGAGGGTACTTAGGGAATTCAGTCAAGTAATTGCCAGACCATTGTTTCTAATTTTTACTGACAATCTACTGACAAAATGGTACCAGCTGATTGGAGAAAAGCCAATGTAGCACCAATATTTAAAAAGGGCCCAAAATACATCACTGGGAATTACAGACCAGTTAACCTAACATCAATAGTGTGCAAACTCTTGGAGGGGATAATAAGGGACTATATACAAGATTTTAGTAATGAGAACGGTATCATTAGCAGTAATCAGCATGGATTCATGAACAATCATTCTTGCCAAACCAATATATAACCAATCTATAAACCTTCTATGAGGAGGTGCCATCTAGATGAAGGAAGGCCCGTAGACGTGGTGTATCTGGATTTTGCAAAAGCATTTGACACAGTTCCCCATAAATGTTTACTGTACAAAATAAAGTCTGTTGGCATAGACCATAGGGTGAGTACATGGATTGAAAACTGGCTACAAGGGCGAGTTTAGAGGGTGGTGATAAATGGGGAGTACTCGGAATGGTCAGGGGTGGGTAGTAGGGTTCTGTGCTGGGACCAGCCCTATTTATTTTGTTCATAAACAACCTGGAGGATGAGGTAAACAGTTCAATCTCTGTATTTGTGGATGATACTAAGCTAAGCAGGGCAATAACTTCTCTGCAGGATGTGGAAACCTTGCAAAAAGATCTGAACAAATGAATGGGGTGGGGAACTACATGGCAAATGAGGTTTAATGTAGAAAAATGTAAAATACTGCATTTGGGTGGCAAAAATATGAATGCAATCTATACACTGGGGGGAGAACCTCTGGGGGAATCTAGGATGGAAAAGGACATGGGGGTCCTAGTAAATGATAGGCTCAGCAATGGCATGCAATGCCAAGCTGCTGCTAACAAAGCAAACAGAATATTGGCATGCATTAAAAAAGGGGTCAACTCAGAGATAAAACGATAATTCTCCCGCTCTGCAAGACTCAGGTCCGGCCGCACCTGGAGTGCTGAAAATGGAGCGAGTACAAAGAAGGGCAACAAAGGGTCTGGAGGATATTAGTTATGAGGAAAGGTTTGCGAGCACTGAACTTATTCTCTCTGGAGAAGAGACGCTTGAGAGGGGATATGATTTCAATTTATACATACCGTACTGGTGACCCCACAATAGGGATAAAACTTTTTGCGGAAGGGAGTTTAACAAGAGACGTGGCCACTCATTAAAATTAGAAGAAAAGAGGTTTAACCTTAAACTACGTAGAGGGTTCTTTACTGTAAAAGAGGCAAGGATCTGAAATTCCCTTCCACAGGCTGTGGTCTCAGCGGGGGAGCATCAATAGTTTAAAAAAACTATTAGATAAGCACCTGAACGACCACAACATACATGGATATACAATGTAATACTGACATATAATCACACACACAGGTTGGACTTGATGGTCTTTTTTCAACCTACTATGTAACTATGTAACTAGGTGCAAAATGCATTTCCTATAGCAGCCAATCGTAATCTGTTTTATGCTGGTCTGGCATAAATCTCTTTTGATTGGCTTTAACGGGTTACTTTACTTTTCCAATTAAAACACTAGCTTTTTTGTTTTATTTGTATTTATTGCCCACCATATGCAAACACAAAAAAATGCAGTTCCTGCTGCAATATTTACTCTGGCACTGTTCTACCACTCTGCAATACAACGGTGTTCCTTTTCCAGACTAAAAAACCCACTTCCTGTGAGCCCAGGCTGTCAGAGACCCCCTGTGGGAGCATTGTCAGTCAGCGCTTACAGCAGAAGGTTCCAAAGTCTGGGGTCAAAAGTTCTATGTTTTTTGAATTTGGTGTATGTACTGTATACGCTAGAAAGTCTCCATTAAACATATCAAAATGGTTAACCAAAGGTCATTAGTGAACTTCTAAGCTGTCCAAGGTTACTGTTACAGCAGTGACAAAAATAACCTCATGAGCAACCAAATATCAATCGTTATGTTAACAGAAGTTGCTGAGAACACTAAGGAGTATAATATCTCAAGGTAAGATGCAGACAAAGCAGCTACAAGCCTATCCATACACAAGGCTTGCAGTTCACTCCTTCTTCTTGTCAGGGTCCTAACGTCTACTTCAAAAAAGGTAGGAAATATTGTCTTCATTACAAAAATATATATTTTTTTTGGTTCAATAGGTTTTTATTTTCACAAAGCAGCAAATACAGTATTCATTGTGACATCAACATATGCAAATAATTGCCATTGAAGAGGTACAGGAGCATAAGAGCAACAAGTTCAGCAGCACTTGTATTCATATTTAGAAGCAATACAAGAATAGGACATAAACCCATATAGAAGAGAAGGAGGGAGGGGAAAAGGAAGAGAGGTTTTTGGGGGCATGCAGAACTACACATCTTATAAAGACTGAGAGAGCAATTGGGGCACCTGGTAAAGGGTCCAGGTTCTAGGAGGGATTTGTCAAAACCCTGTGGGAGAAAGTGTGCTATCCAAGGGCGCCACAACTTGGCGTACGCAGGTATTCTATCTTGCAAGGTTGCTTCTGTCCTACCATGGCCTGTGTGATCCTATTTATGGTTTTAATGAGGCACAGCTTGGATGTTTTCAAGGACTTCGCCAGCGTCTGTTTAGCAGCAGTGGTGACCTGCAGGAGAAGTTTGAACTGCCTTTTAGGGAGCTTTAAGTTGTTTTTATTAAAGCTGTATTAAAGTCTGAAAAAAAAAAATTTCCACTGCAATTTCAAGTGATATTAAAGGCTTGGATTTATAAAACAAAAAGATTAAGCATGTTATATTTACCTGCTCTGTGCAGTGGTTTTGCACAGAGCAGCCCCGCTCCTTCTCTTCCAGGTCCTCTGCCGGCGGTCCTGGCTCCTCCCTCCTACCGAGTGTCCCCAGAGCTTGCTCTAGGGGCACTTGAGCAGACTCACTCCTAAACTGCTGCTGTGTGTGTCCATTCACACAGAGAGCCACGGCTTGGCCCCACCCACTCTCTCTCCTCATTGGCTGTGGCGCTCACTGCTGTCTCATCCAATCAGGAGGTAGAGTCCCTGAGAGCTGAGGCTCTCGTGCACATCACTGGATCAAGATGGGGTAAGTATAGGGGGGGGGGGCTGGGGGCGCTGCTGCACACAGAAGGTTTTTATCTTAATGCATAGAATGCGACAAGATAAAAAACCTTCTGCCTTTAGAACCACTTTAAAGTCATAATGTGCTAATATGTTAGTAGCACATTATGAAGGACTTACCTTAAAACAAAGTCCTCCAGCGGCGCGCTGTCACTGCTGGAAGGGCTTCCATCACCCGGTCTCCCTTCCGGGTTTGCGGGCTCCGCCCGTTTGAATGGCTGAGCCACGATAGTGTCACTCCCGCACATGCACGGGAAACAAACTCTCTGTTTCTGGAGGTCTTGCCTAATAAAGGAAATATTCACCTCCTCTATTTTGCTCGTCAGGGTGCTCTGGCAGTTGGATATTGCCTCCAGGACCTGTGCGGTATCAGCACTAGCTGGATCACTGGTAGAAGGCGTGGAGGCGCCATTTTCCCCCGGAGTGTCCTTCTCCTTAAGCCTGAATTTGTCCAGCTTCGAGATGGTATCCACCGCCTTCTTCGGTGGAGACATGATGTGCCAGCTAGAGGGAGAAACCGGGTAGTGCATGGTAGGCAGAAGAGAAGCAGGAAAGCCACAGGATTATAGAAAAACAATTGTTCTCAAGCAGAGTTCCTGACCTGTGCTCCTCACACCATGCCGTTCCAGGCCACATGCCTCCCTTAATGTTGACTTCTACTTGAATGTGGCCCCGCCTGGTCCCGGGCATTGGTGAGCGCGTACACGTGAAGAGTACCCCCGTGCGCAGGGTGAGTAGGTCAGGCCCACACACGCTCTGAAGGGACGGCATACTCAGGATGCCATCCCTAGAGAGCACAGTGCTCATGCGCCGGTGACGTCACCAGAAATAGTGAATATCTCTTAAATGGTGTACTTTTAGGAGATGTTCCATGTACCTACAGGTAATCTTTATTATAAGCCTACCTTTAGGTACAAGTCACCAAGCAGTGTTTACTACCGCCACTGTGGGCTCTGGGGATAGTGATGCATGAAAAAGTCAAGAGATCATCTCAAACACGTCAGCCCTGAATGTGCGTAATAAAGGACATGTCCACCATATGTAGAGATGGGCGCCTGGCTCCCCAAAACCCCTGAAACAAGCAGAAGTAGGGACAAACTTATTAATGTGTGAGGGTACCAGATACCACTGCGATAGGACCTTAAATTAACTCTTCTAAAGCTGGTAAGTTCTGCAAGCAGGACTTAGTTGTTGCCCAAATGTTTGTCCAGTTGTGGGGTTCTAGGACCATAGAAATAATATCTTTTTTATTGTATTCAAAAATGTATAACGCATAACATTTGTGGATCTGGATAGAATAAATGACCCAGTTCTTATGGGATTCCATTGATGAGATTTTCAACGTGGAGCTGTTTACACTAAGGGCACAGTCACACTACAGGGGTTAAAGCAAAGCATTACCTTGCATTAAAACCATTCATTTTAAATGTTCTGGAAGCACACCAAAATGCAAGGAAAAACAGATATGACCCTTCTTGTTAATGAAGCATTGTGGTGTGGTGCAATTTGGGTGTGTTGCCCTCTACAGTAGTATTATATTGGGGTGCCATTTAAAAGAATGGTACTACAAACCAGATTGTGCATTAACTACTTAAGGTCCACCCTATAGCAGTTTACTGCTACAGGGAGGCACCTGTACGCTGAGTCGTATATATACAGTATATATATAAAGTACATGATCCCGCTCTTTCGGGTAGGGGGTGCGCATCGCTCCCGCTTTGATCACACACAGCGGGAGCCCAGCGGCGGGTACCACGGACTAGATGTCTGCCCGCCGATGATTGAGCATTGAACTATTGATTGAACTATATTATTGGAAGTTTATTCGTAACTTCTCATCTCTGGTCAAGCCCCTGACTGATATGACCAGAAAGGACGGTAACCCACAGAGTTGGTCTCCGGAGTCCATTAAGGCCTTTGAGAGTCTCAAGGCTGCCTTTGTTTCTGTTCCTGTGTTGGCACATCCTGACCCTACGTTACCTTTTATCCTTGAGGTTGATGCTTCTGAGACTGGAGTTGGCGCCCTTCAGTCTCAACGTCCTACCATTGAGAGCGCTATGCATCCTTGTGGCTACTTTTCCAATTGCGGAGTGCAATTTTCGAGATTGGTGACAGAGAGCTGTTAGCGATCATTTTAGCCCTGAAAGAACGGAGACATCTCCTTGAAGGTACCACTGTGCCGGTTCTCATTCTTTTTTTTTTTATTTACTTTTCATTCGTTTTTTTCACAATACAAAATATCATGACAAAATACTCATTACAATCAGCAATAAAAGGGAAAAGAAAAAAAGAAAAAGAAAAACTTTTTTTACATGTATATTTTTTCTTACTCTGATTTTGCAATATATACCAGCACCCTTTACCCCTTACCCCCTACCCCTTACCCCCTCTTCTTCCCTTACCCCACCGCATAGACACAAAGAAATGCAGCACTTACAATATAATGTCTGATCTAATTACCTATTTCACTCTATAGTTCATTTCCTTCCCCCATCCTATTCTTATCTGGAGTTTAAAATAAGGTGACCAGATTTTTAAAATGAAATCAGGGGACATATTTTTTTTTTACTAGTAATGGCAGCAATCGATGACTCTTTGCCCGTCTCCGTCGCCGCCGCCCACCTCACAGCCTGTCAAGTCTAAAGCCCATACACACTATCAGATTTTCTGCTGATTTTTTCATTCAGATTTACCAAAACCATATAATATGAGGTCAAATCTTAGGAGTTTCAATTTGTATGCAATCAGGCAAGGCTCTTGCACTACATGGTTTTGGTAAATCTGAAGACAAAAATCAGCAAAAAATCTGATAGTGTGTATGGGGCTTTACTCTTCGAGCCCCGGCTACTACTGGGTGGGGAGCAGAGGAAGATCACTCCACCAGGGAAGGCAAGGAGATAAGCAGGCAGGCGGCTGGCCGGGACTTGAGCCAAGGCAGAAGAACATGCGAGTGGAGCTGAATGGGCATGCGCCCAAACTGAAGAAATAGTGCCTCCGCTCTGACCAGCACAAGATCATCAGAAAGGGGCACAGATAATGGAAAAAAATAAACCCCCATAAGCTAGTAGGAGCGGTAGAGGAGGGGAGGGGTGCAATTCAGGTTTTTTCTTTTTATTCTGCACGGGCTGTCTTTGAAATTGCCCCAGCCCCTGTTCAAATCCAATCCAGGGACAAAACTGGGGACAGATTTGGTCCGGGGACAGTGCCCTCAATCCGGGGACTGTCCCCAGAAACTGGGGATGTCTGGTCACCCTAGTTTAAAAAGGCTATATTAAGACATTTCCTGCCTAAATTGTCTAGTATGTAAATTCCTTATTTAGCACTTAGTTAAAATGATTTCTCCACTCTTATTATATCCTCTCCCCTCTAAGGGGGATCCTATTTTATACAACCAGGGTCTCCAAATCCTCTCAAATTCCCTAAGGTTCCCTCTTTTTGTATAAACAACTTTTTCTTTCCATATGGTCTCATTTATAACAATAATCCAATCCCTCACTACCGGGGGTGTCCTCGACTGCCATCTCATCGCAATGATTTTTCTAGCTTGAAATAGACATCTTAGTATTGCTACTGTGGTTGTCAGAGAACTCACACAGCAAGCACCCGTCTCCATGCAGCAGCTGCCAATCCTCATTCTGCTAATGCCAAGGTGCATGCACGGAACCATAGCCAGAGGCAAATGAGATCCAGGGTGGGCATGCACAATGGCACCTCTATGCGAATGCGCACACGCGCTAATGCGCGTCCGCGAGTGCCAAAGTGCTAATGTGCTAACGCGCATGTGCCAATGTGCTAAGTTGCTAATGCGCATGTGCGTACGCAGATACGCCGGAGCCAATCCTGGCACACAGCACCCTATAAAAACAGAGAGTCTGCCTAGCATCAGTGCTGGATTGTCTTCAGCTTGTTCCTGTGTTCCTATTGTTACTCTGCCTGATTGACCTTGTTCCTGAAAACCTGGCTATCTCCTGACCATTCTCTTGGATCTCCCCTGCCTGCTGAACCTGCCTCTACTTGCAATACTGACCTTGGCTTGAACTTATGATTACGGCTCTGCCTCCTGATTCTGTACCCTGCTGCCTGTCTGTTGCCAACCCCTGCCTGTTCCTGACTACGGTTTTGCCTTCTGACTTGGTACCCCACTGCCAGCCTGTTGCCGACTCCTGCCTGTTCCTGATTCTGCAGTTGATCCTGATCTGGCACCCGCTGAACAAGTTTGGTGATCAGTTTCCACATCTCCTCAGCAGAGGTTCCTATATCTAAGAGTTCCAGCCTCCTGCCTGCAGGCACCTGCACCCTTTCGTTGCCCTCGCACTCCCTGTACCCACCACCAGGGGTGCTTGGACCGGAACCGTGCAAGAGGCCACCCTCATCATTTCGGGCTCCGCTGTAAGGTACGTGACAGTGGTACTCTTCCTTTTCCCCGCTTCCTTCCTGTATCCCAGTATGCAAGATCTTGCCTACCTCTCCAGGGTTAGCTAATTGGTCTCATCTATGGTGTTGAGAACCCCCTCCCAGTATCGGAATAACTTTGGACATCTGCACTCCATATGGATGAGATCTCCGGTCTCCTGACATCTAGGACATTTTTCGTCTGGACTTCTACCAAACTTAAACAGTCTAATTGGAGTATAGTAGGCTCTATATATCAGCATCAGATGAGATAATTTCTGGGAAGGCGAGACGAAGATCATTGGTCCCATCTCCAATATCCTCCTCCACTGCTCCTATGATTTTTCCCCTATATCCTCTTCCCATCTCTCTCTATCCTTACAGAGATCTCGTCTAGCAGTGGCTCATTTATGTATCTAACCCAGTGTTTCTCAACTCCAGTCCTCAAGGCGCCCCAACAGGTCATGTTTTCAGGATTTCCATTATTTTGCACAGGTGATTTGATCAGCTTCACTGCCTTAGTCATTACCACAGCCGTTTCATCTAAGGGAAATCCTGAAAACCTGACCTGTTGGGGCGCCTTAAGGACTGGAGTTGAGAAACCCTGATCTAACCATATATCTCAGAATTAAGTTCCTTGGTTGTACTCGCCTAGAGTATATTTTGGAAAAAAGGAGTTTTATTCCATTCTAATGCTTGTATCCTAAACTGAACTTCTAAAGCATGTCAGTTCTGTAAGTATCTAAAAAATGAGTGCTGTGGTATATCAAATTCCCTTCTCAAGTCCTAAAAACTTTTTAAGTTAATACTAACATACAATTGTATCAGCCTACTAATACCCTGTATGTCGAAATCTTTAATCTTTCCATAAAGAGCACTTCCTGCAGATTCCTATTGTTCCAGAGTGGAGTAACTTCGGATATGTGAGACCATAAGAATCTCACATTCTTGTCTGAGGCTAAACGGCTCTCTCCCAGAAGGGCGCAATGGGCTCTTTTCTTGTCTAGTTTCAATTACATTGTCTCATTTTTACCCGGTACTAAGAATGTAAGGGCTGACGCTTTGTCACAACAACTTTCCTCCACTTCCAAGATGTTATCAGTTCCGGTTCCTGTGATTCCTCCTGATTGTATTCTGGCTACAGTTCGCAGCAGTCTCACTTCTCCTTTGGGTGACAAAATTCTTGCCGCTCAGGTCCATGCTTCTCCTGAGAAACCTTGTGATCGCTGCTTTGTCCCAGAGAGTCTCTGTACTGCCATGCTCCAGACTTACCATTCTCCCAAGGCTGCTGGCCACCCTGGGAAGAATCAACTCTTTTGGGCCATTTCCCAACAATTCTGGTGGCCTAGTCTATATGCTGATGTAACCACATTTGTAGCTGCCTGTTCTGTGTGTGCTCAGAGTAAGACTCCACGACACCTTCCATTGGGCCTCCTACAAGCCATACCCAATGAAGAGAGGCCCTGGACCCACCTGTCTATGGATTTCACTATGGAGTTACCCAACTCCCAGGGCAACACAGTTATCCATATGGTGGTTGACCGGTTCTCAAAAATGTCTCATTGTATTCCACTTAAGAAGTTGCCCACTTCTAAGGAACTGGCTTCCACTTTTGCTCGGGAGATCTTTCGTTTACCTGGGCTACCCAAGGTGATTGTCTCGAACAGGGGTAGTCAGTTTGTGTCCCGGTTCTGGCGAGCCTTTTGTGCACAGTTGGGAATTCAGCTTTCTTTCTCCTCTGCATATAACCCGCAGTCTAATGCGGCCGCAGAACAAGCCAATGAGTCCTTGGAGCAATTCCTACATTGCTATATTTCTGACCATCATAACAACTGGTCAGACCTCTTACCGTGGGCAGAGTTTGCTCACAATAGTGCCTTGAATTCTGCTTCCCGATTGTCCCCATTTATGGTGAACTATGGTTTCCAACCTTCCATGTTGCCTGACTCTTTTGTTTCGCAGAGTATTCCTGCGTTAGAGGAACATCTCCGTGGTCTTCGTTCCACTTGGGCACATGTCCAGGAGGCTTTGCGACATGCTAATGATAGGTACAGACTCCATGCTGACCGCAGCCAAAGAAACTCCTGCTGATTGGCTGAGACAACCTAGTTACCCATTACCTGAATTTATGGTAATCCATCATTCTAATGCCAAAAGCAACAGTGCCACCTATTGGCAGAAAAGAGAGACTACACTCAGACTTAGGACAGGAATCAGTAGATCAACCTACCAATTAGCCAGGCTAGTTACCACCTAGCACAACTAGATTTATTAGCAGCCCTGTTTAGGACCAGGGTGCTACAACTAAAACCTGACAGGGGTTCTAATCCCTCTCTGCACTATCCAAGACTAAAAAAAAGTTTGCCCTTTAGATATACTTTATGGTCTCATGCTCACAGCTACCTGTGGCTATATGATGTAAATTTCAGGAACATTTCCTGACCCTGAAGCCACAACTGCTGTGTACAGCTGCCCATAAAAAGCAATGGCTGTATGCGGGTATACACAGATACTTGTGTAAACACGCCATGCTTATAGATGTCCAACCCTGAATACAAACTGTCTGTGTCCACAGTTGTGCAAGTTGTAAACATGGAATGTGCCAGCGTATGCCCATATGCAGCTGCAGACAGCCAATGTTTTCTACTGGCAACTCTACATAACACCCATGGCTCCTGGGCCAGGGAAATATGTCCCAATTTCATGTGATACAGCCCCAGGCAGCTGCAAATGCGGGGCCTGTATAAAAATTTATACCACCACATTTAAAGACTGATAAACTGCAATGTTTACATTTTTTTGGGATGTAGATGCACTTTAACCCTTTTGCTTCCGGGCCCTGCGCTCCACTTTTAAATTGGCCAGACCATTTTTCCATTGTTTTTTTTATTTTTCCCTTACAGCTTTCAGAGTTTACTAATTTGCTACTGATTTTTTTAGGCCCTGTGATATTTGCGCAAATGCTTATTAACCACTTAAGCCCCGGACCATTTCGCTGGCCAAAGACCAGAGCACTTTTTGCGATTCGGCACTGCGTCGCTTTAACTGACAATTGCGCGGTCGTGCGACGTGGCTTCCAAACAAAATTGACATCCTTTTTTTCCCCACAAATAGAGCTTTCTTTTGGTGGTATTTGATCACCTCTGCACTTTTTATTTTTTGCACTATAAACAAAAATAGAGCGACAATTTTGAAAAAAACGCATTATTTTTTACTTTTTGCTATAATAAATATCCCCCAAAAATATATATAAAAAATTTTTTTTTCTCAGTTTAGGCCGATACGTATTCTTCTACATATTTTTGGCAATAAGCGTTTATTGATTGGTTTGCGCAAAAGTTATAGCGTCTATAAAATAGGGGTTAGTTTTATGGCATTTTGATTAATAATTTTTTTTTTTATTAGTAATGGCGGTGATCTGCGATTTTTATCGTGACTGCGGCAGTATGGCAAACACATCGGACAATTTTGACACATTTTTGGGACCATTGTCATTTTTACAGCAATCAGTGTGATTAAATTGCACTGATTACTGTAAAAATTACACTGGCAGTGAAGGGGTTAACCACTGGGGGGCTAGGGAAGGGTTAAGTGTGTCCTAGGGGGGGGCGTGGCCTGGCTCGGGATGTGAGCGGACGTGTTCCTGTGTAGCTCCGGTCTCTCCCTATACAATCCTGCTCCATCCTGATCATCCATCGTCGGCACCTGGCTTCTCTCTTGCCTAATCCCTTCAGGTGTGTCTTGTGCATCATTGAGGGGCATTTTGGTTGATGGGAAAGCGGCGTACGAAGAAACAGCCTCCGGTAAAGATGAGCATCGCTACACGCTCCTGCCAAGATGGCCGCCGCCATACTGTCCACGGGCCTAGCTCATCCCCAGCCTCCACTCCGGATCTCTTCGGTGACGGCCTGGACGGATCCCCACCACCCTCCTCAGAGATTCCGGACCCTGCAGCCATTCCTTCGGTACCGACCCCGGGCTCGGCGGTCGCGGATGGCGCTAAGGAACCTACCCTGGCAGATGTCCTGGCCATTATCAAGGTAAACCATGCGGATCTGGTGGGGAAGGTGGATGGGCTTAAGATAGACTTAACTATTATGCGGCAAGATGTACACAAGCTGCGTGGCCGGGTTACCGAGACTGAACAACGTATCAGTGATTTGGAGGATACTATTACTCCCATTCTACCTAGACTCAATACATATGGGGGAAAGATTTCAACTTTGGAGGATAAGGTCGATGACCTTGAAAACCGCCTACGCAGGAACAACCTGCGCCTGGTTGGACTTCCGGAGCGGATGGAGGGGTCTGACCCTGTAGCCTTCCTAGAGAGCTGGCTTGAGCAAGAGTTTGGCCGAGAACAGTTATCCCCCTGTTTTGTGATTGAGAGGGCCCACCAAGTCACCAAGTCCCCGGGCGCCCCCTACCAGAAGGTCACCCCCCACGTACGATGGTGATTCGTCTCCTTAACTACAGGGACCACGACTCCATCTTGGGGGCCGCCAGGCGGAAGGGAAATCTCCGCATTAATAATGCAGTGGTGTCACTTTTTCCAGACTACTCAGCGACAGTCCGCAACCTGTCGTGAATTTTCATTCAAAATAAGTTGTGCCTTTTTAAGGACAGATTTCCCGCACAATAATTATCCTTGAGTAATTTTTAACGAAGATATTTTTAAGATACAAAATCAATCTATGTGACGCAGTCTATACTTGTGAAACTTATTCACGGAGACGTGTGGTCACACAAAATAGAAATTTTATTGGTAAACAAACACAAATAATCACATGAAATTAAGATACCGATTGCGTTACATGAACGTCTTGAAAATCAATAAAAACACTTGCAAAAATGGGCGTACCATCCCTTTGACATAATACCACCATGATAACTTCTCGGTAGAATCAATAACCTTGTGAACTTGACAATTAAACAGAACATCTGTATTTCACACGTACAACCGTTACTTTGCTGCAGGTAAGTAAGTGGTTAAAATTGTGAAATGAATTAGATGTCTGCTTTGTCAATAAATGTGGCGACTATGCAAAAAGAAAAATATAATGAAAATCTGAATCTTTAGAGAAAAATCTACAAGGCGGTTATTGATTCGGGAGAATGATTATCAACTGTATAATATTCAATACATCAATATTTGTGAGAACATATCAATATTTGAGAGATCATGCAAAATAAAATCAACATGACATAATTACCCCTTCCAAGATGGCTGCAGTTCCTATGGGCTAGTTACCAGAGTTAAGATGGCTGCCGTAGTTTCAAAATGGATACTCCTAAAGAGGATTTACTTCTTGTGACCTCCGAGTTCCAAGTATTAGGTGTTGAGGAATTTTCATGAATGTAAAGAGATTAATTCATGCATGGTGCATGAGTGTCAGTCTGGGAGTGTGTGTGTGTCCCAGTGTCCCCCCTCAGGGTGGATCCCTGAGCTCTCCCCCTGAGCTCTCTCCTCCTTCCCTTCGTTCATTCGCTGGTCCTCGTCTCCCATCTTCCTTGCCTCTAAATACCATTTCAGATAATAAGACCATAAAAATTATAATGACTCTGCCCAAAAGGAGGTGGCTCACTTCCCATTGGGTTAGGAGACTTAATTATTAACTTCCTCTGGAAATTTGGTGAGTTCAAATAATACCACCTTCAACCACCAGGTGTCTCACACATGTTTTGAGTCCATCCTTTTAAATTAATACGTCCTATTTTCATAAGGTGTATAATGGTAAGGATAGTTATATACTTTTAAATATTCTGGTACTCGGTCTAATGTAAAATACACTCAGTATAAGTTTGATTAATCATCATTGCATAACTTGGTGATATAACTGTATCTCTATAAATGTATATCTGTAAACTGGTCTATCTAGGAAACACACACATTGTTATATATTTCATCAATACCACATAAAATGATTAACTATATGGATACCTGTATAACTTCTGGTATCTCCACTGAACATTTGTTTATCTTAAGTGTAGGCTACAACCTTATATGATTATAATCATGATTATATGTTTTTCCTAATACTAATTTGTTATCTAAAACACTTCTACTTATAAAATCACACTTTCATATACATTTTCTTCATAGCAAAGTTGTTGGGTCTGCCGACGCCAACATTATAATGTCTCTGTGACCTACAATGTCAGAGATAGTTTAAAATGACTTATGATAACCTTATTGATACCTTATATTATTTTAACTAGCACAATATTCAACTTTCACTAATGTGTTGAGAGGGACCTTGAACATTCTCACTGGGTGTCTAGAAATGACTTGTTTGTCGAAACCATCCTAAATGTTCAAACAATGGGTTCTCTTAGCCAAGGTGTTAGCTATTTAAACAGTTCTCCACTCAAACACAATGAGTGAGGTTATCTCTATGCTATAAAAATCTATGTCTCCTTGTGTCTTTTGGCAACTTTTTGTTTCTTCACAATACCATGTAAATATCTCCTTGTTTTGTGACAGGAATAGTCTTTGTTCCAATAGCTTCCTTGACAATACATGCTTGTAAAAGTCTTCAATATTTGAGGTAGTAAAGGAAAGCTTTTTCAAACATGAGAATGTCCATTTTATCCTAAAGGTCCCCAAGAGGGCAATAGTTCAACTATTTTTTTAGGGATAAGCATCTCTCATGTTTCTGCCAGGAAATATAAAATATATTTCTTCAGGAATTCACAACAAATCCCCCCTTGTGAAGTGTTCAAATGCCGGGAGTCGTTTGAAAGACTTCACCACCGCCACATATTGAAGAAATATGGCTCCCTTCTGGTTTTGTAATTTTAGTCGTGGAGATGGATCCAGATTGTGGATCTATGTTGAAAGGGTGTAGACACCTTCATGTGGGTGTAACTCTTTGAATGAGAAGGGAAAACACAAAATGGGTTGGTGATCGATGTGTGCATCTCAGGGCCGTCATCCGTTGGTTGGCGGGAAATGGATCACTTCGGGCACCTTTGGGTCTTGGCCATCCTGGGAGGTTTGTCCGTGTAGACTGGCCATCAGTGGTGTTCCGGAATCCCCCATACGGTTCCTTCGCTGGATGTTTCACACACGTTGGGCTCTCGGTTCTGTTGACCGGCTCATGGACATCTTAGTCCTGTAAGGGAAAATGGATTCCGTTAGAAAAGACATATATAGTCACCTTTTTTTTTTTTTCTTACATGATCTGTGTTTGAGATCTCAATGTTAAGCTGGTATCCTGGGCTTCCTCAGAGCCCCTTTTTTTTTTTTCCATTGTGTCATCAGTCCTTTAACTAAACGCTCTGGATAGCAGGACAATGTATGAAACCTTTGCTATGGGAGACAAAGCTTCAGGGCTTATTAACATGAGGACATTTCTTTACGGCTGTGGATACCAGACATGAATGACTGACTGACATTCTTCAGAACCATTTAATTTTTTTTTTTAGCTTACTTGTAGCGGTTCTGGAATAATAACAGTTAAAACATTTAAGTTTGACATGTGACACTTATTGTCAGTACTAAGATATTTGACATTATAGTCAACCTTCTACTTGTGAGGAATAAAACAAATAAAATCTCCCCCCTTTGGGGTGTCAATACAATTCATTTGAGGCAATCAAACTACCTTATGCGGGTGACTCCTCATCTTTTACCAAAATATCAAACCATTTAGGCCTCCTGATATTAATGTCTTTAGGATTCGGTCTTCCTCTGGAATCACCGTCTTAGGCGACTTCTTGAAATTAGGCTGTTTGGAGCGACCTGTGTATGTCAGAGGAATGAAGTGACCACTGAAAAATAGGAGAATAATTAATATCTAACAACCACCATCCCCCGGTAGGGATTTCAGGATCCTCATTACTGTGACCTGGGGAAAAACATGGTGTTAGAACTTCTGTCTCCTATACCTTTATTCAGTGCATTCCTCTGATTTATTTTACCATAGGCGCTTCAAAGGCTCTGTGGCCCTTGGTTGGCCACAGGATTTGCCCCTTGAAGAAATGCTATTCACGTTCCGTACAGCAATAAAACCGTGTAACATATTCATAATTTGAACGATTTTGGATTTTGCATTGCTTACGGGTTGATCAGAATTGGGTCGTGGGACACGGTGTCTGTACTTTCTAGGGGCTACTGGCTCAGTTTGATCAGACATATGCCCATCAGAACCACTGTCTTCATTTTGGGATATTCGTCTGGGCCTTAGTTGCTCCCTATTTTTCCAGGGATTTTGGGGTGTCCTACCCCGTGATTGCTCCCTATTTACCCGTGTAGGCCCCCGGGGCCAATTACACTGGTGAGGGTGTCTACCCTTAGGTTTAATTCTGACCCGTGGGAGATACACCCTATAGTTTCTTTCAAAGTTTGGGCCAGGATCCCATGGGTGATACTCCTGAGGTGGTCTTTGCTCCCCCCTTCTATTTGGTGGGGTATCTGGTCTGCTGCTGGGGAAACTCAGTTGCTCCCTATTTTTCCGGGGATTTTGGGGTGTCCTACCCCGTGATTGCTCCCTATTTACCTGTGTAGGCCCCCGGGGCCAATTACACTGGTGAGGGTGTCTACCCTTAGGTTTAATTCTGACCCGTGGGAGATACACCCTATAGTTTCTTTCAAAGTTTGGGCCAGGATCCCATGGGTGATACTCCTGAGGTGGTCTTTGCTCCCCCCTTCTATTTGGTGGGGTATCTGGTCTGCTGCTGGGGAAACTCTTTGGCACGTCTCCTCTGACTATGTCAGCGTATGTCTTTTTCTGGGTCTCAACATGTACTGATTTAGGAGATACATGAATTTCATTCACAAATTTATTTGAGGGCTCAGGCCCCCCTTTGTTTTCATCAGTCTGTTGGAAAGAATACAAATTGTTACTCTCTTTTACCAACAACTCCGGTGAACACCCCCCTTTGTAATCTTTTGCTAAACTCACTTTTATGTGGTTAGGTAGGGCCTTGGAAGATGTGGATTTAAACTCAGGGTGGTTGTGATCTGGCTCCTTTTCTGCTACGTGGGAAGCACTTTTGAGCACAGCCAGATTTTCGAGGCCTAAAACTGATAGGGTATTTTCATAGGTCTCGATGTGGTCAATAACGCACATGGATCCCTCTTCCTTAAAGACTGGGACAGCATCATTCACAAATTTTATTATTTCTGAGGTGTCTTGTTTAGGGGTGTCTGGCTTTTTCTCTGATCCCAAAGAAAATTGATTAGATCCCCTTTCATGTGGTACTTCACTTTTTACTGTTTGCTCCACAGATGGCTTGGGGTAGGATATTAGTTCTTTTTCTGATTCCTCCCCATTGTCTGACTCCCAACTTTCATATTCAGATTCAGAGTCAGATTTTGAAGTACTGTCAGACTCGTCACTAAAGACTGGGACAGCATCATTTACAAATTTTATTATTTCTGAGGGATCTTGTTTAGGGGTGTCTAGCTTTTTCTTTGATCCCAAAGAAAATTGATTAGCCCCCCTTTCATGTGGTGGTTCAATTTTTACCGTTTGCTCCACAGGTGGCTTGGAGTAGGATATTGGTTCTTTTTCTGATTTCTCCCCATTGTCTGACTCCCAACCTTCATATTCAGAATCAGATTCAGAGTCAGATTCTGAAGTACTGTCAGACTCGTCACTAAAGACTGGGACAGCATCATTTACAAATTTTATTATTTCTGAGGGATCTTGTTTAGGGGTGTCTAGCTTTTTCTTTGATCCCAAAGAAAATTGATTAGACCCCCTTTCATGTGGTGGTTCAATTTTTACCGTTTGCTCCACAGGTGGCTTGGAGTAGGATATTGGTTCTTTTTCTGATTTCTCCCCATTGTCTGACTCCCAACCTTCATATTCAGAATCAGATTCAGAGTCAGATTCTGAAGTACTGTCAGACTCGTCACTAAAGACTGGGACAGCATCATTTACAAATTTTATTATTTCTGAGGGATCTTGTTTAGGGGTGACTAGCTTTTTCTTTGATCCCAAAGAAAATTGATTAGACCCCCTTTTATGTGGTGGTTCAATTTTTACCGTTTGCTCCACAGGTGGCTTGGAGTAGGATATTGGTTCTTTTTCTGATTTCTCCCCATTGTCTGACTCCCAACCTTCATATTCAGAATCAGAGTCAGAATCATATTCAGAGTCAGATTCTGAAGTACTATCAAACTCGTCCCTTTCAGGGATGCGTATCTGAGTATTACCCTGGGGCATAAACTTCATTTGTTCTATTACTTTTTCTAATTGCTTAATTAGGGGTTCATGCCAACTTCCTGAATTTCCACTGCCTATTACTCGGCAATTTTCGTCAGGAGACTCGTTTTCCTGCAGAAAACTCTCCCTCTCCTCTACTAATTGTTCCCACTCTTTACTTATTTGGTGGAGTTCGTCCATAATTGTTTTAGCATTCCTTTTTGCTTGTTCAAGTTTATCTAGAAAATCTAAGATATCATCTTTCTGTTGGGTACTTTGATATTTGAACTCAATCTGAAGATACAGCAGGATAATACTTAATTCCAAAAGAAGGTGATCAAGCCTTTTTATTCCCTTTGTCTTAGAGAAGCTGTCTGTGAGTTCATTACTTTGACCTTCCGCGTTCCACATGTCTTTCATTAACTGACTGGCGCGGCTTTTACGGTCTTTAATGTATGCTTCTAGACCAGTCTCATTAGACAAACTTTTTCTGACATGATCCGTCATTTCAATTTTAGAAATTATTTCCAACATTTCCTGTACTTGTACCAATTTTCTCTGAGTACTCATATTACCACTAAGGGCTGACTCTTGATCATCCCCCCCAACATGAAATTCATTTTGACCAGACATTTTTGGCATAAAAATAAAAATTTTCCAAAAATTAATAATTAAAATTTCATGCAAAGTATTATGTATGTCACCACCATAACTATGATTGATCTTGTACAAAACATCGACGTTATCTCAGCTCAGTGCCTCCATTATGTCGTGAATTTTCATTCAAAATAAGTTGTGCCTTTTTAAGGACAGATTTCCCGCACAATAATTATCCTTGAGTAATTTTTAACGAAGATATTTTTAAGATACAAAATCAATCTATGTGACGCAGTCTATACTTGTGAAACTTATTCACGGAGACGTGTGGTCACACAAAATAGAAATTTTATTGGTAAACAAACACAAATAATCACATGAAATTAAGATACCGATTGCGTTACATGAACGTCTTGAAAATCAATAAAAACACTTGCAAAAATGGGCGTACCATCCCTTTGACATAATACCACCATGATAACTTCTCGGTAGAATCAATAACCTTGTGAACTTGACAATTAAACAGAACATCTGTATTTCACACGTACAACCGTTACTTTGCTGCAGGTAAGTAAGTGGTTAAAATTGTGAAATGAATTAGATGTCTGCTTTGTCAATAAATGTGGCGACTATGCAAAAAGAAAAATATAATGAAAATCTGAATCTTTAGAGAAAAATCTACAAGGCGGTTATTGATTCGGGAGAATGATTATCAACTGTATAATATTCAATACATCAATATTTGTGAGAACATATCAATATTTGAGAGATCATGCAAAATAAAATCAACATGACATAATTACCCCTTCCAAGATGGCTGCAGTTCCTATGGGCTAGTTACCAGAGTTAAGATGGCTGCCGTAGTTTCAAAATGGATACTCCTAAAGAGGATTTACTTCTTGTGACCTCCGAGTTCCAAGTATTAGGTGTTGAGGAATTTTCATGAATGTAAAGAGATTAATTCATGCATGGTGCATGAGTGTCAGTCTGGGAGTGTGTGTGTGTCCCAGTGTCCCCCCTCAGGGTGGATCCCTGAGCTCTCCCCCTGAGCTCTCTCCTCCTTCCCTTCGTTCATTCGCTGGTCCTCGTCTCCCATCTTCCTTGCCTCTAAATACCATTTCAGATAATAAGACCATAAAAATTATAATGACTCTGCCCAAAAGGAGGTGGCTCACTTCCCATTGGGTTAGGAGACTTAATTATTAACTTCCTCTGGAAATTTGGTGAGTTCAAATAATACCACCTTCAACCACCAGGTGTCTCACACATGTTTTGAGTCCATCCTTTTAAATTAATACGTCCTATTTTCATAAGGTGTATAATGGTAAGGATAGTTATATACTTTTAAATATTCTGGTACTCGGTCTAATGTAAAATACACTCAGTATAAGTTTGATTAATCATCATTGCATAACTTGGTGATATAACTGTATCTCTATAAATGTATATCTGTAAACTGGTCTATCTAGGAAACACACACATTGTTATATATTTCATCAATACCACATAAAATGATTAACTATATGGATACCTGTATAACTTCTGGTATCTCCACTGAACATTTGTTTATCTTAAGTGTAGGCTACAACCTTATATGATTATAATCATGATTATATGTTTTTCCTAATACTAATTTGTTATCTAAAACACTTCTACTTATAAAATCACACTTTCATATACATTTTCTTCATAGCAAAGTTGTTGGGTCTGCCGACGCCAACATTATAATGTCTCTGTGACCTACAATGTCAGAGATAGTTTAAAATGACTTATGATAACCTTATTGATACCTTATATTATTTTAACTAGCACAATATTCAACTTTCACTAATGTGTTGAGAGGGACCTTGAACATTCTCACTGGGTGTCTAGAAATGACTTGTTTGTCGAAACCATCCTAAATGTTCAAACAATGGGTTCTCTTAGCCAAGGTGTTAGCTATTTAAACAGTTCTCCACTCAAACACAATGAGTGAGGTTATCTCTATGCTATAAAAATCTATGTCTCCTTGTGTCTTTTGGCAACTTTTTGTTTCTTCACAATACCATGTAAATATCTCCTTGTTTTGTGACAGGAATAGTCTTTGTTCCAATAGCTTCCTTGACAATACATGCTTGTAAAAGTCTTCAATATTTGAGGTAGTAAAGGAAAGCTTTTTCAAACATGAGAATGTCCATTTTATCCTAAAGGTCCCCAAGAGGGCAATAGTTCAACTATTTTTTTAGGGATAAGCATCTCTCATGTTTCTGCCAGGAAATATAAAATATATTTCTTCAGGAATTCACAACAAACCGTAGAGCCAGCTATCAACGGATCAAGCAGAAGCTTCGGGAACAAGATATTCAGTATTCCATGCTTTTTCCTGCCACCCTTCGGATCACATATCAAGGGAAAGCTCATTTCTTCCAATCCCCACAAGATGCCATGTCTTGGTGGGAAGCATTACCCCACCCTCCCAAGCCTCCTGCCTGAAGCGGATCCCCACATTATGATGGCTCCACAGCTTACACACAAGTTTCCTCTCCTCTCTGGGATCCCCTTTCCTGCATTATAATTTTTTCTTTCCCCCTGACCCCCCCCTTCTTTTTGCTATATTGGTTATGATGGACAATCTTTCCCTGTTTCAATACGGACATGTGCTGACCTTGGAGGATCCTACTTGTCTCCGGAGGGAGAGTACCAAGTCCCGGTTTACAACCGGGCCCGAGCTGCTTTGGGACTCAGTCCCCTTTTTCTATTTTGAAACATTATAATTGACTAATGACTTTTTTTGTTGCCTTTGAGCTTATAATTTTTTCCTGCCTCCTGTTCCGGGCCATGCGCCCCAGGCACGATACAAGTTTTGGGTATAGGCCCACTTCTCTTTTTTGGAGCTGGGCAGGGGAATGGATACCCCTGTTGGGTATTGAATATGACAATGTCTGTTGTTGTATGGTTGTATGTATGATGTATGTATGGTTGAATGAAAGTCTGGCACTGCGACCCTTAACTGTATACGTGGCCGTGACCGGGGGAGGGGTTCTTCTTCAGACCCCTCTTGCTCCGTATGCACCCATGCTATCAACTCCATGTCTAATGTAATTGTTTGCTCGTGGAACGTCCGCGGGTTAAATTCCAAATTTAAAATTTCTTTGCGGCCCTGAAACTTAGTAAACCCCATATCCTGTGTCTTCAGGAGACTCATTTAATGGGGGCCAAGGTGATGGCGCTCAAAAAACACTGGGTAGCCAGCCATTACCACTCTACCTATTCAAATTATGCCCGGGGCGTAGCCATATTAATTCGTAAGGGACTACCCTTCGCGTGTCACCAAGTTATCCTAGACCCCAAGGGGCAGTATGTTATTTTACATGTGTCGATACATGGCACACCCCTTATTCTAGTAGCGGTGTATTTACCTCCTCCGGTCGCGGCTGCGATGTTTTCTGATCTTGATATTCAGTTTGCAAATCTGCCTAGCTGTCCTATGCTTATCCTTGGGGATTTCAACTCGGTCCTGCAACCTGACCTAGATAGATTAAAACCTTTGAAGTCCGAGTCCGGGTTGCTCCGTGCGTGGTGCAATACCTATGGATATGTGGATCTGTGGCGCTGGAAATTTCCAGAGGCCAAAGTGTACTCCTGCCAGTCTAGGTCCTATGCAACCCTCTCCAGAATTGACTTTGCTCTCGCCACGAAAGATCTCTTACCGGTTGTTCAGTCCATAGCGTATCTCCCCCAGATGGAATCTGACCATTCTATGATACGGGTGGATTTGACTTTGGGTCATAGACCGGGGTTTCGAACTTGGAGACTCAGCCCTCTCTGGATCTCTACTCCAGAGATAGCTGAGGGCATTCCGATTGACATGTCTATTTATTGGTCCCTTAACACTGACTCTGCTCCTGTGGGTCCTGTTTGGGATGCCTTCAAGGCCGTGGTGAGGGGTTCCTATATTTCTAGAATCAAGAGCTACAGATCTGCCGGAAGGAGGACACAGGATGAGCTTCGGAAGGTTTTGGAGGAGGCTTGTGCCCGCCATGCGGGCGCCCCCTCCTCTGAAACCAGAGGCGTGCTGACTGAGGCCCACCGGGCGCTGCAGTTGCACTTGGTGGACTTGACCAGGAAGCAACAGTTGTACCTCTCAGCTCGTATACATGAACATGGTGGGAAGAATGGCAGGCTCCTGGCATATCTTGCTCACGCGGACTGTCAGGGAACCACGATTGCTGAAATTCACTTACCTGACGGATCGATTACATCCAACGCACTGACTATTAATAAAACCTTCGCGGACTTCTATGCCACATTATATAAGGGCACGGAAACCCCTCCAGAGACAGACTTTATGGGCTTCTTTGAATCCCTTGACCTCCCGGTACTCAACACCTCCCAGCAGTCCCTCCTAGACAAGCCCATCACGCTGGAAGAGGTCACCAAAGCCATAAGCCTCCTTCCCTCTAATAAAGCTCCGGGCCTGGATGGGCTTCCCTCGGAGTGGTACCAGGCGCATGCAGAGGTACTGGCTCCTAGGCTCCTCAAATTGTTTCAAGACTCCCTTAAGTTAGGGAAGCTCCCTGAATCCTTAAATGAAGCACTTATTGTGGTTATACCCAAACCCGGTAAGGATAGCAAACACTGCGGATCCTACAGGCCTATTTCACTCCTGAATGGTGATGTAAAGATCTTAGCAAAAATTCTCGCCCTTAGACTCCAGTCTGTCATCCTCGCCCTTATACCGCCAGATCAATCCGGTTTCATGCCTGGCAGAAGTACATTTGATAATATCCGAAGGTTGTACCTACATGTCCATGAGGCGGCACGTGCGGGGCGATCTGGCTTAGTTCTGTCCCTAGATATACTAAAAGCTTTTGATACTGTGAGTTGGCCTTTTTTATAGGAAGCTATGGCACGGATGGGTATTGGCCCAACTTTTATTCACTGGGTCCGCTTACTGTATGCAGACCCAAGAGCTAGGGTTCGTACAAACATGGATATTTCTGCATCATTTTCCTTGGGACGGGGTACTCGGCAGGGGTGCCCTCTCTCTCCCCTGCTGTTCGCTATAGCCATTGAGCCACTGGCTCTGGCTGTGCGGCAGACGGCCGAGATTGGGGGCATCCGCTCGGGCCCGCTTGAGGAAAAAATCTCCTTATACGCAGATGATGCCCTGATATATCTAGATGGAAGGGAAAGCTCTTTTACAAAATTAATGCAGGTGGTGGAGGAGTTTGGTGTGGTCTCAGGACTCAAAGTGGGCTGGGAAAAATCGCAGGCCTTGGCTATCGGTCCCCCTTCCCCTATCTACAGAGGTCATGCATTCAATTGACGCCCTCCCTTAGGTACCTTGGTATCCAGATACACACTGACCTCTCTAGGTACGAGGAACTTAATGTCACCCCTATAGTCCAACAGATGACGGAGAAATTCCATACCTGGTCGTCCTTGCCCCTTAATTTAATTGGTCGCATAAACATATTTAAGATGATCTTTCTGCCAAAATTCCTCTATAGCTATAGGGCTTCCCCGGTTTTCCTTACCAAAAAATTATTTGCAAAACTTGACTCTGCCCTGTTTACTTTCATTTGGAACGGTAGCCAACCTCGTATAGCCAAATCATCATTGCAAGCGGCCAAACCTGTAGGTGGATTGGCTTGCCCAAACTTGAGGAACTATTTTCTCACCTCCCAGCTCACTTATATCCATGATTGGTTGCACTCTGATCCCCAAACTCCGTCCACGGCTTTTCTATTATCTCTATTTGCATCCCCTGCCTCCTTGAAGGACGAACTACATAGGTCCAAAAAAACAGGTGGTTCCAGATTTTCTCCCGCTGAGGTCTGCTTTATGGCCTGGAGGGAGGGGGGAAAGATACTGGCACAATCCCAAGTCGATATTTCGCCACAGACTCCTCTGTGGCAGAACCCGAATATTCCTGAGCTCTATGGTCATCCAGATTCGATGTGGTGGGCCCGCTATGGGATCACACACCTCTCTCATATTTTTGAAAACAATATATTAATGTCTTTTGAATCCATTAAATTTAAATATGGCATTGCAAACAAATTCTTCTTCAAATACCTTTTATTGCGGCATGCCCTCAGGACACAGTTTGGTTCATTGACCATAGAGCTCAGGGAATCCTCCATGGAGGACCTTCTGTCATTTCCAGAGATAAACAAACTTGTGACGACCTTCTATGGGCGCCTTTAGGTGATGGGTGCGGATCCTTTTCAGAACTCTCAATGTAAATGGCAAAGGATTATGCCTGAGCTTTCTGAAGAGGACTGGGAGGAGGCAGTGGATGTATGCTTTCAGGATATCATCAGTACGGCTGATGTCCTGATACAATTTAAGTTTATACATCACCTACATTATACACCTGCTAGGTTGGTTACAATGGGACTGGGTCAGGATATTGCATGCGCTAGATGTAAAAGGATTGCTGCTGATTTCTTTCATATGTTTTGGACATGCCCTGGACTTGCAGCATTCTGGAAAGATGTTTTTTCTTTTTTCAATCGTAAGTTACATATACCGCTGCCGCAAACTCCAGAGGTCGGACTCCTGGGAGTACTAAATGATAGTGTTCCTCGCACTCATGCTAGGATGTTAATACGTATTTTATTGTTTTATGCACGTAAAACCATTCTATTGCATTGGAAAGATACTGAACCCCCTTCAGCCCAAGCCTTCTTCCGTATTGTACATGGGACCCTCCCCAAATTTAAGTTGATTTACAAGAGCAGGGCATGCCCTAGGAAGTTCACCAAGATCTGGCAGCCTTGGCTGGATGTTTCAAGGGACTTCTGGGGGGATGTCCTCTCCTCGCAGTTGTCTCAGTGAGGAGGCGAGGAGATGTGTTCTTAGCAAATATTACTTGACGTATATCTTAATGTGGATGGAAATCTGTATACGTTCTGATGAGAGTTTATTCCACAAGGCGCGCCAAAATTATACTGTATTATTGGTGGTCGTGGGTGACAGATGTGTGTATGAGTGTGTGTATGAATGGTGCGACTTTTTTCTGGTTGAGGTATTACTGTTTTATACAGCTGTACTACTTCATGATTTTTGCTATATCTTCAATGATCTAAATACCTATGACATACATGTATGTAGAACAGTCTATATTATTGGTTCTCTTATTATTTCATCGTTTTTGTATTATTTTTATTGCAAAAATCCAAAAATAAACACCTTTAAAAAAAAAGTGTGTCCTAGGGAGTGTTTCTATTTTTGGGGGGGAGGTGCTGTGTGTGACACGTCACTGATCTCTGCTCCCGATCACAGGGAGCTATGATCAGTGATAGTGTCACTAGGCAGAACGGGGAGATGCTTGTTTACATTAGCACCTCCCCGTTCTTCCTCTCCGTGAGACGATCGTGGGGACCCGCGGTCGGACTCATGGAGCTTGCGACACATGATGGCAGTGCGGCAAATTCAAAGGGACATACAGGTACACCCATTTGCCTGTCCATGCCATTCTGCTGACGTACATTGGCGTGCGCCGGTCGCTATCTGGTTAAAACAACTTTTTTGCTAAAAATACACTTAAATCATTATTAGTGGAAACATACATGACAAAATTCCTGCTACATTTCTACTAAACATAAAAATTAAAAACTATATTGAGCTAATAAATAACAAATATTTGTACATTTTAAATTGAGCCTTTTTGTGAGATGGTGAAAACTAAAGGTGTCCAAAAATGTAAATAACCTCCTGGATTTTTTGAGTAAATTGTTTTTATCATTTTTCACTTGCGCTGGTTTACACTACAAAAACGCACTCCAGATCTGTCCCAAGATGTGTTTCTGCATGCACGCTTCACACACATGAAGCCCAGTGTGGTTTTTTTTTCTGCATCAAAAACACATAGAAAGTAGGTTATATGGTTTCCAATGGCATAGTTTACACCAGTGTGGTCAGTTCCAGGGTGTACCAGTTCGAGAACAAAATGTAGAACATGCTGCATTTTTCCTCCACTGGACTGTACTGGAACGCAGTGAAATGCACCGGAATGCACTGGAAAGCATCAAAAACGCACCGTAACGCTACAAAAATGTGTTAAGAACGTGCATGTAGAAACCCATCTGGAATGGATCTGGAGTGCATTTTTATGGTGTGTTTATGTACAGTTTTCAGAGTTTGTAAAAGACCCCCCAAACCATACAGTATATTTTCTGAAAGCACATGACCTATAGAATGAAAGAAAATGTGCTACTGATTTTTTAGGCCCTGCAAAAGTTGCGCAAATGTTTATCAAATTGCTACCTTTACTAAAAATACACTAGAACCATTATTAGTGGATACATACATGGCAAAATGTACAGCTTTCAGAGTTTGTAAAAGACCCATTCACATTTGGCATACTAAAGTGTATGCCCGTGGGGGGCTGCGTTTACTTGCATGGGGATGCCCTGGTGTTCTGTGCATCCCTATGCAGGCAGTCCTATTCAAGTTAATTGGGATGCAGCGGCTGCACAAATACATCCGCTGCTCCCAGTCTGACATCTGTGTGGGTGCACAACCCTGAACGCAGACAGTATGAGCTCAGGGACATGCACCCAGAACCATATGGATGTCATCGTTGATAGCAACGGCTCTGTTCGTGCAGTTGCTACATCCTAAATTACATGAATGGAACTGCCTGCACAGGGATGCACGGAACACCTATGCGGGCAGGGGCATACACTGTAGTATACCCTGTGTCAACAAGGCCTTTCTATGTTTTTTTTTTATTTGAATTTTTTTTTTTTTTTACAATGTTATTCTTTAACCACTTGCCAACCAGCCGCCATCATTATACTGCGGCAGGTTGGCACAGCTGCGTAAATCGCCATAGGTGTACGTCAGCTGCTCTAAGGGCAATAGGAGGCGCGCCGTCTGCCCGCGATCGCTCCACAGAGAGCCAGATTGGGGATCTGTCAATGTAAACAAACAGATCCCTGTTCTGACAGGAGAGGAGAGAGAGATCTGCTGTTCCTAGTGATCAGGAACAGCGATCTCTCTCTACTCCCAGTCAGTCCACTCCCCCCACATTTAGAAACACCTCCCTAGGGAACACATAACCCCTTGATCACCCCCTAGTGTTAACCCCTTTCCTGCCAGTGTCATTTATGCAGTAATCAGTGGCTATTTTTAGCACTGATCGCTGTATAAATGTCACTGGTCCCAAAAAAATGTCAAAAGTGTCCGATCTGTCCGCTGCAATGTTGCAGTCCCGCTAAAAATCGCTGATCTCCGCCATTACTAGTAAAAAAAATATTTTTAAATAAAAATGCCATAAATATATCCCCAATTTTGTAGACGCTATAACTTTTGCATGAACCAATATTGATTGGTTTGTGCAAAAGTTATAGCGTCTACAAAATAGGGGATATATTTATTGCATTTTCATTAAAAAAAAAACACAATGAGCGTATATTGATACGCTCATTGTGGTTTTTTTTTGTTTTTTTTACCAAAAATATAGCAGAATACATATTGGCCTAAACTGATGAAGAAATTTGTTTTTTAAATTTTTTTATTGGGATATCTATTATAGCAAAAAGTATTGTTTATAGCGCAAATAATAAAAACCACAGAGGTGATCAAATACCACCAAAAGAAAGCTCTATTTGTGGGAAAAAAAGGACATGACCGTGGAATTGTCAGTTAAAGCCACGCAGTGCTGTATCACCAAAATTTGGCCTGGTCATAAATCCTTCCAGGGCCAAAGTGGTTCATTTGTACATTTTTTAAAGGGGGGGTTGCTTTCTGAGACAGAGAAAGGAACTGAAGACAGTTCTTTTCTCTGCAGCCTGAGCTACACTGTACATGAATGAATAGGAGTCTGTGTAGAGACTCCTATTTAATAACCAATCTGCAGTAAAGTAAACACAGTTTTCTATACTTAAGTGATGAATGGACACAGGAGCGATCAGTACTGATGTCCATTCAAATAAAAGAAGGGGCTGGTAAACACATGTTTACCACCCACCACCACTTTTCATCCTGATGACAGCTTCCCTGTGTGTCCCATCAGAACCTGCAGCCTTATGGAGGGGACGGAGGGAGATCTGCCCAGCAGCATAGCATTGACAGATCAGGGGATCAGTGGGGAGGGGGGGGGGCGGCAGCCTTATGGAGGTTGGAGTAATGGGTGGGGGGAATGTAAACATTTAAAAAGCCCCTGTGGGTACCTACAAAGGATTGGGTCGGATTGGTGTGGGGGGATCAAAGCTGGAGATACAGGAAGCAGAGCAACAGCAGCGTTGGGGGGGGGGGGGGGGTTTGGATGGGCTTGTTGGCCACTAATCAGAGCTGTCTGTTTGTTCAGTTCTCTGAACAGAGCCGGAGGAGGAATGTCAGGTCCATATGGTGTACGGACCTGGCCAGCTAACAGCAGTGCTGTGGGTCTGTACGCTGTATGAACCTGGCAGCAAAAGGGTTAGTTCACCTTTACCAAAACACTGCCTAGGCAGATAAAGGGCATCTGTAGATAAGATAAAAAAGCTGTGCAGTTTTGACCAGAGTTGGATAATGCCGTTTCTATAGGTGTAGGCCATATACGTACCTCATGAAGCCTAAGGGCTCATTTACACTTGCTTCGGCTTCAACACACATTAATGGCTAGTTTACACTTGCTTCAAAACAAGGTTTCGGACAGACTTTGTTAAAGCTCTCTAAATGCTAGTCAAAGCCCCTGTCACTAAATAAAATGGTTAGCCTACAGTCCTGTTTACACCTGATTTTGCTTTTCTTTTCTTCGGGTTCGCTTCAAAAATTATACCCCATGTAGCTTTATTGCTGCTTCAAAGTTTCTTCAAAGCCACCATAGAGGTCTGTGGCAAAGCTCGCTTGAAGCCCCACCGAAGCCTCATCGAAGCCCCATGAAGCCTCACCGAAACCCCACCGAAGCTCCACCAAAGCCCCACCGAAGCACCAAGCAAAAGCAAAATGTAAACAGGACTGTAAGCTTTCATTTAGTGACAGGAGCTTTGACTGGCGTTCAGAGAGCTTTAACAAAGCGTGCCCAAAGCCATGTTTTAAAGCACGTGTAAACTAAGGTGACCAGATTTTTAAAATGAAATCCGGGGACATATTTTTTTTTTTTACTTGTAATGGCAGCAATCGACGACTCTTTGCCCGTCTCCGCCGCCGCTGCCCGCCTCACAGCCTGTCAAGTCTAAAGCCCCATACACACTATCAGATTTTCTGCTGATTTTTTCCTTCAGATTTACCAAAACCATATAATATGAGGTCAAACCTTAGGAGTTTCAATTTGTATGCAATTAGGCAGGCCCTTGCACTACATGGTTTTGATAAATCTAAAGACAAAAATCAACAGAAAATCTGATAGTGTGTATGGGGCTTTACTCTTCGGGCCCTGGCTACTACTGGGTGGGGAGCAGAGGAAGATCACTCCACCAGGGAAGGCAAGGAGATAAGCAGGCAGGCGGCTGGCTGGGACTTGAGCCAAGGCAGAAGAACATGTGAGTGAAGCTGAATGGGCATGCGCCCGAAACTGAAGAAATAGTCCCTCCGCTCCGACCAGCACATGATCAAAAAAGGGCACAGATAATGGAAAAAAAATAAACCTCCATAAGAATTTGAACAGCCCCTGTTCAAATTCAATCAGGGGACAAAACTGGGGACAGAGTTGGTCTGGGGACAGTGTCCTCAATCCGGGGACTGTCCCCAGAAACCGGGGATGTCTGGTCACCCTAGTGTAAACTAGCCCTAACTGTTAAAAACTCCTAGGACATTCCTAGGAGAGGCCTAGCTGTTAGGGCTCATTTACACTTGCTTCGGCTTCAATAACAGCTAGTTTACACTTGCTTTAAAACATGGCTTTGAACACGCTTTGTTAAAGCTCTCTGAATGCTAGTCAAAGCCTCTGTCACTAAATAAAATGGTTAGCTTACAGTCCTGTTTACACCTTGCTTTTGCTTTGGTTCAAAAATGATACCCCATGTAGCTTTAGTGGTGCTTCAAAGCGTCTTCAAAGACTCCATAGAAGTCTATGGCAAAGCCTGCTTGAAGCCCCACTGAAGCCCCACTGAAGCCCCACCAAAGCCTCATCGATGCCCAACAGAAGCCCCATCGAAGCTCCACCAAAGCCTCATCGAAGCCCCACAGAAGCCCAACCAAAGCCCCATCAAAACTCCACCAAAGCCCCATCGAAGGCCCCACCTAAGCCTCATCAAAGCCCCACCGAAGCCTCAAGCAAAAGCAAGGCGTAAACAGGACTGTAGGCTAACCATTTTATTTAGTGACAGGAGCTTTAAATGGCGTTGAGAGAGCTTTAACAAAGCGTGTTCGAAGCCTTGTTTTGAAGCAAGTGTAAATTAGCCCTTACTGTTCACAATCACAGGAGCGAGCTCTCAAATGCTAAGCTCAAAGCTACTGCATTTTGTAGAGAAAGTGCATGTGAGGAGGTTTGAATCAGAGAAAGAGCTCACTCCTGTAATGGTGAACACTAAGAGCTAGGTGTTTCTTAGTAACGTCCTTAGCAACACCCTTATGCCCCGTACACACGACACACACAAACATTGATCGGACATTCCGACAACAAAATCCTAGGATTTTTTCTGACGGATGTTGGCTCATACTTGTCTTGCATACACACAGTCACACAAAGTTGTCGGAAAATCCGATCGTTCTGAATGCGGTGACGTGAAACACGTACATCGGGACTATAAACGGGGCAGTAGCCAATAGCTTTCATCTCTTTATTTATTCTGAGCATGCGTGGCACTTTGTGCGTCGGATTTGTGTACACGGATTTTGTTGTCGGAAAATTTTATAGCCTGCTCTCAAACTTTGTGTGTTGGAAAATCCGATGGAAAATGTGTGATGGAGCCTACACACGGTCGTAATTTCCGACAAGGTCCTATCACTCATTTTCCGTCGGAAAATCCGACCGTGTGTACGGGGCATAAGAGTTTTCTAGTCAGGCTTCATGAGGTATGTAAATGGCCTACACCTATAGCAAGGGCTTTATTCAACTTTAGTCAGAGCTGCACAGCTTGTTTTTACCTACAGACACCCCTTATCTGCAAAGGCGGGTTTTTGGATAAGGTGAACTATGCCTTTATTGGTGTAAGCGCTACATGAACTATTGAGGCACGCAGGCGCCCGGTCTATGCTTTGGTGGGAAAGTAAATGGGTAGTTATATGTGTTTGGTCTGCTATGTGATGTCCATAAATTGAACTTTATTACTGGTTTGCTTTACAACATTTCAGTCACAGATAGGAACAGTGTAGTCTCGCGCAAGCCACACCCCCCTCCCAGTAATTTCCCCGCCCACGGTCTCCCTGTTTTTAGCAGTAGTGTTGAGAACGCGCAAACCACGCCCATTCACAGCGATTCCCCGCCCACGGCCTCCCAGTTCGCAGCACTAGCAAGGGGACGCGCAGACCACGCCCCTCCGCGGTGATATCTCCACCCACGGTGTCCCCGTTTCTCTCAGGCGGATGACGTATTCCCGTCACCTAATGGGGTGACAACGGCGCCGTCGCCCGCTCTCCCTCACGGACGGTTCTAGCTGCCCCGGGGCAGCTGAGGAAGCCTTTCTAAAATGCGGTAAAGGCGAAGTAAAACCGGGACAGGAAGGAGCGAGACGCAGCGAAAGAGAGAGGAAGGCCGTGCACGCGCGCGCCTCGTGTGCTTTCGCCTAGCGTGCCCGCGCACGTCGGTGCGTCAAGTGTGTCGGAGAGTCCCCTGGACTAGGGAGAGGAGGAGGTTTCGGGAGCCATGGCGACCAACATAGAGCAGATCTTCCGCTCCTTCGTGGTGAATAAATTCAAGGAGATCCAGGAGGAGGGAAAGCTTACCAGGTGAGCGGGAGGCCGGTGCGGCGGCGATGGAGGGGTGAAGGGGAGGGTACGCTACACCGAGGCCTGGCTTGCGGCCTACCCGGGGTTATCGGGTTGCTGTGTGGCCTGCAGGGGGGTAGGCAGGCCTCGGTGGAGGCGGGGATGTCGGTCGGAGCAGGCCCCGGCCTACCCTCCCCCTCTGGGCTCATGTGGTCTGTGTTTTATTTATAGAAATCTAACAATAAAGGTGTAAACCTCATAGAGAGAGCGTTCTCTACAGGCTCAGGGAGGAAGTGCACAGCCACAACATTCCATGGTGCTCTGACCTCATCAGATCTATGTCATGGTTACTACATCCTGCCTTGTGTCACCCCCCAGGATCGTGTTTTTACGCTTTTATTTACAATTTTACCTCCCCCTGTTCACACCAATGCGATTTGATGCGAGACATGACGCCGTTGCAACGCACGACCGCACTAAACATGAAGAATCCCGTCATTTCCGTTATTGGGGTTCCTTTACACTTGTGGTCGGGGGGGCAGTAAAACTCTGCAAGTGAGCCCCAGTTTTACCGCTTCCTCTTAACCTGTTAACAACTGCGCTGTAGTCCCATGATGGCCACAGATTGTAGGGAGGTGCCATGGCTTCCTGCGCGTCCCCTATAGGGTGCATCGGCAGTGATCTGTGTTCAGGGTAAAGAGCCAATCACAGGAGCTCTTTACCATGTTACCAGCTGTGTCCAATCATGGTGTGAACAAGATTTGCCGGTTATCGGCTATCCTCTTCCCACGCTGTCCGCACGTGAGGAGAGCCGATAAGCGGCAATCAACACAGAGGACATCTACGCTGATAATCAGGGCAGCCTAATCAGGGCTGTCAATCAGTGCCCACCAATGTGGCCTAATGAGGGATGCCAATCAGTGCCCACTAATGCGGACTAATCAGGGTTGCCAATCAGTGCCCACTGGTGGTGCCCATCCGTGCATCCCAATCGGTGCCCACCCGTGCATCCCAATCGGTGCCCACCCGTGCAGCCCAATCGGTGAAGAAGAAAAATTTTATTTACAAAATTTTATAACCGAAACTAAGAACTTCTTTTTTTTCAAAATGTTTGTTCTCTTTTATTTTTTGCTAAGCTAAAGAAAAAAAAAACTCCATCTGTCTGAAAATAATAAATTATACAAAGTCCATGAGTACGGTGTTGAATGACAATTGCACGGTCACGCAGCACTGAAAGCTGAATATTGGCCTTGGCAGGAAGGGGGGTGAAAGTTCCCGGTAGGCAAGTGGTTAAATTGTACGTTATCCCAGACTTTCATATTCCTGACATGTGGCTGCTGCACCATGTACTTGTATGTAAAGTATCCCGTTCTCTTTGTATTGCTTTCTTTGTGTGAAATCCCTGGTGATCCTACCAGTCCCTCTGCTTTCCTATTGCAAACTGATCACACTAGGCATGAGAGCCCAAGCCCATCCCAGCGTGGTCAGTTTTCTAATTTGTTTTACTAGAGAGCACAGCCTGTCTGTCCTACAGAGGTCAGACTTGTGCTGACCTACTTCTCACTCCTTACAGGGAAGATCAGTGTACGTCTGTTTCTCTGACTCCCGCTGACACTCCCCTCCTGCAGTCTCCACCTCCAGCATTCTAAGCAGCTGAGAACAGAGGTCGTGTGATCACTTTTATAAAAGCTTTTTTTTATTTATTTCATTTTTTTTTATTATAATGTGTTGAACCACTTGGCCTCAGGTTTTATCCCTTTTATGACCAGAGCGTTTTTTTGCTGTTCAGCACTGCACTACTTTAACTCGCAATTGCTCATCATGCAACACTGTGCGCAAATGAAATTTATATCTTTTGTTTCACAAACGCTGCTTTCTTTCGGTGGTATTTGCTCACCGCTGGGTTTTTTATTTCTTATTCTATAAATGAAAAAAAGCCAAAAATGTTGAAACAAAATCTACTTTCTGTTATAAAATATATCCAACAACATAGATATTTCTTAGGCCAAAATGTATTCTTCTACATAACACTGTTTTTGGCAACACAGGTATAGTTCTGATTAAGATACTAATCCACACACTATACTACTTATGGCGGTGATCAGCGACTTATAGTGTGATTGTGATAGTGTGATGGACAATCTGCCACTAACTGACACTGGCTGGGTGGGACACTGACAGTGATGTCACTAATACAGTTATCAGTGAGAATACTGTACTAATGGCACTGGCTGGGAAGGGGTTAACATCAAGTGAATACCTGTGTGCCTAACAAGTGTATTGTGTGCTGCTTTTAATAACAGATCTGTCTGCTTTTTCTCCCTGAGCTTAGTTTATTTCAGGGATTAGATGCAGGCAGATTGCTGAGTTCTGTGTGTTTGTCAACACAGAACTCTGTGCTGTGATTGGACACAGCTGATCAGCAGGTTGCAGCCAAAGTCATTGGCTGAAATTTGCTGACAAATTTTAGCCAAAGTCATTGGCTGAAATTTGCTGACAAATTTTTGCTGTGTCCAATCACAGCACGGGTTAGTAGGTATTGTGCGCATACACACCACCAAACCAGAAAGTACACCGCGACATACGGGTACGTTGCAGTGCCTGGCTATGCCGCCAGCTCACAGTATATCTACTGTGAGCGGGCGCCAGGCAGAGATAGATAGTGACAGACAGCCCCTGTCAGTGATGGATGGGGTGTATCTGGCACGCAGGATTTTGAGGTTCTTAAGATAAATGAGTGACAGTGAAAAGTCTGTAGGCAGGACTGGCCACACCTTGCCGTGATACCCGGAAGTAACCCCCCGGGGAGATGTCGGCTGCCGGAGCGGTGAACGATGACCTCTGCGGGGGCTTCGATCTCAGGTAAGTCATAATGAGCTAATATGCTATGCATACTAGCTCATTATGCCTTTGCCTTGCAGGTTTTTACTTTTTGGAATTTTTTCAACAGGCTTACAACCACTTTAAAGGGGAGATATGATGGGTCAATGCCCCCCCCTCCCCCCAACAGGCTGATGAAATATATAAAAACAAAACAAAAAAAAAAAACACACTGACACCGTCCACTCCAACGCCCCTGACACTTGTGCCACTTAATAAGTATCGGTACTTGTACTCAGTCTTGAATAAAAGTGGTAAAAAAAAGCCTTGCATTTCTATTTTAAACTGAATGGGTTTTTTTTCCAATTTGTGACGCAACTGCCTACCATGAATACGTTTTTGGTGCGCTGGGGGTCAAAGCAGGCGGGGAGTAGATGTCATAAGGCACCTCACCACCTTTAAAAACCGCAACCAAGAATCGTTTACAAAGTGATAACACTAGTCTAAATGAGCCTTTGTTCACTTGTTTTTTGCCTCGTGGACTTAATGGGAGCATCTAAAAAATGTCTAATGACAAAATGTAACGTGCTAAACTCAAAAACAAAAATGTAACATTGTGCAGTTTACTAATCCTTAAAGCGAGGGTCCACCCACACCGCCAAAAAAAATAAATATTAAAAGCCAGCAGCTACAAATACTGCAGCTGCTGACTTTTAATACATGGCCACTTACCTGTCCCAGGGTCCAGCGATGTCGGCAGGCGACGCCGAGAACCCGCTCGGTTCTCGGCAGCTGCCACCGCCATCCTAGGTGAGGGAATCAGGAAGTGAAGCGTTGCGGCTTCACTTCCCGGTTCCCTACTGTGCATGCGCGAGTCGTGCTGCGCGTCCCAAGTGGTCTCGCTCTCTCCTGGGAGCTGTGTGTTTCCCAGGAGACAGCGCGGTGGGGATGGGAAGAGGCATAGACTCCCATGGGAGTCTATGCCGGAAGTGGGTGCAAATACCTGTCTTAGACAGGTATCTGCACCCCCCTCCCCCCTGAAAGGTGCCAAATGTGACACCGGAGGGGGGGAGGGTTCCGAAAAGCGGAAGTTCCATTTTTGTGTGGAACTCCGCTTTAAAGTGATTGTAAAAGTTTATTTTACAAAAAAAGAAAAAAGTTATACTTCTCTGCTCTGTCAAGTGTTTTGCGCAGAGTGGCCCCGATCCTCCTTTTCTGGGGTGTCCCGGCATGGCTCCTTCTCTTCAGCGGGTGTCCCCACGGAGAGATGCTTTCCATGGGGGCATTCATGTGGGTGCGCCCCTGAGTCCTGCTGCTGCGTACATTGACATGGACAGCAGGACCCGCCCCGTGTCACTGGATTTGATTGACAGCAGCGGGAACCAAATGCTCCTACTGCTATCGATCTTTCCATTATGGACCCGAGACATGGGCTGGAGCTGCTGGGCTCGTGCTCGTCACTGGAACGATCAGGTTCAGGGGGCACACGCGAGGGGTAAGCAATTTTTTTGAGCTATTTGTCAGGGTAACAGCTAGTGTTGGTGCTTCAATCATCCCGGCACCATGGTTGGTAGGGTGTTACAATGATTGAAGCCCATTATTTCTATCATTGCTTTGTAATATAAAAAGAAATAGTTCAACTCATCATAATGCAGAATCAGTGGGAGCCTGAAGCTTGTCACTTGCCATGGTGCTTGCCACGCTGCCTGCTAGCAGAAAGGGGATTGCCAAAGTTACCTGTCTGCCACCTAAAAAATAGTAGTTTGTGACTAATTATTTACATGTAAAATCTAGTGCAGTGCATGGTATGTTTTCTTTTAGTAACTCAACCCCATTGTGTCCTTGGTGTAGCATTGTTTACTTGGGTTGATTTACTTAAAGTGGTTAAGGCAGAAGGTTCTTTATCTTAATTCATTCTATGCATTAGGATTAAAAAAAAACACCTGTGCGCAGCATTTCCCCACTGAGCCCCGTCTTGCTCCAGCGATGTTGCACGAGAGACTTAGATGTCCATACTCTCCCTCCTCGTTGGTGAGACAGCAGTGATGCGCCATTGGCTCCCGCTGCTGTTAGTGAGCCAATGAGGAGAGAAAGGGGGCGGGGCCAGGTTGCGACTCTGTGTCTAAATGGACACGCGGAGATGCGTCTCGGGTGCCCCTATAGCAAGCTGCTTGCACTTGACTGGAGGGAGGGGCCAGGAGTGCCGAAGAGGGACCTGAGAAGGATCTGAGCTGCTCTGTGCAAAACCATTGCACAGAGCAGGTTAGTATAACATGCTTGTTATTTTTAAAGGATTTTACTTTAGTATCACTTGAAAGGCAAAGACTGCTCAGTTTGCAAGGGAATTTCCCTCAGAGCTTAATGAATGAGGTGGAGCTCTGCTGATTACCATCATCCAATCGTGTGCATACAGAAGTGCCTTTTTATTTTCCTTGCATATTCTTAGCAAACTGAAACCTCAACCTTCATTGAGCTCTGAGGCAAATGCTCTTGCAAAGTGACGTCCCCCTGTATTTATGATGGAGCAGCATTGTCACTTTAGACTGCTCTCCTAATTTTGACTACAAGCACGTCCCCTCTCCTCGTCTCCATTACATAATGTAGATTAGGGAATGGGGGGGGAGTGCAGTTTATGGAAGAGTAATGGGAAAGCCGATAACGTTGTTTGAGATTTCAGCTCACAGGAAATCACAAACACTGTATCAACCAGTATCAGGGTCAACAGGTGTTACAGAAAAATGTGTTAAAATGTAAAATGAAAACTAATGCAGACACCATTGGACTTGTAAGCTGCAATATACTACATTTTTTGTTCTGAGGTTTAAATATTCTTTAGTGGTTCAAGCACATGGGTGTACAGTTTGCTGCGTTCATATCCATAACCTATTTATAGATCTGAACACATCAGTATTGTTATGGGTCCATAAACAGCTTGGATTTTTGGTCTGCAGCCTGCTGGTTGCAGGAAAAAAAAATCGCTTCATTTCCCCCCATCAACAGAGTCTGTGTTGATGGGGGAATCCCTCCTGCAGCCGTATTTTGTTCTGCCTGCGGGGAGCCATCCTGCCAGCAGAACACAATGATTTCTGATCGCTGCCGACAATAGACACATGTAAAAAATCCAATAGGCTAGTTGTAACTAAGTCAATTTAAAGATTGACTTGGTTACAACCACCCTGCCCATAGATGGATCGAACTTCGTCCGGTCCCTAATGAACCAGCCAAGATTTGATCCTTCTATGGCCACCTTGAAGCTAAACTAGAAAAATCTGCACTTACATTATCCTTGTAAGCATGTAAACATTGTGCTAAAGTTCACATGTGTGCAGCATGGATGGGTCCTATACATCAGTTGCTGCTCAGTTTTTTTTGTAAATATCAGTAATGGGTAATCCATTACAGTGACTGAAGCAGAGGTTATTCTGAGTCGCCGCTGCTGATTACACACTTATGTTTACATGTTGAGCCTGACTGAGTGATTCATGCAACGCAGGTGCAGAGTGGCCTTGGCCTTAAGTCATTCAGAATAACTGAAGAGCAGTGTTAGGCCCCTTTCACACGATCGGACCGTTCAGATCCGCCTGTCAGTTTTGACGGCGGACCTGAACGGGCGATCCATGTTAGCCTATGGACCGTCGGATGTCAGCGGAGACATGTCCGCTGACATCCGACCCCGTCCGATCCGCCAAAAGCAGACGTATGGGCTCCACGTCCAGATCCGTCGCTGGCGGATCGGATCGGGTGAGATCTGACGAAAACGGACACGCTGTCCGTTTTCGTCCGATCCCTCCATAGGCGGCAGCGGCGCCTGACAAGCCCCTCCCCGCTCAGTGAGCAGAGAGGGACCTGTCATCCGCCGGCTCAGCGGAGATCAACGGACAGATCTCCCGCTGAGCCGGCGGACCGAGGCGGGCTCCGTAGAAACGGAGCCCGCCTCGTGTGAAAGGGGCCTTAATTTCGTTGACTAAAATATTTTTGTCAACTAAATTAAAAATATTTTAGTCGGCTAAAATACAACTAAAATGAAAACGATTGACATGACTAAAATGCGACTAAAGCTAAAATGGCATTTTAGTCAAAAGACTATGACTAAAACTGAATTGAAATTTGATGTCAAAATTAACTCTGCACTACCACATATAAATGTAGGGGGTCATCTATTAAGATACTAAAAGAGAGAAAAAAAAAAAAAGTATTTTTAAAAAAAAATTTCATAATATTTAATGTTGGTAATATATTCATGTAATATGTGCAAGGACATTACAGCCAATAAAGTTTTTTGGGCTTTTTATATTTTCAAGTAGTACTTTTGCTTAATAAACAAACAAACAAAAATATTGCTTTTTGATATGTATATAGACGTTCTATATTGCAACTGCTAAATCTGTGTCTGTAGTGCATTTTCAAACCTAAATACCATAAATAATGTTATTCGATTTTTACTCTAGGCGTATATAATGACTTTGGAAATTCTAAAGAAATGCTTAAATAATGCATTACAATTTACTTTAAACCTATTCGGTTTTAGTCGACTAAAATGTACTGGAGGTTTTGGTAGATTAACCACTTGCCGCCCGCCATATAGCAGAATGACGGCGGCAAAGTGGTTTCAATACTCTGACTGGGCGTCATATGACATCCTCAGGATATTGAGCCGCTGCGCGCCGATCCAGGTAAAGAGTCTCTGACGGAGACTTTTTACCACGTGATCAGCCGTGTCCAATCATGGCTGATCACGATGTAAATAGGAAGAGCCGGTGATCGGCTTTTCCTCACTCGCGTCTAACAGACGCGAGTAGAGGAGAGCCGATCGGCTGCTTTCCTGATGGGGGGGGTCTGTGCTGATTATTTATCAGCACAGCCCCCCTCGGATCCTACCCGGGACCACCAGGAAAGCCGCCCAGGACCACCAGGGAAACCAGCCACATTGGACCACCAGGTATGCCCCCTAGACCCCCAGGGAAAAACTAATCAGTGCAAAGGCAGCTGCCAATCAGTGCCCACTCCAATGCCTACCACTGCCAGTGCCGCCTATCGCTGCCGCCTATCGGTGCCACCCATAAGAACCCATCTTTGCAGCCTATCAGTGCTCACCAGTGCCACTCATGAATGCCCATCAGTGCCCATCGTCAGTGCCCGCTCATTGGTGCCACCTCATCGGTGCCGCTTTATCAGTGCCCATCAGTGAAAGAGAAAACTTACTTATTTACAAAATTTTTAAACAAAAGCAAAACTTTTATTTTTTTCAAAATTTTCGGTCTTTTTTTATTTGTTTTACAAAAAATAAAAACCGCAGAGGTGATCAAATACCACCAAAAGAAAGCTCTATTTGTGGGAACAAAATGATAAAAATTTAGTTTGGGTACAGTGATGGATGGCCGCGCAATTGTCATTCAAACTGCAACAGCACTGAAAGCTGAAAATTGGTCTGGGCAGGAAGGTGTATAAGTGCCCTGTATTGAAGTGGTTAAAATACGACTAAGTTAAAATGGCATTTTAGTCAAAAGACTAAATCGAAATTTGATGTCAAAATTAACATTGCTGAAGAGGGGTCATCCTGTGCCCACCACCACGTTAATGACTTATTTAGGGCCGACAGGTAAACTGTGCAAATCAGTGGTGGTTGCGCAGAATGTACGTTAATAAGGAAATAAACACTTATATCTGTCTGAGTTGAAATGCAGTACGGAGCGGACCACTTTTTTTTGTGTGCATTAGGCCTACAGCTTAAAGAGGAAGTAAACCCTGAAGTGTTTTACTTCATCTTTTGTTCCCCTCAAAGTAAAAGCCTAAGGGCCCTTTCACACGGGGGTAGCGTTGGCGGTAAAGTGCCGCTATTGTAAGCGGCGCTTTACCGTACCCCCCGCTAGCGGCAGAGAAAGGGTTAAAAACCACCACAAAGCGCCTCTGCAGATTTCAATGAGCATGAGCCGTGAAGGAGCGGTATATACTCTGCTCCTTCACCGCTCCAAAGATGCTGCTAGCAGGACTTTTTTTACCGTCCTGCTAGCGCACCGCTCCAGTGTGAAAGCCCTCTGGGCTTTCACACTGGAGACAAAGCAGCGGCACTTTCGGGTCGGTTTGCAGTCGCTGCTATTAGCGCAATAGCGCCTGCAAACCGCCCCAGTGTGAAAGGGCCCTATTGGGCTAGTATGTATGGAATACTAGCCATTATATGCCACTTACCTGCAAACAAAGCCTGCCATGTTCCTGCTGGTGGCCGCACCCATCTTCACCCCTCTTCCTTCTGGGGTCGTCGACTCCGACTCTGTGACTGGCCAGAGTCGCGTGACGTCACTCCCACCCATGCATGCATGAGCCACCAGTCACAGCAAGGGCCTTTTATAAAAAGGCGCGATCGTGCCCTTTCTTCAGTGTGCATGGGCTGATGATGTCGGCGCAAGCGTATATGGTAAATATCTCCTAAACTGTGCAGGTTTGGGGGATATTTCCAGTACCTACAGGTAAGACTTATTATATACTTTCCTGTAGATAAAAGTGGTGTAACTAGGTTTACAACCACTTTAAATAGATTGTAAAGTCTAGTTTAAAGAAAACAAAACAAAACAAAAAAATGTTGTACTTGCATCTGTGCAGTTGGTTTTGCACAGTGCAGCCCGGATCCCCCTCTTCTTGGGTCTCTTTGCTGCTCCTGGCACCTCCCTCCTTTCAAGTGCCCCCACAGCAAACCGCTTCCTATGGGGGCACTAGAGCCGAGTCACAGCTCCGTGTGTCTATTCAGACACTGAGCCCTGACCCATCCCCGCCCCCTCTCTCCCCCCTGATTGGCTGACTAACTTTGACAGCCATGGGAGTCGATGGTGCTGCTGCTGGGTCTAAGCCAATCAGGAGGAGTGTCCCGGACGGCTTAGACGTTTGTGGACATCGCTGGAGAGAGATGGGGCTCAGTTAAGTAATTAGGGGGTGCTGGGGAGGCTGCTACACACAAGGTTTTTTTTTTTTTAAAATCTTAATGCATAGAATGCATTAAAGTGGATGTAAACCCCAATTTTTTTTTTTTTTATGTCATAATGTAGAGTATAAGATTTCCTTTCATTTGAGCCCAGTCTTGCCACAAAGAGTTAATCCATCTCTGAGCAATCCTCTTTTATTGTTCAGTGAGATAAATCTTGACAAACAGAGAAAAACTTTGTCAAATCCTCCCCCTTGCTGTGAGTGACAGGTGATTTACATATCTTGTGCACTAGCCTAAGACATGCATTATTTTTTAATCCCCCCCCCCCCCCACTTCTTTCTTCAGCAGCTCTGCAAGGATTGGCTGTTCCACACCTCAGCATGATTTGGCATGCTGAAGTCATGTGGTTACTTTCCTGTCTTTTCACTGGATGTTAGAGATCATAGTAGAATTTCAGTGTAAGAAATACACAGGAGAAAATGCATATTGACAAGTGGAGTGTAGAGGTGGGCGGGGAGTCTACTGACATCACGACTCCACCCACTGAGCTCCAGACAACAGACCCGCCCACAGAATCGGCAGTTTTTCGGCTCTCATAACAGACAGAGGGGAGACATTTGACAGGTAAAGATACATGCAGGAGGCATCTATATCCTTATACAGTAGATAACCCCTATGGCAGTAGTTTGGAAAGGATGACATTGGGTTTACAGCCACTTTAAGATAAACCTTCTGCCTTTACAACTCCTTTAAAAAAGGGTTTGTTTTCTTTTTTCCTCCTCATGCACAAAGAATGTTTTTACAGCTGCTGTTTTTGGCTTCAGGCGTTTTTTCTGCAGCCAGTAAACTCCCCAGCATGTTATCCTATGTATCCATGCACACACAGGCTTTTATCAGCAGTTTTTGGCAGGGGCATTTTCTGGCTGGAAAACTAGTGGGTTTGAAGAGGGTTTTTTAGCTGTAAAAAATGTGGCTATTCGACGTTTAGGAGCGTTTTGGAGCCATAAGCTTTTGTGGGAGTATAGTTTTGCTAAAAAATGTTAACGCCTAAAAATTCTAATGAAAAAACGCTGCAAAACTCACGTTTTTAACGCAGCATGCTAAAGCTACTGCCGTTTTTATAACGTCCAGTGTGCAGGCTGTCTTTTAACCACATGCCGACCAGCGCATGACAATGTACGTCAGGACAATGGCATGGCTGGGCAAATGGGTGTACACGTACGTCTTTGAAATTGCGGCATTGTGGGCACACGCGCCAGTCGCTCACTCTGTGACCGTGCCAGCGAATTCGACGTCCACTGGGGCCCGCAATCGTTTCACGAAGCGGCAGAAAATCATCATTGCCTAAATATAATTCACTCAGGCTTGTCTAGCCCACAGAGAATCAGAAAACATGAAGTTCAATTTCTTTGATTCCTTGATTCGCATGATTCTCCATGGATCAGATAGATCTGCGTAGATATAATTCAGTCAAGTTGAACAAAAATATATGATTTGCTGATTCTCCTGTTATTTGAATAAATGCAGAAATGTAAAAACCGTGTTGAAAGAACACATTAATTGCTTGTTGAGATGGCAATCTGGGGTGGCTGCTGCAGGACATTCACACAAGTGTGTTTGAACAGCTGCAGCCAGCAGACTGTACAAATCAATGACAGGTGCCACTGCTGTTCTCATGTAACTGCTTATCCCTGAGGTTTTTTTATGCCATTAGTGTTTCTGACTGGCCCTGGGTGCGAACAGTTTGCACCCAGCTACCTGTTTTCTGGCCAAACATGAACTGACTGCAATGAATAGACTAGTTTTTATGCACTTATTTCATAATTGCTGCTACTTCCAGGGTTCGCATTTAGCCGTTTCAGAATGCTCGTCTAAATGAACCCTATAGTAGGTGTAACCCAAATAACAGTTAGTTAGTAGTTAGTTTAGAGCGATTCTAAAGGCTGAAGGTTTTTTACCTTCATGCTTCTTCTATGCATGAAGGTAAAAAACCTGTGTGCAGCGCCCTCCCAATCCTAACCTGAGCCCCTCCGATCCAGCGACGTTCACTATAGTTGTAAAGAGTAGTGAAGGGGCACTAGTGATAAAGTGATGTGAACACAATAACATCGTATAATAACTAATCAATTTCATGTACAATTGTAAAGTGCAACATGCTCAATATTGATGTGAATAAAGTTAGATAATGAAACAGTCCTTTGTAAAGTCCATAAATTGTTTAATGATGAGTTTTGCCAAAGTGACATTTTAGTTATTATATGATGTTATTGTGTTCACATCACTTTACCACTAGCATCCCCTCACTACTGTTTACAAATATTTAAATTAGCATGTCTACACTTTAAGGGGAGCAGCTGTACCAGTTGTTATATTTATACTAGAGCTGCGCGATTCTGGTCAAAATGAGAATCACAATTTTTTTTTTAGAATAAAGATCACGATTCTCGCGGCGTAAAATCTTTCACATTATACAACAAAAAATTGTTTAACTTTACTGGTTAGTTTTTTTTTTTTTTTTTTTTTTTTTAATTTGTTAAAGTAATTTTTTCCATAAAAATTGCATTTGAAAGGCTGCTGCACAAATACAGTGTGACATAAAATATTGCAGCAACCGCCATTTTATTCTCTAGGGTCTCTACTAAAAAAAGAGAAAGTATTAATATTATAAATAAAATGTATGTTCTAAGTAATTTTCTAGCAAAAAAAAATATTTTAACTTGAAACCAACAAATGGCAGAAAAAGGTTTAGTGTTTAGGTGGTTAAACTTTCCTCATTTACACACTGAAGTCTATTCCTTTGACAAATTGTTACAATGTTTAGACTTCGTTCCATAAAAAGATGTTGTGATACTTGGCAGACTGCCCATTTTTTTTTCTTCCCTTTTGAGGGCTGTGGCTTCAGCAGAGCATAGAGAATTCTCTGCATAGAAAGATTCCGGAAATACATTGGTCAGGATCGAAACAGGGAAAAAATCGCGATAATGATTCTTGGCTATTAATCGTGCAACTCTAATTTATACACTCAGTTTGTTGGCGCAAGGTTTTTTCAATATTCACGATAGCCTTGGCTGGATACTGGCTGTTGGCTCCTACTGCTGTCAATCAAAGCCAGTAAGCCAGTGAGGAGGGGGCGGGGCCCAGCTGCAGTTATTTGTGTGTCTTATGGAGGCATAGAGCAGCAGCTTGGGAGCAAGCGTGTAGCGGTGCCCCCATTGTAAGCAGCTTTCTCTGTGGGCACTGCTTGAGGGGGAGGAGCCAGGAGCACCAGCAAGGGACCCGAAAAGAGGATCGGGCTGTTCTGTGCAAAACCACTACACAGAGCAGGTAAGTATAACATCTTTGTTATTTTAGAAAACAAAACAAAGCCTTACGGTGACCCTTTCACTTACGGTGATCAATTTTACCCAGTAGGTGACTTATACAAGAATTATTAACATGCCTAATATGGAACCTCACTTTCTCAATCAACATTGACTATTTTTAATGTTTATGGTGTTTATTAGTAAACAGATAGGAAAGTATGTTAATTACTTTTTTTTTTTTATATCTCTTCAGTTACTTCCTGGTTTCTAGCCTAGGCAAATTATGTCATACATTCCAGAAGTCTGAAGGAGAGGAGGGGTTTTCTCAGCCAAGCACACCTTCTTGCCTGCTTGCTTGAGCTAAGGAAAGATGGATTCCAGGGAGTAAATGCTACATGAATCTGCCCCTTACTTAAGATGGCCACATTTAGAAATACTAGAGGTTTTCAAAGTGATTTCTCTGAAAAATAAATCACGGAGCCATGGCTGGATGGGCGAGTTTGCTTTGAATATTAAAAATGAATTAAAATAGCGTGTTTGGTTTGTGATGCTCAGATGCAGTGTCCTTCCGCTTTAACTGTTCCGTCTATAGAAAAACCACCACATTTCTGGTGAGTTGAATGCTTGTTCTACCTGCTGGTCATTTTGATTCCTCCCACTGGCTTGCACGTTCAGTGGTGACTTATGAGCCACCAGATGGAATGTATTCTATATGTGAAAATGTATACTTGCAGTGGCTGGGGGACAGATGTGGCAGCTTTTTAATTCATGGGCTGCTAGTTTTTCATTGACGCTTTTTACTAGTCACTAGGGTAAAGGTGACCCTGTAAAGCACTGTGAAGTCTTGAAGCGGAACTTCACCCTAAAGGGGAATTTCAGCTTTATGCCCTCTTCCTCTTCAATTTTTTTTTTATGCTCTTGTTTTGGGGGATGCGGGGCGGTTACCTGGTTTTTACTGGAACCCGCTCCCTCTTCTGATAGGATCGCAGCAGCGATCCACTGGAAGTTCTCCTAATGCCCCTATCCCCTGGCCGCACCCTTCTTGGATACGTACCATTCACAAAGCACAATGCAGCAGTGTTTGCTGCCGACGACATCAAACCCCCCCCCCCCACACCCCCCGGAAAAGCTTAAGAATCGCTTTAAGGCCATGTACACACGGGCAGACTTTTCGACTGGACTTGTCCGACAGACTTTCCAGCGGACTTTTGACGGACTTCACGACGGACTGTTTAACGAACGGACTTGCCTACACACGTTCACACAAAAGTCCGATGGATTCGTACCTGATGACGTACACCTGACTAAAATAAGGAAGTTGATAGCCAGTTGCCAATAGCTGCCCTAGCGTCGGTTTTTGTCCATCGGACTAGCACACAGACGAGCAGATTTCTGGGTCCGGCGGAGTTACGACGTAAAGATTTGAAGTAGGGCTGCAACTAACGATTATTTTCATAATCGATTAGTTGGCCGATTATTGTTTCGATTAATCAGTTAATAACCTTAAGTGTGGGGTTTTTTAAAAAAAGGCAATTTATTCTTAAATGTCTCTATGCAGTGGTAAATATAAATAACCAACTATATGATCAGGGAGAAAAATCTCGAATCCGTTCTGAGAATAACAGACAGAAGAGACTGAAGAGATTTACTGTATATACCATGAGAAGGTATATACTGTATATACTATTAGAGGACATACACTGTATATACTATTAGAGGAGAGATATACTGTATGTACTATTAGAGGAGAGATATACTGTATGTACTATTAGAGGAGAGATATACTGTATGTACTATTAGAGGAGAGATATACTGTATGTACTATTAGAGGAGAGATATACTGTATGTACTATTAGAGGAGAGATATACTGTATGTACTATTAAAGGGTGAATCTGGAATATATCATCAGACTCAGATCAATTTTTTTTATTTAAAAAACGTCTTCCTTCAAAAAAAGTCATTTTAAGAAAGTTCGTTCGATTTTCTGATCATTAATGGGGTCAAACTGACGTTCATTTTCAACCACAGTGATGGGAAAATTTAGAAATAATGGAAAACTTCTCGGTCAAAGGAATTTTCAGACAGTGTATGTGGTTTTCTTTCAGAAATTACATTCATTTTAATAACAAATGAAAATTTTAAACAACATTCTTTCATTCAGCGAATGTACAAAGATTTTTTGTCTAAATATTCTTGTCTGAAAATTGATCGGTGTGGCCAGCATAAGGCTCGATACACACCTATGCAGTTTGCTTTTTATGTATTTCTGCAGTGCTTTTTGCTGTGCGTTTTTGATTTTTGCACACGTAATTTTGTTGCGATTTGCGTTTTTGCTTTTTTTTTGGCCAATTTGTTGTTGATTAAAAAATACAAATTGCTGCAAAAACGCATTACATGCATTTCTGCAGCTTCTCCATTGAAGTATATTGAACAAAAAAGCACCGTTTTGCTTTAAAAAAAAAAAGTCCCTGACCCAGCTGAAAAAAGCATAGTGAACGTGTCCAATAGGAAACCATATAAATGAACTGTAGTGCGTTTCTGCAAAAAACACCAAAAAAACCACATAGATGTGATGCAGGTCTAAGACGTTTAGTAACATAATGGGGTTAAAAAAGCTAAAATTAGCCCTTTATAGTACAAAAAAAGAAGATAGTCACTACTGTAAGGGGTTCTTTTTTTACTATAGAACTGTGAAAATAATATTTACAGTAGTGATTATTTGCTCTTTCTGTACTATAAAGGGCTCATTTAAAAAAATTTTTAACCCCATTATGTTACTGCCCGATTAATCGATTATGAAAATAGTAATCGATTAATTTCATAATCGATTAGTTGTCGATTAATCGATTAGTTGTTTCAGCCCTAATTTGAAGCATGTTCCAAATCTAAAGTCCGTCAGATTTGCGACTGGAAAAGTCCGCTGAAGGTCCGGTGAAGCCCACACACGATCGGATTGTCTGTACGGATTTGGTTTGTCAGACAAGTCCGGTCGAAAAGTCCGACTGTGTGTATGCTGCATAACAGTTGCCCCCTTTTTTTTTTTTTTTATGCATTTCTTTGCTTTGCTGCAACCTAGTGCTTCTGTATTCCTTTAGAAGGCTCTGCATGCATTCCAGCAATGCTGCATGCCCTTTTCCACAGCGTGTTTCCTGTGACAACAGTGGACCTGGCCTGCATTATATTATGTATGTTGTCTTCTGTAGAAATCTGTGTGGTATGATAAAATACGGTGCAGTTGGAACAGCGCTGTAATCTAGAACATACCCAATAATGCACGATCACTAGGTATTATTTTCATGAAATCTGTATATTTAAAATATTGAAAATAACTGCATATGTGGTGGAATGGGATATAAAGTAAATATCTTCATATTTGGCAAAAAAATTACTTAAACCCCTGGGAAATTCTATATTTTCTGAAAGCAGAGGCTCTGTAGAATAAGATTATAGTTGCACATTTTTATTTCACCTATTTGTGCAATTTTTTATTAAAAGCAAATTTTGAGGAAAAAATATAAAATTAATGTTCATGAAAACACACGTAATATAATACTAATTGTTTGGTAAAATATAAAAGATGAGGAAATAGAGTAAATAGATACCAAACATGCTAAGTCTTAAATACTTCCGGACCGCCCGCCGTCGTTATACGTTGACTGTTTGAAGAGGGGTATCGTTGTTATGGCAGCAGCTAGCTGCCATAACCCCGGTATCCTCTTCTTCAGCGGGCAGTCTGCTTTCAGATAAAAGTGGTCTCTGCGGTGGATTCGTTGCAAGATTACTTTTATCGGCGGTGGGAGAGGGTCGCCCCCCGCCGCTCTCCGGTGCCCCGGTAAGCGGCGGAGGTGATCGCATCCTTCTCCCTGTTAGGTATGGATGTGACTGAGGGGAAGATGGCCCCCACCCATCTCCATACCATTGCAGGGCAGAAGTGACGTCAAACTTTTTTTTTTTTTTTTTGTATTATTTTTTTGAATTCATTGCTTTTTAGTGTAAATATGATAGCTGAGGTCTTTTTGACCCCAGATCTCATATTTAAGAGGTCCTGTCATGCTTTTTTTCTATTACATGGGGTGTTTACATTCCTTGTAATAGGAATAAAAGTGACACAATTTATTATTATTTTTTTTAAAGAACAGTGTAAAAATAAAAAATAAAAGGTGAAATAAATAAGAATTTTTTTTTTTTTTTTTTTTTATACGCACCACCTGTCCCGCCCAGCTCGCTTGCAGAAGCGAACGTATAAGTGAGTAGCGCCCGGATATGAAAACGGTATTCAAACCACACGTGAGGTATCGCCGCGATCGTTAGACCGAGAGCACAGATAAATGTGACAGGATGAGCATACAAGGATGAGTCAGGAAGATTCCAGTGAACTCTTCATTTTCACTCCCCAAACGTCTTTTCTTTCTCTCAGGACTCAGCTGTTCAATTTCTCCCTTTCACGATCTCCACTCCACCCAATGTGTCCCTCACAGATAGGGGGTTGAGCTCCGAGATTATTCAGCTGTTCCTCCACTTCAAGGGACTCATTTATCATGTGATCAAAAACACAGCCGACATAGTGCTCTCTGCTATAAAACTTTTATGTAAAACCCTGCTAAAAGAGGACACTTACTAGATATAAAAACAAAAATCGCTTGTTGCATGTATTGGGAGCGTCCGCTTGCTCACCACCATGGCTGCGCAACGTCAAAGGCTCGGATCCTCTCCTCTGCACATGTATCGACCTCTGAATGGTCTTCCTCAGTAGAAGCTGAACACCACGCTGCCCGATTTGTGAAGGAAATCAGCGGCTACACAGCTGCTGCATCACTTTGCTTTGAAGCTGCTTACTGCAGCAATCAGCTTGTGAATAACGGTTAATAGTATTAGGCCCCTTTGTCTCGATCGGACCAATCAGTTCTGCCTTTTAGTCTTGACGGCAGACCTGAACGGGCGCTCCATGTTGGCCTATGGAGCGACGGATGTCAGCGGAGA